>CM020503.1:1015000-1740000 GCA_009823395.1 Thamnaconus septentrionalis
CAACATTGTCTCTAATTTCAAAGAGGGGAGGGAAGCCAGAGGCTGGTTCACATTTTGCAGTTCCATAAGAGCCTCCATAGCTAAAAAGAGCAGAGACCTAAAGTGTTCAAACAACGTCTTCTTGCAGGTGTTTTGCTTACCACTGCAACGCCCGGCCACCTCCCACCCAATGCAGATCTGACACACACACAGACACACACACACACACACACACTGGTATCGTTTTCACCGATACCAGCCTCAATTTTGCGTATCAGATCATCAGATTGTGATTATCAGATCAGAAAGAGAAAGCAGTATAAAAAGTCAGTGGTCCTGCTGAGCACCTCCAGCAGCTGAGCCTGAACCCAGGTCAGGACAGATGAAGCACTCAGACCAACTGGGGTCTGTCCAGAAATCAAAACAATTTCACGGCAGAGACAAAGGTTTCCTTTCAGATTATTGTTTTGAAAACTTTGCGATGGTTTCATGCTGCCCTCTGCGACGTGCCTCATCCGAATCTACCTGCCGACAAGGAGAAACTGAAGTGTTGATATTTCTCACGCTGTGTTTCGGGGAAGGTTTTCACGCATTGCAGTTTTATTTCATCTTCTTTCAAATCTCCAGATGTGTGATTAAGTTGCAGAATCAATGCTTCCTTCCTGCTCAGACGCTCTAATTACTAATCAAAGCAGATTTGAAAACACCCCCCCCCCACCTCTAATTGTGTGTTTGCTTTAAAATCCCATGCATCCGTCTGCTACAGAGGGGCCTTTAAAACTTCTGAATTTCGGGGGGTGTGGGGGGCAGTGATCAGTGTGTTTAATAAACTGCTCTCAGGACAGAAAACAGATTAGATGAACGCTTTACAGACTTTTGTAGCTAATTATCAGGTCTGATGAAGAAATGATGCTGGTATGGACGGAAGCTGTTCATTAGCGTTGGCCCCGTTTGATGCAAAACGTCTCCGGTGTTGCTTCGGAAAGACGGACTTCCTGTGAAGATAAAAGAAAGGTTTTCTGGGGGGGGAAAGTCTGGCCACTTTAGTAATGCCAAAAACATTTTGAGTGCTCCCTGGTGGTCGCTTGCTGTTTTGCTTCAGGTCCCTCCATGTCAGCTGAAAACCTGCTGAAGGACGAAACGTTGAAAGTGTCATCAAACATTTGCACAAAGATTTGAGTTTTTTTTTTTTTCACATGAATGTGTATCTGAGATTTACTGATATATAAAAACATGAAATATTATTTTTATTCAAGGCCGCGTGAAAATGAATAAATAAAAACCCTGTGGTTAGTTTCTTCACAACCTCCTTATCTGAAAGCTTTTCCCTCTGATCGCAGGACGGCCTCGGCCCTGCAGGGGGCCGTTTATCTTGTTTTGTTTTTTATATCTGATCTGTTTGTCAGGCAGTTTTGCCCTCAGTGACTCGCAGCGAGTGCAAGGAGACGGTAAACTCCCAGATCAGTGGCGTCGGCACGCTGCTGGCAGGAAGTGGGACACGGCTCAGCGGTGTAAACTCTGCGCAAGCAAACAGAGAGAGGCGTCTCCTGCTGCACGCGTACGAGACATGTGAAGTTAGTTTCTGTTCCCGAATGTCAGGCGCTCGATGGCTGCGTGGACCATGTCGACCTTCAGGAAAGAAAAACCAGACCTCAGGAAACAAAGATTTTCCAGGGACACTCAACACCAGCAGCTGGCTGTAGTTTCCTCTAAACCAGGAGTGTAAAACTCAAAAACACAGTCGCTGACACTGATATTTATTGAATCAAAGATTTCCTCAAGATATGACAATGAACCTTTTTATATGGACCCCTTCCAGTTTTGCTTCAACACTGTTCATGGAGCAAGCAAAGCTTAATACTGTACAATAAATGACTTCATATTGTACACGTGCAAAAAAAAAATGTCACACAGAAAACTCATCAAAATAAATAAAATGTAAATAACTTGTATGGCTCTTTTTTATTTGCAGCCTTCTGATTTAAATTTCAACAGTCAACTTTTTCCACCGGCTGATTATAAATTTGAAAATAAAATAACAACAACAAGCCAATTAAGTCATCATAATATCCTTCAATGAACGCCCTGTCCTGATTGATGCGCCAAAACACCAGCAGAGCATTCTGGGATTTGTAGTATTTGCGGTACATGGGCTGTGTAATACTGGCGGGACAGCTCTAGCAGTGCAATTTGGCCCACAGGCTCTAAATCTATGGCTGTGGTGCCCCACTGCAAGCACCATGTCCCATTTTGACAGCCCTGACTCCCTGTGACTCAGTGCCGAAGCCTGAGGGGTGTTTGAACCATGGAACCTTCGAGAAGGAGAAACATCATTTTGAATGAGGAGATCAGGGATGGAAAACACTTCCCGCATATCCCGCCTCCTTTTACAAGCTGCCAATCATCTACGGCTGCAGCCCTGCAACTACTTGATTATCCCTGGTAGTTTGTGCACGTGTGTGTATGTGTGTGTGTGCATGTGTGCATCACCTGTGTTGCAGGCACAGGCAGGACAGGGCATGAGCAGATTTGGATGATTCTGGTTGCATTTGTAAATTTGACTCATTCTCCTATAGTAAACTCTTAGACTATCTCTGCAATAGTCTCTCTTTACTTATATCTTTCTGAAAAAAAAGTCATTTTTTGTTTCATGACATTTCATGGTGACTCATGAAGCTCTTAAGCCCCGCCCCCTTTTGTGATTAGCAAAACTGGTTAAACAAAACATCTGTGGGCCAAGTCCAACTAGAGTAGTTTTGACGTGTAACCACGCGAATAGATAACAACGGTATCCTGCAGAGGGAGCCAGTGAGTTTCGCACAAGTTGACCTTTTCAGTTCAGCGCCGCCCCCCTCCCCTCAGCCAGCGAACAGTTTGACAGGCGGAGTGGAATTCAACCTGTGTGCTTTTATTAGCATTTCGAACACGGAGCTCATCGGTGACCAACCGTAAACGTGACCTGCTGCCGCCTGACTGGCTGCTCCACTTCATTTGTGGCACGCTGAGAGGAATCACCGATTCTGCTAAGACGCCGTCTCATTAACTGGTTGCAACCGGTTTTGATCAGTTCCGCCTTAATAAAGCCCATCAAAGCACTTTGACTGATCTCTGGTTCAGCTGAAGAAAATCTTCACTTCACACATGATGTTAAAATATTCCTCTCTCTCTCTCTCTCTCTCTCTCTCTCTCTCTCTCTCTCTCTCTCTCTCCACTGGCAATGCTTCGCTCTCCTGCCTTTTCACCTCCATCCTGTTCTGGCTGCCTTGATGGCCTCAGTGTTAGATCTTAGCTTCTCCATCAGTCCTTTACTCGAAAAAAAAAATGTATTCAAACTTCATCAATCAACTTCATCATCATCATCGTCATCATCATCATCATCGTCATCATCATCTCCTAAGGGCATGTTTCCATGGGCGTGCCTCGCCTCTGCCTGTAGGCGTTTCCCTGGCGCCAACACGGTTCCAACCAGTACTATTTTGGTCCCTGCTTCTTTGGGGTTCCCAGCAGGCTGAGCTATGGGACCATAGTGATGACGTAGCACAGAGCAGGGCACTGATTGGTTAAGACTTTTGGCAAAAGATGAGTGAGAGTCTTTCATGAAAACCAAAACCACCATGTTTAAATGCCCACGTGTAGATGTTTACATTTTCACTTATTGAAAACTTAAATGCTCATGAAACTGCGCCTTGGGCGAACAAAGAGCTGCAGACTTTTTTGTTCTCGGTGGCCAAAGAAAAAGCTCTAAGGGAGCTGGACGGAGCGACACACATTGAAAAAGCTGGTGGCCACAGTACAGCAAAAGCGTGTTAGGAGAACTTAACAAAAAAATGCAGAGCGACTGCCGAGCGACTACCGAAGCATCAAAGGCCACAACAGTCAGAGTGAAATGAACAGAAAAATGTTGGAGGTTTGTTCAGCCTAATGCGGATGCGATGGACCACCGGCCCGGTGGGCAATGGGAGGGAGGCGGCCTCGGCTCGGCCGGTGGACAACGAGAGAATAGTCGGCAATATTTCAAACCATGTGTGAGGACTGTGCCTATATTGTGGCCACAAGCAACATTAGTTTTAGGGCTATTTGCAAAGTACAACCACTGTCATGTAGCTAAACTGTTAGCCACCATCGCTAACTCCATGTTATGTTTGTGTTTTGTTTTCACTGGCAGCGAAACCGGAGAGGCAGCGATTCTGACTCTCCAGTTTGGCTCCATATAGCCATTTTAACGCTGCTATCTTGTTAACACCGGTTGAATGAAGCTTTTGCTGTCTTGTGCTTTATGTGGACTGAAGTTGTGCGGATTGTCTAATAACGAATGACTCTGTGACTGAAGTGATCGTTTCAGCGTCTACATTTTCTCGGCTAGGACAGTGTTTTGATACAAGTCAACACTGTTAAACAAAATCATTCTAAAATTGTTAAAAACAAAACAAAAACACGGTCAATGCAAAAACTAAAACCTATGAATCCGGGGACACGGAAGGCACAACAAACGTCGAGGGACCTTTGGTCTGCCTTGCAGCGGTAACTCCACCCACGCTAAGCTTGGACCAAGTCACAGTGGAAACACACCCGTGCCGAGGCGTACCGTGCCGAGCCAAGGTGGCCCGAGCCTTTTCAGTGCCTGGAACGTAACGATTACAAATCTGATTTTTGCAGCTTTGTTTTGATCGACATTTTTAAACTTTCCTAGCCGACTCTCATCTGTAAAAAAAATAAAAAATAAAAATAAAATCTGCTTTCATGGATCTCACACAGAAACAATCACCTCCTGTTTTTCCTAATTTGGTCCTGCTGGGTTGGTTAAGCGACTCCAACCACCGCTGCTGCTGCTGCCGCTGCTGCTGTTGATGATGATTCTCCAAACCTCACAATGTCCAACGAGAGCTCCAGCAAAACCATTAAAAACACATTTACTGACCTCAGCACACCTCGGCAGGAAATGCACACACAAGCGCGCTCTGCGTCCATGATGACTGGCAACTGCTTGCGCTCGGAGATAATTCTGGAAAAGAATCATTTTTAAAAAAATGGCTGACGCTGCTCAGGATTTAGAAAATCCAAATGGGCTTTTGTTTTTTAATTAGAAAAAAAAAAACAATTTGAAGGAGAGGATGATGAGACGCCATGTTTGCGCCTTAATGGGACCTTATCTGAAACTGCATTTCCCAGACGCCTCCAGTGGGCAGTTTCCCCGTTCCCGGGCAAAAATAAGCGAGTGAAAAACAGAAATCAGTCATTTTAAGCAGAAGGAGGAAGGAGAGAAAAGAAAACACAATTAAAACACAAATTACTGTTCTGTTGCTTTACTGTCTGCAGTTAGCTTGTGCTGCAAAACACTGCATGCCCCCATCCAACAACAAAAAAAGAAAAAATCTGGCCTGCAGCTTTAAAATGTACACATGTGCTAATTAATGAAGAATAACATGTGGGGGTCAGAGGTCACGGTGACACAGCGCCAACATCACCTCATCTCCGTCTCTGCATTCAGCAGCTGGGGGCACTGCTCCGTGTTCCCTGCACATTTCCCACGATGGAACAACACACACACACACACACACACACACACACGAACACGGCCTCAGGTGGAGTGACCACCGCCGATGAGTGTTCTGCTTCAGATGGATCAGGATTAAAATCATTGTTGGCTTTTCTCAGCACTGCCTTTTTAAACAGGCGCTGATGTTCAGCTGAGCTGCAGTCAGGTGTCGGCCGATGTCAACAGTGTGATATCGGCCGTCTGTACAGAAGAAGTGACGAAGACACACAGACCAAACATCCAGGCAAGACACGTCCAGCTTTGTTTGTAGGTGACTTTATTTCAGCAGCATCAGACGCGTCAGAGACATTATATACAAACCAACTGGTTACAGTGGGCAGCAAGAAACAGGAAGTGATGTCACAGGCCGGGATGAGCCCCCCACCTCCCTCAGAGGAGCTCGTACAGTCATTGAGCGATCTGACAGACGTGATCTTTGCCTTCGTGTTTTTGGGAGGAAGACCTCATCAGCTGCTCCGACCAATCAGCTGACGATGTGCAGTGAGTGCGACGTATTTGCATAATGAGCATAACGGTGGGACATCAATCAAGCCAATCCGGTGGGGCGGATCGTGCTAAGCGGCTGCAGCGGGGAGGGGGAGGGGGGACGCAGACAGCGGTCGACTGCTGGCCGAACCAGCAGCGTTAAAACAGGAATATTTCAAGAGCAAAACTGAAATGACCTCATTGTTGATGGTTAAAGTCTGTCATTGACACAGAATTCCTAATTCATATCAGCTGATTGGACGACACTGCTTCCTATGATGGTGATTGGCCAATCAGTTTCTTCTTTTCAGTTTTTTTATGCAGTTTCTGTCCTGAAACGTGCACCAAGTTCTTTTCATGGGACTGATGGATATAACCATTGAGATGATGATACAAGGATATTGAGAGATGGATACCTCCGATAGTAAAACACATCCAAACAGAAACATCACAATCTGAACAGTGTCCATCCAGTGTTCCAGGGGAACCAGTCAGTATTTTTGTATTAGTAGTATTTAATATTTTGGCAAAATGTCCGAACATCAAACGCATCTTCATGTCCGTCCGACTCGGAGGGCTTCTCCCTTTCAGGAAGCGTGACCTGAGCTGTTTGAGCGTGTGAACACTAGCGTGACTCTAATCGCCGGTACATTAAAGCTCTTCTATTTTTACACAGCGTTAGCGTTGCTACTTTACGACACCGACGGAAAGAATATTTACACAGGAGTGGTTTTACTGCGTCCCAGCGCCGAGCTGAAGGGGGCCCTGCGTTTGACTCGTCCTATTTAAAGTGCATATTTCAGGCGGAGACGCTTCCCAGTGCTCACCGTTGGACTGGATTAATATTAACACGGATCGTAATAATTACTTACAGCTGCATCACATAAACAGGAGCCGGCAGGGCGACTCCCCTGAGTTCTCACGCACAGATTCAATATAACCAGCGGGCAAAACAAATGGAAGCAACAAGTCCGTCAGCACGGAAAAAAGAAGCAAAAACAGCCTATCGTTGACTTTTTCAAAATAAAAGTGCTTCCCCAGATGGCAGAGCAGTGCAGGGCAGACAGTGTGGGAGGACCGAGCGCGTCTCTGACACAACTAGACGACAAGAGTTCTTGTCCAGTCGAACACAGTGTGAACACGCAGGGTCCATAGGTCTTCTAGAAAGTACATATCTAGCCAAAAGACAAATGTCAGAACCATCAGAGTCCAGAGTCGCTGCAGAGGCAACAGAGGGAAAAAAAATAATATATACATAATAAATTTAAATGTATATTTTTAAAAGAGTGGAGTGTCGGAATATTAAAATGGAGATGGAGGTGAAACGGCAAAGTGTCCAAAAGAAAAAAAAGTCCAAAGCCTCTGATGAAGCTGATGAAGTCTACACACCTCTGAAGTGACCAATACTACTGCCGCCACGACACATCTGGGCTCATTTTGTTGGCCCAATGATCAAGTGATGTGGAACCACTGTCATATAGGGCGTATTAGCCACGTCTGTTCTTGAGAAATCAAAAGGTCAACGTCTGCGACCGGGGAGTTCGATGACGGAAAGGTCGGCTTCCACACTCCGGAACACAACTCACGTCGCTCTCATCCATTCTTCACAAATCAAAGTTTTTAACGAACTTAATGACTTTGCGACAGGCCAGATGGGAGTTGACCATGCAGGTCTAGCAGGTCTTAGTCTGGTATCAAATAATCCTAAATCAAATCTAGCTGAATTAAAACACAGGACACCAAAAGGACAACCAGTAGGTGGTGGTACTCAGCACCCCCTACTGGCCCTCTGTGAGGACGCAAACAGACACCAAGGACAGCGAAGCCTTGAGACCATTCAGTCATGTTTTCTATCCAGCAGAGCTGAAACGCGGTTAACCTTGATTGCCGCCGAGCATCGACCCGCCACAATTTATTTCCCTCTTTCATTTTCAGACAGACGCTCCGCTTTTAATAGGAAGGGGGTTTCGTTTGGTGACGAAGGCCAGCCGATGGCGCAGCTGCCGTGAGAAGGCATAATGCCGAGGTGTGGCGGCAGACCGCGTCCTGATTGCAAATTAACTTCAGGACTTTGATCCTCGTCTCCGATGAGGAACAGCACAAAACACCATCTCAACCTCTGTCCAGAAAAATACCCATGACATCCACAAAGGCGGACCTTCACGGCAGTACCACATCCGTCCACCAAGTGTCACTGTAGTACATGATGGACTTTGGTGCACTTCAGATTTAGCAGTTAGCTTTGGGGAAGCTGAACAGCTGAGATTACCAGTCTGAAAACAAAGGTGGATCCAACTTCTGGGAGGAAGTAGCTGTGAAGTGCTGCTATAGATGTTAGTGTGGAGTGTGGTAGCAACTAGCTCCACTGGTAGCGAAGAAATGTGATTGGTCCGCTTTAACTATAACAGACACAGCAATTGTCCAATCCCTTTCCAGGTTCTTCTAAATGAGGCCGGCCCTCTGGACTTTCTCCCAGATGGACAAGTGAAAATAAATCAGATGAAGGAAGTGCAGGGAGTAAGGTTATTAGCCATTAGCAGCAAAGCTAACATTAAATTAAATCCCACCATGGGTCCAACATTTAAATTTTCCTATTCAGAATTTACAGATTACACTGAGTTTTGCTTCGCCGTACACTTTTCAGTGTTCCGTTCCGCCTTCAAACTTGTAGGGAAAAAAAGGGTTTGGATTAGCTGTCGGAAACATCCACAGTGTGGATTCAGAAGCAGATGCACAGGGCCAAAAAGATTCAACATGAAACAGCATGTGAACCCAACAGTCCGAGATCCACCGCTCTCAGCCGTTTCATCATCTTTCAGTCGGCCCGCAGCTGGCCAGAAGGTAGATTAACTGATACTTCTCCCGACCAACGATTCCCATTTGGAGATGACGCCAGCTCCAGGATTGATCGGGGCGATTAGACAACAGCGGTCTCGGGAGCTCCGCTTTAAGAGCCTTCAGCAGGTTAATCCAATTTAAGCTCTGGCTGAGAATTTGATTCCGTTCAAGTTTTTAACCCCAAATTTCCCTCAATTCCAGCCGACGGGCCCTGCGGTGAAGCTCTCAGGAAGAAACGCAGGATTGAAGGTTCGACAAGGAAGGAAGAGGGCCGGCGAGCCAGAGGGCGCGGCAGGGAAGACGGAGGCTGGGAAACTCTGATGGGAGGGATAACGTGTCGGACAGGATTAAGAAAAAATGAAACAGATGGCGGCCGAACGCTTGAAATTCACTTTTGAATGTTTCCTCATCAGTTGCACGTCTGGGTGAGGCTGCAGATTTATTTGCACGCGCTCACAACTAACTGGTGTTGACATCGAACTGATGCAGGCGACTCCGCGTACAAATCCAAAACACGCATTCAGACAAAATTGGGCTTTGCTACAAAATCCGACAGACTGAGTCAGGTGGGAAACTGACATCCATCACCGCAGGGAGGGGAAACAATAAACGGGAGCAACAGGAGGGAGTCAACCCTGAAAGCAAAGGTGCTGCTAGTGCAGATCAACTGGACAGTAAAAACAGGTTGCCGTGCAGGACTCTGATGGCAGCTGACAGACAACAGACGGCTCAGAGCAGCGACAAAACACAGTACTTGCATTGAATCAGCTGATAGTACAACTTCCTGCCCCTCACAAGGTCACTGAACGCAACCCACGGTGGGCCTCGCCCTCACGTGCGCTCCGTCCATGTTACAGAGATTTACGGGGTGGTAGCTCGATAATTTGTGAGCAATGTCACTGTAAATGCGTACAGCATGGTCAAAATCCCCTGCTGTGTTAGAATTGGTCTGCAAGTTGCAGCAATTCGCATAGTGTTTCCCAAGTAAAGGTCAGGAGAAATGCTGCGAAAAGGATGCAGAGCGGAGGTGAAGGTCGGAGGCTTCACAGACTGAGTGACAGAGTTCATTGGTCAGGGTGGGAGGTGGAGAGGAAGGAAGATCAGCTGGAACAGCCGGCAGAACAAGACGACCATGTTTGTTCCGCATTGCAAAAAAAACAAACAAACAAACAAAAAAAATTCACACAAAACAAAAAACTTTTTTTTTTTTCATGCTTGATAACACTAGAACGTTTAGCAACACATCCCATAATTCATCTTACATTTTCTACAAATCATTTCCTGCAAAGACAGTTACATCCTCGCAGCCCGACCAACAGTGTTTCCCAGCCTGGTGGTCACATGCTTCATCCTCTCCTCTGATTGGCTGCACGTCTGTCGCAGATTACATTTTAGTCACTGGGCCCCGAAATGAAACGCCAAAAAAAAAAAAAAAAAAAAAAAATGCTCCTGTTTTGAACTATAATTAAGTCTAATTGAGTCAGACTGACACTTGCTAAAGTTAATGGAAGAAACAGATCTTTTAATTGGTCCATAACTCAGCTTTCATTGAAAATGGCACTTTAATTAGTCGACCTGCTGGCTCAGTTGGCTGACGCAGTGGTTAACTGGGACGAGTGCGAGGTGTCACATATATAAACAGAGGGATATAAGCGACGGCAGTCATTTAAATATTATGACTCCTTTTTGGAAATTGAATGCATTTCTCGCCTTTTCTTTCTCAAGGATTCATTACAGCACAGAAATAAATACAGTAATAAATACAAACAGACACAGTTCTGGTTGCCTCTCTTGACACTCGAGACAGTAATTGTATTGCGCACTCGGTCTCCCCTGTTCCTGCTGCATTAGCGGCAGTTGCCTTGCTTTAGCCTTTACGGGGAAATCAAGATGGAATTATGGGAAGCAGCAAATGTTAAACCTTTATTGTCAGTTCTCAAAGATATCAACAAAATAAGTTAAGTTAAATACTCGAACCTCATTTACATTAAATAATTTAGCGATTTTTTTTTTTTTTTTTTTTTTTTTAATTTAACTGCCACGATTGGGATCAGGCGCTAGTTTTTTCTGCAGCTGCAGCAGGATGAGCAGACAGTGGTTTATCAGATGGACCACAGCGGCGGTGGAAACAGGAAGACGCATCAGCGGGTCATTGCCTCGGGGAGGTGGGAGGAGCCGGATGTGCTGCGCGGCGCTGTGTTTTTGCTTTAGAAGCTGCTTTTCTCCGATTCCTGAGGCTACTGCTTGGTGCTGCTCCCCTTCGTCGCCATGGCAACAGGCGAGGGGTGCTGAGACAGGAAGAGGCGGAGCTTGGAGGGCTGTCGCAGGGACCTGGCGCCGACTCCCTTCCTCTCCCCCTGCGTGGCGCCACCGTGAGGAGAGTCAGTGCAGAGGCGAGGCTGGGGCTGGGGCTGGGGCTGGGGCTGGGGCTGGGGCTGGGGCTGGGGGGAGGGGGGGGGGCAGGGGGGCCATAGCTGGTGGGGGGTGTCAGTGAGCCCTGGCGGTCGCAGTTGGAGGAGTGAAGAATCTGTGACTGAGAAAGCAGACAGAGGGCGTGTTAGGAAACAAAAAAGAAAATGGTTTTCATCCCTTTCGCAGCAATGAGACAAAAAGTTTTAAAAAGTTGTTCCTTTTAATCTTTACGTAAATGCAAAAGTCAAGTGTGTAATATTTGAAGATTTTGAAAAAGAAACAATGACATCAAGTGGTTACATTTTAGACTGCAGCACTCACTCGCTCACCCTTCCCTCGAGCTTGCCAGTGAGCTACAGTGGCCTTCGCACTCAAACCTGGATACCTCACCCACCTTCTTCTTTGTTGGTTTATTTTAGGAGGCGAGTGTTCACCCTGGCTGTGTCTCAATTCAGGGTCTGCACCCTTCGAAACGAGCGTCCTTAGTCTGAAGGAAGCGTCCTTCGAGGACCCGGCCTAGAAGGACGGACAAAACCCCGCCTCCCTGTAACCACACGGGACGGTCTAGCCTCCGGCGTATTTCCTCGTTGCGTCACCGCCGTTCCCTCCTGCTGGCCAACCCCGGAAGTGACGTTTTTATAGCATCAAGCTAACCATTGGTTCGCCATCTAACGATGTCGTTCGATGTTCAAATAAATAAAAACCCGATGTTAAAACTGCATATTTTATGTGAAATTTCAATACTTAAATTTATATGAAGTGTCTTTACCAGTACATGCCGCTAATTTCAGCTGACTTCCCAAGATCTCACGATGCTTTGCAGCAGCACGCAAAGCATCATGGGATACATAAGTACGCGAAGGATAGTAGCGGTGCATCCTTGGAATCGGCTAAAACGAGGGCGCATTCCGAGTACGCATTTTGAGCGTCCTAAGGACCCTCAGGAATTGGGACATGCCTTCGCCGAGTGCTATGACGCAACTTCCTTTCAAAATGCGTAAATGCGCAGACCCTGAATTGAGACACAGCACCTGAATACAACACTGTCCGACGGACTGGATTGTCCACACCGGGCTTCCTTCGAAATATGGTGGTGCAAAATGGCAGCTAACTGGGAGCAAGACCCTTGATCTATGTATATTCTATAAGACCGGTTCGAGGTAGGAAAACCAAATGACTTTTATTGTACTGTGAGTAAACACTTTATTCTTCTATTTAAGGGCAGCATATTGAGCTTGAACCAAAATTCGTAAAACAGGCCAAATTTTACAAACTGGATCTTAAATCCTACTTTGGATGCCTCTCCAGACTAACATTTAAAAGACCACCTTCAAAAACATTTCTCAAGTTTAGAACTTTAAACTCATGTTGTAAGTTTTTACAATGCGGAACTGTTCATGCGGAACAAATAATAATACCGAGTTTTGCTCAGTACTATTATTATTTGGCTTAAAGTGGAGCTGCGCCGACCGCAGAACCGCCGTCCTCACACCGGCAGTGCTTCCTGCTGCAGCGAGGTTTCGTGCCGTTAAGCTGCTCGTCAGTTTCCACCCATTAATCCTGCAGCCAGCCCTCGTCTACACGGCGATAATCCGATTTTCAGCCAAAATCTGGGCGAGCGCTGAAATCCATCACATGCACCGATCTGAGCTCGCTGATCCTGGAAAACTCGGCACTAATAACTAATCTCTGCTGGGCTTGTTTTTCTCTTTCGGCAGCAGCGACTCTGTGAACCAAATCCATGTTTAGGATTCACTTATTGTACAGCCGTCACTCTCTCATTATTTACGTCTCTGCCACGCAGGAAATCCTCGGTAACGAACAGGATGAGAGCACATAGAAAGCAGTAATCTGATTAGATTTTGGGATAACGAGATTCCAGCCGCAGTGGCTCACACAAAGGCTTTTATTCTGGAGTTTTACACCCTGTAGACTTTGACTAAATGTAAATAATTTACCAGTAACTAAAAAAAAACAACAACATCCCTAAAGGGAACAAAACACAAAACCTCTGCAACTGAATTAGTTTACTTCATCTCTGTCAAATATGATGAGACCTGTTCATCTAAATAAATTCCCACCAGTTTTAGTGGTTGTGGGAAATGTATCGAACAGCCTCTTGAACAATGTCTTTGTTAACAATGTCTTACAATGGCCCTTTTTTTCATTTTGTTGATAATGCTAAAGCTATAATTGAATTTAGAAGGTTGAAATAAACACGTTTATTTGAAGTGTTTAGAGTTAGCAGCATACATATATTAGCATGTCCACTTGCAGAATGGGGGAACACTGGTGACAGGAAGAGCCAGAGGTAGATGAAAATAAGTGACCTGGTCAAAGCACCGCGGCTACCTGGCTATAAAAACATTGCCAATCACAGGCTAAATTAGTCCTGAGCAGCATAATAGCCAGTTGGCACCAGTGCTAGCTGCCTATTAACGCTCTACTGAGTTTGACGCAAAGGCAAGCCCTCAATGTGAATGTCAACTTTGGTCACACTAGTCGGCCGCTGAAGTGCATATCTTAGCCCCAACTATTACATTTTATAACCGTTAATCTCGAAATTGGCATATTTTCCTTTGGAATGTGCGAAAGCAAAAGCCAACGCTTGCCAGCCACAGCAACAATAGCCATAGGGGACGCGACGTGACGAAAGGTGAATTGTAAATTTGAGTTCTATATTTCAGTTAATACAGTGTTTATGCCCAACATGCACAAAAAAATCCACTGCGTTTTAGTGACACAGTTTTTGTTTGTTTGAGGAAGAAGTGAGCCGAATACAAAATGCGCTGTCACGCCGCACTGTCCATACCGGCTGCCACTGCAAACATGGCAGTATATAAAAGAACCTTTTTAAGTGTAGGAAAACAAAATCCCACACAAACATATTTATGTCTAGCATATCAAGTTCTTGCCAACGAATCAGGCCAAATTTTGCACGATCAATCAAAAGCTACATTAGTCGTTGCTGGTTGCTCTTCAACGACCGTTGCACTGAGAAATAAATGGGAAGTCATTTCAAGCTTGTACGCACAAAAACCATTTCACCACTAGATGTCGTAGTTTTGCACGACAAAAAAAAAAAAAAAAAGGCTCCCTGCAGGTCTTCTGCGCCCTCTTGAGGACACAACAGGTCTAAATCCAGCATCACAGCTGAGTGGACAAAGTTGAGTGACAAAGTAAAGTATTGTCCCTCTTGGTACTTCTGCTTAGTTTTGTTGTTTTCGCACTTAGGCAAATTGCCCTAGCATGGAGTAATGGAGTAGTGTCGTTCAACCACCAATTACTGACCTTTTGTCAGTAATTGTGCTGTAGTGTCGCTGCGACTGCTGAACACAAAGCAGCAGAATGCTTTCCTCCCGAGGTGAACAATAAGCTGAATAATATGACTGCACACACTGGCAGAAAGTTCTGAAAGACGTCAACGGCGGCGTTGCCATCTCGGCCTCCAGCTTCGAAAAACAACCTCCCACCACCAAGTTCTCCCTTCGCTCCTCTCCCCTGTTTTTCGCCCTCAGTTGACGGGTTTGTATAAATGAATGATGACTGCGATGATTTATTATGAGCTCGGTGTTTGGGTTTTTCAACAGTTTCACATCGTTCTCTCCCTTTTGATGCTGCAGACGTGTTTTGGCGGAGCGGCCGGTCGATACGGAGCCCTTTTCAGCTCTAGTTAGCTTCGCGCTGCAGGCCGACACAGACACACGCACACAATCAGTGTTAGAACGCGGCCGATATCGCAACACTGGCTGGGGAGATACGTGGAGCGAGAGGCGCGTCGAGGTGTCGGCAAACCAAACTAAAGCGCAGGAGCCGTCAGGCGATGCTGTTAATTCAACATGACCACACGCAGTCCGCTCAGGCACATCGCTGGCAGGACGCCGGGGTTTGTTAGTGACTGGCAGACGGCCGTCGTGTCTCCAGACGGCCATCGTGTCTCCCGGATCGCAGAGTCACCGATCGTGCACCTGCAGAACGAAGTTCAGTGCATCCTTCCAAGACACTGCGGGTTGCAAACACGACTTTTCAAACTGGACCGTGAAGATTTTCCACAGGTGAATCCTGCAATGCGGCGACCTTCTGCAGTCAATTATTCTACACACCGGAGCAGAAAAAATAATTTTCTCCCTCTACTTTCCCAAACAAAAGCAAGACTGGAGTCAGGATCAGCGGGAGACCCGAAGCCATATTAGCTTTCCCCCAATTCAAGGGTGAACGCTGACATCTAGTGCCGGGCGCCGGTACTGCATCTCCGTACTCCAAACGTATGAATTATGCAAGAGGGGATGAAGGGAGGAGGAGGACGGAGGAGAAGGACAAAGACAGGGACAAGGAGGAGACGAGCAGGTGTTGTCAAGGATTAAACCTTGAGGGTGAAAACTCTTGAATCCAAACTGTGGCAAACAGGCAGAGCGCCATCGTCACAAGAGTTGAGCGGAATATAATTGGTTGAAATTCAATTTCAGGCAAGCAACTGGCAAAGACGGCCCACTCCTCTGGGTATGGGCTCATGCCGTGTGCTGATAGCTGTCAAAGCAATATCACAACCATACACTGGTTATACAGTTATGCTTCAGTATAACCCTATTACATTTTGATCCCCACCCATTAAGCACCAACAGCCAAAAAGAGCCACAGGATGAGCATGTAGAGGACAGGACAGAGTGGGCGTGAGGAGGAAATAGAAAAGGTGTTACTGTACCAGGCCGTGTCACTGAAGTAAAGCACTAGTGTTTCCACTCCTTGAACGAAGGCAGCGGGACACAAGGGAGAGACAGAGCAGGACAGTTAGAGGAAAAATTAAATGGAACCAAAGATGCGTCCAAGATCACATACTTCTGTTTCAGTTTTTTGTTTTGTTTTTCTTTATGTGAACGCAATATACCTCAATAATGGACCTGTAATCGCTCCTCATTTATCAAACTAATGTGAGAGGTCCGAGTCCCCAGCCTTCGCTGGCGCCGCGCCAATGTTTTTCTGTTTTTAGAATCAGTCCGAGTTCAAGTCATTTTTCTTTCCACGGCCAAGTTTGTAAACAACCAACGGACCAAACACCTCTCCGGTCAAACATGAACAGCTTTTGATGCTAAAATCTTCAGTGTTTGTGCCCTTGTAGTTTTAGTCACTTGCAGCATGAAAACAAGCCCAAAGCTCTGCTGGAAGTGTGTGTGTGTGTTTTAGTTTGCTGGGCTGTTTATGCATCATTCATGATCATTCATTTCATTTTCCCAAATGTTGCTGCCACGCCTTCAAAATGTCCTGAATGCGTCACATTACCTTCAAGTTTGACTTCAAATGATCTTAATTGAACGGACATTGCGGCCGCCGCCAACGTCACACGTCACCCACTGCTGAAGATGCATTTCGTACTTTGACTATATATAACTTTTATTTACATTTTAATGCCCAATTAAAACGTGCCGGCTAGCAGATGCTAACAGCGTCCCATCACCCAAATGGCTTTCAATGCTTGTGTGAAGCGCCCATTAGTTCCACATTACATATTTTGGAGCACTTTGACTGTGAGAGCGGTACAATGCATTTGACTGAATCACTCGGCATGAATGCACTGCACACACTTGCGCACTCAGAACATTAAGTATTGAACACAGAAGTATGCAATTCCAGACAGCCGTGCAGTCTCTGCTGGGGAGGAACATGGAGGGTGGAGAAGAGGGAGGTGAGGGGTTCCAACTGGTTGCAGGCTGGTTCACAGTTTCAAGATAACCTTAGGCTGTGTCTCAAATCAGTGTCTGCAGCGGCGGTTCCTTCGGAGGACGAACCCAAACCCGCCTCCCCGGTAACCGCATGGGACGGTCGAGCCTTCGGCGTATTTCCTGGGTGGTTCGTTCCCTACTGCTGGCCAAACCCGGAGGTGAGGTTTTTATAGCATCGAGCTAACCATTACTCAGCATTAACAGTCACATATTTTAACAGAAGTTTAGGGGTTCGGTTTAACATACATGGTGTTGAATGTTCAAATAAGTAAAAACCCTACGGTAAAAATGTTATATTTTATGTGAAATTTAAATACGGAAATTTATATGTCGTGTCTTTGCCAGTAGATGCCGCCATTTCAGCTGACTTCCCAGGATCCCAGGATGCTTTGCAGCAGCACGCAAAGCATCCTGGAGGATGCATTTGAAGGGCGGATTTGGAGCATCCTTCGAATTTTAATGAATTGGGACAAGGCTTCGCGCAGTGCTATGACGTAACTGGCCTTCAAATGCAGGCTTCGAAGGATGCAGACCCTGAATTGAGACACAGCCTAACTGTGGTTGGTGGTTTTAAAACCACTCACGCTTTCCTCTGAGCTGAAGCAATGGAAGGGGCAGATAATATCAGATCACTCTTCTTTCTGCTCCCGTTCATTCAGGAGTTGGGAATGTTTGTGTTACTGTCTAATTGTTTTGTTTTAACTCAAAGAATGAAATGAGAAATGTAATAAATAGAATAAATAACACTGAGCCTCCAGAGGCGGACTCAGGGAGCCCTGAACAGCGGCAGGTTAGTTTATCTAACACTAGCTCACATAAACAGGCTCCTGGGGGCCAATCAAAGAATTAAACAAAGCAGCTCCCACAGTGAAGCCTCAGATTGCAGAAGGCTCTGCGTGATAGCAGCTCTAATTGGCTGCTGTCACCTCTGCACTTGTCTATTGGTGTTTCACATGTTAGACACGACCTGCTGCCTCTCTGGGGCTTCTGACCTCCTTTATAAAGGCTTGCTCCAGGGGGCGGGGCTTGAACCGACTATATCACCCAGTGTTGTTGTTGTGGGCGAGTTTATTAGAAACACAAGTGCACAGAGGACTGCGGTCTGCCCGTGTGAGCTGAGAAACATCACTCTCTTGACTTGTGACCCTTCCTCTGCCGAGCAACACTGGAGCTTTGTATCTTTTAGCCTTTGCTGTTTTATTCTGAGCTGCTATCAAAAGAAAGGCTTCCGCCTGCAGCAGATCCTTCTTATTTTCGCTCCTTTCAACTACATGTTGCTAAATTGGATTCCGGTTCTGCGCTGTCAGGGTGAATCTAGAAAGAGCTAGCAAACAATTGAAGGCCTTGATAATAATTGGAAAATGAAGCAGGGCAGGATGAGGGGGCGATAAAGAGGAATCAGCAGGGCGGCCTGGGCACTCTGAGATGAGGTGTTGTAGATGTCACTCACTTTTCCTAGCCAGGTGCGGGGGGATGCCGGGCTTGGGCCTCCCCCTGTAGGGCCTGGAGCGCTGATACTGCCAGCGGGGAGAGAGGAAAGGAGCGGGGGGAAAGGTCTGAGAAGAGAGATGGACAAAGTAGAGAAGGACAAGAGGACAGGGCGCTCATTCATCACTTCCAGCGACGTGGGGGGGAAAAGAGAGCGAGTGGACGGAGACGGGAGTAGCTGGCAAAGACTTTCAGTTCAGGGGGGAAAAAAGCAGCGAGTGCAAAGTTTCAATGAAAAGGTACAGACTGAGAGGGGGGAGGTTAGAGGAAAGACAAAAGGAACTGAAGGAGGGAGGGGGTGCGACGACAGTACAAAAATAAAAAGACTAGAGAGGGAGCGATCCTGGAAGCATCCCCACCAAACAAAAGAAAGGAAAAGTGAAAAGTGCTTTGGTCCCCGTCAGCCTCCATCAGTTCCTCACTTCATCACATTCCAGATTTGAGATCATTTTCCACCACTTCATGGTTCACATGACCACTTCAGTGCGTCACATGGTGGTGCAAATGTAAAGTGCATGCCTGTGTGTGTGTGTGTGTGTGTGTGTGTGTGTGTGTGTGTTACTCACAGCCTGCTCCTTCCAGGGTGTCTGCGAGGCGACGCTCTCACTCCCCACCCAACTGGTCTGCGTGGGCCGGTCCGTCATTCCGGTCTTCGTCTCCAGGCAGCGACACCTGGTGGCCGCCGCAGCGTCCGTCTGTTCAGAGGTGGGGAAAAACTTCAGCTCCGAGCAGCTCGGAGCGAACGCCGGTGACATCCCGCGAGGGGGAGGAGTTTGAGGCTACGCACCAGCTGCCGGTTGAGCTGCAAGATGGTCTGGTCTCGACTCCTCAGCTCCTCCCTGAGCTGCTGCACCTCCTGCAGGAGAGCCTCCACCTGCACGCGCACGTTCCAGGCGCAGGGTGGAATGTTAGGAATGTTAGGGACGTCGCGCAGAAAGCAGGGTTGGGTTCGGGACAGGTCGAGCCCGGCGGTGGCGGCGCTCACCTGTGTGCTGCAGCTGTTGGACGAGTGGCTGGCGTCAGGACTCAGCGTGTCGGTGGTCAGAGTGTCCTCGTCCACGTCCTCCTCCTGAAACAGCCCACACACATTATAAACGCCACACTGAAACAAATGAGAAGCCACTCGGAAGGCAGCGTTTTAACGGCCCTCCGCCATCCCACGCGATATTCAGCGCAGCTGTGCGGAGACGGATTCATGCAGACTGCGGCACGTTGCACAGAGGCAACAGTTCGGATCGGAAAGCCTTCAGACTGGATGTCAAACTTCAGCTCAATAACACTCAGGAATGCAAGCTGAACAAATTCGCCCTGAGGGTTGGTGTATACTGGCTTACGAAAAACATAGCTGAAGGTTCTTTTTTTTTTTTTTTAATTCTTTTCATTTTGTTTCATTAGAATCTGAAGCTAAAACTAGCAAGAGAGCAGAGAAAAAATCAGCAGTGGCAAACATAAATCCTTTGGGTTGAGTCCAGAGTGCTAACATGATACACTAGAATATTTTAATAGGATGTGAATTCAACCCGATCCTAATGAATTTAACAACATTTTATAAAGACCTCCACACAAAAAGGAGGCAGCATGTCACTCAAAACCATCCATCTTAGCTTGTAGCGGTTAGCTAGGCTGCTAACACAACTGGGACAATGAGCTGAAAAAGTGATTCGCCTCGGGGTTACTTCCACTTTATGCCGGCCACTGGTGTCACTTCCCATCATGCCTGTGTAACTCACGTGATGCACCAGGATGCGATGCATCAGCCAATCAGAATGAGCAGAGGTCCTGACAGCCATTTTATAGGCGTTCATTTTTGGTCTATGGGAAAAAGTTTGTTTGTGCCACATCGGGTTTTTGGCTGCAGTACCAGGAATGGCCACTGGGGGAAAAAATCCCAGCACCGCCATATTGCCAGTCTGGTATCCAGTTATACTTCCATGGGACACACTTGTCAGACTTGTCAGTGTGTGGCTCCGCCTGTCCTCTCCTCACCTGAAGCAGCAGCCTCTGCAGGTGCTCCAGCTGCGACCGGACCTCACAGCAGTCCTCAGCCAGTTCCTCCACGTCCATGCCCAGACCGGGGCTTCCGGGAGACAGTTGAGGAGACCTGACAGAGGACACAACAACGCCTTCATCACTGCTTTGCTCTGGAACCAGCTGGAAATATGATGGCCTACCGTTGACTGTATGAAAAGAAGGTAGGAGTTTCTGGTTGCAAAAGAGAGGAGTTGAGAACTTGTATTCTATTGTTTGGCCAGCAGGAGCCGCCAAAGTTGGTTGCAAAAAGACTAAAAATGACTGGCTGTCAATACGAAAAGGAGCCCTAAATACAAACAGGATGAGAGTTATTTTGTTGGTCTAAATCACTAGTAAAATACTCTAGAAGCAAAAGGCCTCAATGTCAATTTAGCCTAACTGGCCTAATTTTGGGCAAAAATGGATCAAATTGAGGGCACGGTGTAGTGCAGTGTAGTGTTGGGAAACACCTTCCACTCACGCTCCAGCCATTGCTCACCTCTGGTTTCAGAACAGACAGCAATATCAAGATGGAGGTGACCATGAAACTGATCACTAGTCTTCTGAACAAACCACCGGGTGAAGTCACGACGACTCCATCCATCTTTAAACACAGTCAGTGGTGCCGACACGTCGCTGGAGACAGCCGGTGGACTGAGTTCAGTCTTTCTATGTTTAGAATCACCTCGACGGGCAGAGGTCCAAGATGAGGTTCGCGTCCCTGCGCACGGCCATCGTCTTTTTCCCAGCATTGTCCAGTTTGTAGCCCTGGTGGTCGCTGGGAGAATCACAGGGGAGATTCGGTGAACACCAAAATGCGGGGGGGGGAATTTGATAAATACGGGAGTAAAACCAACCCCACCTGTTATCATGAACTTCCTGCATCCCCCAGCAGAGTTGTCTCCTTCTCCACTGAGCCATCTGGGAGATGGCGTCTCCATCTGCAGGAATTTAGAGGGAACTGTTGCAGCTTCAACCACAGAGGCAGCAGAGAGGACTCAGAAAGATGGGTTCATACCGCTGTGCAGCGAGGCCTCTTCTGAGACGTCGACGTCCAACATGAGGTCGTCGTCGTCCAGATCACATGACTCCAGGTTATTCAGGAGGTCCTGCAGAGCACACCAGTGGTAGATTTTGCATGTTTTGCATGTCCAAGAAGCCATGAATGCATCAGCTGCTGCAAGCTCTCATGCTGCGTTTAAGGTTAACTTGCTGCTTCTAAACTGAAGAAACACCGTTGAATCTCTTGACTTGGCAAAATACACACTTCACTCCCAGTGACCCCCCGTGATCATTTCAAACATGCTGATCAAAAATACATTCCTGTCCAGTCTCCAGCATTGACTCATTAATGATCTCACATCGTTAAGGCCCAGAGCTCATTAGGCCTTGCAGTCCCTCACAGCTCGTTAAAACTCGGGCCACAATGAGCTCGTTAATGCCCACTGCACACATCACTCCGGGAGGATATTAAGAGTAGCGGAGCAGGAGGCAGCCAAAGTCAAGAGGACTGACCAGTCTTCAGTAGCTGGATCCGTGCCACGGGGAAAATCTTTGTCCTCTCAAGGTGAGTTAGTAAGAAAAGAAAATGAGTCCAGGGCGCCGCCAATTTGTCAAAAGCATTTCTGGAGTTAAATGTCTTCGCTTTTCCGTGTATGAGAATGTAAAGAAAGTTAAAATTGATTTCACTACTTTGACACCGCATTGCAATATCACCAATTTTAGATCTCTAAATATTGACTTGCCTAGTTGACCATACATACCGTACATACATATTAAACACAACATGTCGGCACATTGTAGGTATTTTCTAGCCACCTATTCCCTTATTTGCAAACAGGAGCCAAACAGAATCTTGACACCGTACATCAATGTTTACGCCCATATAAATGAGCTTTCTTTAATGAACAGAACTGCTCTTCTACGTCAGAGAGAAAATAGCTAGAGGCTGAAATAAAAACGTTCTAAAGCAATAGTGTCTATCTACTGCAGTCCTAGAGGATGCCTAAGGCATTTTTCCTAACAGCAACTTTGTTTAGCTTGCATGAAAACTTGAAACTACAAATGTGAATAGTTAAAGAAATACAGACATATATTTGACAATGATCCTGCACCACAATCAAGTAATTATTTATGTCTAATTTGATTGACATTGAAGATTGATTTCTAAATCAAAAAACTGGCACTGAATATATAAACTCCTGTAATTCTTTCAACAGGCAGAAGAGGGAGTCAGAGGATTATCACGCATACCATCATCAATGGTTTAGTGGAGAGTATTTGGAGATTTTATAGAAGACACAGCGACATCAAGTGGCTAATTTTAGATTACAGTGCTCTGTCACTTAAAGGTCCAGTGGATAAAATTTGGCTTGATTTACAATTTTTACATGGGTAAAACCTTAACATACTGCCCATAAATACAATAATAAAAGTGCATACTCACAGTACAACAAAAGCAATTTAGTTTTCCTAACCTTATAATGGTTCACATGTGAATAAGAATATACACAGAGCAAGGTTCTTGCTCCCAGTTAGCTGCCATCTTGCACCACAATATTTCTAAGGAAGCCTGGTGTGGACAATCCAACTCGCCTGACAGCACGTTTCATATTTAGGGTGACTGCTCGCATCCTCAAATAAGCCAACGAATAAGAAGGTGGACGAGGGGTCCAGGTTTGTTGCTCGCAGGCCACCATAGTTCAGTGGCAAGCTCGGGAGAGGGAGAGCACGGAAGTGAAAGAGCACAGCAATCGAAATCTTTACTATCTGGTGTTGCCGTTTCTTCTTAAAAATCTCCAAATGTTCCACACTTAACATTCAATGAAAGGCCTCCCCCCCCCGGGTTCCAGCACCACTTGTCATGAAACTCACAATGCTGTTGAGGTCAGAGTCGAAGCTTCCAATGTGGTGGGTGGTGTTACTGTTGGTGGTGGTGGCATTGCCCCTCAGTGGTTCCAGGCCCTCCTCGTCCCACATGTAGGTTCCTCCGGAGCCACAGCTGTCGGACGGGGAGAGGTCCAGGGAGGAGCCGCCCTTCAGTGGATGACATCACACTCTGATCCACCATCAACTTATCCCGGCGGGTAAAAAGACAGAATCTGCTATTAAACACTTATGCGGTGTGTCATGTGACCATCACCTGCTCGTGGTAGTCCAGCTGACTGGACCTCCTCTGGTGCTGGCTCGGCCGCGCTCCCGTCGCTCACCTTGGTGAAAGGACGGAATCCTGTACGTCAAGCAGCTGCTCTGACCTCCAGTGACCGGCAGACAGCAGCTGTTAAAACTCACCGTTGAGCCTCACGCCGTTCCACTCCACGCCAGCGTCCAGGAAGCAGAGACCCGTCGGCGTCGGCTTGATCACGCCGTTGACCGAGACGTCGTCGTCAAACCTGGCACACGACTGGTCCAGGCCCGAGTCGTCTTCCTCGTTCTTCGAGGACAGAAGCAGCAGGTTCAACCCACCGTTCCCTGTGAACACAACAATGATAATAATAATAATAATAATAATAATAATAATAATAATAACGATAACGATAACGATAACGATAACGATAATAACAATAACAATAACATAGTCGCACCGCGGATCCTGTTTGCGGGGTCCCGCTGGTCACCTCGGTTAATTGGTAATGGAGTCGGACTCGAGGCAGCGACGCACCGGAGCTCACAAAGACAGATCGGCTGCCTCTAACTTAAAAGCTGCATCATATGCAATTCTTCGTTTGTTTTCCACAATGAGGATTTGTGCATGAAAATTTCCTTTGGGCAAACTGTCTTGCTCTCGTTCTGTATTTGGTTCCACTTTTGCTTTCGTTGTTCGCGCGAACTGCCTGTCTCACTCTTTCCCGAGCCCACCCAAAAATCCATAGTTGAGAAGGTCCCCTAGTGGCCTTTAGCTGTAAAAAACCATAGATTAGCCGCACCGTTGTATAAGCGGCAGGGTTCAAAGTATGGGAAAAAAGTAGCGGCTTATAGTCCGGAAATTACGGTACTTAAAAATATACAACCAAATAAATCAAATGTGGATTAGAGTAACATAAGTGAAAAACTCAGTGTCAATTGTAGTTAAAAACAAACAAGTAAGAAAAAAAGTGAGTGGCTGGCGTCTAGTGACCAAACATTAAAAGCAGTCTGGAATAGATGTATATAGAGCAGTGATTTGAATGATGGCAGGTCAGTACAGTCATGCACAGTACTGAGTGACTTGGGAGTGACTTCCCAACCAACGACATTTAAATTAAAAAGGCAGTGGTTCAAATGTCAAGGTCAGACTCCCGTCTGTTGGCTCACCGAGGTTGTCGAAGTCGTCCATGTACTCCTGGCTGCTGTCGTTCTTGTCCAGAGACGAGCTGGACGACAGGGACATGTCCTCCAGCGTCTCCCCGGCAATCGACACCTCACACCGGGACGCCGTCTCTGCCGTGAGGCCTTCCTCCCCCGGAGGCTGCGGGGGGCGCTCTGTGGAGAGGAGACATAGACAAGAAATTTCAGGATGGAACTCAATAGGAGGACAGACCAGGGGAGAGCGGAGGTGACGGAGCTGACGGGAAAAAGAAGCAAGATGAGTAAGACTGTGTATGATGTCACGGACATTCTGAAGTCGGGGTGAGGACAAGGAGATATGAACTGGCGGAAAACTTGGTTGTCCCTCTTTCAGTTTAATATTTCAAATAAATTGAGAAAACTCCAATTTAAAATACTGCAAAACATTGATTTGTGTAATAGCACAATCTCTAAGTTCACCGACTTACAGAACAAATGCAATTTCTGTGGGAATGAGTCAGAAATAATTCTACATATATTCTGTGCTCGCCCCATTTCATCTAAATTCTGAAGAGACTTTGAAAAATACATTTCTGGAAAATAAAGGGCATACAATCGCAGTCACTCCAAAGGACATTATTACAAGATTGATATGTCACAATAAATGTCTGCATTTTGCAGTCAACCTTTTGCTTTTAATTGGAAAATTTCATTGGTACAAAACAAGATTCTCCAAATTCCTGCTTTCCAATATTTCTGGTGGAATTTAAGTTGCTCACAAATACATTGAATCTTCTGTATAGTAAGAAAGGTGACAATACCCTGCAGTTCCTTACTGACCTGTCATTAATAGACCTCAGTTGAAAACTCTGCCTTATATAGTTTTGTTTTGTTTTTTTTACTTTTTTTCTGTTACTTTTTTTCTTTCCTTTGTTTTTGTCAAGACTTGAAATCATGTCATGTTGGTATAAAGTGTTGTGACACACACAATGTTTGTGTATTCAATGTGTAACTCAGACCTGGGCTGTGTTTTGTCGCGCTCCTCTGCTCCGTCCGTCCCTCGTCCGGGCGCTGCTCATTGGTCGGGGTCGCTCTCAAGGGGCGGGACTGCTTGTTGAGTGACGGCCGGGACAACTTGTAGCTGATGCCGCTGTGTTTGGAGGCGGGGCCAACGCTTGGTAGGAGGGGCTTCTTCAAGGACGAGAGGGGGGAGGTGGCGGGGCGGCGCCTGCAGTCCTTCCTGGAGGGGCGGAGCTTTGGGATTTGAGGCCGGAACCGGTCGGCTTGGCCGGAGTCCCCCTGGGCGCTCCGTCCTTGACCTCCCGCCTGTTGAAGGAGTAGGAGGGGTGGGCGGGCCTGCGGAGGGAGGACGGAGGGTGGGGTTGAGGGCGGGGTGGGCGAGGCCTGCTGCCGGGCGTGGGTGAAGCTCCGGGAGCGGAGGCGGTCGCTCTCGGCCAGCTGGACGGCCGGCGTCGAGCCGAGGGCCTCGCTGGAGTGGCAGCGGCTGGCCGGGGGCTTCCTGGAGAGCGGCGAGCCGGACCGGGACCCGGGACCAGAACCGGGGCCAGGACTGCTGAGCCGGGTGAAGCTCTGAGGCCGCCTCAGAGAGCCGCTGCTCCCGCTCCAGGGCTTGACCCCAGTCGGGGCCGGTTTCCTTCCGTTGGGCAAAGCGGACACCGATTGGCCGGACTTGGGGCCATGTGACCCGGCTTTGGCGACAGGAAGCGGCCTGCGGTCGGACTGCGGCGGAGGCGAGGGCAAGGAAGTCGACGGGAAGCCGAAGCCACGCCCCCTCGCGGCCGGCTTCTTGCTGTCGCACGGCGAGGCCACCGGCGCCCCCTGTGGCTGCTGGTGGACGTGCTTCCCTCCGCTCAGCTCCTTCTCTCTCTCCAGCGCCTCACCTCCCGACTTCCACTTCATGGAAATTGAAACCGGTTCTTTCAAGAACCCATTCTGCTTGGTGGTGGTGCTGGTGGTGGTGGTGGGGGACGGATGGGTGTAGGAGCCGCCCAGCGTCGGTGGGCCGGGCTGGTGGTAGAAGCCATTAGCCAGGCGGGCGCCGGCGCCGTTAGCGGTGCCCGTGTGCGAGCCGTCGACGGGCGGCGCAGTCTTGGCCCTAAAGCCAAACTTGGGCAGCCGGGAAACCATGGTGGGCATCGTGGGGGGGCCGTCAGGTGGAGGGGCGGACATCAGACCCCGCCCATTTCACCATGGAGACACGGAGCAGGGAAAACTGGAGGGGGAGGAGGAGGAGGAGAGAAGTGTGAGCGCCACGAGGTTGTTACTCGTCCTGAGCTGTTAGCATTTAGCGTGAGAGAGTTCGCTGTTGCGAACCCTGCCCCCGCCCTATGACAGCTGGGATTGGCTCCAGCAGACGAACCCTGAGAACAGGAGGAAGCGGGTGTAGAAGACGGATGGATGGATGGTTTGCTGTTGCGTTTGTTATTGCAGGTCAAAGAAACCCATGCAAAAACAAGACTAGCTGCATCTAAATGCTAATAAATTAGCCTGTGTCACGGCCTTGTTGGTGGCTCTCTTCCCCTGGTTGTTGACTTGAAATGAACAAGTTCAGACTCCGTTCTATTTTAGGTTACAGGACCATATATGATCCAACGTTCTGACTGAGCTCGCCTCGGTATTTTACACTCTGTCTGCTGCTCGTTTCTTGTTTCAGCACATTTCAGGGGATTCCCCCGCAGGCCGGAAAAAAAATGAAACTTTGCAACATGCCAGACGAGACATTCCCGAACACACCTTCAGCCTCGCCCTGCCCCTCACCCTCTCCAGAGGACTGATTTATGATTCCAAGTGGGTGGAAGAGCAGTGGCCCCGACACGCGAACTGATCGCAGCCTCAGCTGAGCTCAGGTAGGCGCGATCGTGCACGGCTGCCGCAGGGCCTCCGTTCACACACGCCCAAAGTCACACCCGTAAAATAGAAAAATTATTAATCAGCCCTTCCTGAACTTCTGACACTGACAATGGAACGAAACCAGACCAATGATGACATAATAGACACACCCAGGATCTCCAGACTGTCATCTCGCTCACACACGCGCACACACGCACGCACACTGACAGGCGTGACATGGACACACACGGCGACAGGAAATGTGAGGAGATGTTACGACTTGGCTAAAGCCTGCGCAGAGATTAGGATCTAATCTTGATGTGGTCAAGATATAATGCCCCTATCTCAATGCCATCTTTTGCCATGGCCAGGAATGCTTTGCTGGAACAGCAGGGGGCGCAGCAGCTGAATGGCAACAGCGTGTGATGTGCGCTGTTGAATGATCAAATGTGAGTTTGTGTGTGCGCAGCTGCAACACTAACGGAAGGTGAGATATCAGATATCAGCGCTCAGCTGCACCGACCCCTCACAGTCACATGACCTGTAACATCGATCAGGCACTGGCACAGGCAGAAAGCACTGTTTAGATCTGTTTGTACTTTTGAGAAAGTATTTAATTTGTGTTCAGTAATACAGCAGAGAAACCAGCTGCTGGAGGAAGGAAACCAAGAATTCACACTGGAATTCTTGAATGAATTTATCTTGTCAGGGACCAGGAGCTTTTTGTTTTGTTGTTGTTGTTTTTTTTTATGTGTGACAAATGGTTAAGTTAAGCCCAAAAGCAGAGACACTACACTGCCAGTTGTTTACAGTTTCATAGAAATGCAGCTATAATACAGATACGTCTCAAAAAATAAGAATATGGTGAAAAATATTTTTTGTCAGTCTTTTCAGAAAGTGAAACTGTTACTTCATATACATTTATTGCACACAGAGTGAAATATTTCCTGCTTTCATTTCTTATCATTTTTATGATAATGGCTTAGAGACTGAAAACATAAAATTGAGTGTCTCAGAAAATTTGAATATTGCAAAAGACCATCAAAAAAGGATGTTTTCAGCACAAATATCAAGCTTCTGAAAAGTATATCATTTCTGTGAACTCAATACTTGGTTGGTGTCTCATCCTCCTCTTGACAGCAACCCAAAGATTCTCTATGGGGTTCATGTCAGGGGAGAACACTGGCCAATCAGGCACAGTAAGACCATGGCCATTGAACCAGCTTTTGGTATCTTTGGCAGTGTGGGCAGAAGGAAGCATCAAGTACTCTAGAATGTCTTGGTTGAGGGCTGCATTGACTGGACTTGAGAAATGAGTGGACCAACACCAGCAGATGACACGGCAGCCCACTTCGTCACTGACTGTGGAAACTTCACGCTGGAATTCAGGCACCATGGACTCTGGGATACTTTCATCTGAAAAGCTGGCGTTGGTCCACACTGATGCAGTGATTCACGCAAAAGGAGGCAAGGAATTAAGAATAAAGTATGAAGTGTATAGAAATGAACATACTTTTCAGAGGTCTGGCTGAAAACATCCTTTTTTGATTGGTCTTTGTGATGTTCTAATGTTCTGAGACACTTCATTTTATTTTTTCATTATCTCTAAGCCATAATCATCAAAATTACAAAAATGAAAAGCTTGAAAGATTTCACTCTGTGTAATGAATCTATATTAATAATTTTAAAAAAATGTGTTTCACTTTCCAAAAAGACTGACAAAAGATATTGAACTTTTTCACGATATTCTCATTTTTCCAGATGTACCTGTGTATCCCTCCTACACATGGGACAGCCAGGACACAAACCACGAGACAGGAATGAGTTCACCTGGAACCCTGAGCAGAACCGGACAGGCAGGCCCGTTTCAATGTGTTTTCACACCGAAGAGACATTCTCCAGGAATCATCAACCGCCGTCCTGAAAGGCCCCATCCCAACCCTGGCCTTCCCACTCCCAGGCCCTTCATCCCTGGCACTGAGTCACAAAGGTTAGTGGTTGCCATTGTCCTCTATTACATGGCGCGCCCTTGCAAGAACAGCTGGTAGGTGAATGATGTCATTTGCCTGTGTGCTACTGCGACAAAAATCATTTTAATTCATCAGGTTTAGGGATAATCGACAATTAATCGATTATCGATAAATTGTCGATTATCGATTAATTGTCGATTAAGAATTTAATCAATTAAATTAGTCGCAATTAATTGAACATTTGAACTGTTTTTTTTTTTGTTAAATGGTGTGATGTAAACCTGTACACCAGAACAAATTACTTTTAAACAACTTTTAAAAAAGAAAAAAGAAAAAAAAGGGGAAATGTGAACCGATTAGAAGTCAACTTAAAGCCAGAGAATAAGTGTTTTAGGTGTTTTTACTGTTGTCTAATGTCAAAATGGGTCACATTGGACCCTCAACATTATTTGATGGTTAAATCAAGTGTTTCTTACACATTTTTCATTGTGGAATTTAGGTTCTCATGAAAAATTGCCGCTTATCAATTAATTGTTAATCACAGATTACTAATTCATACAGATTAATTAATTAATTGATCATTTGAATCCCTAATCAGGTTAAATCACTTTTGAGGTTAATAACAAGAACTAGAAGAACTACTTTTTTTTTTAAACAAAATGGAAATTTCCTTCATTCTGCATCAATGTGGCTTTTCTTAGAGGATTTGGGAGTATTTGTATGTATTTCCAAAGTCCGGGCAAGGTGTGGACACAGCAGGCCAGCGCCCCGTCTGAATGAATGGGAGCAGGGTCACACCTGTGCACTGATGTGGCATAAAAGTGGAGTGTTGGGTTTAAAGGTCTGTTTTACAAGCCTGCCAGCCGATTAAAAGAAAGAAACAGCTGCAGAAATATTCCACGTGGACCGAGGCAACCTCGCTCCACACCTAAAATAACCATTCAAGTCATCAATTATTTTGCCAACCCGGGAACAAAACCGCCTCTGTTGCCGTCCTCCTCCCTCGCCCTGCGGTCACAGCACATGGTGCGCGTCGCTGCGGGAAGGACAGTAAACAAACAAACAAAAACACTAAAAGCTGTTCAGCGGTGTGCCCGCCGCGGGCCGCCGTAACACCACGGAACCCGACTGAGCATCACAAGCTCCTGGTAGCCCCACAGCGCCGCATCAGGGGGTGACGCTGGAAACCTTGTGATGTTAGTGTGGGAGGGAAGACGTCGGGGCGGCAGACTGCAAGAGATGCCACTGGGCGCCCGTCTCACTGGTGCCCCCCCCCCCGCCAAGACGCTATGCTGCTGCACGGGGAGAAAAAAAGTTGCACACTGCAGAGTCACATGCACAGAGTGACTAGCAGGACAACACAACATCCTGGGGCAACATCCTGGGGCAACATCCTGGGGCAACATCCTGGGGCAGGCCTGGGCAAACCTTTTGACTGGTGGGGCCACGGTGGGTTCTGAAATTTGCCCCGGGGGGGCCGGAGCAGCAGCAGATGGATGGAGTGTTTTGGTGAACCACCTCATAGGAGAGAAAAACATATCAAGGGATATGTGGAAAACATGTGCTTGGATGTCAAGTGAAAATGAACAAGAGTGTTCCAACAAAAGAAGCTCCAGGGTGTTTAGCTCTTTGAACTGAAATGACCCTTAAAACACTTAAAAAAAAAAAAAAAAAAAAAAATGGATGAAATAGAGCTATTTTATGACTTCCTTACTATTAAAATAATTTCTTGAAGTTCAGCGGGCCGAATTAAAACGTTTAACGGGCCGCATACGGCCCCCGAGCCGTAGTTTGCCCATGCCTGCCTACACCACGCAGACACAGAATGCCTCCTGCAGGCAGACAGCCACAGCCCTGTTAATTACCCAACTGTCACTTATTAAGCTCCGCCCTCTGGGACGCGGTGAGAACAGAGGGCAGGTTGTGGCTCTCTGGCTGCAGGTGCTACTTGGCACTGACGGTACTTCCTCAGAAAACAAAGGCTAGAAAAAATACTCTGGTGTTTTTAGATGCTAACATGCTAACGATGCGATGACATGTTAATGAGCCTTGCGGTTTTAGTTTTTCCAAGCGTTCACGGATCGCTGGTCTAAATGATCCAACTGTGATCCAGCAACGGCTGTGTTGTACATGGCTCCTGTTAAACAAATCAATCAAGCAATCAAACGCAAAAACTATCGAGAAGTCTTAAGAATAAGACCACTGTTTCATTCAGCAGACAGCTAGCAGTGTATGCAAAAGACCTGCGCTTAGCTCGTGTTGGCTCACATTGTTTATTTGAAGAAGTGTCCTGCAGCCTGGTCTTCTGTTAATGCTGCGGATCGCATGTACATTTCAAATGTGCTTAGTTTCTGCAAACAAAACACAATTGTTGATTAAAGCAAGTCAATGATGGAATATGGAATATAATAATCAGTGTATTCACACCTCAGTGCATGTTAATCATTCCATTGTTTATAGATGGGGTATAAATTACTATCGCAGCACAGGACAGAATAACAGTGGAAGGCAGGGGGCGCTGCTTTATGTTTGGGTTGGTGCGCGCATGAATCTCCTCACGTTGATAGAATACAACATCGTTACCTATACATTAACTTGTGGCAGGACACCACAAACACATCATCGCCCATAATAAAATCTATTTTTGTTAGTTGAAATGTTTGCAGTGTCAGCAGCCACAGGTTTGACTGTGTGGGGAAACACTAAACCACAAACATATGAAACAGAGTCTCTCCAGTATCTGGACAGTAGCAGTATTTCCACAGTCTGGACACTTCCAGGGGAACTGCTGCTGTAACACAGACTCAACACGAGCGGCGTCAGCGCCGTCCAGGTCGTCCATGTGACCGCTAACGGAGGAAGTCGACCTTTACTCACTGCGACGCCTACAGCTGTGACTTCACAGTCTCCCGCCAACACAGCCTCTGAAGGACTTGAACATCCTCCAGTATTCCTGCTTATAACTACATTCCAAGAGGCAGACTTGAGAGACAGAAATCCAGAGAACACAGAACTCTGACTCGTCTGTTTTTCCCTCGAACTCCGACAATCGGCATTCTGATTCAGGACGGAGACCTTTTAGAATGATTTGATGAAAGACGCAGGCGTGTTTTTATGTACCATCCTACAAAGAAAAGAAACTAAAGCGTTGCTATTATAATTCCAGAAGGTGCGTGTGTGTGTAATAAAGCCTGATGTTGAGTCACTTCCTGTCTGTCAGGGAACGCTGAGCGACCCGGCTGCCAGTCAAACGACTGAATAAATGAACAAATGGAAGAAATGAGAATCAACCTGCGATCCATAAAGATCAGTTCGGATCACACCACAGCCCTCCTCCTCTTCCTCTTCCCCCTCATCCTCCTCATCCTCCTGGTGCCACCCATCATGCTCCAGTTCTCCGCTCGCTGAGCTGAAAGGAATCGAGGTTGGCTGCCGGCTAAAATAAGACGGCGCGCTCCCCCAACTGCGTCCTCAGAGTTCACCTCTCATCCCTACCGCTTAGCACATGACAGTGCAAACAACAGGACGACACAGAGGTGACTGTTAATTCACGCCGGCCGGCTCGCTGTTGCCGGCATTCAGCCTCTTCTGTGAAATCTGTTTGCATCAGTAAAGTTTTAGGAACGCCGAAGAAGTGCACCATGAAGATATCCCACAAAGAGTCCATTCTCAAAAAGAAAAATAATAATAATCAGAACAAATTAAAACGTGGAAAAAATGAACTCGCAATCATCATTATGTAATTTTTAAGGCTTTTAGGCACAAACAAGGCTTTTTCTTCAGTGTTGGTCATGTGTCCCTCACCACAGGCTCATCTCTGACGACGCCCAGACAATGTTGCGGCTTCTATTTATGGAACCAATAGGCAGACAGAGTCGCATCCTGCAGTCTGTCGCCATCACACCTGTCCCACTGTGCGGACACCTGGAAACCAGCAAGGCCGAGAGCCGCATGGGCAAAATTCACAGGCAGAGCGATGATGCAGATGGTCAGGAGCGAGACTGCGGCTCAGCCGTGTCAAACTGCCCCCCGCCGCCTTCCCCCCAACACACACACACACACACACACACACAGGCCAAAGTCCTGCGACTGTAGGCGCTGATTGCCGTCTGTTATCACTTGATGATAAATTAATCAATGCAAACCTGATCAGTAACCTTGGTGTGACTAACGCACACAAACTCAATCACCACTTTCCACTTAGAAAAATTAGCAGAGAGAACACTTTGAAAAAAAAAACAGCCAGCATTGACTTCCCACAATGAGATCCACAGATTAATCCAGAGATTAATCAGCATTTCCCCGCAGCGCCGCTGCTGAGTGAGCCTCTGGCGTCGCCAGTGAAACGACGTCAGGTCTCCCGAGTCCAACATTTGAGGCGCGTTTATCTACAATGTTTATCTGAGTGGAGGGTAAAGGAAAAAAAACTTTCGATATCAGAAGCATGAAGAAGCCGCTGTGTGAGATGTGACCGAGGTACGACCCAGTCCTTGACACCAAGGGATTATGGGTAAGAGGAGGGGGTATAAACAACGTGGTCAGTTGAAACTACTGCAAACATCACTCGATGCTACCGTCAGTAGATCCTCCACAGTAAACCAGCTCAGTTTCCTCCCTGGTCACACTGATTACAGAGATCCTGTTTTGTTTTGGTTTGTTTTTTCATTTGTGGTCTGGTCTTTGTCGTTGTACAGCCATTGTACCTAAACTCTTGCTAGCTGAGGAGTTTTGCACGACGTGATGCTAACGTCTCAGTTGTAGCTGCTCGCGAGACTGCTACCGCTAGCTCTGCAAGCAGCAAATGCTAGCACTACCATCAACCTCTGTGCTGTGCTTGTTGTGGTCAGACTGGTTCTTGGTGTGCATCGATAGTTTATAAGGTTTTTTTAAATTATTTATTTATAAGTTTATTTCGACGGGACAGTGCATATTGACTGGGTACATTGGTAGTCACTGTAAATATGCCGGACTTAGCACTGCTGCTAGATTTCATGTGTAGTCCCCAACAAAACAGCAATTAACATAAAAAGAACAATTGACATATAAAATACAACAATATAATCCAACATTTACACAAAAACAGTTAAAATCAATTAAAATAAAAGTCCAGAAACATTCAGCATTTTAACTATGCCTACACTATTGCACATGAACCCACCATAGCACAACAACTGCACACACAAAATTGACCCAGAATAAACATGGTGCTTACAGGTCTGTTTGTCTAGTATACAGTCTGTAAGTTGTGCTTTAAAAGATCTAAAAGTCGGACTCTCTCTGATATTAATGGGTAGCTTGTAGTAGCAGTTGGTAGTAGTTGGGTGGCGTCAGTTAGCTTTAGTGCTACAGCCAGTAGCTACAGCCAGTAGTGAGGTGGACCCCCTTGAACACGAGGTGGTGCATCTCAAGGGGCTATCCGTTAAAATAAACATTTCTGTCAAACATTGTGTCCTCTCAAAGCGTTTGCATGGGAAACAGGAAGTAGCAGGATGGAGGGCGGGGCCTGCTAGGTGAGCCATCCAGGGACATGGCTTGTTTTCTTTAGTAGAACAGAGAAGCCACATCCAGCCCACGTGTTTTTATTATTCATGACAACCGCTGGGTGCATTTGGGTTTGTTTGTCAGGCCGGCAAGGACATTTGATCTGCTGGCTTTAACTGAGAGGAAGCACTCGGGAAAGAAAAACTGCAAATGACTGATATCAGGTGACATCACTGCATCGAATATTTCATCAAACTAACAAGCGTCGAGAGGGAGAAGACACAGCTGTTGAGCCTGGTGCAGGTGTACACTCAGGACATTCTAGACCAGCGTGGGAAAACTACAGCCCAGGGGCCATACTGTATGCAGCGCGTTAAGCTAACTTGCCGAAATAATATTAATAGCACCTAAGTCATAAAATAGCTGTATTTCATCATTTTTGTCAGTGTTTAAAGAGTCATTTCAATAAAGAGCTAAAGACTGTGGGGCTTCAAAGACACATATCTCATTGTAATTGATATTTTTCTCTCCTATGAGGTGGGTCACCAAAACGCTCCTCCATCTGCTCCTGCTCCGACCCCCTCTGTCAATTTTTAGAACCCGTTGTGGCCCCACCAGTCAAAACGTTTGCCCACCCCTGTTCCAGATGGACCACAGGGTTTCCTTGAGAAAACACTGGAGGCTTTCAGCATCTCCAGCATAAGAAGGGAACAAGGGCAGAGGCTGCAGGGCTAGGACCCGTCCAGCCAGATTCTTTCATTCCTGAATTCAGGTCTTAAAGCAAAATGGCTCTTCACCCGTACGTCCTTTAACCAAGGACACGTCATTAAGGGCGAGCAAGTGAAGGAGGTCATTGCCAGTCAAAGCTGTGGTTCTCATCCGGGGTGTCAATGACAACACGTTGAATCTTGGAATCCCAACCTGTGGGTCCATGTTCCTCAAACCAATAACAATCATATGACCTGTAGTTTTCACACACACACTGGCTCGAAAAACTTAGCAAATATTTCTTATAGTGCCTTTTAAATGAATAGTATGAATGAATTGTACTAATTCTTCAGATAGATAGATAGATAGATAGACAGACAGACAGACAGACAGACAGACAGACAGACAGATAGACAGATAGACAGATAGGTAGACAGACAGACAGACAGACAGACAGATAGATGACTTGTATGGCTACACTCATATGGGTTAACTAGGAAATTCCATCTAAGCTGCACAAAAATGAATCTCCACAGTAACTGGACTGGCTCTGACCTATGCATTAATTCGTTTCCAATAAATTTAAAGACTTTTAGATAAGTTAAAGGGGAGCCTGGTTTCAAAATCTGAAGGTAGTGCGGTTGCCCGGGAGCTGGACAGAACTCTTGAGAGCTGCTCTGCTCGCCCCCTCCACCCTTCTTGGCACGGACAGCCTCCCCTCTGTGCCGCCGGGGATGGTGGACCTCCACTCACTCCAGTATCACCCCATCAACGTTGCTCCTCCTCCACCACCATTAATCTGCCACAAAGCAGCTCTTTCTCTGCACTTGCCCGCTGGCAGCTAACGCTGTCGCGCTAATCCACCTCACTGCAGCCGGCATTCCTGAGAGAAATCCAGCAGCATGTTTGACTTAAAACTCGTTTCACGCCGGGGCTGCTTAAACATGGCCCAAATCCTGCCACGGACTGGGGGAAGCTCACACAAGCGGCTGAGAACCGGTTCTGTTGTCATGAGGCAGTCGATTAATGCATGAGAGCTAAATGTTAATTTAGTTCAAATGAAAGTGGAGAAGCCGACTGGCATGTGAGGACAGCCTCGTTTGGTTTAAACAGAAGAATAAAGATGGAAAGTTTCCCACCACTGGGCCTGCAGGAACCACAGAGGATCCAATCAGCACAATGGCAACGCAGCAGACGGCAAAAAAAAAAAAAAAAACTTGACAAAAGTCAGAAAGATGGAAAAATTCAATAAATATTTCCTGCGATCTCCAGGAACAAAGAGACAGAAATAGGTAACCTCCAGTGAGAGAGAGGCAACGATGCTGACTGCGAGATGAGGAGAGAAAAAGATGACGGCTCATAACAGAGCCCCAACCTCTGAGCGTTAACAGATCCACGTGGAACAAAGCGGGAAAATAAATGAATGTTTCTAGCACATGGATTGTGCAATTTGAGTTTCTACAAATGAAGTTCAAGAATGTAATTAAAAATGATGATAATACAGTTTATTATGAAGTTCAAAGCACAAGTTTAAAAAAACCAAAAATATATATTCTTTTTTCAAAAAAAAAAAAAAAGCCAAATAAGCACCAAACTTCTTACAGCTTCACAGGCTATGCTGCTTGGATGCTTCTCTGTCAATCAAAGCCTTTTATTTTCAAACTGTTTTTCAGCCGAAAATCGTGCGGCAGCTCTTGTCAGTTTTTCCTCTCAATCTCCAGTAACACTGACTGTCAACTTCCTGTATGTTGTTTATTAACAGAACCATTTGCTAGGATGACTGGATTAGACATTAAACATCTGCAGAGACACACTGTCCGGGAACAGTTTAGGGTAAATTCATCTTAGTCCGCAGAGTCAAAGCAGTAGTTAACACTACATTTTTTTCACCACACATGGCATTTTGCAGTGCAAGTTGGCCCCAAAATAACCATCAGGCCAAGAGGAAAGGAGCAACCAGAAGGTGAACTGTCAGTCCCTGCAGGAGGAGTCAAGGTCCTGCAAGCAGGGACAGATGCAGAGAGAATTGGACACCCTCACAGACAGTAATGAACACACACACACACACACACACACACACACACACACACACACACACACACACACACACACACACACACACACACACACACACACACACACACACACTGTCAGCAGGTTCCATCTGGAATAACACCTGGTCATCAGCACGCTCTGTTACAGAACTGGGAGACACAAGACGACTGGAAGGAGCCTAAACAACAAAGGTCCAAAGGACAAAGCCAGCAACCAGACAGGGAAAACAAAAAAGTAAATAAGAACACGTGACCAGATCCATTGACTCACTCAGGAACAGACTCAGAGGAGCTTGGTCTAAATGACAGAGTAGAAAAGACACTAGCAAGCCACATATATCTTTGTCTTGGCCTAGTTGTGTGTCAAATGTGTCTCAGTGTTAATTTTGACCGATTGAATATGACATTTTAAATCTAACTCTAACTTTCTATTGTTGATGCATGCTATCTTGGGTAAATGGGGGGCTTGTTGTTCAACTTCAGGGATACAAAAGTCAATGTGAAAACAATTTCAACGCGTCAACTAAAAATAACAAATAGCTCATTTGTAGTATTACGTGCTTGTATTTGCAGGCATTTTTGAAAATATATATTTAAAAAAAATATTTGGGAATATCTAAAAAAAAAAAAAAAATGACATTTTACAAATATACAATAGTGTATGTAATGTATAGTACATAACAGCCTTGTCTTTTTCTGCCTTCTGTCTTCAAAAAGGTCACATTTTGCTTTACACACTTTATCCGCAATATACTGTGAATGCAGCGGGAAACGTGTGTCTTATACGACATTGCGGTATGTTAAAAGTTCGTTAGCATCCCTGCAATAGCTTTAGCATGGGACCCTGCTACAATACACGCGTTAAAAATCTTAAAACAAATGATCGTTCATTTAAGCTAGCTGTGTATTTCCTCCGCTACTACTGCCGTTATGTCATCTAATAAATATACGTTCGGTTTCATTTTTTTAGTCATTTCAATCGACGTGACAGTGTTCCGGGGCTGTATTATTGAGAGAACCTCTTAACCCGTGGCAGTGCATCGGGACACGGACACTCACCTGCCGGGAGGACGGAGCATCAGGCAGGAGGAAAGGCGGAAATGTCGATGGTAGGTAGGTCGGTAGTGACGGCTGGCTGATCAGCAGCTGGACGTCAGTGAGGAGGTGAGTCGAGCTCACGACGAACCCGACCAGCAAGGGGGCCGGAAGACGACACAGATTCCTCCAGAAGAAAAGCAGCAGGAGACGAGAGAAGGACGGTTGGATCGACTGACCTCTCCGCGAAACCCGGTCTGCTGCTTCTTTGCGCCCGGCCTGCGACGCTGAACAACGCGCCGAACGCCACCGAGCGATACCGAACACTACCGAAAACACATCGGGGCCTCTCAGCCGCACGCACAACCGCCGCCACCACCCGCGCGCTTTTTTTGTTTTTCAAACAATCCGCTGCAAATCTCGTCTGGAATAAAAGTCCGCCGTTTGTGTGTTTGGTTCAGCACTGATCGCGCCGGACGAGTGGCTGTGGCCGACCCACCACCGCTGCTGAATCATCCGCACGCGCGCACACACTATCACGCTCACAAGCACGCGCACAAGCACGCGGAAATAGTACAGCTGACACTGACGTCATCTGCCCGCTGTAAACATAACCCCTTCCTGTCCGGACCTGTTGTGCTGCGACCACGTGTGTTTTCATGCGCTTGTCCAGGCGCCGCCGGCAATTTTGGCCTTGTGATTAAAAATGGTTTTAGACCCCTCAACCCACCCATACGCCTCCAACCCCAGCTGGTTATACTTAGAATATATATTTTTTTTTTTATAACGGATAATTGATTGATGAAAGATATTTCTCACTTTAATTTAGTGACAACAAACTCTCGTCACAATTCTGGTAAATTATCTTTGCAGTGCTCCGTTTTAAAAAAAGGGGGGGGGTAGATTTGCCTTTTCTGTTGTGCAGTGGGTGTGCTGTCAGTATCTATCCACAAGGGGGCAGAACTCACTTTATTCTGGAATTGAAAAGTAACACGACCAGTTCTTTCTATAAAATACGAGGGGAAAGGTCAACATATGTACATTAATGGGTCTTGTGCTTTTCTGAATTCATTAAATGATGATTTACAAACATTTTTCATTAAACGTAAAACGTAAATGGACAAAGAACTGTGTGCAGTTGTACGGCCTGATGGCTGCAGGCAGGGATGATCTGCAGTAGGAACTGAAGAGAAGTCTTTTTTCTACACAAATGCCAGTCTTTTATATTCTATATTTTAGGGGGGAAAACATTATATTTACACAATGTATGGATTTTTGAATGGCCAAGTTTGTGTCAAAATCTTGGGGGAAACATAAAACACTAACAAAATTAAGTATCAGGGGGAAAAAAACAATGTAGATGTGTAGAAGTACTGATAAAACCATTTAATATGAACTAACAGGTATGACAACATGACTATAAAAAGGGCAGATGCACATACTGACATTCACCATTACAAGACAGGCAAATAAAGCAGAGAATTTTCAAATGTGAAAATCGTCTCACTTCCAAGTCTATATGAGATTCTTGTGTATCTTGTGTAACTTCCAGCTAAGAAAACATGATTGATTAAGACACAAAAGATAGTAAATAAAAAAGATCCAGGAAAAAAGGCAAACTAACACAAAAAGTAAAAAGTAAAGTGGCCCTGCGATGAACTGGCGATCTGTCCAGGATGTAACCCTTCCTTCACCCTATGACAGCTGGAAGAGGCTCCAGCAGACCCATGCAAACCTGAGTGCAGGTATTGAAAATGGATGGATGGATGGATGGATGGAAGGAAAAAAGTAAACTAACTTAAAGTAATGTTAAATGTATTTTGGGGGGCTTTGACACTATAGGTATGCACCATGCATGGACACACTCATCCACTGACATGGACTTGGCAGTCAACTGTGCAGATAAGAATTTATATTTGACATCAGGCACAGCCAGTAAAGGGCCTGGGCAGGACAGTGCTGTACATTATTCATAGCATATTTATTATTTTTTTATCAACTGACAGTCGGTTTCGATCGATAGATAGCATTCACCCAAAACCCAAAAACATTAAGTATGTACATATACATACGTATACATCCGTATGTACAAATTACATATGTGTGTACGTATAATGTACGTTAATATGGCCACCAGTGTTTGCCATATCAACGATTCTAAAACATTCTCAGCTGTGGGTGGTATAAAGCCAGGGTTACACCCTGGAAATGTAAGTTAACCGTCCATCACAGGTTCCACATTGACAAATAACCATCATCACTCTTCTTTTATTGTAGCAGGAGCACCAGTCCAGAACCCACACAGGCACTGGGAAAACATGTAAACTTCAAACTAACTTGTCTTTCTAAACAAGAACCCTGCTCCTATGTCTTCGCTTTCTCTTACTACTTCCCTTAAACCCGTGTTTTTCAACCACTGCCAGAGTGCAGTGAGATAATGTCAGGTGAACGGTGAAACATTATCCAATTTCACTTTATTGGTCTTAAAACACAAAACCAAAATAACATTCCATTGTTGAGCGACTGTGTTTTGACAGGAATGAGACTACTTTCTTCCCTCGAGTCCTCCCAGGATATCAGCTTTGTGTGCGTCTAAACAGGCCCAGGTTTCACACTGAGTGAGTATAAATGAATCAAGAGACTGTATTGTCATTATGAGGCTTTGGTAATGTTTTTTGGTTCGTGGTGTGCCATGGGATTTTTCAAGTGTAAAAAATTGTTTAAAAAATGTCTTACGCCACATTGCAACACAAGTCAAGGCTGAGTTTATGTAGAAGATTTTTTTTGTATGTATGCTTTCCTAAAAACAATGTTTTAAATTCACTGCGAGCAGTAAATCAAGAGAAAAGAAGAAAACACGGCCGGCGCGCGCGCGCGCACGGACGCACACGGGGACAGTGCGAGTGAGCTCCCCGGGGCAGTGGGATGATTGCGTGTGAGTGCGCCTGAAGAGTCTTCACGAGGGTCTCCGTCCTTCTCTGTGACGGACGCGCGCTTCTCAGTCACCGACTGCCTGCGGCGGGTTGCAGCGGACACGGACACGGACACGGACGGACATGTGAGCCTCCGCTGGCCGCATGGAGAGCTTCTACAGCGAGAGCCAGGAGGACAGCCCGGACCGGCCCCGGGTGGTCACGGCCGCGGGGGACAGCGCCGGAGCGGACGGGGGCGTCAGCCTGCGCGCGCTCACGGGCTGCGTCCTGTGCGCGCTGATCGTGTCCACGCTGCTGGGCAACACGCTGGTGTGCGCCGCCGTCGTCAAGTTCCGCCACCTGCGCTCCAAAGTCACCAACTCGTTCGTCATCTCGCTGGCCGTCTCCGACCTGTTCGTGGCCGTGCTGGTCATGCCGTGGCGCGCGGTCTCCGAGGTGGCCGGCGTGTGGCTCTTCGGCCGCTTCTGCGACACGTGGGTCGCCTTCGACATCATGTGCTCGACGGCGTCCATCCTCAACCTGTGCATCATCAGCATGGACCGCTACTGGGCCATCTCCAGCCCCTTCCGCTACGAGCGCAAGATGACGCGCCGCTTCGCCTTCCTGATGATCGGCGTGGCGTGGACGCTCTCCATCCTCATCTCCTTCATCCCCGTGCAGCTCAACTGGCACCGCGCCGACAACGGCAGCGCGGCGGGCAACCCGGGCGACTGCAACGCCAGCCTGAACCGGCCCTACGCCATCTCGTCGTCGCTCATCAGCTTCTACATCCCCGTGGTGATCATGGTGGGCACGTACACGCGCATCTTCCGCATCGCGCAGATCCAAATCCGGCGCATCTCGTCGCTGGAGAGGGCGGCGGGGCCCCGGGCGCGCAGCCAGCCGCGCTGCGCGCCGACGCACGACGAGAACCCGCTCAAGACGTCGCTGAAGAGGGAGACCAAGGTGCTGAAGACGCTGTCCGTCATCATGGGCGTGTTCGTCTTCTGCTGGCTGCCCTTCTTCGTGCTCAACTGCGTCGTGCCCTTCTGCCCGGCGGAGGACGCGGGCGCGCCGCCGTGCGTCAGCGACACCACCTTCAGCATCTTCGTGTGGTTCGGCTGGGCCAACTCGTCCCTCAACCCGGTCATCTACGCCTTCAACGCCGACTTCCGCAAGGCCTTCTCCACCATCCTGGGCTGTAGCAAGTACTGCTCCAGCTCGGCGGTGGAGCCGGTGGACTTCAGCAACGAGCTGGTGTCCTACCACCACGACACCACCCTGCAGAAGGAGGCGGCGCGGGTCCCGGCGGGGCGCAGCGGTTCGTGGCGGCGGCGGCAGCGGCGGCTGCCCCACCACCGCCTCCGCCGCCGCCTCCGGTGCACGCGCAGCAGGGGCACTTTGACAAAGTTTCTGTGACGTCAGGCGACTCACGTGGCCACCGCAACCTCCTCTTGCCCGCTATACTGCAGGCAGAGTGCGAGGCGGAGATCTCACTTGACATGATGCCGTTCGGCACGTCCGAACCGACCGACTGTTTCTTTCTTCCGGGTCAGGTGCACGAGCTGTGAGCAACCACCGGAAGCATAACCCAGCACGAAAAAGGGAGTGTTGGCAGATTAGGGAACACTAACGGATTGTTCTCCTTGTTAGTTGACAGAGGTTGGCACAGCTGCGCAGGTGGGAAAAGTACAAAATATTATGGATACTTGTGTAAGAAGTAAAATAATAAAAGGACTGGTTCAACTCAAGTAAAGTAAGAATGTACAGTTTCTAAGATGTATTTAAGTAGAAAGTAAAAATGATGTGTATTTTTGCCATTAATGAAACAATACATTTGTTGACAATACAAAAAAAAAAACATACAATTTTGCAGTAATGAAAAAGTTATGACAGAATAATCTGGACTGGACTGATAAGAGGTCAGAGGTCTTGATAAACATCTGGATCATTTTTAACAGCTTTGCTACTCTCACTGCTATAGTTTGTTATGAAAATAAATAAACAAGAAAAATACAGACACCTGAAAAAATATACTTAAGAACATTATGTTACATCCCACTTCCGCGCATCTGACAGGTTGCAGTCTAGCCAATGCTGCCCAGACATGGGAGTCTGTAACTTCTTAGCCTTTTTCTCTCCTTTTTTCTTTTCTTTTTTTGGTTAAAGATGTAAATCGGCACTTTAAAGCAACACTGTATTTGATTTTACCTTAAAATGGTAGATTTTGAGTCATTTTCTCAAATTAACTGAAACTCAAATCAACTCTTGTTCACAAGAGAATGGCACCTCTGACACTGACACAGCACACCCAGTTGACCTGATAGAGGACCGTATGGAGTGCCTGCCCAGGCCAAACTTACCTGTTTTCATTAGAGGGTGCCTGGCATGCAACCCTACCAATTTGCTGCCGGGCCAGAAAATCATGCTGTGACAATAGCAAATGTGCCATTCACCATATTGCAACTCTACCAATCTTAAAAAAATGTTTTAGGTCAAAAGAAAATTCATGTTGATGTTATATTTTGCAAACCTCTTCACAAACAGTACCTGAATATTCTTGTAACACTGTCCCTTGATCAACCGCACCCCAGAGGGGTTCTGATTGCAGGGCCTTAATGACCCAAAACTTTGATGTGTTAATTAAGTCTGGTCAACAAACATGGGTAATTATTATCAATTACATGATATGGTTCAGGTTTCAATGGCCCCTTCTGTGATTGCCTCATGTTTACCAAGGGCCATTGGCATTTTGGACTGCAGCACTCAGCCTCTGCTTCATACAATGTTTTGCATGTATGATGTAGTGGATATTAGTTTACAATCCAACAAACCGTATAAAACTCTAAAGCATGGGACACTCCTACATCATTTTTTTTGCCTGATTTTACCCTGAATTCACAATCTGTCCTAAGCTGCACCAGATAGTGTGTGATGACAGACTCATATTAGATGCACTATCAGACCCAGCTCAACTTGCAATGCAAGTGCAGCAATTTCATTTTAATTAATTATTCTTTTTTTTAACCAACCCTGCACACAATTGGACAGTGTGTACTGGTCAGCAACCCAGCTGTAAAACATGTTGCTAACAGATATTAAAAAATAAGACTAGAAGGTGGAACAATGGAAGTAGGGCCAGAGGAAAAAAGACAGCAGCAATATCAAATCCTTGATGTAGAAGCAAAACTGGATGACCATAACAGAAGAAAATGCTATCTTTTCACAGAGGAAGAAAATGTGATCATTCAGTTTCAACCATACTGAACTTTAGATGTTGTGCACATTAACCAGAACCTCTTTTTTGGACCTAGATGACAATTTATCAAAAAATATGTCAAAAAAAATAAACCTGCCAGCTTTTTTTGTCATGGATTGAGGTTCTGTATTGTCTGCTTTGTATTCTGTCATTTTTCTCTGCTGATTAAAGTACTTTTTTGTATATTTGCACAAATGTTATCTGAACCAATAGGGAAATTGAGAGCCTCAACCCATCCACATTATTCTACGACAATGAGTATGTGGGAAAAGTCGTACAAACTTAGTTCTTCGATCACATTTTGTGTTGTAAATACATTACTTTGAGCTGTGTTTCTAGAAAAAAAACTATAGGTCTTGAGGTCTCCTGTCAGACCACGTCAGACAGTTCACTGTTGAAAAAAAAGGATTTGTGTATCATTTCATATCATGAGTTTCGCACAAAATGCTGTCAGTTCACATACAGCAAGCATTTTGTAGGTACAACAGGTTGTAAATAAAAATTGACGTCAGAGATATTTTTAAAGAAAATTGAGATTTCTATTAAGTGAATTTGATGATTTGTGTTTCACATGATCAGAATTACATTTTATTCTTCATATTTCAAAATTTCAAAGGAATCATCTTGGGACTTTAATCAAAAGGTTACTATCCTGGAGTCAAATGCCCAAACCAGCTGATGAAATCAACCACAATTAATTGATTTGGACAGAAAATCTTATGAGTATCCACAGAAGCTGAGTATTTCAAATATTCAAATCCTGCAATAGTGTTTAGACTGAAACACAGCAGCCTTGCATCAGTATCATACTGACACCGTTGGCAAGTGGAAATCCTTCCTCCAGATTTTTTCCTGTATAACCCTGAATGCTCAAGAGTAACTCTTGAGTGTCTGGTTGCTGTAATTGGTATTGACTCTCGATCTCTCTGCCTGGAGTTTTAATTTTGTCTGGAAAAAGCTTTGAAAGTCAGAAGTAACTGATCTTTTTTTTGAAATTCTCCTCTGACGTGTGAATTCACCATGCACTTGTAGATGCAGCACCTGCTGCAATCAGACTGGTGCATCCAATTGTTGTTATCAAACACCTGCAACTGATTGGCCTCCAGGTGTCCCTGATGATTTTAATTGGTGCTCAGGGTTTTAGAGCCAAGGAGCCTCCTGCAGTTGACAGTACAGAGCTTCTATCAGCAAACCTCCAGGAGCTGCTGAGGAGATAGTGTGCAAGGCCAAGCTACTGCTCTTTGCCCTGAACATGCTGCTGGGAAGCTCTCTCAGGTTGGTGACACTCATTGCTGAAAGGCTGTGCTTCTGCTGCTGCTTCTGTCTGCTAAAATGTCTGTCTTGTTCTTGCAGTTTATGCTCGATTTGTCTACTGTTGTTCAGCAGCACTTCTGGGGTGCCTTTGGTCAAAGGTGAGTTTGTCTGAAACGGCTTCACAAAACTGGATAGTAGTGAGCTGACAGTGCACCAGTTCTTGATGAGCTCCTGAAGTGACTGCATCCTGGCTCGATCTTCTTGGTGAATGCAATGCAACATGGCCTGACTTCTGTGTCCTCAACTCCAGATGGTAATCTCCAACTGGCCCGACAGAGCCCTCCTGGGCCCCCAGCTGACCAACACTCTGTGCAGCAAGGGCCCCCTGAACTCCGGCAACAACGTGTGCGCTTGCAGAATTATGACACTCTGAAGACTCCCACTTCCGGCACTGGCCAGAAGCCCTCCAGAGATGTTGTGGGTCCACAAACCCAAGAGTCCGCACGGCTTCCCATCGCTTCTGGTGGTTCATCCTACCAGGCTGCTCCTGTGGCCCAACATCCAGCAAAACATGACTATCATGAGTTGTTTAACAATGGAGGCTTTTTAAATCCAGGCCAAGCTTCCAGTACTGATCAGCAGGCAGGGGGTGCTCGTCAACAGTTCAATACCTACTCCTTACCGTACATGGATGTAGAAGCAGAGGTGCCACCGAGTGTTGGCAGGGTTTCCCAGCCGCACCGTCCTTTCTACATTACCCAGTCAAATGGTGGCTTCATGCATGCCTCAGAACAGATGTCTCATTTAAAATATGATCCAGAGGATCGCCATATGTCCTCGCATGCCTTTGGCACAGCAGAGATTCCTAGCTGGTTTGCACATGAGACTCAAGGCCAGTCTGGCGGCTCTACACAAGGGTCCCAGCAGACCAACAGTGGCTATCTGCCTGTGGTCCAGAACACGCCCATCAGTTCCCCAGGAAACTCCCAGCAGACTCAAGACAACTACTACAGAGGGTCTCAGAACCCTCAAGGTTTCCTGAAGGTGCCTGGCTACTATGTGGCTCCTGGTCAGAACTTGGCTGGTGGGCAAGGCCTTCTGGGATCCCTCGCTACTCAAGGAGGTCTTTGGACCATTTTTCCGAACCCTGCAAGTGGGAATCGCAACGCTCAGCAGTCTCAAGACGACTATGGAACTGCAGTTCAGAGAGTGCCCATCGGCTCTCAAAGTGCTCAAAAAACCCAGCGAGACTATCAGCGTGCAGTTCAGAACAGTCAAAACAAGTTTGCGCAAGGTTTCCGACAGGTCTAAGGTAATTGAGCTTTTATAATTTTTGTGTGTTATAGCAGTCACTAACTCTACTCTTGTCTTGCAGGATGACCATCAGCCTTGATGTCTCAACCTGAAATTTGAGTCTGAAACTTGTCAAAATCTGAATAAACGAATCTATTGATGGAATCTGGTGTTAACCTTTGGCTTTCAACAGTTTGCTGTCCTTTGTGCATCCATGGCTGACCTTTGCTGTGTCTTCTGCGAAACCCTTGAACTATTTCATAGAGTGGTGCACTTTCAACAGCTAATGACAAGGTGTCTTGCATGGTGAAAGGTCTAATGGCTTCTGGCTAATTTAAGATTTGACACCATATCTCTTCTGAGAGGTGATCTTGCGAAAGTAAATGTTTGCATTTTAAATTCTTTGACTGGAAAGAAAAACACTAAATGCTTTCATTGCACTCACTTGGACAACGATATTTTGGTTTAATCATAAAACGGACAGTATGCAAAGGAAATGATCTTCCAGTTGCGTCAGGGTACCTTTGGGACTGGAACATCATGTGCAGGTTCTTTCAAACCAATCAGACAGGACCATGTGTTATGCCTCAGAGCCTGTAACTAGAGATCGCCCATTAAAGCTTAATCGATAAAGATTGAGTGACATCAGGAAACAAAGCTAGGAAAAACATGCGTCTCCCCAGGAGACCCAATCTCTCCATGAATTTGGCAAGAAACCCCATCACCCACTTGTCTTGAAGGAAAAACTGGGAAACTATATTTAAAAAAAAAAAAAAGTCAGACTTGACTTGAAACTGTGACAAAATGGACTTTGTGTTGCAGTGGTCCTCAAAGTATACTGAATAAGGCGTAACCACAGTAAAGTGGCAGTTAACCAACCAATGGGTCAAAATAAGGTTTCTGAAGGAAATGCTGCATTAAATGTCTAAAACAGAGGTGGGAAAGCTACGGCCCATCTGTTTTTTTTTAATCCAGTCCACCGAAGATTGATATAATTGCCCAAATCATATGATTATGACTCCATTCATTTGAACTTGTCCTGTAATGCCTGGCATCCCACTAGGTAGGTTTGCATTATTTCCAAGCACCACGGTAACCGGAGTTGATCGCTGTCACTCTGTCACATCTCGGCAGTGTTTCTCCGCACCACAATCCTCTCTATCAATCCTCACCCCTAATTTACTCCCAATTTACACCAAAAGTGTGTGTGGCGAGTGTGCGGTGCTGTTGCGGCTCCGCAGCAGAACGCTGCCTTTAAAGCCGGTGTGCAAGCTCACACCACCAGGCGTGGCGCGGGCGCATTTCAGAAGCAGCGCTCTCGTAAAGAACGGCGCCTCTTTTTTTTTTTTTTTGATGCTTCACGCGTCACAACCACATCAATCGCAGCAGGTAGAAGAATTGTTCCGGCAGGAAGTCAATGACTGGAAAACACAGTGGATCCGGTTGATTTTCATTGTAATATACAATGTGCTGGATTTTGTTTTTCTATGTGCTGCTGTATTTTACTGTGAAACGTCAATGTGGCGCATCGACTTCAACACTGGCTGTGACTGTTCGGCTGTCAAACAATAAAGAGATTTCACATTGAATCTGAAACTATGATGAACAAAATGCAGGTGTATTTTAAATACCTGCATTTTGTTTGATGCCAGCAGTTTGGATTATCATTATTTCTTTTTTACTCAGAGTGATTTTTGATATGCTGGAAAATTTTGAGAAAGAACTGTTTTGAGAGAAACAATGCTGGACCTATAATAAGACAATAGACGCGCGTTTGCAGAAATAAAAACAAGAATAAGAGCTGACGAATCAGCTGGTAGCAGCGAGACATGCTAGAATGTTGAAATCGAGTAGTCGTTTACGATAAACACTGTCATGCTTTTTTTCGTTTATGTTCGATATGTATGCATTGCGTGCTGGCCTGGCCCGTCTGTCAATTTTTATAAGTCAATGTGACCCCTGAGCCAAAAACTTTGCCCATCGCTGGTCTAAAGCCATTAAGAAAAATCATAAAATCCCTGCTGATATCAACTTTTTTGCATTGAAGCTGCTTGGAAGACAAGCAATGTTTTTGCAAGCAACAGCATTTAATCGTCCAGTTTTATTTCAAGTTAAATGTTGTTACAAACCGCCATGGGCAAGTGTTTACATAATCTCAGAGTGTGTCATTCGTTGGGGTGCCCTGCCAGCAGTAATACTTCAACCTTGCACCTTAACATGCAAATAACCCCTGCTGTAAAGCATGCTGATCGATAGGAAATTTTCTGAATCCATATGAACCAATATAATTGGTGATTTTCAACCAGCAAAACATGTTTGTCTTTGAAAGCTTCAAAGATAAGCAATGAGCTGCTGGAAAACGTTAACTCCTTTCCACCACCCGCTGTTTAAGTTGACCATTTTCAACGTCCACAATAATTGCGCCACTGATTGCTGCAGTGGATGCTTAAGTGTCTCTTCTCAATGGCTTCTGGCCTCAGACCATGGATGTATCATAACTGGATCCAGGTGACTTCCAATATGGTGACGTGGAACCCCCCCCGACACACGCGCACACACACACGTCCTCTCCCGCCCCACTAACAGCCCTCCCTCACCATCCCACCCCCCAATTGGCCACTTAAGGGACAGCAGCCAAAATTCCCCCGTGGCCTAGAAATCATTTTTCCCATGGACCACAAAAGAAAATTACACCTTTGAAATGGCTGAAAGGACACCTCCGATCGAATTCACAGTTCATAACAAATTGTTATATTATATATTATTACTATAAATTATAATAAGAAAACATGAAGTTTGAACATGTTTCAATAAAATGTTTTTGGTCTGTCTAAACTATTGACAGTTTTTTTTTGTGAACGTATTAACAGTTAGAGCGTTAAGTGAACTGTCCATGTAAAATGTCTTCATTTAATAAATAAGATAAAACTAATGACGTGTGTAAGTGTAAGTGTATGTGTATGTATGTGTGTGTGTGTAAGTGTATGTGTATGTATGTGTGTGTGATCTTGGAAAACATAATATGATTCCTTGCACTTTTGCAAATGGTTTCTTTGCCCTCTTTTTTCTGTCCTTTGCATGTGCCTGTATTCCAGAAATTGGTGGTTCTGCGAATGCTGTTTTTGCAGTGAATTTGCTGTTCCACGTCCTGATGGTGTCTGGCAAAGGCAAAGTCAATGCGCTGGCATTTGCGCTCATAAGCGTTGGTCAAATTGAAGTGTAGAGTCATTGCAAATGATCGCAATTCCCCTGCCACTTTGGGCCTGTTCCCAGTCTCACGTCTTTTTGAGATGTCCTTTGGCACTCCACAAAATATATTTGCCATCAGGTCTGGGGACCCCCACTGATTTTAATAGTCTTTTGGTCTTCCCCTTTTCCAATGTTTTTTTTTTTTTTTCTGACAGCTCGCTGGCTTATGTGCCACTGAAAATAACAGGTTCAGTCACAGGGTTTTTGGGGGGACTCCCTCGCAATGTAATTGCGGTCATGGGTCGTCATTGTTGTCGCCACAGAAACAACAGTGTTTTGCATGTGTTGTTCCTCCTCCTCATCTGCTGTGACCACTTCGTCTCCTGTGACGTCTCCATCTGTAATGACTTCCCTGTTGGCTATGACCTCTTCATCGTCTGCGACCTTGTCTCCAGTGTAATTATGATCCAGAACATCAGACACAATATGGCTGTCATATGACTCCTCTATCACAAAAACACTGTATTTTTCCAAGACTTCGGACACCTTCTTCCTATATTGGTTGGAGTGGTGATGATGAGTGATGAGCCTAGAAAAGGAAAAGTGCAATGCACACAATTAATGGCCTATGTGGAATTTCATCCCCTGCACAAAATTCTAGTGAGCAACAGGCAACAGCATTGGTCTCCATGTGGCAGCACGGTGGAGAGAGCACATCTGCTTAATTCTGGGAATGCAAAAAAATTGATGTGTCAACATACATCACTTTACTCACAGTTTTTCTATTAAAAAACATGTAAGTCATGAGATTATTTGTACAAGCAAAGTTATTTTATTGGAAAAATTCAAAGCTGCTGTCTTCCGGGAGGCATCTGACCCTGCAAGGACATTTACACTTGAACACGGCAACCCTGTAAATATGTCTCAGTATCTCAGTGGTTAGAAAAATCCTGGAAATATGAAATCATTTCCTTTTTACTATGTGTAACCCTGCAGGCAAACTGTAGCACACCCTTCTTGTTGGAGTTGATACTATTCCCTTTCGCCCTCCATCTCTCTATTTGGAGCTTTCATTTCCCCTGAAAAAAGCTTCAGGGGTCAAAGGCCAATTTCAAAAAATCTCCTCTGAAGTCACTTCAAAGAGCCGACAGTCTGAATTCATCCTGCACTTGTAGATGCAGCACCTGTTGCAATCAGACTGGTGTGTCCAATTATTGTCGTCAAACACCTGCAACTGATTGGCCTCCAGGTGTCCCTGATGATTTTAATTGGTGCTCAGGGTTTAAGAGCCAAGGAGCCTGCTGCAGTTGACAGCACAGTGCTTCTATCTGCAAACCTCCAGGAGCCGCTGAGGAGATAGTGTGCCAAGCTGCTGCTCTTTGCCCTGAACATGCTGCTGGGACGCTCTCTTGGGTTGGTACCACTCATTGCTGAAAGGCTGTGCTTCTGCTTCTGTCTGCTAAAATGTCTGTCTTGTTCTTGCAGTTTATGCTGGATTTGTCTACTGTTGTTCAGCGGCACTTCTGGGGTGCCTTTGGTCAAAGGTGAGTTTGTCTCTTGTCTGAAACGGCTTCACAATATTGGTTAGTAGTGAGCTGTCAGTGCACCAGTTCTTGATGAGCTCCTGAAGTGACTGCATCCTGGCTCTATCTTCTTGGTGAATGCAATGCAACATGGCCTGACTTCTGTGTCCTCAACTCCAGATGGTAATCTCCAACTGGCCCGACAGAGCCCTCCTGGGCCCCCAGCTGACCAACACTCTGTGCAGCAAGGGCCCCCTGAACTCCGGCAACAACGTGTGCGCTTGCAGAATTATGACACTCTGAAGACTCCCACTTCCGGCGCTGGCCAGAAGCCCTCCAGAGATGTTGTGGGTCCACAAACCCAAGAGTCCGCACGGCTTCCCATCGCTTCTGGTGGTTCATCCTACCAGGCTGCTCCTGTGGCCCACCATCCAGCAAAACATGGCTATCATGAGTTGTTTAACAATGGAGGCTTTTTTAATCCAGGCCAAGCTTCCAGTACTGATCAGCAGGCAGGGGGTGCTCGTCAACAGTTCAATACCTACTCCTTACCGTACATGGATGTAGACGTAGAGGTGCCACCGAGTGTTGGCAGGGTTTCCCAGCCGCACCGTCCTTTCTACATTACCCAGTCAAATGGTGGCTTCATGCATGCCTCAGAACAGATGTCTCATTTAAAATATGATCCAGAGGATCGCCATATGTCCTCGCATGCCTTTGGCACAGCAGAGATTCCTAGCTGGTTTGCACATGAGACTCAAGGCCAGTCTGGCGGCTCTACACAAGGGTCCCAGCAGACCAACAGTGGCTATCTGCCTGCGGTGCAGAACACGCCCATCAGTTCCCCAGGAAACTCCCAGCAGACTCAAGACAACTACTACAGAGGGTCTCAGAACCCTCAAGGTTTCCTGAAGGTGCCTGGCTACTATGTGGCTCCTGGTCAGAACTTGGCTGGTGGGCAAGGCCTTCTGGGATCCCTCGCTACTCAAGGAGGTCTTTGGACCATTTTTCCGAACCCTGCAAGTGGGAATCGCAACGCTCAGCAGTCTCAAGACGACTATGGAACTGCAGTTCAGAGAGTGCCCATCGTCTCTCAAAGTGCTCAAAAAACCCAGCGAGACTATCAGCGTGCAGTTCAGAACAGTCAAAACAAGTTTGCGCAAGGTTTCCGACAGGTCTAAGGTAATTGAGCTTTTATAATTTTTGTGTGTTATAGCAGTCACTAACTCTACTCTTGTCTTGCAGGATGACCATCAGCCTTGATGTCTCAACCTGAAATTTGAGTCTGAAACTTGTCAAAATCTGAATAAATGAATCTATTGATGGAATCTGGTGTTAACCTTTGGCTTTCAACAGTTTGCTGTCCGTTGTGCATCCATGGCTGACCTTTGCTGTGTCTTCTGAGAAACCCTTGAACTATTTCATAGAGTGGTGCACTTTCAACAGCTAATGACAAGGTGTCTTGCATGGTGAAATGTCTAATGGCTTCTGACTAATTTAAGATTTGACACCATACCTCTTCTGAGAGGCGATCTTGCGAAAGTAAATCTTTGCATTTTAAATTCCTTGACTGGAAAGAAACGCTAAATGCTGCAACTGCTTCCTGACACTCACTTGGACAACAATAGTTATCATAAAGCGGACAGTATTCAAAGGAAATGATCTTCCAGTTGTGTCAGGGTACCTTTGTGATTGTAATCCTTATAGAGTTGTCCAGCCTCTCCTCATTGAATGGCCCACCATGACTTGCAGAATTGCTAGCTAGCCCGGCTAGCATAGCACGGAGTGCCGCTTGACACCAAAACACGCTTTCACACGGAGCATGCGTTGAACATTCTAGTTTAAAGTCTTTCATCAGCGGACTAAAATTTCCCTCCTGGTAATATGATGCAGACCTTTCCATTAAAGTCATATTGTTTACTATGTTTAGTGGCGATAAAGCTTTTACATGCTCAAATAAGCCATAAACCCACAATAATGAACTCCTACTACATCATTTCCACATTTCTATTATACACAAGAGAATCCTAAAACAAACAATTTCCCATACCATAAGAACTGTGCACTTGGTAATTAACATGGTTCCAAATACTTTTTTGTGACAATGTTGACCATTCTCAACATCCACAATAATTGCGCCACTGATTGCTGCAGTGGATGCTTAAGTGTCTCTTCTCAATGGTTTCTGGCCTCAGACCATGGATAGTTTACAACTGGATCCAGACGACTTTCCAATATGGTGACGTGGAGATCACCCCCCCCCCTCCACTAACAACCCTCCCTCGCCGCCACTTTTCTGTCCTGTGCATGTGCCTGTATTCCAGAAATTGGTGGTTCTGCGAATCCTAATTTTGTTGTGAATTTGCTGTTCCAGGTCCTGATGGTCCATATTACTTACTGATGGTAAGGCTTCTGGATTGGATACTGCATTGTACCAGGAACAAGACGGGAAGCTCAGAGTCATTGCATTCTGCCAGTCGTGGTCTATCACAGAGTGAGAGTAGATATGCAGCCCACAAACTGGCATTTTTATCACTTAAATGGAGTGTCATTTAAAAGTTTCAGCATTATTTATATGGAGCTGACTTCACCGTAGTGACAGACAGTAACCCATTGACCTACATTCTAACCACCGCCAAGCTGGACGCTACTGGTCATCGCTGATTGGCTGCCCTCTCCACCTAATTCTTTAAGTTGCTGTACTGGGCTGGAAAACACAATTACTGCGCTGATGCGCTCTCTCAACGACCTCACCAGACTTCCACCAACAATGCGCTGGAAGACCATTAGCTAATCCATCAGTTTGTACCTCGACATCTGGCAGACTATGAGGCCATTGCTCCTGATGTTGTTGACTCAATTTGCCAGAGTCAGCTGGTCAAAACTGCTCAACCAGTTGATTCCGATCAGTTATGCATGATGCTTGTTGAGTCACTCTCCATCCAAGCTGCTTCCGTTCCTGAAATGTACATTCGTGAGGACCACTTCCCTGTTATTCCTGCACTGTCCCATTCCAGCCTGTAAGAGAAACAGAGAAGATCCTAGTATCCGAGAGCTCATACATCAGATGGAGACGGGAGAGAAAGTCCCTCTGACAACCCGAGCAGAGCTGCCTGAGCTCCCCTTTCTGTTGAGGTAGTGAACACACTTAGAGCTCATCAATGGCGTTCAAGGCAAGGTAATGATACCTTGTCTTATCAGCTGGTCCTTCCCCATGAACTCCGTCTTGTTCTCAAGAGCCTCCATGACGACATGGGCCACTTAGGAATCGAGCGCACCCTTGACTTGGTCCATGTCAGAATTTACTGGCCGAAAATGGCCGTGCAGCTGTGTCCGGAGGAAACCACTGCCTGATAAATCTGCCCCACTCGTTAACATGATTTCTTCACACCCTCTCGAACTACTCTGTATAGATTTCCTGAGCCTCGAGCCTGACTCAAGTAACACCAGAGACGTTTTGGTTCTTACCGATCACTTTACTAAGTTCGCTGTGGCCATTCCAACACCAAAACCAAAAAGCACGAACTGTGGCAAAGTGTTTATTGGACAGTTTCATTGTCATTTACACTTAAACATGGCAACCCTGTAAATATGTCTCAGTATCTCAGTGGTTAAAAAAATCCTGGAAACATGAAATCTTTCCTTTTTACAATGTGGAACACAGCAGGCAAACTGTTGGTAGCAGAGCCTTCTTGTTGGAGTTGATACTATTCCCTTTCGCCCTCCATTGCTCTGTCTGGAGCTTTCATTTCCTCTGAAAAAAAAAAGAAGCTTCAGGGGTCAAAGGCCAATTTCAAAAAATCTCTTCTGTAGTCACTTCAAAGAGCCGACAGTCTGAATTCATCCTGCACCTGTAGATGCAGCACCTGATGCAATCAGACTGGTGCGTCCAATTGTTGTCATCAAACACCTGCAACTGATTGGCCTCCAGGTGTCCCTGATGATTTTAATTGGTGCTCAGGGTTTAAGAGCCAAGGAGCCTGCTGCAGTTGACAGCACAGTGCTTCTATCCGCAAACCTCCAGGAGCTGCTGAGGAGATAGTGTGCAAGGCCAAGCTGCTGCTCTTTGCCTGAACATGCTGCTGGGAAGCTCTCTCAGGTTGGTGGCACTCATTGCTGAAAGGCTGTGCTTCTGCTTCTGTCTGCTAAAATGTCTGTCTTGTTCTTGCAGTTTATGCTGGATTTGTCTACTGTTGTTCAGCGGCACTTCTGGGGTGCCTTTGGTCAAAGGTGAGTTTGTCTCTTGTCTGAAACGGCTTCACAATATTGGTTAGTAGTGAGCTGACAGTGCACCAGTTCTTGATGAGCTCCTGAAGTGACTGCATCCTGGCTCGATCTTCTTGGTGAATGCAATGCAACGTATGGCCTGACTTCTGTGTCCTCAACTCCAGATGGTAATCTCCAACTGGCCCGACAGAGCCCTCCTGGGCCCCCAGCTGACCAACACTCTGTGCAGCAAGGGCCCCCTGAACTCCGGCAACAACGTGTGCGCTTGCAGAATTATGACACTCTGAAGACTCCCACTTCCGGCGCTGGCCAGAAGCCCTCCAGAGATGTTGTGGGTCCACAAACCCAAGAGTCCGCACGGCTTCCCATCGCTTCTGGTGGTTCATCCTACCAGGCTGCTCCTGTGGCCCACCATCCAGCAAAACATGACTATCATGAGTTGTTTAACAATGGAGGCTTTTTTAATCCAGGCCAAGCTTCCAGTAGTGATCAGCAGGCAGGGGCAGCTCGTCAACAGTTCAATACCTACTCCTTACCGTACATGGATGTAGAAGCAGAGGTGCCACCGAGTGTTGGCAGGGTTTCCCAGCCGCGCCGTCGTTTCTACATTACCCAGTCAAATGGTGGCTTCATGCATGCATCAGAACAGATGTCTCATTTAAAATATGATCCAGAGGATCGCCATATGTCCTCGCATGCCTTTGGCACAGCAGAGATTCCTAGCTGGTTTGCACATGAGACTCAAGGCTAGTCTGGCGGCTCTACACAAGGGTCCCAGCAGACGAACGGTGGCTATCTGCCTGTGGTCCAGAACACGCCCATCCGTTCCCCAGGAAACTCCCAGCAGACTCAACACAACTACTACAGAGGGTCTCAGAACCTTCAAGGTTTCCTGCAGGTGCCTGGCTACTATGTGGCTCCTGGTCAGAACTTGGCTAGTGGGCAAAACATGTTTGCTCAAGGTTTCCAACAGAAGGTCTAAGGTAATTGAGCTTTTATAATTTTTGTGTTATAGCAGTCACTAACTCTACTCTTGTCTTGCAGGATGACCATCAGCCTTGATGTCTCAATCTGAAACTTGTCAAAATCTGAATAAAAAAAAATGTATTAATGGGATCTGGTGTTAACCTTTGGCTTTCAACAGTTTCTGTGCATCCATGGCTGACTTTTGCAGTGTCTTCTGAGAAACCCTTGTGAACTATTTCATAGAGTGGTGCACTTCCAATAGCTGATAGCATGGTGAAATGTGTAATATTTGAGGAGATTCTGAAAAACAGTGACATCAAGTGGTCACATCTTGCATTGTCTTTCACTCTCTCCCCCTCCTGAGCTTGCCTGTGAGTAACGGTGGCCTGCACACCCAGATCTGTATACCTTGCCCACCTTTCTCGTTGCAGGTTAATTAATTATGATTATACACTTAATGTAATTATGGGCTGTGTAGTTACTATAAATGAGAAATCACATCAAGCCAAATATTTTACACTGCGCTTTGACACCATGCCATATTGTAAAAGTGAGTCGCTGCATTTTAAAGTGTCATGGTTGAGTGGAAAGAAGACTAAATGCTGATGCTTCTTGGCAGTCACAAGGAAAACAATTTATATTTCACCATAACGACTTTTATCAGGTGGTGTTATGGAGGTGTGGCCAACCTGTCAGATTTGACAGGTCGGTCAGCTCGCCGCACTGAGGACAAGAAGTACCAACGATGGATCAGTGAGGCCATGGAGATAAGGCGATGAACCGGGACGAGGGAGCCTTCATGCTTTCCCACACCTGAACCGGTGAACGGATAGCGGGAGGTGTGACCGACCTGTCAAATCTGACAGGTTGGTCACACCTCCATATCACCATCTGAAGAAAATGCATCACACATACCATCGTGTGACACTTCTGAAGCTCCACAGAAACATGTCAAGGTAAAACCATCCAGGAAAAAAAGAAATGGCGACGTCTGTTCTTCCAGTTGTCGGTACTTTTGAGACTGGATCAGCATTAAATGGTTGAGTTTGTTCTGAACATTTTATTCTTTCAAGTTTATCAGAAAACACCATGTGCAAGTTCTTTTCAACAGTCAGACAGGACCATGCATTGATACGCCTCATTAGAGTCTGTAAATAGAGATCGCTCATTAAGGCTGATTCAATAAAGATTAAACGATGACATGGGCTGACAGTCACGTGACATCAGGACACAAATCAACATATTACAGTTAAAAACAAAGCTAGAAAAAAATACACACGTCTGATAGAAACTACATGGTTTTTATACATTGTATAAATAAGGACTTTCTTTGTGCATGCAGTTAGTGATATGATGGAATGGGAGGAGCCTTCTCTTCCCCAGTTTTCTTCTCTTCATTCAGTCATCAGGTGACTCATCTGGCTTCATGATCTGATAAGTGATCAGGTACTCGGGATATGCCTGTTAGCAGCAGAAGGGAGGAGACCAGATTACTCAACAACAAGACAACAAGAAAGACTTGATTGGTGTGGCAAAACCTGATATAATTGTGCATGCAAGGAATAAACACAGCAAAAAAATAATAAAAAAAAAAGTGACAAGTGGCAGTTAAATGAGTTTTACAACTGCACAAAAACACAAAATTAAATTAATTAAAATATTTCTTAAAAAGAAGTGGCAAGTACAGATAAGGATGTTTAAAATGTTATTCACTTTACAATACAGTTGTGGACTGACAGGGCCAGCTAGGCCTTATCTGCTAGCATAAACACACCCAGAAAAGTAAATTTTCCCATAAATAGGATAATAAAGTTATTCTCAATAGTCTTTAATAGTTCTTTTCAGATCATATATTATCCACTTGGTTGCGTTGCTTCCATTGTCGTACATTACGGTAAAGTTTTTATCCAATCATACTACAGCTAGCTTCCATGAAATCTGCCTGAGGCCTTCAGTATCATGAACATTCATTTCACATTCATTTCACTTTTCTCTTCATTTATGAAATCATTTATTTTGTACAAATAAACAACTTTATCAAATCACTCTTTGTGACATCAAATCCTGAACATTACTTTTTAAACAAGAATACTCCTTTCACTTGCACTGCTGTGCAAATAACTTTTTTTGGCAAACCACTTTTGTAACATCCACCATCCTGGCCTCGCTGTGAAACAACACAGCTTTATGTTGGGCTCCCATCTCCTCACAAAGTGCAGAGAATAGCTGCGCCTTCAGGGGTCTTGTTTTGATGAACTTGACCACATCAACAACATCAGTCATGCGACAACATCACATTTTCTACCTGCCACACGGGATGACGTTGAGCGTGGCGTGCGCTAAGTCATAATATCGCGGCAGTGGCGGCGTAGATCACGTACTGATGCAAAGGTGTTTGATTCCGTTCTATCAACGCTCGAAAACTCTTCACTATCCTCTGGCTTTTTCGCTCGCGGCTCGCGCATTAGAAAGAAAATAGACCAGACGACGCCGAAACGATCGCTGCGCGACACCATCGATTCTACAGCCAAAAGTGGCCAACAACAAAGAACACTGGCCACCGCCGGACTCCTGAATTCTTCTTTTCGTCCCTGTCAAATATTTGTCCATCCTGTGTACCTGAGCAGCGTTTTTCTTAGCTACAACCTACTGAACACTTTTTGTTAATTGTTCCGCCATCAGTTCCCCCGGGCACCCCGTCTCCCTCCCGCCCGGTGTTTCGCGCCCCCAGACGTGATTCTGCGCCACCCAGGGGGCGGCGCGCCACCCACTTTGAGAAACACCGTGAACAGACCTCAGTTAGTTGTGATAGCCAATCAGATCTCGAGTCTGCGATGCCTAGCTGGCCTTATGCTAACTTTCACACATCCTGTGATTGGATGAGCACTGCGAACCTAGCAGACTAAACTCAACCCAGAGATCCGGTTGCCACCACGGCGAACCCACGACGGCTGAAGGACAGTATGAAGATTAGTTGCCGAATCATCTGCAATTTAAAATGAAAATACCGTGGCGCATTGGCAGCAGCAGCTGCATTAAAATGCTCAATTGTTTAAAAACTTAATAGTTCAATAGCTTGTTTGGTTATCATCTCGTTGGTCTCTCATACAAATCGGTGACAATGCACAGTTTATTGGACAAGTTAAAGCTCGCAAAGTACTGGTGGTGGACTTACTAAAACTTTGTTTTAAGAGAAAGAAGTTTTGACAGTATCAGTGGCCTTAGTTACTTCATTATGTCTTCATTATGATTTAAATGCTCCGGAAACTACATTTTGCTCAACTAGGTCACCTATATGAAGGTGATGTAATGTGTAAGTGTGATTCTCTATGGATTCTCAAGCCGTAGTGTATATATTGTATATATACTTATTGCGTATATATTGAGGGTAATATGAGGTGTATTCATTTAGGGTGGACTAAACATGACGTAACTGATGGCCTAGGCGTGAAAATGCACGACCTGCCACTGATATAATATTAATAATATAATATAATATAATATAATATAATATAATATAATATAATATGATATAATATGATATAATATAATACAATGTATATAATATAATATCATATAATATAATATAATACAATGTATATAATATAATATAATATACTATATTATAATTATTATATTATAATCAAATATAATCATTAGTTGCAGGCTGCACTTTAACATGCGGATGAAACCTGCTGAGTAGATGTGAACAAAGCGTTGTAAAGGAACACTTCCTGTATGCACATTAATCATCACAACTACGGATTTTCCAAACAGTAGAATCTGTTGTCTGGACTTGAAAGCGGCAGGGACTCGTGGTCAGCTGCTCAAAAATGACACAACCAACATAAGCAAGATCAAAGTCTCAGACAAACAATCCCATGTGGAAAAACAAAGCAGACAAAACCAGATGGAGTTGACTTGGGTCACCTGCTCTCCTCTGTAGATGACATACTCGGACAGAGCGAGGCCGTTGACGCTGGGCCTGCCGGTGACTGAGTGGTGACCCGGTGGGGAGTGAGCCATCTTCATGGCATTGAATTGCAGGAAGGACTTTCCCAGAGTCACCCTGCAGAACAACAGGTGCCTGCAGGGGATACAGAGCACACGCACAAAGTGTCTGACTGTGTGTGTCGTGTTGAGTTGCCCACAGAGGTGGGTAGTGACGACTTACAGATGTTACTCAACAGTTACTCAATACTTGAATAGACCTTTCGCCAGGTACTTCGTTCTTCTCAAATAACAGATTGATATCTACTTTTTACTTCTACTTGAGTCACATCATTTTGAATTTCTAACCGTACTGCTGCTTGAGTAAAATTTTTGAACACTCTACCCACCTCCTCCCACACTGGCAGCTGTTAGCAGCAGCTGTGATATCCAAACCCGGAACTCACATGCTAATAATTAGGGATGCAACGATATCAGTATCGGGTATCGCTGTCGATACCGGGGTTGAGTACCCTACTCATACTTGCCACACGTGCCAATACCACAACACCGATACCAGCTGTATGTGTATGACAATTTTGTTAAAAAGGTGTTTGTACTGCAGGTAAACTTTTGACAGTCACCCTTTTCTAGAAAAACATGCTGAGGAATGTCATTCAACTAACAGTGGAAATCAATGGGGGGAAAAAAATGAAGATAATTATATAATGTCTAACGGCCTTATTACGTAAGTACTCTGTTTCATGGTATCAGTGAGTACTGAAAAGCAAGTACTCATTCTGAAAAAAGTGGTATTGGTGGTGGCATCCCCACTAATAATAATTATGCTAGTGCTTTCCAAAGGCTAAAACAAGGTTAGGCTAGCCCATTAACTTACCTGTGACAGATGTAGCACGAGCGGTCTTTGTGCAGCGGGCAGCCCGTCCCACCTCCAATCCCGTAAACGTATTGGTTGCTCTTTGACGAGTTCTCGGCAAAGTAGATCCCGGCGCCGAACATCCCGCCAATGTAGGCGTGTCGCTCGTCAAACCCTTTGTGGATGATGGCGTTGACGAACGGAGAGCCTGAAAAGAAAAGTACAACTCGGCCATGATTGGCTGCCCGGCTCTTCTTCCTCCTCATAAATTCCGGCGTGAGTCGGCGGAGCGCTTGCGTTGGGGTGGGGCCACCGACCGTGGAACAGCATGCGCTCGTTGGAGTGGTTGTGGTTCTCCTCGGACACCTCCTTCCTGCGGTGGCTGTATCTCTCCCACAGCTTCTTGTTGCACACCTTCTGGATCTGGAGCGGCGGCAGACGGAGAGGTCAGAGGTCATCACGCTGGCGTCCGCCGAGGTTTTGATGGCGACGGGCACGCGGCCTACCTTCACCAGTGCGTATCTGTTGAAGACTCCCCCAGCGTGGCCGCCGTCGCGGTGCTCTCTGATTGTGCTCTGCATCTAAACGACACAAAGGAAGCCCGCTTTCATTCTCGTGCCTCACGTTTGCCTTGGCCGTGACCAAGAAGATGACGAGCCTGACCTCCTCCTCCACAGACAGGAACTCTTTGTCATCTGCCGCCAGGTCTATTAAGACCGTCCCACTGTTGGCCATGTTCAGCGTCAGGTAGGGGTTCAGACCTGGCGCGCACAGAGAGATCAGACTTGTAAAAGTCAAAGCATTAGAATATTTTCTTCCATTTGTTCAAGAAAAGTATAAAGGTCTGTGTGTGTGTGTGTGTGTGTGTGCGTGCGTGCACATGTGTGCGCTCTCACTCTGCGGCCCACTGACAAGTCTCTCCACTCCCTTGATGATCTTGTGTCGGTGGCCGTAGGCGATGATGCCAATGTCCTTTAATTCATGGTGACCCATCTCCACCAGCACGTCCAGAGTAACACACACACACACACACACACACACACACATGCACACACTCCGCTTAGTGTCTGCACCAGCTTCTACAGGTGATCAACAGTTGATCAAACGGTCTCACCTGTTCGCTGTGGAAGATCTCCAGAAGATGCTCCAGTCCCAGGTTCTTCAGGAAGTGACTGATGCTGAGCTCCGCTTTGGTTTCTGCAGCACACACCCACCCACGGGCAAACACACAAAGGTGAAAAAAGCTAAATGAGTACCAAGAGTGGAAAAACAATCACAATGGGCATTACTTCTTCTTCCTTCCCACCTTCGTCGTTCTGCACCGCTGGCGTGTCAGGAAACGCGCAGGCTGTCAAAGCTGCGTGAGCCATGTTTGCCTCTGGCAGCAAGGAGTCCGACGCATCAGTGGCGGCGTCGGCGTTGCACGTAGCTGCTGCAGGTGCCACCGTGGCGTCGCTACCGGTTGAGGAAGAGGAGGAGGCGGAAGAGGAGGAAGGAGTGGAAAGACATGGTGGGACAACTGCAGCTGCAGCAGCAGCAGCAGCAGCAGCAGCAGCAGCAGGAGCAGCAGCAGGAGGAGCCGCAGCAGCAGCAGAGGCCGGCACTCTGATGACCTGAGCTTTGTAACAGCCTGGCAGGGCGGAGGGAGGCATGGCCGCCGTCAGCAAGGCGCGCACATCGTCGGCCTGCGGGGGGCGCCAGAGGGTGCGGACGATGATTAGAACAAGAGGACAAAGAGCCAACATTTCGGGGCGTAGCGCCCCCTTGAGTCGGAGCGGGCGCGTACCGTGACCAGGTCCAGGGGCGCCTGTCCCTCCTGGTTGGTGAGGGTGGGGTCTGCGCCGTGAGCCAGCAGCAACGCGCACAGCTGCGTGCGACCCTTCTGGGAGGCCTCGTGCAGCGGCGTGAACGCCCACTTGTCGGTGGCGTTGACGCAAGCGTCGAACTTGATGAGCAGGGCGGCGATGTCGATGTGCTGGGCGGCGACAGGAAGACCAGTCAGGAAAAGAATTCCACGAAGCAGAGTCCGCTCTCGTTTTTTTTTTTTTTTTTTTATAGCATTTTTCCTGCGCGTTTTTCTTGCTCTTTTCGGACGCGGGGTAAAACGCAAACCCTGCCGCCGATTTCCCCGTCAAACCTCATCAAGATGAAAATAATGGGTAAAAGGCTGAAAAACATGCAGAGTTGGATGAAAATAGCCGGAGAGAGAAGAGAGGGATGGAGGAGGAGAGACGACGAGGCCAATCATGTGGTCTAACTGCGAGACATCGGTGCGCGCACCCGCGCACGACACACACACACACACGGGCAGGTCATCAGGACTGCTCATCACTGGTGGCCACTTGTGTCTCGTCAGCTCATCAGTGCGACGGCGCCGTCGCCTCGGCAAGAGACGCACGGAGAGTGTGTGTATGATTGTGAAGGGCTCTTCAGGGTGATCAGTCGGCACACTCGCAGGAGAACACATGAATTCTTATATAGGAGGATCTGTGTGTGTGTGTGTGTGTGTGTGTGTGTGTGTGTGTGGTCCTCCCTACCCCATAGGAGGCGGCGTTGTGCAGCGGAATCAGTCCACCTTTGTCTTGAGCGTTGACCTCAGCGCCGTGCAGCAGCAGGTACTCTGCCACCTCCAGGTTGTTATAGCCCGCTGCGCGCGCGCACACACACACACACACACACACACACACACACACACACACACACACACGAAAATGCACACAAACTCTATTTTACAATGCATAAGGCTTTTTCAATGATTGAAATGTGCGATTGTGTGTGTGTGTGTGTGTGTGTGTGTACCGGCCAGGTGCAGCGGTGTGGAATGTCTCCCTTGTGTGTCCCGGCAGTTGACGTTGTCCTGCGTGCACAGCTTCTTGACGCGAGCCAGGCAGCCCTTCTTGGCGGCGTCCAGCAGGGCGGCGTCGCCTCGCAGCAGGTCCTGAATGTCCACGTCCCCGTTCCTGACCAGGTCGAGGGGCGTGTTCCCGTCCCGGTTCTTCCGGGTGGGGTCGGCACCGTGCTGAGAGGGAAGGGAAGCTCTTGCCACTGATCACCGGTGTGTGTGTGTGTGTGAATGTGTGCGTTTGTACCTGCAGCAGGAGTTTGCAGATGTCGTATTTGCTCTTTGCGGCGGCTTCGTGTAGCGGCGTGAACTTCCAGAGGTCGGCCACGTTGACGACAGCCCCGTGCAGCACCAACAGCTCCGCCACCTCCAGGTGACCGTAGGAGCAGGCGTTGTGCAGCGGAACCAGACCTCTGAAGGGGAAACACAGAGTCAGTCAGAGCTTCCATTAACGACTGGACTTGTTGTTGTATCTCCAACACACCGACAGCTGCAGGCCCAGCAATCCAAATATTATGGTGGGATTCAAAGACTTTATAACAGACTAGGGATAAAAAAAATAACAGACAAATAAATGAACAAAATTGTCAAAGTGCAAGGATGTGTTGGCCCATCAGAGTCTTGCACAAAATCTGAAAAAACACTTGGGGAAAAAAAAGCCTCAAAAACACATCACAGTGGTGCAGCATGAGGCAGATTCACGCACGCAGAAGTCAACAATTAACAATAGCAGAATCAGACCTCAACTAGTCGGCCGGTGGAGTATTTCCAGGTAGTTACTGAGAAAAACAGCCCCTTTTCTTAGATGTACCTGCCACTTCGGGAGAAAAAACTAACACTGCAGGATAGCGTTGGTTTAGATGGGTGTGTTTGTTTACTTTTCATTTCAGTTCAACTCTCTTTTTGTTTGCTCTGGTGACATCATTTGAATAGCCAGTTTCCAAAGTAGCAACATTTGCACTTCACCATCATTGTCACTTTTGTTGTACAGCCATATAGCTGACTGGGCACTGCACTGGCGAAATTAAACCCAATAGCACACACACACACACACACACACACACACACACACATAACTAATATGATGGTGATGATGTCATTGTGATGTCTGGATTGCGAGGTTGGTTAGCCTAGCCAGCTGTCTCTTATCAATGTTCTTTATTTTTGGAGGGAACTGTCCCTTTCAATGACTTCATGCTGTGTGTTTCCAGATCTCGACTCCAAAAGCTGAGGCTCAAGCTGGGCAGGTAGACACGTTCAGTCTCAGGGAGACAACAACCAGACGTGATAAATGCGTGGTCACCCCTTGTCCTTGGCGTGGACGTCAGCTCCGTGCTGCAGCAGGAACTGGACGACGGCCAGTCGGTTGAAACCGGCGGCGAAGTGCAGCGGCGTCGACTGTCGGCCCTCCACGTCCCGGCAGTTGACGTTCTGCGGCGTACAGAGTCTCTGCACACACAGGCAGAGTTCCCTCTGAATCACGGCCATCCTGAATAATTAATAAACATCCTGCAATCTATCCAGCGTCGTGTTCCCAATAAGATCTTTCCACAAGATGTTGTGCTGAGGTCTGAAAAACTCTAATGCCGTTCTGCCTGTCTGAGCTCGCCCCTTTTCCTTTATTTTCTATGTCTGAGCTCCACCAGCCAGCTTGTGGTGATTTTTGGGGAAACAGACCCTCTGATTTCCTGCTTATCTTTTGTTTTTTGCATTTTGGTGGCACAGTGTTGGAAAGATTACTTAAAATTACAAGTTACCCTATTAAAAATGTAATAGTAATGTAACTATTGCAATAACTTTATCAGAGTAATGTAACTAATTACATTTGATTACATTTTGATTGTTTTTCAATAAACTGTCTAGACCCAACAGTGTTGAGCTTCCAGCAGCCTTCAAAGCAGATGTGAGATGCCAGATGTGTCTTGAAGTTCGACATAGACATTTTGGAGGTCGACAACATCTTGCTAATAGGTTGTCTACATTGGACAATTATATTTGCACCCTTTTTTTGATATCGATGCAAAATATATTTTATATTTCCAGCACTGGCAGGCGATTGGTTGGGGGTGCTGCAATTCTAAATTGACAGGAGAACCAATCAGAAGCATCAGAATTGTATCAAACGTTTGTCTGCAGGGGGAAACTGAAAGGGGCAGTGCTCGTGCCAAGCTTGTGCACAAGAAAACCAAGCAAAACAACAAAAATTAAAAAAAAGAAAAATGCAAAGATTAAGCCCAGCCTTCTTTGTAAAAACTGGTCGGACGTAATTAAAACTGTAATCGTGACTATTGCCACAGGTAGTTGTAATTGAATTACAAATCTTTTTTCCAGTATTGTCAATGAAGCATAACACACATATGTATCTTAAAGCTGAAGTGTGTAATATTTGGACATTTGGAAGAAGAAACAGCAACATCAAGTGGTTACATTTTAGATTGCAATGTTTTTCACTCTCCCTCCCCCTCCTGAGCCTGCCCGTGAGCTACAGTGGCCTGTGCACCCAAACCTGGATACCTTGTCCACTTTCTTCTTTGTGGTTTATTTGAAGATGCAAACGTTCACCCTAATTACCAAACGCACTGTCAGACGGCTGGATTGTCCACACCAGGCTTCCTTAGAAATATGGTGGCAAGATGGCAGCTAACTGGGAGCTAGACCCTTGCTATAAATATATATATGAGAAAAGTTCTAAGGGTAGGAAATCCAAATGACTTTTATTGTACTGCAAATATACACTTTTATTTATGTACTCATTAATTAAGCCACATATTACACACTGGACCTTTAATGAGCTTTCTTTAATGAAAAGAACTGTTCAAACTGAACAGTTAACATTTCTGCTCTACTACGTCAGAGAGAAAGTAGCTTGTAGCTGCAGTAAAAATGTTATCAAGCAGTTGTTGTTTTTTTTACCTTTAAATTACAACATTAGATGTAACTCGTTACTGGCCAACCCTGGTGGCGCAGCAGCCTGCTCTTACCTTCACCGTATCAAGATCTCCCGTCTTGGAGGCCTCCAGCAGCTGGCGATCCACCTCCGAATTGGCGACCACGACTCCTTCTGCTGAAACAGATGCGGACGGTTCAGCCGAGCCAGCGGAAGTTCGCGGGCGGCTCGTGCAGTTTCACCGTCCTGCCAGCTCACCCTGCAGCATCTCCTGCATGCTCTCGCTGCCCAGCTGCGATGGCGACACCCCCTGCAGCGACGGCAGCAGCGGGTCGGCGCCGGCGCTCAGCAGCAGCCGGCAGGTTTGCAGGTGACCGCAGCGGGCGGCCCGGTGCAGCGCTGTCTGGCCCAGGTGGTCGGCTGCATTCACCTGGAACAGCGAGAGGGAGCTCAGCGGTCGCCTGGAGGAGCCTGGTGGATTCTCAACACTGTCTTTAACTTTTTTTTTATTATTAATGGTTTGATCTCTAAATTGATTTTGACTATGCTACCATGTTCAATAAATTCAATAGAAGATTCTTTCACCAGAGTAAGTAAAAGTAAAAGTACAAATACTTGTGGAAAAAAATACCCTGGTAAACATAAAAGTACTGATTCAATTCCTTCACTCACGCAAAGGTAAAAAGTACAGGTACTGCACCTAAATGGACCAGAGGTCAAAGGTCAGAGGTCAGGGGTCTAGCATGAGCATCTGGGTCATTTTTAAAAACTTCAAACTCTCGATTCTATTCGATTCTATCTATTTTTAACTGTAGCACTGTAAACAGTAATAGTTGTCATCCACTGTTGAATCTTGACACTTTTAATAACAATAACCAAAGTTATTTTCTACATTTTTTATTTTCCTCTGGACTAAAACGTACTGAACAGTGGCCACAAAGCCGAGTTACTCTAAAATAATCTCCCTCTAAAATGTGATCCACATCTATTTTTTTAACTACACAATGGCAGAGTGCAAATAGCTCCACAATAACAACTAGATTAATAATGGATTACTTTGTGAATTACTTTGAACAGAATTAGTATCTTTTAAACACAAGCATGCATGTTTTTCCAAAGCAAGAAATAGAAAGTACAGATATTTGTGTACAAATATAGAAAGTCAAAGGAAAAAGTTGGAAAACTTGTAGTAAAGTACAGATACCTGAAAAATCTACTGAAGTACTGAAGTATTTGTGTTTCATTACTTCCCACCTCTGTATTTTTCTAGGTGGTTGAAAGACGAAACATTATATCTGAAACTTTTTTCTGAAACTGTTGAGGATGTGGAGCAGTTACGACAATTCTCGCATTGATTAGTAGTCCAAACAGTCTTTGGTTTGCTGAAACTCACTTTGGCTTCATGTTTGAGCAGGACCTCCAGGACGTCGTTGTGGGCCTTCTCTGAGGCCACATGGAGAGGGGTCAGCAGGCTGAGGGGACGGTGACATCATGACATCAAACTATTAGCAGCTATAAGTAAAGATGGGGGCGTCGGGGGTTTGATCTTTGGGCCCTTTCTATGTTTTTGCAGTTTGAGAATGTTAACGGTTGTTTGTCTTTCAATTTGGTCCAGTGATGAACTGGTGACTTGTGCAGGGTGCAACAACCCCCGTCAGCCTTTGACTAAACACCTCTGACTGTTTCCCCACCTTTCCATCTAACTCTGTTATTAAGTTTGCAGATGACTCTGTTGTGGTTGGACTGACTACAGGTGGGGATGAGTCCGCCTACAAACAGGAAGTCCAGAGCCTGTTTGAGTGGTGCTCTGTCAACAACCTCGTCATTAACACTCGGCAGCTGTGAAAAAGGCACAACAGCGCCTCCACCTACTGAGGATCCTCAGGAAAAGCCGTCTCAGCCAGAAGCTGCTGGTGTCTTTTTACAGAACAACAGTCGAGAGCATCCTGGTCTACTGGGTTTCTGTGTAGTTTTCTGGCTGTTCTGATGCAGACAAAAAAAAAGATCTTTAAAGAGTCATAAAAATGGCAGAAAAAGTCATTGGTTGCCCCCTCCCCTGTCTGCCAGACACTGCAAACAGCCACATTCTCTGAACAGCATAAAAACATTATTAAGGACGAGTGTTGTCATGATACTGGATTTCAGACTGCCATACCATATTTTGAAAAATATTGATTTTCAATACGAATTTTGATGCTAGCAACCGCGGAACTGTCGATATCGATATTTACTCAATACATCAATATTTTTGACAACACTATTAAAGACATTACACACCACGGTCATCATCTCTTTTAACTGCTACACTCTGGTACGCGCTATAGTTCCATCACATCCAAACTCACAAACAGCTTTCTCCACATGCCATAACTACAACAAATAAGCGCTAACCTGCCATCCAATCCATGCAAGGGCGTGCATGAACACCTGGTTGCCCTGCACTTTAAATCCTGCACTTGAAATGCACTGCTGCATTTCAAATTACTGTATTTTACTGTGTACTTTTTAATTTTACTTTTTGTATCCAAGGAATTGCACTGTGAATGTCATTGTGCTGAAAGTACAATGACGATAAAGGCTTTCAATTCAATTCAATTCAATATGAGAGCTGGGATGGGGTCCAGCAGACCCCACTGAGTGCAGGAGAAAGCAGCTGCAGAGGATGAAAGCCTGACTGAAAAGACACCAACATCGCTGAACCGAAAGGAGGCCAAAAACATTTGCAGTGCCCCCTGGTGGCTGACCTTGCAAACTCTGGATCTAAATGACGTCGTCAGACCCAGAGAGCAGACATGGTTGGTATTGTGGGATATTGTGGCTCCGTACGGAGGCGGAGTGTGAAGGTGTGGTGGCCGTCTTCACTGAGGGCTCACAGCACTCACTCTCTGCTCCTGCCGTTGACGTCAGCTCCTTTCCTCAGCAGCAGCTCACACACCTGCTTCCTCTTCGGGTAGGGAGAGGCAGCAGCACAGTGCTGAGAAACACACACACACACACACACACACACACACATTATGTATCAAAAGAGCAGATCTTATCCGTCAGCTCCGCTGAGAGTTTTGACTGTGAGGATTTCCGCACCAGTGGCGTCTCCTGAGTCAGTGGGTGTTTGAAGGTGACGCTGTCGGTGCTCAGGTGCTTCTTGACTCGCAGCGGGTCGGCGTCGCGGGCTGCGTGCAGGAGACTGTGACCTCTGAACTCAACTGGCCAGAGTCAAACACAAACGTCATGTGATGAGTGCAGGGAAACATCAGTACCGCAGGACACATGCACACTCACACACACTGCAGTGGTGTGAACGTACGGGCCAGTCGTTCCTTCAGCTGTGAGGTCGGGGCCAGGTCGATGGAGCATTTGTTGTGACAGTTCAGGAAGTTGGGGTCAGCACCATACGTCAGTAGGAGGGAACACACCTGAACACACACACACACACACACACACACATGTATAAAAATGTTTATATAAATGTTGTTACATTTTGTAATCGAACATATTTACGAGTTCAGAACTGAAAAAAATTGATCACATTTTTTTGGATTGCATGAATAATGGTTTTGTGGATTAGGAAACACCTCAAGAGTCTCAGTGGGGACCAGAGTTGAGCAGTAAGTGGGTGGGATTTCAGTTTCGCGCGTACTGTCCCTTTAAAGGTTGGTAGGGGTTCCAGTGGGCTCAGTTCATTTCTTTACCTCAGCTCTGTTCTTGGAAGCAGCTTCATGCAGGGGAGTGAACTGCCACAAGTCCATGGCATTCACATTGGCTCCGTGCTGCACACACACACACACAAGTGGCATTATAGCCCATCAAGTATGTCTACGGACACTTTGCAACTTAAATAAACTTCTTTTTATTTACTGAGCGCTCTGAACTCCTCCAGCTGAACATTGAAACCTCTCACAGGAAATATCCTGGAGTTGTACAGTAGAAGATCAGACAATAGAGACAGTATAGAAGTACCTTCACCAGCAGCTCTGTCACCTCATAGTGTCCATAGGAACAGGCGTTATGAAGAGGAACTAGATCCCTGAAAGAGAAAACAAAAGCCAGGATTAAAACCAATGAAACATTAAACCAGAGTCCAGGAAGGTTGCAGTTAACAGCAGAAATGTGAGGCAGGATGATACTGAGTGGCCTCAGTGCGGGTTGGGGTTTATAAACGACTCATTTAATTGGGAAACATTTTCAGTCATTACAAATGTTGTGTGCCAATGTAAAAATAAAGGAGGAATCCAGTTGTCATCTTAACAAACTGCTTTATTCACAGGCTTTCCAGCTATTGCTAAGTCTTGACCTGCGTGTGGTAACCTAAAGAGACGTCCTCATGGCGTCACAGCAACCTGTAGTTTCTAATCACAACAACAAATAAATCTGGATTTATTCCCTCGTGATGCTTCACTGTTGCCACCTCGCAGCAGATCCATTCCCCCCATCAATAATGAAAGGAAAAGGTAAAGTTACCCTTTGTCCTTGGCGTGCGCGTCAGCGCCGTGCTGCAGTAAGAGCTGCACCGTCTTCACGCGGTTGTATCCGGCCGCCAGGTGTAACGGCGTCGACTGAAACGACAACCAGACGGTGTTGGGATGCGGTGACGGTAGCGCGCTGCCAAGCAATCCGCAGAAATATCGGCAGAGAAAAGCGAGAGCCGACCTTCCGTCCGTCGCTGGCGTGGCAGTTGACGTTGAGCGGCGTCAGCAGACTCATCAGCTTCTCCTCGTTACCGCTCCTGCCAGGACACCAGCATCACAGTCTCACGGCAGGTGACAAACACACTCACACACAGTTTCTGACTGTAACGACAGTATGCAGGCTACATCCTGACAGCAGTGTACCTGGCGCTTTCTAGAAGTTCATCTTTTCTGTATTCACCTAGAAGAAAACACATACAAGAAACACACAGTGAAGCACTTCATCGCCCCACTATGGAACACATGGAATTATTTCTCCTTCTGCTCCCTTTGCATGTTCTTAAAGTGGTGGATGTATCAAAGCAACAGCGTTGTCAGACTCATAGTGGTTTAGATGCAGCGCGGGCCGCTGGGTGGCTCCGCCTCACCTGTCAGAACGGCTTTGGCTGAAGGTTCTGCGAGATCCAGAGCCGTCCGGCCGTCCGTGTTCCTGATGGTTGGCTCGGCGCCGTGCTGCAGCAACGCCACACACACACACACACACACACAAATGTGAGAGCTAAAATAAACAACAGCAAAGGTTTTATGTTGGAGTTGACAGCTGCACAGGAAGTTTGTGGGTTCGACTCCCAGGCCAAGACCTTTTCTGTCTGGAGTGCCTCTGTTTTCTCTCCAGGTACTCCTGCTTCCTTCCACAGTCTCAAGACATGCACTTCAGACGTGTGTAAGTGTGAGTACACACGCTGTGTGGTTGGTCCTGACATAAACTAGTGACTAGAGACCCAGCTTTCAACCCAAGGCATTTGGGACGGACACCAGCAATTACAGGACAATGAGTGCAGGACAGGTGGTGATAGAAATTGGATGGATGAATGGATGGATAGAATTTACGGATGAATGCATGGATGGATGGATAGAATGAACGGATGGATGGATAGGATGAACGGATGGACTGATGGATGGATGGATTGAAGGATAGAATGGACGGATGGATGGATGGATGAATGGACGGATGGATTGTAGAATAGAATGGACCAATGGATAGGTAAATTGGCTGGATGGATGGATGGATGGATGGATTGAAGGATAGAATGGACGGATGAATGAATTAATGGATGGATTGAATGATAGAATGGATGGATGGATGGATGGATAAATTGGTTGGATGGATTGAGGGATAGAATGGATGGATGGATGATGGATTAATGGATGGATGGACTGAGGGATAGAATGGACGGATGGATGAATGGATGGATGGACTGAGGGATAGAATGGATGGATGGATTAATGGATTAATGGATGGATGGATTGAAGGATAGAATGGACGGATGGATGATGGATTAATGGATGGATGGACTGAAGGATAGAATGGATGGATGGATGAATGGATTAATGGATGGATGGACTGAGGGATAGAATGGATGGATGGACGAATGGATTAATGGATGGATGGATTGAAGGATAGAATGGACAGATTAATGGATTAATAGATGGATGGATTGAAGGGATGGAATGGACTGATGGATGACGGATGGATGGATGGATGGATGGATGGATGGATGGATGATCAGTCTGCACCTATACAGACGTCGATCTTGCCCTTGATGGCGGCCTCGTGCAGCGGCGTGTAGTTCCAGTTGTCTCTGGCGTTGGCATCGGCCCCGTGGCGAAGCAGCAGGTTCACCACCTGCACGGAAACGTCACAACGATTAAAACACAGTGATCTCCTCAGGAGAGGAGTGTGGCTCGGCCACATCTGGAAGCTGGTGGTGGGGGCGGAGTATTACATCAGCGTGGCCGAAGGAGCAGGCGTTGTGCAGTGAAACCAGTCCGCCGTCGTCTCTGGCGTGGACACTGGCTCCGTTCCGGAGGAGAAAGTCTACGACGGCCTTGCGACCGAAGCCTGAGTGCAGAAAGAGATGACAAGAGTCCCATCGGGGCTGCAGTTCATTATCCATCCACGGTCTGACCACTCAGACATCTCCGAAAGGTTAGTTTTGGTCAAAGTTAATTATTCAGTGAGTTTACAGCGAGCTTCATCATCAAGGTGGGCAAAACAACCTGATTCCTTGATCTGTTTCATTTAATGTTAATATTATCATGTCTATAAACGCAAAAACAAAGGTAAAAAAAAAAGTTTGCAGTTAGCCTTAGCATCAGTCTGTTAGCACACTTGTAAAAACTTTCCTGTTATGTTTTGCATAACTGTTTTGCAACATTACATTCAGAGGTCAAATTCCATCCAGCAAGACTTGACAACTGCTAGACACTTAATGGACCCTCAAAGGACCACATCGTATTTGTATGTAAACATTTATGGTTAAACTATTCAATATAACACCAAAGTGCACTGAATATAACTGCTTTTTTTATTTATGTATTTTTTTAAATCTATTTTTGTTTTCTCTTTGTGGCAAAATGCAGTTTAAAGTTTCCTTGACTCCACAGACATCGTAGACACTTTACCACAACTGCTATTTTTGGGATTCCAATCTTGAAGCCACAGTCAGAGCTCGTTCAAATACTATACAAATACTAATTTTAATAGTTTTTAAATTGATTGGGCATTCTGATTGAGCTCAAAGTCTGAACAGAGATGCCTAAGTCAGCTGCCCTTCACTGACCAATCAGTCTGCAATAATAGCATTTATGAATACTGCCGCTCTGTATATAGGGAGGGTCAAACATTACGATATTGTACAAATTTGGGGTTTTTACATGAGAAGCTTGTGAAGAAAATACATTTAGCCATTTAGCTTGATAGACAGCTAGTTTGTACTCGAGGCGCTTTCCAGTGAACTGTTGTTGTTGAATTTAGACTTAGTGTGGATGGAAGAGGCTCTATGTGAACCGGCTCTAGCGTGCTTTACCGGCTGCGAAGTGCAGCGGCGTGGACTTCCTCCCCGCCAAGTCCCTGCTATTCACATTCTGGGGCGTCAGCAGTTTCTGAACTCGATCCAGGTCTCCACTGCGACACGCCTCAAACAGCTCCCTGCCGGCCTCGCCCACTGCCACATCTAGGCCGGGCTCCACTACTTCCGACACCACAGGGCCCGGTGACACGGCCCCGCCCACAAGAGCCGGCACGCCCGAACACCTCCGGCCCGACAGCATGGAGGTCGGCGAGCGGCCTCGTCCCAACTTCAGGCTGCCGCTCCTGGAGAGTTTGGAGTGGGTGCAGCATGAGGCCGAACCCCAGAAGCCGGCCGCTACCGAGGCCATGCAGGTGGCTGTGGCTGGAACGCTGCAGGGAGACACAAAGCAACAAAGATTAGAACTACAATAGAAAAGGAATTTGAAAAAAGAGTGCTCATTTGCAAATGTTTTGCTCGTAAATAAATCATTAAAACATCCAGGAAATACACCTCCATGGGCATTTCCCTATAAATATGGACATTAAATGGACATTAAGCAGCTTTATTAGCTCAGCCAGAGTTTAGTGTTTCTCGTCAAAACAAATGACAAATGGATCGAGTTACATTCCTCTTCCAAAGCAAGTTAATATCTTCCTCTCACTGTTCGAAATCCCTGATATGAATACTCAAAATGTTTTGGTCACGGTGACTTATCACATCTTTAATTTTACTGTCTAGCTTTTAATACAGCAATGATGTAAAATATGAGTAAATTACACAGATGGGCGGCTGAACCACAATTTAGAGAAACAAGATCTCGTGACACCATATTACATTGAAATTAATGATATGACGGAGTCAAATGACAATAATAACCAAACCTCTGACACAAATTGTCTGAGATGTTGAAGGAAATTACAATTGGTCATTAATAACAATAATAAAGAAAGAGATCAAATGTTGACGTAAAAGCCAACCGTAAGGATGAAGAGGCCCTTGAGGAGGAGGAGGACGGTAATATCACGGCTGTTTATTGGCCGAGGCTGCCTGCCATCTCTCCGGGCTGGAAGGCGGACAGACGGCTGTCCTCCATCCTGCTTCCCTGCCGCCGGTCCGAGCGCCTCGACGGGCGATTCCGTCCAGTGGACGGATCCGTAGAATCGGTAGATGACAGTCCGGAGGAGGGGAACCTGCCAACGGAAGGAGAGCCGCCGCAGCGTACTGGCACCACGGGCTGTTTAATTTATTTACGCTGAGCGCCCGGTTCACTGTGTCACGATCTGAATCTGAACGTACCTGCCTTCTTTCGCTGTCTCCATACAGCAATTGGTTGCTAAAACGCAACGTATGTATTATGCCAGATTTAAATACCCTAAAAGTGCTGATCACCGCCAAACCCCGCTCAATCGTGCGAAGCTGAAAACAAATCGAGCGCACCTCCGGCCTGCAGACTGCAGACGATACTCGAGTCGTCCAAGCAGTGAGAGGCTGCCGTTCTGATTCTGCGCACGGTTTCTTCTCTCACACAGGCAGACAGGAAACACAAGGGTCGATGGAAAAGTAGCACTGTATTAAATAGTACGAAGATATTTTAGATGTTATTCGCCAATTTATAATTATAATTACAAGAATTCCCAGGCTCGCATATTCAGGAGAAAATGTTGGTTTGATGCGCTTGGCTGATGTAGTAGAAGATTTGTCCACCAGATGGAGGCATTTAAGTCTATCAAGTTAGGTGTGTGGAACACTACGGATGACAATTCTTTAGGAGACCCGACATTCAAATCTTTCTTGCACTGCTTTAGCTCGATTTTGTTTGAATGCTAATATGCTAATGTTGAGCAACATTATTTATTAAAAACACACAAAAAAACCCCCCGTATGATACAATATCGGCATATTTTGACAAGAACAGCAGATGTGTAACGAAACTTTGCCGGGACTGTAGCGCGATTTTCCACCAGCAGATAAGCTTTATTGCATAACTGCACAAATAATCACATCACTCTACAGCCAACATGTTCTGACAATCATTGTATTTGTTTTTTGTTCTTTGAAGGTACAGAAACCATTGGAGCTGGTTGGGATGGACCTCTGGCTAACTATGACAGGAGGCTGGTAATAAGAGGCAACCAATTGTATTGTTGAATTTGTACACACATATGGTGTACCTCAAAGAGTGCTAACAGATCAGGATACGTGCACCTGTTTTCATTTATTGGACAGATGAATCTGAAACTGTGCTCAAAACAGAGCATTCAGAGGGGCTTTTGTTCTCCATACCATCCATAAAAAACCATTTAGTGAAAAAAAAAATTGAATGGCACCATGTAGAAGAAAGTTGTTTACTTTTTCTGTCTTAAGTATCAAAACAATTGATCACATGACGCAAGAGACTATATTTGGTCTCAGAACTAAAAAAGAAAACACCTGGCGACCAAACGTCCTTATTTATTTATTTATTTATTTATTTATTTATTTATTTTTTTACGTTTGGCAGAGGCCAGAGATCCCTCAGAGGTTCCCCACGAACATTTGGTAAGAAGAAATTCAAATTTAAAAGAATTGGTCCAAGTAAACTGGATACATTTGAAACAATGCAGTTTTATCTGTTATATTGAAGGTGGCAAACAGGAAGCTGGAGAGCCTTGTGAAGAGCAAAGAAACCTTTGAGGGACTTTAGGCCTTACCTTAAACATTTCTTGATTTACAAGAGAATGCAGCATGCAGGATAAAATAATAAGGAAACTGTGTAGAGGACTGCTTCTGACAATCAGTGCTGACAACACTGTTTTTAGAAAGAAATTATAGGTTCAATGGATAGGTGGGAAGTTAAGACTCACAACATATACCAAACGTAAAGCCAAAGTTTTCTTCTTGGTGGTTAGGGTTTATATTGATATGTATATAAACCAAAGAAAACAGTTATGTTTCTGTTGATCGCATACAACCTACTCAAGATGTAGCGAAGTGACTAAAAATGCATTAATAAGCCACAAGGTGGTGCTGTTGTTACATGGAGGTTCTGTGAAGGAGTTTGTCATTTTAGCCACAAGGAAGTGTACCTGTCAGTCTACCACGTGTAAGAATTAAAATATACTGTGTTCTATTGGAAGCCCCCGTTGAATTACTACATGAATGTACTATCATTGTTTTTCTCTCTTTTAGCTTTCTTTCTTTATTACAGCACCAAAGACACAGGTAAAACACGTGCACACACACACACACACACATGCATTCTGACTGTAATATTTGTGGTATTACACTTGAATTATTGTCTCTAGTCTTGAACCAGAACAACTGCACATTCGTAATGTTCATGAGTCTTGTCATGGAGGTCTGATCCTTGATAACAACAATCAAAAATATAAATCATGATACAAGAAGACTTTGCTACGGGCTCATTTTTATCGCAGAAACTGGATGGCGCATATATCAGGAAAGATTGGTATCATCCAAGTGTTTATCATGTAAAGACAGTTTGTAAAACTTCTACAAGTCTTCGCTTCCTCTATCTGCCCTGATGGACTTCAGCTCATGCTGGGAGGTGGATTGAGTTCCAGACGAGGATGATGCATTCAAGCTGCCGTCTGTCTTGCCACAGCGCAAGGCAGAGGGCAGGGAACTGCAGAGGGCCCTCCTGAACATGGTGCTAGAGAAAATATAGACCACTGGATCCAGGGCAGAGTTCAGGAAGTTCAGCCCCAAAGACACAATATTGAGCTGGGTGAAGGTATAGAAGGCTGCGCAGTCCTGTGGGCGATACGAGCGAATTGCCCACACTCCGATAGTCGTCACTGTTGTGGGCAAAAAGCAAACAACAAACACTGCCACGATGGCAGCACACACTCGCATTGCCTTCCGTATCTTGTCCGGGTTCCCCATCTGTCGCTGCTTCAGGAATCTGGAGATCCGGATGGAGCAGAACAGCAGCATGGCCATTGGGATGATGAACTCCACCACGGTCAGGATGCGGTGCATGCCCACCAGGGTGATGATGGCCCGCGATGCCTCTTTGTAAGACGTGAAGAAGAAGCACTGCGTGGCGTTGCCGCTGCCCTTGATGTGGCTGTAGGCCAGCATGGGAATGCGAGGACCAGTCACCAACATCCAGACCACCACGGACACCAAGGCCGCCTGTCTCTTGGTCATGTGATTGAATCTGTGGTGAGGATGGACCACCTGCGGAGGAAAATATGCCACAAAGTCTGCAATGTGCTCGAAAAGACTTGACATCCACGTTAGACTCCCAATATCTGAAACATCCGCATCAGGGTCAGACATTCAAAACAAAATCGGACTTTAACCAACAACAATAAATACTGCTGCAGAAAAACCTGCACTAGTTGGACAAAAAAAATTACGTCCTATCCAGAGAGCACACAAAATACAATGATACATGGATTGCATCACGACTGCGCCAGACTCATCGCTCACTCACAACAATCACCCACTCACACACACTCTCCTCTATGCAAATAACCCTCATTAGAAATAGCACAAGACTTTGAGCTGACTTCTGACTCCCTCCTCTCTGCAGAGCTTGAGCTGTGAATTATATTGAAATACATTGGAATTGGAATCAAAGGTTGTTGTTGTTTTTTTGTTTTTTTTTGGTAAATCAAGAGTAAGTAAGCGTGGTAAAAAGCGCTGTCAGAGCTCATACATTAAGGGGATGCATTCCTACAAAAACCTGAAAATCTGTGTGTAACAGATCTGTGAGATGGATTAACTGAAACAGATACAAAACAAGTGAAAATGACACACAGGTACCAGTAAGTGTCGCATACATAATGACTGAGGCGCCTGGACTTCCTTTTAATTATGGCGTCCCTACGTAGGTCGTATGTGCTGAAATACATCAAGGCTGTCTGCAAAGCCCTCTCCTCTTTAAACCAAGAATACAGTCACAGTAAAAATTCATTTTTATATGTTTTATTTTTGTTGTACTTGTAGTATGTGTTATATATGTGTTATATGTTTTGTATAATTTTTTATTGGGTAATTAATTAAACAGTCAAAAATAGCGGAAGAGGTTCTCACCTTGAAGTACCTGTGAATAGCCACCACAGTCATGAGCGCAATGCTGGCCGAGCGGTTGGTGAACATCAGGAAGAGGTTGATCCGGCATATGCCATCCCCAAACACCCAGTGCCTCCTGAGCAAGGCATCGATCCTCAGCGGCAGGCTGACTAGGACCAGGAAGTCTGCGATGACCAGGTTGAAGAGGAACATGTTGTTGGGGTTCCAGACCTTCACTTTGAAGCAGAATATCCACAAGGAGACAACATTCCCCAGTATTCCCAGTATGACGTCTACTGTGAGGACTGGGGGAAGAATCAAACCCTCCAACTGGATACCCACTGGTGGGCAGGCACCAACTACAGGAGCTGGAGTAGTATGGTCCAGACTGGAAGTTGTGAGGTTAAACATTTGTTCTGACAGCATTTTGACAAGAATCGGTTTGGTGACTTTCAAAAAGGCACAAAGTGCTCTATTTCAATGCCCTGCGGATGAGTAAAATGAAAATGCCCCTGTGAGCACAGAGAGGAATGTTTTCACTTTGTGGAAATCACTTCTTCCTCTTTTCCACTTCTGGTTTCTCAATCAAAAACCTATACAAAAAAAAAAACATCAATCACATAATTCACATATACATATGTATACTGATGTGGCAAAAATACTAAAGATCAACGAGGAGATGCAAAGGTCTTTTGGGTCTTTATTACTGAGCTCAGGGCAAGCACACACACACAGCAAGTGTCTGCATGATCTTGCAAAGAAGGAACAAACTTGTACATCTTATATAGGTTGAAGCGTTTAGAGAAGTGGCGCTAGATGGGTATCTGCATCCTCTGGCCACCCAGACACTCGTGGACAGGTTAACAGAACAAATTACTTTTGTTGCCCTTTAGCCACCGACGAAAAATGGACATTTATGATTACATAAACACATGTGATGTACATATAAGGCAGTATGAACACTAACAGGATAAAGAGTTCATGCAGAGTGCATGCTCACTTCCCCAGGTCAACTAACCAGTCAGATATGAAAAACGCCACTAGACAAGATATGAAAAAACACTCCAAAGCATGTGCAGAGAAGTCACGAGGCAGGCTTCTTCAGGCCTTTCGGTACAATTTTCCATTACAATATATACATATATATATATATATATATATATATATATATATATATATATATATATATATATATATTTATATATACATATACATATATGTGCTAAACACATTTAAATGACGACTTGAAAAATAGAACACATCTTGATAATTGAGTTTTTCAACTAAAATAGAAAATCATTAATGAGTATTCAAAGTATTACTGTTTTCATCAATCAAAAAATAAAAATAACATTAATAATTAGTATTGTAACTAAATAACGCAGACCAAACAACCAAACTTTAAATTTTTAAATTTACATGTAAAAATGGAATAGTTCAAGAATTATTCCCACAACTTACCAGTGGGTTCTTGTTCCAGCTGTTTTCAGCTGATTCAGGTTTTACTTCCCTGAAGATGAGCCAAAGTGCTTGAACTCGGTTGGATATTTATGATTCTGGGTCAAGTTCCTGCTGCCATATTTGAAAAGCAAATTCTCGTCAAATGTCTAAATCAGGATGTCATTGGAGAATATTGTAGTTTGTTGACGCCCCCTAAGAGGAGCAACAAACAGTCACTTGGTTTTTTCCGTGTCAGTGACACAATGTGCCACTTTCCAGTGACAGACAGGGTGTTCTGTGTGCCACAGGGTGCTGCCGGTCAGAATGATGTCAATGTGCTTCCTTCCATTTAGCTTCTGCTTTGAGTCCAAAAAAAGCTGAGGAAGTTTGGAAATCTCATTTTTCACAATTTGTGACTTGCATCAGTGGTTTGTGTCTTTTCTGTGACGGGGCATCAGGGTGCTTTGAAATATGTCTTTTTCTGCTGCACCTGGACAGGGGCTGGATTGATCCACATGGCGTCAGGCCTGCTGTAGAAATATGAAAAGGAATTTCAGCAACTTTAAAGCTGCTGCACCTGGACAGGAGAGTCTTTTTTTAAGTCTTAAAGACTTTTATTCCTGTGTATTTCTTCTCACTTCTTGTAGCACTGAGTAGCTGTTTCTCATTCAAAACATTGCAGTAAAACTCTGAACAGAACTGCTTTAAGCTGAGTGATCAAGAGCTAACTCATAAGCGAGAGGAGTTTCAGCCATTTTCGTTGGCTGCTGAAAAGAACAAGCGATCCTGATTCCTTGGCTGTGTCTCAATTTAGTGTCTGCATGCTTCGAAGCCGGCATTTGAAGGCCAGTTGCGTCACAGCACTGCGCAAAGGCTTGTGGCAATTTACTAAAATTCGAAGGATGCTCCAAATGTGCCCTTCAAATGCGCCCTACTTTTAGCGGATTCGAAGGATGCACCGCTACTATCCTTTGCGTTCTTCTGTATCCCAGGATGCTTTGCGTGCTGCTGCAAAGCATCCTGGGGGAAGTCAACTGAAATGGCCACATCTACTGGCAAAGACACGACATATAAATCTAAGTATTGAAATTTCACATAAAATATTAAGTTTTTACCGTAGGGTTTTAACTTATTTGAACATCCAACGCCATGGTTGGATGTCGAACCAATGGTTAGCCTGATGCTATAAAAACGTCACTTCTGGGGTTGGCCAGCAGTAGGGAACAGCGGTGACGCAACCAGGAAATACGCCAGAGGCTAGACTGTCCCATTTGGTTACGAGGGACGCGGGTTTGGGTTTGTCCTCCTCGGCCGGGTCCTCCGAAGGACCCGCCTTCCTACAGAGGACGCCTCGTTCGAAGGATGCACACCCTGAATTGAGACACAGCCCTTGCCCACTCTATGCAAGCTACGCAGCCAGTATGCAGTTGTTATGAATGGGTTGCGCAATGGTATTTCTTGCAGCTACGTAGATTACAGTTTTGAACGCAAACTCTCTGGAAACGAACGTGAGTTTCCGTCGAAAATAAAGTTAAGGGACGGTTGGAACCTCGAACCATGATGCAGGTAACGGGGGTTGGGGTTGGGAATGAATCGCTGCAAACACCGTCAGGTTCATCTTTAACAGGAAGAAGATTAGGGCGGTCAAGATAGGAGTCAAGCTTGGGCAACTGGGTTTCCCTTGCCCCCTTTCTCTTTGTGTTTTGTCGCTTCACTTTTGTGTTTATAACTGCCGTTGTCTGTTCCGTTGAGAGGCAATTAATAATGGCGTTAATATCATTCGTCAGACGGACGGTGTTGAGGGATGGCTGGTGATGATGTGTTTACCTGGTACGCCGTAAATGGGGGGAAGTTCAGAATATTCCAAGGGCCCGAGCCTGATAGGGCCAGTAGGTTACACAATAGGTTACAGGGGCCCCAAATGGTAGGTGACTGTCCACCCCCTTATCTCCATGGAGTTGTACGGTCCCGCTAACAGCACGGCGCATGTGTCGCGCTACCGGATGGACGGTTTGAGATAGCTGCCACGACCGTCAGTTGCATGAGGCAGCAGGCTCTGCCAGGAGGTGGGTCCTGCTGCCTGCCGCCTCGCGATGGGCCCCATTGGGCCCGGTGACAACCCGGTGACCCTCCTCATAGGGGAAAATATATATTGTGGAACAAATAGAAAGCATGTGCTTTATTGTCAATTGAAAATGAGATGCTCTGGAAATGCCAACGAGTGGGATTTGTATGGAATGTACATTCCGCATTGATGTCAGTCTCAGCCAGAACAGTTCAGGTGTTGGATGAACAGTCCTGGTAATCAAAGAGACCAACACTCTGTTAAATGCGTCAGAGAGGCTTGGTGAAACACATGAGGGTGATTGACAGCCAGAGGGAATAGACTGATGACTGGCGACACGCCACTTGTGATTATTGCATCCAGTGTATTTAAAAGGGTCATAATACCTACAAACTAATCTCAATGATTTGTAAATTGGTGGATATGACATTTTTAATATGTGAAGTTGAGTGTTAACTGTCAATGTTTGGTCATAGAGATTAAGCACTGTCAATAGGGGAGAGTGTTTTACTAAATGCTGATCTACTGGGATTTTCACAACTCACAACTATCTCTAGGAATTAAAGAGAATGGTATTTAAAAAAGAAAATAAAAAAAAGCCCAGTGAGCAGCAGCTGTGTGGAGGAACATGTTGATGCCAGAGTAAGATGAGTGGACTGCATGGTTGGAGATCATAGAAAGGCAACTGTGACTAAATAACCTCTGGTTCTAACCAAGGTCTGTAGAATAGCGTCTAGCTTGTAATGGGGAGCTCCGACTCAAGGAAGGTGTGAACCAGTGGGTAAAAATAATAAATAAGTAAATAAGTAAATAAGTAATTTCAATAGAGAGATAAATACCACAGGGCATTTTGTTGTAACGTTCTTGGGAGCTTTCAGACTGCAGGCAAATCTGATTCAAATCAGATTCCTTCTCAGATCTGATTTTTAGGGCTGACTGTCCACACTGTTTTTAGCAGGTGTCCAAATGGGATCTGGCTGTGTTCAGACTGGGCCACATTATTGACCAATCTGACGGGTTGCTGTGGCAACATCGTCGTAGCGGCTGCATAGTCCAGTACGTGTACTGTGTGACGTCATATAATTGTGTACTTGTTGCGATACATGCCCTGGAGCTTGGTTTCAATGGAGCTATTGCCCCACACACTGATGAGGCAATGAGTTTCCTCCTCTGTCCAGGGACTGCTGTTTTCTACTTCTTCTGTCCGCTCCATTACATTACAGCTCTGCACCTCTGATTGCGCTCTCAGGTCTGACGCATTGGGTCTTGCGTGACTAGAGTGACCAAATCTGTGTGTTTGGAGCTGCTCCGATTGAGACGCATCTGTCCAAATGCGATTTGAAACTTCCTCCCGAGGGTGGTTTCAATCTGTTGTGCAAAATTGGATTTCATGTGACTTGTGACTGTTTAGACTACAAAGAGCCATCTGGTTTCAGTCTGGATGGGCTGAAAATCGGATTTTGGCTGGCAGTGTGAACATCTCTGCACCCTCCTGCATCCTCCTCCAGTGGAGTCTCGGCCTCCCGACCAGATGACGATGTGTGTGTCCACCGAAGCTGACTAAATCATGACTTCCTGCACCTTTCCCCCCTACTTTCTCCTTTTCGTTTCTCTCCCTACTTCCCTTCTCACCATCTGTCTCACTAATCTCGGCAGCGTTTCCCCACTGCGCTTCACACTCCTCCGCACACTCACATCCAAATGTTGTTGTCTGGGGTGTTTGCTCAATTCAGGTGTCCAATCCCCTCTGTACTTTTATGCTTCAGATTCTTCTCTTCCGTGTGTGTGTGTGTGTGTGTGTGTGGTAACGGTGTGCCAGGAAAGGCTTAAGCCCCTTGCGATGTTTTTTAAACAGCTGTATTTTAATCTTCCAGCCGAGGAGAAGAGAGAGAATGCGTCTTGTTGCCTTTCAAGTCGGAACTTCCAGCTTGTGTTGGGAGGCTGCTGTGCACATGAGCTTATGTTATATGTGTGTGTGTGTGTGTGTGTGTGTGTGTGTGTGTGTGTGTGTGTGTGTGTGTGTGTGTGTGTGTGTGAGAGAGAGAGAGACGGACGGGTATCTGCATGGATTAGTGGATAAAGGTAAGCAGTGTGTCTCTCCCTGTCGAGTCGGATTTCCATCCCTCTCCACGCCGACCCGGTTTGAACCTCCTCCTCTGTCTCCTCTCATCTTCCTCCTCTGGAGCAGCCGCTGGGGTGTCATGGCGGCGTAACTCTGCGTGTGCACGTGTACGTGCGTTATTGGCTGTTTTTTAACACACACCCCCCGTTTTTGTTTTTTTTATTTTATTTTATTTTGGTGCTGGACCATCGTGTGATGCCATTGCTCCCGCAGGACGCACAGAGATTTGATGGACTGTCTCTCCTCTACTGGTAAGCCCGTTCCCACAGCGCTCCTCCTACTCCTCCTACTCCTCCTCCTCCTCCTATTCCTCCTCCTCCTCCTCTTCCACCGCCTCCTCCTCTTCCTCTCCTAGGGTCCTTTCCTAACACCTCATTCCCTCGTCTCCTTACCCACTCTTCCCTGCCTCCTAACCCGACCAGCTTGGCTCCTGAAGGTGGGTCACAGCTTTTCCTTTGCTGCTTTAAAGGAGGACGCCAAACTCCTCTGTGATAGCGACCTGTGTTGAGGATTTGAGGATTGAGGGTTTCTTCTGCTGTAGAACATTTTGTACCTTTCAAACGTTCCTTTAAGAATAAAAGTTGGAGGGCAAAAAATAAGAACAAGAATGAATGTGTTTTTTTGCAGTAAGGACAAGTAACTCAATATTTGTGGTTTTGGAAAAGTGAATATTAGTTTAGACTGTTCTGTTACTAATGTCATTATTTTTTATTATTTTGCCTGATGTTTCTTTTCCACTTCTAGTTTCAGTTTCAACATGTGCTTTCACTGGTTGGTCTGCTCTATCCATTCAGCTTTTTTTTTTTTTTTTTTTAATATTATTATTGTTTTTTATTTTTTGCCATTGTATTCATTTCATTTCATTTAATGACTTTTTGAAATATATTTGTTGTAGTTGCATGCTGTTTGGAAGCACAATCACAGACTTGTTGTTTTGTTGTTTTTGTTTTGTTTTGGACAATAATAAGTCAATTAAAACTGCTGAATCATAATTTATACATAATTCATGTCTATTCACTCAACCTGCGTTATTTTGCTATGTTCTTTTCGTGAGATCATGAGACATATGGAAACTCCTGTTTTGATCTATTTGAATATGGGGATTATTTGAAATTTCCACAGTTCCTAATGTTATAATGCAATTTTGAAAAAGCATGTAGTCCATTACAGAAACTATATTCTAACGTGTGTGCTGATGCCACTGGTTGGTTATTTGTGGTACTGCAGGTTAACACACTTTCGAGAGTGTGTAAACCCATCAAAGTGTCTTGAATCCCAACTAATTGCCCTGTTAAAGTTTTTCCCTGCTGATCGGCATTACTCATCACTGTGAAACATCTGCTGAGGTCTTCTGCAGGGAGTCTTCACATTTGAAATTCATGTCTGTGTTTGACACTTAAACGCTCAATGGAAAAGCAAGTAGACAGGCAGAGATAAAATATGCAAACATCAAACAAACCCGAGAGGAAACGTCGACCAATATATTGACACTTTAAAGTCCAATGTGATTGTCCTTTGTGGGTTGAGTGTGTATTAATCTTTTGGTGTTGGGAGAAGAAACCATCTATATATATGATATGTCAGCTCGTCAAGAAATATTTCGAACTTGATGTTGCGGCTGTTGTCAGTTTCTTGTTAGAATTTGCTCTGAATCTGGTATTGTTGGACATCCATCCATCCCTCTACTTTCTATCACTGCTTCTCCTGCACTCAGGATCCTGGATCTTTGCTGGAGTCTATTCCAGCGGTCTTGGGGTTACAGCAGGGTTAAACCCTTGACCCTTGAAAGTTTAATAAACAACCTTTATTCGGCTGCTTGCCTCCTGTGACTTCCATTCAACATCAGGCTAAGTTGTGTGACTGTCGACACCGTCAACAATGGAACTTGAACATGTGGAGGGGAACACGGTGCCGATTGTTGCACTGACTCTGAGTAACAGTTTGGTGTGTGCAGTGTCCTGGCGTGGTGCATCATGGTCCGTCACTGGCTACACAAGACTTCTGATCACTGTGGACAACCTCAGTGTCTGAATACATAGAGATGTCAATCCTCCACCGTGTGGGACCTAATCCCAGTCCTGCCCGTCACAGAACCAGGGTCACCACGGACGACCTCATGGTCCCACAGCTAAGTGCGAGAACACAGGTGGCTGGAGTGATGAGGAGGAACCAGGCTACTTTGCACCCTGATGCTCATTTTGGTCAATAAGTAAAACATAAAATTACAAGAATTGTGATGTTTGTTCCTTGTTGCTGACAGACCTGTCGAGCAGGAAGAAAAGTCTGATGCAGTAGGAACAGCCTAAGCTGTTTGCCAGTGCACATTTTTCTTGGGACCTTTCTTAGTTATTCTCCAATGTTACGTAATGTATGATTATTACACTACTAGCACGGGGAATGAACAAATGAATAACAACCAACCTTTTCCTTAAATGAGTTTATTTATTGTACAATCAATTGCATGAAGATTTTGCTCTAAGTTTTGTGTGAGTTTGTATCTGGATGGTTGTTTGTTTGGCTGTGTGGCCCTGAACTGGTGTCTTGTCCAGGGTGTAATCCTTAGATGGCTGGGGTCGTCTCCAGCGCACACAGGACATTGAAGCAGTGATAGAAAACAAAGGCTTGGATGAATGGATGGACCGTCTTTATCTCCTTAAGGTACATTTGAAGGAGCTCACCCGTAATTAATGTGAGTCTGGACAAAGATTTGGACGTTGTCCAAGTTGAGCAGACTGGGTACGCAGAAAATCATCCAGCCGGACCTACCGCATCAGCTGTCCTCCCCGGGGGGGCTTCTGTTCAAAGTGGTTTCCCATGAACAGCCTGAGAACAGTGGCCCTCGACATCTGGGACACGAGGGAGCAATTCAACTGATCGCTTAATACTCAATAATCTGTTACCTGCCACGAGTGATTACTGTCACAGGGAAGGTGGACACAGAGTACTGCACACACACACACACACACACACACACACGTGTACTTAGAAAGAGATTAGGGGTCAATGAAGGCCCATTGTGGCTGACTGAGATGGGCTTTTCATTAAAACAGTGTTTCTCAGAGTTCATTTTCACTTCACAGTCAGTTGCAAAAAGCATGTGATGATTTAGAATTGTGAGTCTTAAATTCGGACAGGTCTATGGCCAGGAAGTCAGAGTGAAGTGAAGAGTGCAGATGGCATCAGCTGGCAAATCCTCGCTATAGTTTTGGACTGGTTTTTAAAGAATGCAAGGATGTTGCCATGCAGCAGAGATCTTTGCTATTTTAACACAAAGCAGCTGCTCAGGTGCGTCACTTGTTCATCCAGCCTGGTTTTGTGGGGGGATTAAATAAGGGGTGAACCTGATGGGGCGTTAAGAATGATGGTCTGATCTGTGACACACCTACTTTGTTTTGTTCAGTTCAATCACGCTAGTGTTGGTTTGGCCCCTTCTGTGGGATAAGTTTTCCTTCGGTCTGGAGCAAATAAAGGAAATGAAGAAGAAGAACTGGTTTGAAAGCATCGTTAAGAGGCAACGTTGAACCACTGTGCTTAAAACTAAAAAGTTTTTCCAGCAAAGTTGGAGCGGCTGGCTGTATCATAGCCACAATCTCCTCAGGGATCCAAAAATAGAGGGAACAGATTCTATCTCTAGACAACCACCTTCACACACACACACACTCTCTCTCTCTCTCTCTCTCTCTCTCTCTCTCACTCTCACTCTCTCTCCCTCGCCGTAAATACTCTCAATTGTACTTCTCCACATTTAGCAATTTTCATTGGTCAGGATGTGAGGATGGTGGAGGATGTGAGGAGAGGGGGAGAGAAAAAAAACCCTGTGATGATTTGATTATTTTGTGATGGGTGTTGGGGGGTGAGGAGGGATAGGGGCGGGGGGTGACAGGGAGAGAGAGAGGGAGAGAGAAGCAGAGAGGGAGGGAAGGAGAGAGAGAGGCTTTGCATGAGGCAGGATGCCGTCATGTTTGTGACTCTATTGTGCTTCCGCTGGTTCCCAGGACAATCATGGGGCCGCACGGCACCAGCCGAGCCGTTCAGAGGCTGGAGTTCAGCGACTGCAGGAAGGGACTGGGTGAGTCCTGGACGCCTGGCGCCAACCACTGCATCAAGAAGTATAGTCCGGTCTGACTCGAACTTTGTGTGTGTGTGTGTGTGGCAGGTGTGAAGATCATCGGGGGCTACCGCGAGCTGACAGGAGAAGAGTTTGGGATCTACGTTAAGAGGGTGGTCTGTGGAGGGCTGGCAGCTCTGGAAGGTACAGCAGACAATCACTGTCAGCCATCAGTCTGACTGACTGACTGACTGACTGCCTCTTTTCATCTGACTGTTTCTGTCCTTGTCCCAGGTCGGCTTAAGTCAGGTGACCTCATTTTGGATGTCAATAACATCAGTCTGATTGGAGTGACCAATGAGAGGTGAGCCTGCCTCTGTTCTGTGTCCCTGTGTGTGCGTGCGCTGCGAGCGCGTCGTGCTTGTTGATGTTGTGCGTGTGTGTTCCATGAAAATGAAAAAAAAAATGAAAAAGGCAAGACAAAGTTGTAGCAAAGAGCCTTAAAAACCAGACACCTGAGAGGTTGATGTGGTCCAATCGACTAGCAAAGCGCTTTGCCAGTGTCAGATTTGAAGCTAAAAGCAACTCTGAACATGAAAGTGTAACATTAACCTCTACAAGCTAAAAGCTAAAACTATTGTCCTGTTTTCTCTCTACCCGTTTTAGAGTGAGGGTTTTTTTTCTAATGCAGTTTTTCAAAAGAGGAGGCATACTTTCAATATATTGAAATTAAAATGCATCTTTGATTAGACTTCCAGTATCATTTGAGTAGCTCATTGTTGAATCAAATCTGCTGTTTTTTTGGTAATCAAAATATGGTCACTCCATTAAAACGCAAGCTTAGATGCTAGCTAACAAGAGAAATTTGCAGATGGCTCTGTATGAGGAGACCATGTCACACTGCAGCTTGGCTAGGCTAAAAGCTTTTTCACAGAGTGGTTGTTTTCTTTTCTTAATTGTTTAGCAGATGATGATGTTCCATGTCCGTTCTGCTCCCTGATAGGGCGGTGGAGATCCTTAGGACGGCTTCGCTCTCCAATCACATGTCCCTGCTGATCGCCCGGGATGATGAATCAAGGTGAGGACCACGACTTTGCTATCACATGATGTACCACATGTTTCAGTTTGCCAACAGTACTGCGAGCTAATTTTCCAGCATATTCATATCTTTTATCAGCATACTCGGGTAGCTGCGAGCTGTGGGCTGCTAACGATGGTTCATTTGGCTGTTGTGTCTCGTGGTGCTTTGCTGAGAGCAGCGGGTGTTTGTAGCTTCTGTCGCTGCGTCCTCTGTGTAGGGGCGTCTGTGTGCGCTTGACAGGAAGCGTCAGCAGGAGGTAAACATGCCCTGGCACTCTGCTGTCCCGGTGCTTTCTCACGTCAGCGTGCCATGTCATCACAAAATCTCTGTGACACAATAAGGACACCTTATCTGTCTGTCTGTCTGTCTGTCTGTCTGTCTGTCTGTCTGCTCGCCAAAACAGTCGCACGGATCCCATATCCCCTCTTTGAGGTGTGTAGCAGTCACTTCTTGGATTTTTAACAGGACATAGCGAATACAGACAAAATAGGAGTTAAGTCTCCTGATCCAAACCATTGGATCAGATGGACGCCATGTTTGTTCAGCCTCCAAAAAGAAGACGGAAAGAAAAAAAAAAGAGTAAATAAACTTTTCATGAACAAATGACTGCTAACAGCGCAAACTCACAGAGACGTCTGTCTTGCTTTTCTGACTTGTGCCTGTAACACGGTCAACTTGTCGTGGCTTGATTTTCGGCAAATGATTCCAACCGCCGAGGTAAATTAAAGGTCGTGGTGGAAGTTGATGATTAAACTGAACAAACTTCAGCATAACAACTGTACGTCCTGTACTGGAGGGATCTCATCTCTCCTTTTGCAGACGCCACAGTGTCTTCAGATTTATTTTAAGCCGTCTTCCTCAGATCTACAGGAGGCTCCCGTGTGTTGTTTTGCAGTGTAACTATGAGCCGATGTGACGCAGCGAGGGGCAGACGGTGAATCAGAGTCGCAATGATCAGAGGGAAACATCACCGCAGAGGAAAGATTGCCCCACCTGACACATCATTATGAAACCGCACTGTGTGTGTGTGTGTGTGCTCATCTCTCTGTGTGTGAAAAGCCGCTTTGTGCTGACCTGCCAGGTATTTTCACCTCTGAACTCGACAGCGATTGTGGCAGTGATTTGTTTCACACTTAGAACAAATTATGATTATTCGCTGCTGTGAGCAGGTCACGCCGAGGACACCCTGATGAAATCCTGGAAGCCAGGTGGAAGGGGATTTGGTCCAGACATCCTTTCAAGGTTTGGTGGCTGAAAGTAAAATTGCAAACGTAGAGTGCAAGCTCATCGTCTGAGTTTCGGAAGTTCAGGATTCTGTGCCGGATTTAGACTTTGTGAAGTTTTATGTCAGTTTTAAGCTGTCTGGCTTGTTGACGCCTCAATTCCGCCTCCTTGGTCTTTCAGCGTTTTATTCATTCATTCATTCATCTTCTATACCCGCTTATTCCTATTCAGGGTCACGGGGGTCAGCTGGAGCCTATCCCAGCTGTCTTAGGGTGAAGGCAGGGTGACACCCTGGATAAGTCGCCAGTTCATCGCAGGGCCACATAGAAACAGACAACCATTCACATTCACATGCAGACCTACGGACAATTTAGAGCGTTCAATTGACCTCACATGCATGTTTTTGGAGTGTGGGAGGAAGCCGGAGAACCCGGAGAGAACCCACGCAGACACAGGGAGAACATGCAAACTCCACACAGAAAGGTCCCAGGCCCGGGCCCCGGAATCGAACCCACGACCTTCTTGCTGTGAGGCGGCAGCGCTAACCACTGCGCCACCGTGTCGCCCCTTTCAGCATTTTAAACTCCACCCAAATTGTGTGGGTTTTAACCACCTTCACGTGAGGGACACAGTCAGGCCTCTTACACATGACTTGAAGAAAAACAAACAAAGACATAATGCTTGAGTCTCATATGGCCTGTAGTCGACGTGGTGCATCTCTGATCTCTTCACAAGTCACTCATTGATCTGATGCTTCCTCTGTGCCAACTAGTCCAGTTTGTTTGTTCAATGGGAAGTAGATCAGGCCAGTCCTGTCAAGGATCTGCCGCTCCATCACCTCACAGGATGTCAGATATATGTTGTCTGGTCACCTTTCATTGCCAGAGCACCTGCAACACCAGCAGAACACTTCCAGAAATCCACTCTGCCATTAGGAAGTCAACATCCAAAACAACTGCAGTTTTGATTTCTACCCAACATCATTATTTGGGAACTCCGACACCAAAAAGTCTCAGTCGTCCAAGTCATTGAAGTCTTGAAGGTCTTAAGGAACTCCACCCACTTCCTTCCCAGAGCTGCTCTGGTCCTCTTGGCTTTTACCAGCAGTTGCATCATTTGTGTGGTGTGTCTACGTGACTCTGAAGCTTCATTGAGGATCAGCTCTACAACCCCTTATGATCTACTTCAGCTAAAGATCTCAAATTCACTTTGTCTCTTCTGAGATATTGTGTTCCTTTGAAAGTCCCCTGTGCCCCTCAACCATCAGTTAATAATCCAGTTAGTCATGTCCATCTATCATTACCAGTAAATTACTCAATGGTTGTTGATAGTTTAGCCATTGACACTGACACTGAATTCTTCTTCTGCTGAATTCAAAAAGAACATTCCTCTGGAGCACCAACTATATTCCTGCTCTCAAGAAATAATAGCAAAAAGCTATAGGGTTAGTTGGGTTGTAATAGGGTTGTTGTTTGTTTGTGTGTGTGTGTGTGTGTGTGTGTTTCAGGAGAGAGTTTGCTGAGCTCATGGAGAAGTACGGCTCCAATAATGTTCCTGCCACAGGGCGAATCTCTCCCACACAGCTCTTCACAGGTAAATGTCCTTCACCTCAGCGATCCACACCTCACATTGTGATATATTCCAACTAGACACCCACACTCTGTTAGACACCTCCGCTCTCCACAAACAAATCCTCAATATTTTTCAATGTGCAAATCATCAAATGTCTCCTGGTTGTTTTTGTTTTGTTTTTTTGTCTGTCTGGCTTATGCGGCGTGCTCTCTCACTGGTGCACCTTGATGTGTCAGACAGATTTGCTCTGCAGAGGAAGAACCGCATATATTCGGGCTATTGCGTAACCACAGTGTTTGTTGTTCGCTATGTGCTCAAGCAGGGTTACCTGATGGGGAGGCTGGGGGGGGTGGAGCAGAGAGGGAGAAGAGGAGAGGGGCAGGAACAGGCAGCAACATCCATTAAACAACCAAGAAAATATCTGACAGTCATGAAAAAAAAGGGAGAGGGTGTGGGGGGGGCAACAGCTATTTGAACACTACATGTGCATGTGTGTGGAGAGCGTGAATCTCCAGCAGGCGCACGTCACATCTTTTCCCTCACACTGCCATGCAGAAGTCTGAAATGGTGCCACATCCTGATATTTCTGGACTGAGTCCGTCTGTCATTACAACTGTTTGACATGGAGCCATTTTTCCTGATGATTTCATGTATTCTCTCCTCCTCTTCCTCCTCCTCCTCCTGCTCCTCACTCTTCATCCTCCTCCTCCTCTTCCTCCTCTCCCTCCTCCTCCTGCTTAATTTTCCTCTTCCTTCCCCCTCCTCCTTCTCACTCTTCCTGCTCCTCCTCACTCTCTCCAACTGCTCTTCCTCCTCCTGTTACTCCTCTCTCCTCACTCTTCATCCTCCTATTTCCTCCTCTTCTTCCTCACTCTCCATCTTCCTCATTCTCTTCCTCCTCACTCTTAATCCTCTTCCTGCTTCTACTCAATTTTCCTCCTCCTCCTCCTCCTCCTCACTCTTCATCATCTCTCTTCTTCCTCCTCCTCCTCCTCCTCCCTCCCTGCCACTCAGGGAAGCTCACAGACACCGCCTCCTCCTCGTCCTCCTCCAGGTCAGAGAGCCCACAGCTTCTCAGTCCCAAAGACGGTGTCGCCACATACAGCCACACCCTCCCTTGCACCGCCAACCCCGCCCACCCTGGGCACACCCCTCCTCACACATTCAGGTATGGTGCTGCTTGTCATGGAGCCAAAACTTGCCATCAATCATATATTTTTAGGGGCTATATGAACTCAATGGGACTGTTTTGGACTGAGTGTGGTTGTTTGTCTTCCTATGCGGCTCTGAGATAAACTGCTGGCTAGTCGGTTGTGTCTCTGCTTTCGCCTGGAGACAGCTGGGATTGGCTCCAGCTGCTCCGCCAGAAAATGGATGGATAGATGTTTTCTCAGAACCTTATTGAAAATAAAATCCAAGGAAAACTGTGATTAATCATTATCTGACAACAAACTCACAAATGGGAACAACAATTATTACATTCCACAACAACTTTCTTAGCCCTCCCATCTTCGTCGTCAAGCCGTTTTTCTGCAAGGGATCACATCTTGCACACTGGTGTGTGTCTGAAAGGAAACATGTGAATCTGCATCTTCCACCCATCAAGGATGCTGTAGCCGGTGCCGGGAGGAGACTGGAGGAAAAGGGGAAGGACCAGGAGCAGACAGGAGAATTTCCTGCAGAGTAACCTGCCCCCGGATTAACGCAGTGACTTTTATTCCCGCCGTCAAACATGCAGCGGCTGCTTTTGGAAGACGGTTACATAAAGTGGTAAAATGCATCCTTGCAGAATGCCAGTATGAGCTAAAAATAGGAGAGGGGAAAAAAAAAAAAACATCTGTGACCGAGACGTGGGAGAGGACGAGATGGAGAGAGGAAGAGGATGAGGAAGAGGAGGGCGGGGAGGATTATGCCACAGCGGGATTGAATGTGAGCGCCGGCATGGCTATGTTGCTTTTTAATCATGCTTAGTGTCATCCCGACTTCTCTCCCCAGTGACAGCGTCATTCAGTTGATTTGCGTTGCCAAAGGAACCGGCCTGGGGATTGTCATCAAAGGCGGGGCTAACCGTGCCGAGGGACCAATGGTGTTCATTCAAGAAATTGTGCCAGGTGGAGACTGCCAGAAGGTCAGCCTGTCTGTCTGAGCGATGTTTGTTTGGGTGTAAAGACGTCCCCATTCATTTTATCACAGGGTAGCGTGTCAATATAAAAATTCTACCGACAACTTAATCCAAATAGAAGGGTTTGTTGAACTACTATGTTCGCGATATTCACAGACAGTCGCATTGGTTTTGGGAAAATGCTGTTCTTATCATCCCATTAAAAATACCAGCCCTGCAGATACTGACTTGAATCTGGCAAAGCTTAAACAAAGTGTGTTTACATCCCTCTCCTGAGGGGGAGTCACTGTAGACACTGAGCTATATTTCACGCACACATCACTTGCTGTCATATGAACACTCTTCTCTTTGCGGAGGGTAGAATGTGAAGAGGGGTGCAGTGGTTTGCATTGTGTGGAGTGAGCTTCCTGCGTCTGCAGGGGTCCTCAGCAGCTACAAGGCATTAAGCGTGCAGATTAGGCTAACCGTCACCTCTAAATGGTCCCTATGGTTTGAGTGTGGATGGTTCAGTAGACCTGTGACCAACCAGGCTCAATTCAAATGTGTTGGGTTGTAGCAGTCTGTCAGCTGTTGTGTGTTCAGGGTTTACCTCTACGCTGTCGCAGGACGGGAGGCTGCAGGTCGGCGACCAGCTGGTGTCCATCAACAAGGAGTCTCTGATCGGCGTGACGTACGAGGAGGCCAAGAGCATCCTGACCCGCACCAAATTCAGGTTGCAACACAAACTCTTGCTGTCTGTGGTCTCTCTCGTGGTCCAGGCAAACATGTAACAATTTCATTTCTGTGGAGTTTAATGGGAAAACATACAAATACTTAGTAAGGATGCAACGTGTATCCAATCAAAAACGACTCTTTTGCCATGAAGACCTGATCCGACGGTGGAGATCGCCTTCATCCGGAGGAGGTCATCCTCAAGCTCCAGCAGCGGGCCCCACAGCCCTATCGGCCTGCAGGGGACCAGCCCAGCCCAGACAAAGCCCTGTGTGTTGGGGGCTGCAGCTCCTCAGCCCGCTGTGGTCACCAGAATCACAACAAGCAGGAACCCTGCCAGTGAGACTCTACCAACGGTCAACATCAGCCAGGTGTGTGTGTGCATCAGTGTGGATCCGCTGCCAGAAACACATTGGATCTGGACACAAACATACAAACAAAAAAACGGAAACCCGTCATCAGCACGCATTATTAACACGGTGCATTTCTGTGCGCAGGTACGAGAGCTTCCTGTCAGAACGGAGCAGAACAGGGTCTCCTCCTCTCCACCAGAGGGCGACATCCACCCTGGTATGAGGCTGACATCATCCCCTCCGTGTGTCATGAGCGTCACGATCCCTCGGAGATATCATCTCATTATCTGATCACCTGACTACTTACAAAAGTGACACCCAATATTTGAGACAATGTGAGAGGAACTTTCAAGCTGGTTAAACAATGTTGTCTTCTTTTATTTTTATTTTATTTCCCCCCCTTTTTTTGACCAGCAGAGGTCGCTGCGGCATCTCTGGTTTTACCGCCAGACCTCCAGGGCGGTTTTGGGACTTCCTCTGATGAATTAGCGGGAAAGGAAGGGGTCGTTCATTCTCCTCCCGTAGCTCTGCTAATATAGCTACGTGCGGGTCAGTGATGGAAACAGATGTGTGTCTCCTCTTCAGTTTGAAGGAACTACCAGGAACATATGAAGCTCAACGACATGAAACAAACAATCAAACAAACAAACAACAACAACAACAACAACAACAGACCGTAATCCTTCCATCCAGAAATGATAACCCGCTAACTGCAGACATCCGTCTTTCGAGGTTTCTTCTTCATATCCCTAAAGTCATGACATGATTTTAGGTGAAGACGTTGGGATATTTAGGTATGTCGCTGTGCTACTGTGAGCAGCAGATGGCCTGCTTGCGGCCACCTGTCTGAGGAGGAAGTGAGGGTGGCGGGAGGTTTGGAACAACAAAGCGGGATCGGTAGTATGGACGCAGTGTTGCTGTTGTCACGTGATCCCACTGACGTATCTATCTATCGATCTATCTATCTATCTATCTATCACTACATACATACATATTTCTAATTTTAAATCATGAATAGTGTTTGTAATTATAGAAATGTTATTAAAAACCTTATTTTAAATGTAAAAAAGTAATTCAAGGCAACAATTAAAATATTTATTGAAAAACATAAATTTCAAATTTAATTTAATCAATATTTAAAACAAAATGTAACAAATGCAACCATTTTTTTTTTCTTATGGGGGGACACATTTATAAAAGTTGTTTTTTTCTTGCTTTATATTATAAAGTCATATAATATACGTTTTTATACAATGAGTTTTTGTTAGAAAACTGTGAGTTTTGTCTCAATGTTCAGAGAATAAACAATTATCTGAGCTCTTTTCAGCCAGCATGAAAACAATGTTTTCTGTAAAGTTTCTCTCTCTTTTTAACACTTAACCACATGTTTTCAGGGTCTGACAGATGTCCAGCTGAGCCTGTAGTTGAGCCACTCATGCGCAGCCTTGGCACAAATCCCCCGGTTCATTGTCATGTGACCTTGTCAATCCAAGCTGAACACATGTGGTCTTAAGTAAACATTGCATCTTATTTTTTTGCCATTGCATTTCTTAACGGGCGACACGGTGGCGCAGTGGTTAGCGCTGCCGCCTCACAGCAAGAAGGTCGTGGGTTCGATTCCGGGGCCCGGGCCTGGGACCTTTCTGTGTGGAGTTTGCATGTTCTCCCGTGTCTGCGTGGGTTCTCCGGGTTCTCCGGCTTCCTCCCACACTCCAAAACATGCATGTGAGGTCAATTGAATATTCTAAATTGTCCGTAGGTGTGCATGTGAGTGTGAATGGTTGTTTGTCTCTATGTGGCCCTGCGATGAACTGGCGTCTTGTCCAGGGTGTACCCTGCCTTCGCCCTAAGACAGCTGGGATAGGCTCCAGCAGACCCCCGTGACCCTGAATTGGAATAAGCGGGTATAGAAGATGAATGAATGAATGAATGAATGAATGAATGCATTTCTTAACCTGGAGACTCCAACTGGAAATGATTAGCACAACACAAGAAAATGAAAATACAGTAACGTGATGTGTGAGAAACATGCATCCCAGTGCTGTTTAGAATACTAATCACTGACCTAAAAACAAACATGCATAGTTGAATAGTAGATACGTCCAAACTTTGATTTATGCCTGCTTGTAGTACATAGAGGGATAGCGCCAACATTTCACTGCAGGAAGCCAGTATAGGACGAGTCAAGTCTGTTTTGGGGATTCTGACTGAAGAAAGGCAGCATGATGAGGACTGTGGCAACCAAAAGGTTCACCTGGCTCCCACTGTTAGTCCAGCAGTTGGATCACTTTGATCACTGTCTTGTTGTCTGTGTTTTCAAGATTGGACCTGGTTTGAATGCAACCTCAGCTGTCAAGTGCCTTTATGTTATGTAAAAAGTCCACGGCACAGCTAGCACAGACCTTGCAGTACGCTAGCTCACTGAGATGCCAACGTTGTTTTTAGAAAATGTCTCACCCAACATCCATCCACAAATGCTCCTTTTAAATGTCTCACATCTGTTTGGGAAGAAAAACATTTTTTTTTTTTTTATTTTACAAAGGGAAAATTTTTTAATTGTAAGCGTGAATTGTGTGTGTGCCTCCAGAGACAGCCGGCAGTGAGCAGAGGAAAAGTCCCCATCCAGCTAGCTGCCACCTCAAGCTGGAACGACTCGAACAGGTGTGTGTGTGTGTGTGTGTGTGTGTGTGTGTGTGTGTGTGTGTGTGTGTGTGTTTTATTATTTACTTTAGCTTGTGTTTTTAAAAAGTGGACCTCTGTCAGCTGATGGACCAGACAACTACCATAATTACATGGCCACATTAACCAAATAATACATCATAAAAAAAAAACTAGCCAAGATTTACAAATAGTAGACAAACAAATAGTAATCCCAAATCCCAAGTGTCCCAAACCAAAATCAATTTTGTACATCTTGACACTCATAGCTGAGGTCTCATTTGGTTTAAATCTGTTTAAACCTAATCTCATCATGTACGTAGTTACTGAATGTACAGAGATCAATGCAGCTTTGAATGTTTTTTCTGGACATCTCCACTGTGAATGTGTATTGATCCATGTGTGTGTGTGTGTGTGTGTGTGTGTGTGTGTGTGTGTGTGTGTGTGTGTGTGTGTGTATGTGTGTGCGCAGGCTCTGGACCTGCTCGGTCTGAAGCCCACAGAAGCTCAGCAGCATGCGATCGGCTCCAGGCTGCTAGTGGATCCAGAGGGGACGGTGGCCTTCACAGGTACGGCTCCACACAATGCTGAACCTCAGTCAACTGTTATATTTTTGTTCCTAATCTTCTGAATGTCGTGCGTCAGATTAACGTCAGATTATACAGAATTTAGCAGGAGTGGTTATTATTCCCCCACTCGGGGAACATTCATGCTTTGAATATCAAGAAGCTCTCGAGCCACAGTGTTTCTAAAGAGGTTTCACAAAGTTACTTCGCCTTTCCAACTGGTTTCTTCTGCTGCTTTGTACCCAGATATCGAGAGCCTGATCCGGGAGCTGTTCAAGCCTCAACTGGACGAGTTGGGCATCACCCAGCCGGGGTCAAAGTTCACATTTGAAGACCTGTTTGGTTTGTTGGAGGCGCCCTCAAACCCACAGGTATGAGGGGAAAAAAACTAGCAGGAGGAAGATGCTAATTCTGTTGTTTGTTGCGTGTCAATGATGCGTGTGGGAGAAATTCATCAGTGTGGGGGTGTTGGTCAAAGTAGTAGTACTGTTTTATCCTGTTTAGGAAGCTTACTTGTTCATATCAATGCATTGCTCAATCTAATTATGGCATGTATGGCCTGTATATATGCATTAGAATTAGTGCTTGGAAGCTAACATTAGTGTTAGCCTGTTGAAAATGTATGAATGCCATTTTGTTAGTAGTTAATTATACCAGCTTCGAACCAGTTTAAGCCAGTCTGAGAAACATTGTGTCTTTGTCAAGACTATCGCCTTGCTCACATCCTAAAACTAACTAATAAAGTATTCATATATATTGCTTTTTTTTCATCTACTACTTCATTATTTTGTTAATGAACTGAGCTATTCTTGTCCTGCTGGAATTAAATACAGGAAGTGACATCCTCAGAGTCGTTGCAGCCCTGGTCATGCTCATGGTCACTGGTTATTGGCTGGTGCCCTGTGGTGTTATGCTGCTCCCCTACTCTGTGTGGACGCTCCAGCATTGATCTGTTGATTTGCGCCCCGCTCTATCAGTGGGCTGCAATGATTTTTCTCCACTGCTGGCCACACAAACTGTCAGATCAGCCATCAATAGCCGTCAGAGAGCAGAAGAAACAACAGAACACGCCCTCTGACTGGGTCACGGTCGGACCCACTGTCACAGCCCTGATGAAGCAAGCAGTGCATCATTTTTCAGTCACTTCCAGGTGGAAATGCACCTTATCAGTGTCTGGTCAGGGGCGCTGACTGGTGTGAGCTTTATTATATTGAGGAGAAAACCGAATGCAGACGCACAGCGGCAATACAAGACACGCCCCCTTTTGTTTGGGAATTGAACCCAGAACGTTCTTAGGCTGAAATTCCTTGTCTCTGTGTTTCATTAGCCGTCCCTGTCGGATGCAGAGGACCTGGAGGAGATGGAGAGGTTGAGGAAGGAGCACATCGAGGCGCTGAGGGAGATCAAGAGGCTGCAGGTGAGAGAGACAGGCATCAACCACTTCCACTTCCAAGCTTACCTTCAATCTGTAAAATCTGTGTTGTTTTTTTTGTTTCATTTCGGCCTCTTCTTCCAATAGTTCTGGTAGACCGTGGATAGCACAATGCTGCCCTCTACTGACAACTTGTCAGACTTAATCCAGAGGAATGAGTGTATTTTAGTTTGACTTAAAAAAAAAAAGGGGGGGGAGAAGAACTGAGAAAGTATGACAACATTCACACGTTGAACAGTCCCTAGTTTACCACCCTCACACAGTCCATCTGGAATGTGGCCTGGATTGAGGCGGAGGCAGGTTGTGACTCCTTATGTAGGCGGGTCCATGAAGCCTGCGGCTCCTGAACTGATGAAAGAATCAGCAGATTTTTCTTCTTATTGATCTCCTTCATCACGCGTTCCCAGCTCAGGAGGAAGTATCGTTTCTTCCTATTGAGCTCCTCTTTGCACTTGTACTTCCTGTTCAGCTGGAGGTCTCTGAGATGAACTTCCTGTACATGTCCCTGCTTGCTCCATGTTGTACTTTCAATAGAGGAGCAGCAGGGTCTCATCTTGCTGACTGGTCCCTGTCCTTCCTCTTGACTCTCTGCTTCCATTGTTTTGCGGTGCCTGTTGCTCAGGAGCAGCAGGTGGAGTCCCAGAGAGTTCACCACCAGATGGAGGAGGAGCTCAGCAAAGTCAAACAGGTGAGTCACACCTGCAGGAGAAGCGCTGATGGAACACGCGCTGATGGTGACTTGACCTCTTTGATACTTTGATGCTTAGCATTCTTGAACTAATTATTTTAGACACAATTTTACCTCAAGGTTCGTACTGTGGCCCTGCTAGTTTGACTGACACGCCAGTGACACTTATTTGGACTCACTGGTCATAGAGACACATCTTGTACTTTGTGTGTGTGTGTGTGTGTGTGTGTGTGTGTGTGTGTGTGTGTGTGTGGGCGTTGTGGGCGGTCCTGACGCAGTGGGCCCGGTGCATGTCCTGCTCCGCGTTTTGTTTGTGACTCACGGCTGAAGACTCCGACCCCCCCCCGCCCCCCCAGGCCCGGCCGCCTCGCACTTCTCGCTCATGTTGCGTAAACCGATCGATATCCGCATTTAGCCGCCGCCGACAAGCGAGGCCGCGGCCGGGACGGTTTCGCTCGCTCAAACGGGCCGACCCGCGAAACACACCGATGAGAATCTGCAAGCGGGTTTGGACAGAGAGCCCCCGTCCCGGCCCAAGGTGAGGCCCGATTGAGGTCGGCTGATGTTTGAAGAGTCGAGCCGCATGATGACACGCAGGCGCTGGGATGTAAACACAGTCCCGCTCTGATGCGGTTCTGCCTTCTGCTGATTCTTCCTTTGATCAGCTGATTTTGGGGGTGGGAGGGGCTTCTCCTAGAGTCGGCCCTCAACTACAGTGGGTTCTCAGTGAAGGTGTTTGACGGAACTGAGTGAAGTGGACCCATCAAAAATGTAATTTTGGGGTCATGGGTGGGCTGGGGAATGGGGACCAAGGTCGAGGTCAGCAGGGCCAAACATAGCAACGCCAATACAGACAATTTAGAGTTGCTAATTAGCCTAATGTTCGTGTCTTTGCATTGTGGGAAGGAGCCAGAGTACCGGGAGAGAACCCACACTAAAGTCAAAGGATGCGATCCTTGACCTTCCCTCCGCCAGTGCAAACCTCTGCACCACCTTGCTGAGTCCTACCTTTTACTGTTCTCTCAATTTTTGTTTGACTGCAGTTCGGTTTCGGTTTCCAGAACTCACCCCGAGGTTCCTGAGGCTCGCCCCATATCGCGTGCGCCTTCCCGTCTCTGCGGAACTGTCAGCAGGCAGCCAGTCTGTATCCATTAGAAACAGTGTCCAGCGCGTTAGCATTAGCATCACATAACACCAGAAAAGGGCGCTCTGTGCATTTGTTTGTGTGTGTCGGTGCGTGTGTGTGTGTGTGTGTGTTTGTGTGTGAGGTCAGGTTGGGTAACTAATGGATCTCAGCAGGAATTTTATGGCATCCACTTGGGCCCTTTTCAGTCAAAGACAGGAGGAAGTACGCACACACACACACGCACGCACCCACACACACACTGGCTGTGACCTGTTTCTAGTTGTTTATCAGCATCGCCACCTACCCACCGCTCACACAACACCTGGACTCAGATTAGCTGCAACCTGAACCAGGCTCCTCATTCCAGGTGGATTCTGGTCCAGTTTGCCCCCTCCGGGCTGCAGAACACCCCTGTACCCATCTCCGTCTCCATTTTCACTGTTTTTATTGTCTCCAGAACTTGAACACGGCGTGTGTGCCTGCTGGGAGGAGCTGAGGGCAGCAGATGGGCTCCTCAGTGCGTGCGTGGCATGCGTGTGCCTGTGATGTCAGAATGTAATTCAGACATAAACACATTTTGTGAATTCCCCGTGTGTGTTCTCACTGCATATGACAGCGCCGCAGGAGGAGAGACAAGGCTGCCAACACTGTTTCTGTCAGCATCCTTTGTGTTTGTGTGTCTGTGAGTGTGGGAGGGGGTGTGTGTGTGTGCGCGCACATGCATGTTTCTCTAAGTAAATTTTTGTGTGTTTCTGTGAAGTTTGAGTTTCTTTAGCTGCCATGAAATAATTTCATTTAAACTAAAATGAAAAGTATTCAAGACAGTAATGTGCTATGGCAGTATTGCTACACCTAAGAGAAAATAAATATATGAAAGAACAAAATACATTTTTCAGAAATTATTTTATTAAATATATATAAAAAGGAATTTCAGATTTAAAATAATCATTAGTTTTAGTGACATCTTCTATAACTGAAAACATACCTGCAAATATGATACAATTTCTAAATCAATGTGACCATGTAAAAGGCTAAGCTAGGATTTAATGTTAGTGTTAATGAAAAAACAAGGCGCAACACGTAGTGCAGCCTAGCGTGCTAATATGTGAGATTAGCATAATTTCAGTCAGTTTGAGTTTATGAATATATAAGTGAATGTTAATACAGTAAAAGTCAATGGTGTAGCCATATGATAGTTAGCAGCTATTTGCTAGCGTTGACAGTGTATCTTATTTTCTTTTCCTCACTCGTAGAACATGGCAGAAAGTTTTGGTTTGGCGGAAGAACTTCACTGCCCACATGGCCCTTTAAAAGCCGTGCTGTCCAGGTGGAAGAGTTGTCACTCTCATCACACACGTGTGTGCATAATTAATGACGGCCACTTCCCCCGTGCTAGTGTGGCAAGGCGCAGAGGGCCCGGGCGGGCGTCGAACCCCAGACTCCCGGGTAATAGCCATGCGCGCTTAACCATTCGGCCAAAGGGACATCCCCTTGGCCAAGTAGCCAGGGCGCACGATCAATTGGAGGCATACTGACAGGACCGCCACTGTCACACTAGCATTAGCCTCCATATTTCACTGGTTAAGGAGCAGCAGGGTCGAATGGCCGCAAGGGTGTCAGCTGACACACACACGAGCCACCAGTAGCTTCAGACTGGATAGCAAAAAGCTGCGGCGGCTTGAATTACCTGCCATTAGGAGCCTAGAGAGCAGCTCATGTGGCCTCAGCGCCAGAGGTCAGAGTCGGGTGTTGATGAGCATCTTACTGTGGAAATCTGCTTCCATACATGACTTCTCTGTGTCCGAGGTGCCGTTATACACTTTCATCACAAAGCGGTGGGAGGACGGACACAGTTTCAAAGAATCTTCATTCAAACTGGACTTCCATATGATTCAGTGGGTGGTCAGGCCCGTCGCTCAGCTTGCTGATTCACCAGTCGGCCACTGGTTTGCTGTGGGACGTGACTCTCTCCACCACTGATGTTTAGGAATAATTTTCCGTGCACGGTTCAAAGCCGTGACTACTCATTTGTTGCGTCTTGTTTGTCTGCTTTGTTTGCTGAACTTCATTTTCACCGAGTGGTTACAGTTACTGGTTTCCAGTGTTGTGACAGTGCTGGGAGTGGCAGTTTCCCAGTGCGCAATGTCCGTGGTGTCTGATTTTTGCCGGTGTGCGTTTCAGCACCGAACATTATGTAACTTCCCCCCCGATGGCTGTTTTTCCCTTGCGGCGTGACAGATCAGCACAAACGCCTCGCACATGTACATATAATTAACTAGCTTCAGGTAAATAAAAGGCGCAGAGTGATTGAAGGCAGACATTACATGTGTCAGCAGTGTCGCACCTCTATTTTCAAACGATGGAATTAGGTAAAACAATTGCGTCTGTTTTAATTTCTTCATGCAACACACGAGTTGAATGAAGCTCAAAAGTATGTGATACTGAGCTGCCACAGTTACTGTCAGTTAGCACAGTGGCAGGCGGTGCATTTCATGCCGAGGCCAGCAGTGACGTCATATTTAGTTCCCCCCTACATTAGTACAGCCCATATAACCCTCAATATGAGACTAAGATTGGAGAATCAAGACAGAATCACTTACTGATTACATCACCTTCATACTGGTAACCTAGTCCAGCAAATTTCCCAAAGCATTCCCGAAGCAACTTACAAATCAAATCCTAATTTTAAGAGATTCCTCAACAAAGTTCTAATAGGTCCACCAACAGTATTCTGTGATCTTAAACTCTTGCCCAATAAACTGTGCATTGTTGCCTTTTTGTATGAGAGACCAACGAGAAGATAACAACACAGTCTATTAAAATATTAAACAATTAAGCATGTTGCCGCAGCCAAGCGCCACGTTATTTACATTTTAATTTGCAGATGATTCGGCAACTAAACCTTCATACTCTGCTTCAGCCGTTGTGGGTTTATCGTGGTGGCAACCAGATCTCTGGATTGAGTTCAGTCTTAGAGGTTCTCCGGGCTCATCCATTCACAGGACGCGTACGTGTGAAGTTCAGCATAAAGCCAGCTAGCTGGTCTTCGCATCGCATATGAAATATCTAAGTGTCTATCACTGCTAACTGTGTTGCGTTCACTTACAGCGAACACGAGCCTGCACTGTCGATTTTGCTGGCCTCAGGCAGATTCCTTTCAACAGTGACAACACAAGTTACCTGAAATTTGATTGGATAAGAAATCTACCAACAATACACAACAATGGAGGCAGCACAATTCAATAGATATTATACGACATGAAAATAACAGACTATGAGGAATAACAATATTATTATATTTCTGGGAATATTTGCTTTTTGAAGGAAGTTTAGGCCAGCAGAGAAGGCCTGGCATTGAGCTAGAAGTCCCTTTAGAAACAAAGTGCCTTCAAATTCTCAACACTTCAGGGAACAAACAAACATTTGCCCCAAAAATCAAAAATTTACTGGAACTTTTTTTTTTTACATAATTTCATTAATACTGAAATGTTGTTGTTTTTTAGGGGGTGCGGCCTCAATGTTTCTTAGCACCAGATTCTGGTGAGGATTTTCGGAAGGACTTTATGGTTCAAACAAATTTGGTACAAGCTGGTGTGGGGATTGCCGATTTAAACTTTGTGGTAAAAAAAAACAAAAAAACGAAGAAAAAAATTTTGTTGGTGCCCTAGCTCAAGCAAGGCTGGCCCAGGTTGACCGGCCCACGTGAAAAAAAAAGGCACCAGAGGTCTGTGGAGATGTCGGCTACCCACTAGGTGTCTCCTGGTCTCCATGACGGCGACCTCATTGAGGGAGAGGGTTTCGCTCAAAGCCGACAGTTCCGGCGTCTCCTGCTGACACGCTCCAGGCCACGCTGACTCTCTGTGACAGTAACGCTTCCCCACCGTGGCTCACAGGAAATGAAGATGGGCGCCGAGGAGAGCCGGGCTCTCAGGAGCCGGATCCAGTTGGCCGAGGCCGCCCAGAAGCAGGCGAGGGGGATGGAAATGGACTACGAGGAGGTGATCCACCTGCTGGAGGCCGAGATCGCCGAGCTGAAGACCCAGAGGGCGGAGAAACCGGCGGCAGCCAACAAGGTAGAACCACAGAAGTTCCCGGGAACGCTTACCGCCTCATGATCCTTCCTTTTGGACTATGGTGAGGTCAGAGATTAAAAAAAAAAACACTGTGACAGGTGTTTGAGAATGAGCAAACATGATCAGAGTGTGACATCACACCATGGATCAAAAAACAGGAAGTTGGTACTTCAGTGGGGCGGGTTCACACCAGCCGTTCATTGCCCGGTTAAATCTCCAGTGTGTAAAATTTTGGCTTGATTTATGATCTTTATATTGGTGGAAGCTTAACATACTGCCCATAAATACATGAATAAAAGTGCGTTATCGCAGTATAATAAAAGTCATTTGGTTTTCCTACCCTTAGAACAGGTCCCATTTACACATGATACAGGACATAATATACATAGAGCAAGGGTCTTGCTTCTCGTTAGCTGAGACCTCGGATGCGAACCAAACACATCTGCGGTCATGGAGAGGTGGTCTTGGTCCGCTACGAAGTGAACTCTGGACCGGATTGTTTCTGATGTGAACCTTCATTCGCTCCAACCGCAGGAAGCGCCCTGGTAACAGTGATGATGCTCCACAATGTACTGTAGAAACTGTAAGGCATTTGTGGTCACGTGACTTTCCTTCAGAATTTCTGGCCCGTTTGAGTATAGCCCTTGTGAACGCAAAGAGCAAAGTTGCAACAATGTATCATCCTCCAGGAAAGCCACTCTAACGGTGTGGAAGTAATGCCAGTTTCCAAGTTCCCAGATTTGTTTTGGCTGGTGTTTTTTTTTCTCCTTTGCAGCTGATGTCTTGAAGAGCGTCCTGCTGTGAATCATCTGCTTCTGATTGATTTGACAGGAGGAGGCGGACGAGCTGAGGAAGAAAGTCGCCGTCCTAGAGTGTCAAATGCGGAAGAGCGAAGCGGCGAAGAAGAGCTTCGAGATGTCGACGCTGAAGCTGTTGAGCTTTGTCGAGGTAATGAGTCACGGTGATGATTAACGTGTTGAGGGTTTTTCTCCCTTTCACGGAGTGAGAGGACAGGTGGAAAGATGTGTCGCTTTGAATTACGAGGCAGACAAAGACAGAAAGAAGATGACTCGAGAAGACATCAGACTTAATTGTGGCGGCCCTCTTGAAAAGTGGTTTCATTTTGGAAGACACAACCGCAGCACTTTATGTAACTAAGCTCTGCTGAGAGACTACAGGACAAAAATGGCAGAAGTTCAAGTTTTCTGGTCTTTTGTCTCCCTTTGTCTGCAGAATGTTAACGACTTCCTGTTGGAGAGTCACGGAGGACCAACCAAGAGCTACAGGTGTGCGGGTGTGTGTGTGTGTGTGTGTGTGTGCGCGCGCGCGCGCGTGCGAGCAAACAAATGCGAGACATGTCAGGCTGCTGCCTTTCAGTGACGAGGGTCTATGATAGTGAGAGACACTGGAGTGAGCCGATAAACTGGTTGCTACTAGCAACCAGGAGCAGTGTGTGCTGCTTAATGTGCATACAGTGGTGAGTGAGTGTGTGTGTGTGTGTGTGTGTGTGTGTGTGTGTGATTGTCAAACATCATCCTTGGATAATCACATAATCATAAAGATGAGAGATCCAACAGCGAGCACAGCCAATTAGTCGTGACACACACACACACACACACACACACACACACACACACACACACACACACACACACACTGTGGTCCAGTTTGACCCACTTCAGCCCAGGTAGGCCAGCGGTTAGCTCCTGTTAGCGGCTTCCCGTCGCGAGCAGCTGCATTATGAAACGTCCCAGCGAGGGTGTGGGGTCACGCTGAGCCTCCTCACCTCCTCCACCGCCGCGGCAGAAACAAAGGAGGGACGGAGAGAAGCAGTCTGAGAGCGAGACGAGAGGAACCAGCCATTAAAACAAATCCCTCCACTTCACGCGATTCCTTGACTTCATTAACTTTCCTCGATCCGTCCGCGCCGCCGACACTTTCTCTGCTTTCTGCTCCACCTCCAACCCCCCCCTAAACCTCCCCCTGGGCGCCGCGCCACACCTCGCCTGCCGTGTTGCACTTCCTGTCTATTATCTGCCTCCATAACACGACCCCCTCGGCCATTGTGTAAGTGTGTTTCTCAGAATCAGGTCAATCAGTCCACTTCTTCAGTCAGGAGAAGTGCTTGCTGCTCCCCCTCTTCCTCCTCCTTCTCTTCCTCCACCCCCACCGTCTGTGTCCACCGGGTCAGTGGGACACCTTCTTTCATAAGAGCGGGAACCCCTGTTAATGTGCTGCGTGTGTTCTGTTCGTCCAGCGCTCCCGTTTCTAGGTTACCTGCGAGGCTGTTTTGTCGGCATAGGGACACGGCGGCGCTCTCTATGGTTACGAAAGGCCGGTTTAGATGCCGCTAATGAGTTTCTAATGACTCCCAATCTAATCGGGGCCATTAGTCATCCGCACTTCAGGTTCGCCCAGAGAGAATCTGTGTTTTTTTGTTGCCGACGCTGTGTGAAACTGCTGCTGGCAGATGCTGTTCGTGTCAGTGGCCTCGTAAATTGTTTTATGTCAGAGTGACTCGAGGAGCAACTTCGCTCAATAATGGAGAATTTTAGAATTCGATGCAAAGAGTGCGTTCAACTAAAGCACGGGTGCTAAACTCAAATTCGCAGTGGACCAGAATTTAAAACTTTGACAAAGCCGCGGGCCAGCATTGATACTTATTGAAAAAAATATTCCTCCAGATGTAATGGTGAGCCTTCGTATGGACCCAAACAAGTTGACTACTGTCAACAGAGGAGAAGGTGTCTGATTGAAGCACCAAAAAAACAGCATTCTGGGATTAGTAGCATTAGCAGTACATGTGCTGTATTTTACTGGCGGGACAGCTCTAGTCGTGCTAAGAACAGTTTACAGGGTTGATCAGCCAAAACTCACTGGGGCAGTAACTAGGGCTGGTGCACGTTGACTCTCTTATGCTCAGTGTATTCCCTTGGTGCGCTCCTTACTAGCCTGTGTAGCTGCAGTCACGCGTCACAACAAGGACGAGTCACAGCATGGGGGGGGGGGGGGGGGCATAGCATAGCGAATACGATGAGCAGAAAGCGTATGAAAAACAAAGCAGCGAGCCCGGAAAACAAACATCAAATGGAGAATAAAGCCGATAAAGCCAACAACTCCACCCTGGACAAATTGGTCGTTCAGCCCAATAATGTGAAAAGTACTGTGCAGTGCTTTTTTTGGATTCTGGTCAGTTGGAGGTAAAGTTGTCCACAAATCCAAGGCTGGTAAATCACTCCACTACCACAAATCTGCAAGAGTAGCTGCATTTAGTAAATGTGCACCCTGTCGAATGGAACAAAGTCAGTGAGGAAGAGACAGAGGGCCCGCTTTCCAAACTACCTAAGCTAACAGCCTTTTGCAGCCCAACCGCTTCCTGGAGTGTAACATTTTTGGATCATTTGCACTGAAGTTGCACTAAATGTCACATATTGAACATGACGCTTGAATTTTGGCTGAAGTCAACCTATCGCACAGATGAGTTGGTGGTACAGAATGGATGGATGGATGGATGGATGGATCAGCCAAAACCAAGCTGGAGGATGAACGTGGAACCTCCCTGTTGGAGAGAAAGAGATTTAATCATTACTATAGCGATGCAAGTAATTGTGTAACTATATAATGGAATTAAGTTTCAGTGACTGGGTGGCCTTTTAGAAATGTATGGCTAGTCTCATTTTCGTCAATAAGATTCGTAACTTGGTGTAACTTTCCTTCTGTGTCCCAGTGTGGACAATAATGTGACAAGTCACACAATGTCACACAATGTCACACAATGTCACACAATGTTTACAACTGTCACATGTGCTTAACTTTGGGAATTCTTTCCTTGTATTTTTTTTTATCCAGCTCTGGGGACCTTAAAGTGGGGACGCCCCCTCAGGGGGTCCCCTTGCGTCACAAGAAAGGCCTGTGGACTTCGGCCACGCTGGCCCAGGAGGCCAAGGAGCTCACCAGGATGGTCCGAGCCATCCTGGAGGTCGACTGTAAGTGAACTCCTCGCTCCAACCTCTCAACGCATGAAGGCCTGCGCATCCTCTGCGTCCTCCGCCCTCTGTTCCTCTGCTGCCCTGCACGTGGCTCCCACTGGACCGAGTCCGATCCCCCCGCAAACCTGCCGTTGTTAACTGTCCTCCCCATTTCAGTGCTGACCTTCTAGACGCTCCCCAACCAAAGGAGAGTGATGTCGGACAAATGGCTCTGTGATGTCTGAGATGCCAACAGGAGGTCCAGCGCCGTCCTCTCCACTTCCCAACTCCACCTCAGCTCCCGCTAACAGACTCTGAACTCTGCATGCAAACTCCACGTTTTACCAGCTCGCTCAGATAGTAGCAACTTCATTGTGGTTCCATTCCTGCGTTTTTAACCTGTGCCATCTGAGAAGAACCCAAATTTATCATAGGAGCAGATTCAAGATGGGTGGTGTATATTTAAGAGAAGAGGACTGCTGGCAAATCAAAACATCCAAAGCATCGGAAAACAGTGCACAGTCACTGTTCTTCTCATACTACCCGTTTCCCGTCTTTACAGCATCAGTAAATATGTTGGTATGGCAAAAAAAAAATAACACAAAAGCTCATGCTATGGTTGTCACGTCAACACACGTAGACAACAACTCAGTGTCTCTCTGTTACTTAACTGGTCGTAGCTTTGTGTCTGAGTGGCTGGTCGCTCACGTTCGTGCGGTAGATTAGCCGAACCAATCAAAGCCTAGGAGCATCGTCAAAACAATCCGGAAGGAAAATGCTGAGGCCCCTCACACACACCTGAGGTTTGGACCATGGTTGTGGAAGAGCCATGTGGGGGTTAAAACAAAAGAAGAAAAAAGTGGTGTGGTGGATAATGGCGAGGAGACGGACTGAACCATTTAGACTCTGTTTGGAGTTACATTCTGTTTGTCTTTGGCTCTTTTTCTGAGTAAATTTCCTGAAACAAACAACATTCATGAGTTGTTTTTGCCTTTCTTCCCATGTTTCATTCATACATTTCACAAATTACTTTGACACGCCTTTGCATGTCATTTAGCGTTTACAAATAAAAGTTGATCGATTAAGTGATCAAACACAAGTTTGAATGTGTTTGTTAGCATAGTTTAGCATAGTTTATAACTTAAATTGGGGGTTAATAAATCTTAAGCTGATCTGATTGTATGTGTTTCACCAATTAATTATCAATCAACAAGGAATGGACACACAAGTGAATCAGAATTCACTTTAACAGAACAACCTAATTGCTGAAATTAGATGCCCCCTACAGGCCGGTTGCAGTGTAGCCCATGCTTTTAATTACACTGATATTCCAGCGAGTGTTCAGTTTTCACTTTGGGTTAAATTTGAAACAATGATGTGGAAGGGCTTTATCATAATGACAAACAGTGCCCTGCTTCTGATTGGCTACATCTGTCTTTCCCCCCAAAGTAAACTTGAGTGATAATTTATTTATTTATTTTGGAAAGACCGGCATGAATTACTGTGATATAGGTTGAAGGATTTATCACATAACCGTGGTTTGTAGCGTTTCTCTTCCAACTCGCTGCTGGCCGATGAGTGGAGTACCCACACAATTTACATTTCACACAGGCAGAAATTACCATCATCGATCATATTCTGTGGAAACCTGGCCATCCGACTCGGTTTGTGTTCAGCAGGCAGGATGTGAGATTACGCCAGGCGCCTAATTTCCCTCCATCAGTGGCGCAGTGGGAGGACGTGGGCGCAGTTACATAATTAACGCGGGTGATTCAGGAGCACAGACGTCCTCCATCCTTCACAATGGCTCCTTTAGAGGTAACGACAGAATAGGAAAGTAGGTCACAGTGTATGTGTGTTTGAGTGTGTCTGCTGTATGTTTGGTGTGTGTCTGTGTGGGTTACAATCACCTGTAGCTCGTCCTCATTGCAGCCCCTGTTGCCTGGTTACGTGGTTTTTTCCAGGGGTGTTAGGGTTCGACACTATCTGCCAGCAATGAAAAATCTATCAGGAAAATATATCTGAAAAGAAAAACAAATATTAAAATGATAGAATTTGGAAAAAAGATCTTCAGCCGTTAAAAAGGTTAATATTAACCTGTGGTGATTAATAAACTTGGTGGTGATAACACTGTCGTAAATTATTATTATCGTTATTATTATTATTATTATTATTATCATTATTATTATTATTAGTAGTATTATAATTATAAGCAGGCTTATTAGTGTGATTACTCAGTAATGAGCGTCCAAAGTTGTGACTTGTAATTTTAACTCATTAAGAATGACTCATTGAAAGAAGCAAGATGCTGAAAAGCATTCCACAGTATTTATCAGACCATAACAGACTGTAATAGATGTTTGAGTTGGCTAAAATATTTGCATATATTTGCAAACTGTGTTTCTCCTCTGCACGAAACGGTCTTGGTTCAAAATAAAGAGGAAGCTCTCCTCACTGTGTGTGTTTTGCGTGTGTGCGTGCGTCCAGAATGTTTATGATAGTTAATAACTCAAAAAAAAAAAAAGCCTATAGCAATTCGTCTATGCTTAATTAAGATCTGGATCAAGTTTCACTGTGTATGAAGGAAGGTGTTTTTGTTCACTTCTCTGTGAGGCTCCACCCTCACATTCAAGAAATATAACAGCAGATCAAAATGATGTTAGGATCCGGCGGACTTATAAACGCCCTGGTGTTTTTAGATAAAGAGAGTCAAGTCTGGATACATTTAATGCACATTAAACATTTTAAAGGATCAGTGTGATGTGGCTGTTCCCCTGAGGCAGCCGGACGTCCAGGTTTTGTGGGAATCTTGTGATTCCACCGAGTGACTTGGTCATTCCTCTTCAACATGTGACTCCTCCGTCCAGTGTCTTCTGCAAACAGCTGGGACTGCTGGTGTGAACCCTGGTTGGCAGCCTCTTGCCTCCAATTGGGTGTCAGTATTGCAGTGAAACACAATGTACATATAGGGGTGATTGTGCTGAGGACTTGTAGGAGATTCCAGGTTCCGGCACACAGATCTCAATTCACATATCATAGAAATTCCAGTCGCTTACTCTCATCAATCGTCCGAACAAATCTTTGTCTTTTTGCAAGAATAAATAACAGTTGAATTCATACACAAAATGACAGCAAAATGAACAGACCATACTTTGAGACCTAATTGGAGAACCCTTTATTGTGATAAACACACCTCGGAATGAGTTTTTGATTGTTGAATTTGTTTTACTTTAAATACTGACCTCAACAAAAGCGAAACAAAAGAATGTGTCCAGCATATCCTAAATTCCCATTGATATGCCAGCTCATCCAACCATCAGCAGAGTTCAGCTGTCAGTCAAAGCGGTGAACCCTCCTTTAATTAAACCAGAAGGAAGTTACATGAAAAATGAAACTCTTACCAAACACCTGCAACCAGCCACCAGGGTGAGCAACTAGACGATTAAATCAGTCAGTGGAACGGAGGAGCAAAGACAACGACTGCGTTCCAATATCAATACAACGGTGCTATTTAGTATGCCAAAAAAGATTGAGTGCATCTCACTACATTGTAGGTAAGTAAACTAGAAGTACCTAAGGCCAGCTGGATGTAGCACAGATGGCCAACATGCTATCCTGGCCATTCTGACCAGCACAGGGGAAACAACGTCACAGAGTTACAGCGAAAATACAAAGAAGCAAATTACGTACCTTTCTTTTGTACTTCAAATTACACCTGCCTGCCACAGTTGATGATCACCTATCAAGATGTTCAATGATAACGGGAGTTGAACATCCCAATAGTTGTCATAGTGCATGCAATAGTAGGGCACACCATGAACGTACTGTTGGAAATAAGTTCAAGTGTGCAATTCTGAACCTCGCCAGGCTTCTTGTCTGTATATTGAGATAGCTGACACGTTAGGACATATTGTTTTACCTGTGTTATGTCACGCAACATGTCAGGGGCCCCTCGGTCACCGATACAACCTACCGACAACAATCCCTCTTTTATCTGGAGGTGTCAAACGATCGGTTTAGATTTACAGGCTGATGTCTGCAGGGGCCCTTTTGAAACGTTGTCTCTTTTTGTCTATAGAATCGGGGTTAAGAGACGTTTTAAGTGACGGCCCATACTGTAAGTGAAGAGACGAGTATGGAAAGTTACAGTAAAGTCACTGTCAAGGACTTCTGAGAGGAAAGCGAGCATTGATGGAAATGAATATGTGTGAGCAGATCTGATAACCTGCTTATGTCTGGAAAAACAGGAGATATGGTTGGGAAATTGGGCCTCAATCTCTTGACTAAATGGTTCGATGGTGTCTCTTTTCCCTCCCTTCACAGGCCCCCCTTACGGTTGGGAGGAGGCCTACACTGCTGACGGAGTCAAATATTACATCAAGTAAGAATTTTTACGGATGTGTAAAAAATGATGGACAGAAAAACATTTTATTGTAAATGAAAGGATTTTACAAAAACTATGATGACAGAAATCTGCTGATTGTTATAGAAGTTGGCTAGAAGCCGCTAAACATGGCTAGCGGTTAAAAGGGAAAGGTAGCAGAGTGTTAAATTAGCTAGTAGTTCAGGGGGTTAGCTAGCTGTGGTCCATAGCTAGCTAACACAAGCAAATGATAGTAGGCTATACTTTGCATCACAATTTATGAAATATTTTTTGTTTTCAAACAAAGTAGTCTCTCATACTAGGCAGTTTATCAAGCATTGAAACGTGAACATACTCCTGCTCCTCTTCTCGCCACAACTCAGTAAAGGTTGAAACAGAGGCAGAGTTAAAGCTGCTCTTTGTGCTCCTAAAATAGACGGTACCTTTATGGGCATCTGTAGCGATGATTTATTCGATCCTCAACAAACGAACTGCGTCAGAGTCTCTCTCTTTTTTTTTTTTTTTTTGTTTCGTCGTGGAAGCTGGAAACCCCAAAAAAAATAAATTCAACCCATCCATGATTATTTTTGGCCGCAGAGCCATCAGCTGATCGGAGGGATGCCTCTCTTGTAAGCAGAGCTCTGGCCGCAGCCGCGTCGTCACAACTCACATGATGCCGTTTCCTCTCAGGACAACAAGCAGCGGGCGCTCAGGCTCTCGGGGTCAACTATGAAAACATCTGTGTGACAACCGTCTTTTCTTTCTTTTATGACCCATGACAGTCACGTGACCCAGACAACATCATGGAGCCTCCCCCCGAACTCCCCTCCAGCCGCAGAGGTCCATGTAGGGGTGAAGGAGCCGAGGCCCGCTGTGGAGACGGAGATGTAGCCCAAGAAGAAGTTCTTGTGCTCTCAAAATGTTTATTTTGTCTTCGCCGGTGGCGTTTAAAGAGTTGTGCCTCAAATATTTACCCTCACACGAGGCAGCGGTGGCTTAGATTAGCATGAGAACCAAACACAGGTGCACGCAGCAAAGCAGGATAACGAACAACATTGCTAAAAGTGTCGCGCAGCATTAGTTTTACGGACAACTCAAACTTTACATATGTATCACCTGCATCTCGTGTTTGGCCTCTGGCAGTGCCATACCACTGTGTTTGAACTGTACCGGTTTACACAAGACAACACGTATTTCCTGCTCACTCAGTTCTGGATACAGCTAACACTGAGAAAAGTCAGTGTTTTTCAGTTGTGTGCTGCGAGCTACTGTAACCTTTATTTCAGTTACCTTACTATGTGGGTTTTTTTTTGTGGCCGTTTATGATGGTGTAACAACGTTGCATTTCACAGTCTTCTAATCAAATAAATACCTCTGATGAAGTTTCTCAACTTGCAAGTCGCAATGCATCATTCCTTTTAGTTCAAATTGCGAGAAAAACGTTTTCCACCTCAGGACTCCTCTTGAGGACTGCAGCTCTTCACACCTCCATTAGTCTGATGTAGCCGGTGTGTTTTTCTCACCAGCACCAGGAAATCTTCCTCTGTGGACCGAGTTATTCTGAGCTGCTCCACTTTCCTGCTCCTCTCAATTGTTATCGAACGGAGGCTGAGAGTTTGTCACCACAAGCTGTGAAGTTCATTCTTCACTGAAGTTGCTTGTTGAAAAAATTCAAGAACTGTCTTTCTTTTCTGTATATACAGATATAAAAATATATAATGAGGAAACTGTTTCCTTTTTGGTATAGCTAGACTCTGAAATCTACAGATATCTGCATATTAGTGCGACGTAAAGTGATCACACTTAACGCTTAATGTCCAGCGTGTAACATTTTAAGGAGGCCCGGTATTTAAGCAAGCCTGCCTTAAATACTGGGCCTCCTTAAAAAATGGAGAGCAAGATGGCTGATAACTAGGAGCAAGACTTTTATTGCTCTATCTATATTCTTATATATATGAGAACCACTCTAAAGGTAGGAAAACCAAATGACTTTATTGTCCTGCAAGTATACACTTTTATTAATGTATTAATGGGCAGTATGTTCAGCTTTTACCTATACAAAAATCATAAATCCAGCCAAATTTTTTACACACTGGACCTTTAAATCTTAATGTGCGCTGAATGTGCTTCAGTCACTTTGGGCGTAACGAAATCATTATATGTAGATCTGTAAAACATTTGTCGTTAACGATGAAAAATCTGACTGCACGCAGTCACACAGCTGCACAGCGGTGCAGAATTATGACGTTCTGCCAGTGAAATTATGCAACATAATAGAGCGGCTTCGAGGCGGTGAAGGTCATCATCTGGGGAAGACGTTGCCGCGCAAGCCTCCGTCCAGTCACAGAGCTCTCAGACTTGAATTGCTAATTCCATTTCACAGCGTGCGTGAATAATGTTCCCGCGCAGGCATCTCTGCATCAAGGCTCCGTCTCCATTCACTCCCCGGCGGCGTGAACATTTTGATCTGATAAAAATCCGGGGGGTTAGGCAGCAGAAACCTGACGGGGACGACAGAAAACAGAGAGCACAGGTGGGTTCTCGCAGAGGCAGCGTGATAATTCATGAGGCGGCCGTGTCAGCGCCGTGGGCGACGGCAAAACAAACACACACACACGCAAAAAAACCAACCCTATTTTGCATATTTTGCATTCTGAGGAGCGCATCTGACTCATCACCTGATCGCTGATGTGAAGCCTCGCTGCAACCTGCATCTGTGGGCACCACTCCTGCAGTGATCTGACAAACCAGCTGGTGCGGCTTGTGTTATTATGAGAGTGATTGTTGTTGATTGTGTTGTTGTGTCAGATCGATGCCCCCCCGGTCTAGCTGTTTGTCCACTGTCGGATTTGACACTTTGTTTTGTCTTTTTATACACAAAACAAAACATAACAAAAGCGTCAATAATAATAATAATAATAATAATAATAATAATAATAATAATAATAATAATGGCGACACGGTGGCGCAGTGGTTAGCGCTGCCGCCTCAAAGCAAGAAGGTCGTGGGTTCGATTCCGGGGCCCGGACCTGAGACCTTTCTGTGTGGAATTTGCATGTTCTCCCCGTGTCTGCGTGGGTTCTCTCCGGGTTCTCCGGCTTCCTCCCACAGTCCAAAAACATGCATGTGAGGTCAATTGAATATTCTAAATTGTCCGTAGGTGTGCATGTGAGTGTGAATGGTTGTTTGTCTCTATGTGGCCCTGCGATGAACTGACAACTTGTCCAGGGTGTCACCCTGCCTTCGCCCTAAGACAGCTGGGATAGGCTCCAGCAGACCCCCGTGACCCTGAATAGGAATAAGCGGGTATAGAAGATGAATGAATGAATAATAATAATAATAATAATAATAATAATAATAATAATAATAATAATAATAATAATAATAATAATAATAAGGCATCATTTTTCTGTTTGGGCTCAGGTGAGGAGGTCAGTGGGGAAATGGTTTATTAAGAACCAGTGTGTGTCGGTGTGTGTCGGTGTGTGTCGGTGTGCGTCGGTGTTCTGTGTGAATGATAGTATTTTTAGTGTGTGTGCGCAGGCTGGAGGTGGAAGGCCGAGCCAATATTCTCCCTGCCTGGAGCACCGACTATTGATTCCCCTTCTCCCCGGCAAGTGCGGCTATAAATATCTGCAGCACATGGAAGCACTAATGACACGACACCCTCAAGCACACACAGAAACACCTAAACAAACCTGAATGCATGGCCGCATCTGCCGGTGCGCTGGGGAGAGAATGTCCACGCGTTCGCGTGGCTACATGTTCACAGACCAAGAAAAAACAGGTCTGCGCGACGCAATGAGCGCCTCGATCACGAATCAGGAAGCTCATGATATCACTTTGTTCATTGGAACTGCCCTCGTTTCGAAGGTGGGAGATGTATGATACATTTCTGTGCCAAGTCAAGACACTAAATAAGTTTACACTGTCAGCAATGTGGAAATTTAGAGCGGTTTGCTGTGTTGCTAAAAACACTGCAACTGAAATTTAGTCTACGTGAATGAGTTCATGTTGCTCTGCGTACGTGTTTCCCCTGGTAAACAAATGCACAGTGAGAGAGACACACTACAAAACTGTCTTGAACAGCCACGGGCAAACTATGGCCCATTAAACTTTTAAAATCTGGCCAGCCGGACTTGAAGAAATTATATTAATAGTGGATAAGTCATAAAATAGCTGCATTTTATCCATTTTTTCAGTGTTTTAAGAGCCATTTCAATAAAGAGCTAAACACCATGGGGCTCCAAAGACACACATTCTGTTGTAACTTTGTCTTGCTTAATTTTCAATTGACATTAAAGCATGTTTTCTACATATTTTTTCTCCTATGAGGTGGGTCACCAAAACACTCCATCCACCTGCTGCTGCTCCGGCCCTTCTGTCACATTTTAGAACCCACTGTGGCCCACCAGTCCAAAAGTTTGCCCAAGCCTGGTCTAAACCTCTTACTGGTCAGATTTAAACTTTTTTATTTCTTTATTTATTTATTTTTTAAATATGGGGTGCATTAAATCTAAAGCGCTGTGGCAAGCTGTCAAAGATCGAGCACCACCAGTGTGCGTGTGTTCGCCACATGCTCAAACTGGGTCAAACTGGTTGACAGAACTCGAGTGGTGTTTCGTGTAATTTGCAAGGGAAAAATGTGCTTGAAGGAAACAGCTTTCAAGGTGTTGTTCATTTATTGGGAAAGAAAATAAGCGTCTAACTTGAGAAATTTTGCGTTTCTGCATTTGTTCGGCTCTCTTGTGTTGGTGTTTGCCAGCTCAGACAAACTTGATGTTCTTCTGTGCAAAGGTAATTTCTGGTAACTGAAAGTAAAAAGTGTCTAAAATGTAAAACCTTTGCTCAATGAATTTGTAGAGTTTAACTATATTTCAAGAAGAAAAAAAGAAGCATCACCACTGTTTGTAATATTTGCGAGTGCTGAATCTGCCCATGGCACACCTATTCCTGCACACGGCTTTTCTGAGCAGTTTACAACCAAACTGGTGAAGTTACACAACCTGCAAAGCCTCTTTGCCTTGGTTCACCCTGCAGAGTTGAAAGATCACGGGCGGCATCTGCAGCACTGTCGGAACAGGATTAAAAGGCTCGGCCCAAACAGACCGCAGCTCACCAGATTTCCAACGCTGCTGCTGATGAGTTCAACAGAGATCCTGAAGCAGCCCAGGCTACTTCACTTTTATTTGCCGCTTTTGCAGATCTTATTAATTGTCTTGTTTCTTGCCGCTGAAAATAGGTCTTGGCTCAGCCGTGCCTCGAGTCTTAAGACACTCTGACTGAGCTCATTCAGGGCAGCTTTGGTTATGTAAATCATTGTTGAGGCTGTGTGATGGTGAAGGACCAGAACGGGTACAACACAAATGCTGGGATTACATGACCATATTGTTGGCAGTGGGTTACGATAAAAACATTCCCCAGAAAATGAGTTTTTTTTTAATGTGAGCCTGAGACTGTGTTGTCTTGTTAGTGTGAAGCGAACGGGAAACAAGTCCCATGGTCAGAGAAGGGAAATATAATTTAGTCTTTGGAAGTTTCACAGCAGCAGGAACAACAGGGCACAGTGTAAGACGTTTTAGATAACTTGCCTTCAAGAGTGTGACGTCAATGGGCAACAAATACAAACTCAATTCTGTCAGACTTCGGTTTTTAGCCACATTAAGTTGTTTGTCAGGCATTCCAATTTCCAAATTATGAAATTAGTTTTTCATGGTCGACTTCCACATGACTGCCTTATTTTTAGTCCTATTGCTACAGCACAATGTTTCTGAAATTGTGTTATCCTATAAATTTTAGCGGTATTTTCAGAAATTTTGATTTGACCATTACACACCACAACCATAATTGTGCCGCTGTATGCAAAGGATAAAAATATTGAGCTAGCAGTAGCAGATGTAGGTTAGCTTAGATGCAAGCTGGCCTTAAGCCGCACATTTTAGCTTTTTAAAATTCCAAATTCTCAATTATTTTTTATTTTGCTTTTATTGGCATATTTGGTTCATTTTAGTTTAATTTGGCTGTATTATTTTTTAATCTTCACAAAAAAATGTACAGTACAACAAAAATATAATATATTGGTGGTTCTCAGAACACCATATTAAGGGACTTAGTTCTAAGTGTTATTTAGAACCATATTTTTCCCATGTGATTTTATACAAATGCATAGTTTCAAAATGTAATCATGATTTCTGAGTCAGTAGCATGTAAATGACATTTTTTAGATGCAAGATGTAGATCAAATCAGCTTTAATCATATTAAACCAGAAGCAGGGCAATATCAGTTTGTCCTTTAAAGCACAGGGCGTCCAACAAGTGTCCATTTAAAAGCAGTGAGTCAGTGCAGGCATCGGCCTTGTCACAGTAGCTGGTGTGCTGCTAGTGCCGTTCTGATGTGTCAGGAAAGTCCAGGTCAACTTTATAGGTTGTCACAACAATGCTGTGGTACAGCAACCACTGTATGTATGTATGTATGTATGTATAGATAGATAGATAGATAGATAGATCGACAGATAGATAGATAGATAGATAGATAGATAGATAGATAGATAGATGTCTTTCATTAATTTTTTCATGTTTTTGCCTTCTCCTCTTCATCACTTTATGACGCTCCTCTCTCCCCTGTCATACAAATGGATTTGCTTTTCCTCTCACTGGAGCACATGAGGTTCCATGTGTCCATGGTGAAGGAGAGGGGAGGGGCATGGTAGATGCCAGCCTGTCATTGGATGAAAGTAGGTCAAGCCAGCCCACTCATGTGACCCAGCATTCCTCTCGACAGGCAGTGTGTGCCTGTGTGAGTGCAGGCAGTGGCTTCACTACGCTCGAGACGCATGTTCATGCCATGTGCGAACAGATGCTTTAAGATACGTACTTGTGATACGATCCCCCAAAACAGTTACAAGTTTTACAAAGTTTTTTTTTTTTTTTTTTTTTTTAGCCAAGCAAGATATCAGCCATTTTTAAATTTGAACCACTAGAAACTATAACCTGTGCTAATAGGATCTAGTCAGTGTGCTAGGTTCCACGAGCTGTGTGTGCGGTTTATCTCAGGTCCATCACAGCATAGCAATGTGGAGTCTTCCACAGCAGATACAGAGAGTTTCTATTTTTGGGTGCTTTTGCGTGCTGAAGCACAGCGCAGAAACTCAACGTGGGATAACTCGCGTGGGAAGACAAGCTGGCCACAAAAACAAAATAAGGCATCGTTATTTTTCCAAGTTGAAAAAAAAGGCAGAATATGTTTTTATTTCACTACTGCACCACACTAATAAGAACAATTGTAAACTTTACAAACAAAAGAGAAAAAAAGACCCCCCCCAAAAAAAATAAATAAATAAATAAATAAATAAATAAATAAATAAATAAATAAATAAATAAATAAATAAATAAAAATAAAATAATGATAATAATAATTTTTGTAGGCTACCTAATCAGAGACAATGTGAGAAAAGGACACTGGAAACAAAGACACAACAGCAGCCCAATTCTCCCTGACTCCACTTAACGGGAACAAGAACCTCTTTTGGGGGCTTTGTGGTATTGTTTACATCAATAAACCCGAATCGAGTTACATCATGGGTGAATTCTTTTATTACTCGAGGACTTCATCCATTGCATGACTGAGGATGTCTGGTCTGGAGTAGCGCCGAAGACGCAGCTGGCGGGTGTTGAATGAAGCCTCACAGCTCTTCGGTGGTTCTCACGCACTCAGTGTTAGCAAGACTCTTCGTCTGCCAAAGATTAGCATGCTGACGTCTGCCGCTGCCAACTAACTTCAGCCACACAATGTATCTGTCGCAGTCAGATGATTATGGCTGTAGTGACCGACTGTGTAAACCTCAACTACATCAGCTAGCTAATAGCATGGAGTCCTAATGCCATTTGGTCAAAGTTAGTATTGGTTAAAGGCAGTGGCGGGCTGTCAGGGCCAGCTAGGCCTTCTCTGCTGGACTAAACTAACTTTGAAAAGTAAATTTTCCCGTAAATGTGGTAATAGAGTTATTCCCCATAGTCATTTCTTTTCACGTCATATTATGTCCACTTGGTTGCGCTGCTTCCATTGTTGTGCATTACAGTAAAGTTCTTATTTAATCATTATTCAGTGAGCTTGTGTTGTCAGGTTCTATGAAATCTGCCACCACAACGAACCCACAACGGCTGATGGAGAATATGAAGATTTAGTGGCCCAATCATCTGCAATTTAATAACATGGCGCATTGGCACAGCAGCTGCGACAACATGTTCCATTGTTCAATAATTTAGTAGTTCAATTATTTGTTTGGTTTTCATCTCGCTGGTCTCTCATACGAATTGGCGACAGGTTTGGACGAGAGTTTAAGCTCACAGAGTGCAGTGTTGGTGGACTTACTAAAACTTTGTTATTATTATTATTATTATTATTATTATTATTATTATTATTAATAATAATAATACTATTTTGAATCCATATTTTGAATCCCTTTTAGCATTTTAAATTGTGTTTTGGCAGTAGAGTTGGAACGGAGTTAGGGGCGGGAAAAGCCAGCGAAGGGGTGTGGCCTCAGCTCTGACGTCAGCTGCCTCCACACACACGCACACGCACACACACGGGCTCGGTCAGTCCGGCCAGGCACTGCCGCAAACTCGTTTGACTGGTCTACCGTCGTTTTTAGTCGCAGCTTAGTTGCAGTCGCCGTTATTTTTTTTGCTAATTTCCGTCGTTTTCATGTAGTCTGAGGAGCCGAACGCCGCAGCTGATCCCACTGCACTCCAACACACAAGACCGAGTGCGCGCGTGTGTGTGCGCGCATCTTTTCTTTTTCTTTTCCTTCCGATTTGATTGAGTGGGACCGAGCGGCTGCCAATGCAAAGAGGACCGATGGAGAAGATGTCCCGCCACCCCGTCCCGCTCACCCCGGCGGGCTTCCTGCCGCCGGCCACGCACGGAGTGCTCAAGTCCCTGCTGGAGAACCCCGTCAAGCTGCCGCTGCACCACGAGGGTAAATGTTCCGAATCTCCGTGCCTGTCCGCGAGCTGTCAGCGCTCCCCGCGTGGCGTCAAATGTGCGGGGAATGCGCAAACTTTTTTTTTTCTTTTCTTTCTAAACCTAAGTGCGTTCGGAGAATAGCAGGAATGTCAGTTGCGGGGGAAGGGGAGGGGTGGGGTGTGTAGTTGTTTGCGTCCGCAATATATATCCATAAACACAGAGTTTGTTATTTCCGCAGGGAATTGCGGAGCTTTCAGAGAAAGAAAATATAGTTACATAATGTGAATCGATCACATCAAGATTATGTAAAGGATTGAGTAAAAGTTGTCTGGTTGATGTTCCAGCTCTGATGGCCTTATTGTTGTTGTTGTTGTTGTTATTATTATTATTATTATTATTATTATTATTATTATTATCATTATTATTTACAACAACAACAACAACAATGTCTGCGTGGGTTCTCTGCGGGTTCTCCGGCTTCCTCCCACAGTCCAAAAACATGCATGTGAGGTGAACTGGGAACTGTGAATTGACCATATGTGTGTGTGTGGATAAGTGCTAAGTGTGAATGGTTATTTGTCTTTGTCTCTATGTGGCCCTGCGATGAACTGGCCACTTGTCCAGGGTGTCACCCTATGACAGCTGGGATAGGCTCCAGCTGACCCCTTCAACCCTGAGTTCAGGAAGAAGCGGGTATTGATAATGGATGAATGGATAATAATAGTAATGATAATTTAATCTTTGTTGTTGTTGTTGTGGCTGTTGTGAGTCTCGAAGTGAGGCTGGTCATCTGCTCTGTCTTGTGACCACTGACTGATCAAGTTGGCAATTCTCAAAAACAAGAGACTAAAACATTTTGGGCCGATGTACCAAAGGTCATCCATCGACATTTGGCTTGATGATGAAGAAGAACACTGTGGATTCCTGTGGGAGACATCAAGCCAGCACCAGTGTTTGGAGCTGGGAGAAGTCAGCTTGTCCGCTCCCGCAGATGTGGTCAACAAGCCCCAGCGGAGGTTCCGCTGGGGTGTAGTCAAGGCACGCTGGAGTCACACCTCTTCGGAGGATTCATCAGCGTGTAGCTCGACTTGTGTGCTCACAGGCGTTTGTTTAATCTGCCTCAAATGTGAACTCACCAGTTTGGCGAAATCAGCTGCATCAGGTTGACAATGACTGACAATGACTGTTTTTTTTGTTTTTAGATCTTAAACCGTCGATCACGAGGCTCCGCCTTTTATGTCATTGAATTACTAATCACGCTAAACAAACGATTAAGACAAACCCCAGGACGCTTCTCCTCGATGAGAGCAAGCTTTACGTACAGGAACTGCTGTCTGCTGACATGGAGGTAGAGGAGCTATACCACCACTGGCCACTGGGGTCCAGTCTGCTGGTTTCACATATCGTTAGCCTAATAGCATCATGGCCTAAGTCATTTTTTGGCCAAATTGTGATCTGCCTAACTTTACCAATGTGCTTGCTAAGAAAATGTGTTTTTTCTTGTTTTCTGAAAATGTTCAAATATGATTTAGGCAACCATGCTCTTAGGCTAACAATATATTGACAAAAATCTATTCATCTAAAAAAATTTTTTGCCAGATTGCCAGTCTTTGTTTCCAAAGTTGGCCATATACAAAAGTCTTTGACATAGGCAGCAAATATATCAGTCCGTCAAGTAGTTGTTGTCCAGACGTTGAATGTGATACGAATGAAATGTTGATGGATGTCGACGAGTAGTTGGCCTCCACACTGTTTTTCATTGTGCCAGTAGGGTAGCTTCTTCACTCATACCAACAGTTTAATCAGGATATATTAGCGATGGAAAGCTACAGTTAATTTAAAGCTGAGTTACAGGTGGCAGCAGTACCTATGGCAGGGGTGGGCAAACTTTTTGATTGGTGGGCCACGGAGGCGCTGGAGCAGGAGCAGATGGATGGAGTGTTTTGGTGACCCACTTAGGAGAGACAAATAGATCCTGGGATATGTAGAGAATGTGCTTTCATGAAAAGGAACAGAAGCAAAGTTACAGAAAATGGCCCCATATGGGCCCGAGGCCGTTGTTTGCCCACCCCTGGCCTACGAAATGTACCGCAGAGATTGAGCCACTTTGCTCGCACTTAGCAAACCAAACTAGCCTGTCGTCGCTCCGCTGTGTAGTTCACCAGCTACGGTGAGAATGCTCACTTTGCTGTCTTGTCTGCCACCGTTAAACGTCGACCTCCGAGTAACGCGACTGCGATGTCCCCTCAGGTTTCAGCAAAGAGAAGGAGAAGAGCCTGGAGGAGGAGCGCAGCGCCCCCCAGTCGGCCTTCCTGGGCCCCACGCTGTGGGACAAGACGCTGCCCTACGATGGAGACACCTTCCAGCTGGAGTACATGGACCTGGAGGAGTTCCTGTCGGAGAACGGCATCCCCTCCAGCCCCGCGCATCACCACCACAGCCAGCACCAAGCGCGCCCGCCGCCGTGCCAGCCGCCCATCATGCCTCAAGCCCCGCCCACGCCCGCCCCCACGGTGATGGACCTCAGCAACCACGCCTCCACCTCCGTACACACCAGCGTCACGTCGTCCAACTGCCTGCACAGCAGCCCGGCCAGAGCAGGTAACGAGGCGGCGCCCAGCGTTTTTTTTTCCTTGCCGTGTGTCTTTTGTTGCGACTTCCACTTTCAGTTCAGGCGGCCTCGCAGGTTTCCCCCCCCCGCGCCCCCGACAGCAGTGTCAGCCACAGCGCTCACTAACCCGGCGTCGCATTCCCCAAAAGCAGGCTAACAAGTTCTAGCGCCGTCTTCTTCCTCATTTATGTAAAAACAAATAAATAAATGATTGAGGAATCACTCTTTCAAACGAAAATAACCTTTTTATATATAAAAAGCATCATTTTAGCATCTCAGAGAGTTGTAAAACGGGGCCTTGCGCCGGTTTCACACAAGGTTTTAGGTGTCGCAGACACACAAGTGTGCAGCGAGTCTTGCTGTGAAAAATCAGCAGTTAAAAAAAATGTTGCATCGACAGAAGAGCAAAAAAAGAGAGTGAGTCGGAGTCAGAGTTGCAAAGGGGACACAAGCAGAGGTGTGTGTGTGTGTGTGTGTGTGTGCGTGCGTGCGTGTGTGCGTGCGTGTGTGTGTGTGAGGGGACGATCGCTTCCGCTTTCATTCTGAAGCGCGCTCGTCCCTCGTGGTCACGCCACAAAGAAAACAAGACCGGCCTCTCAGCGGCGTGTCCAGACATGTGACTCGTGCGTGCGCGCGCGTGTGCGTGTCTGCATGAGATCAGTGTTTTGAGGAACACGGTGTTCCGTTGCAGGAGAACGGCGTCCGCCTCCGTCATCGTCACACACGTTCTGTTTTTGGTTTTTTTAATTCAATGTCTTTGCATATGTTTACACTGGTTTAGAACGCTCGCGCACGCGCACGCGCACACACTCAGTGGCACACATGGGTGAGTCATGCTGCCACTCTCCTCCCAGCTGTGCGTCCACGTGTGGAGGCACACTTCACCTGACATGTTGTTAAAGGTGGAGCCTCCTCCTCCTCCTCCTCCTCCCCCTCCTCCTCTTCCTCCCCTTCAGTCGCTCGGTCCAGGTGTTAAGATCTCTGAGGAGGAGGCGGAACAGTCAAACTCCAGGCCAGAGTGACTTGAAGCGTCCAGCAGCGCCCAGCAGCGCCCAGCAGCGCCCAGCAGCGGCCAGCAGCGTCCGGCAGCAGTAATCTGCACAGCTCTCCTCTCTAAATATAGCCCTGTAATCTACGCCATAATCTGGCATATTTGTATTTCCACTGCCGGCCCTGTGACTCTGTGACAGGAGCGGCCGGGGTTGAGCGGCGTTCACAGGGTAATGAAAAACAAACGGGCGGGAGGAGGATGGAGGGAGGGGGAGGAGGGAGGAGGGAGGAGGCCCAGCTCCTCATCCCGGGGCTGGAAAGAAAGTGAAAACAAACCTTTTCCAGGAAGCAGAGGAGTCGGCGGCGACACAACAACTTTTAGTGTCTCTCACACAAAGGAGGTCTTTCACAGCCCAACACAAAAAAATAAAACAAGCCAACCCTGAACTCCTGTTTGTTCTCTTCAGAGACGGGAACTCTGAAACTCCCCATAACATGCAGGCCAGACAGAGAGCAAAGCAAACTGCTCTGGGTTTGTCTTAGCGCAGCCACCTGCAGTTTGCAGAGGAGCGAAACCTTCGCTTGATGGAGGAGGAGGAAGAGGAGGAGGAGGAAGAGGAGGAAGAGGAGGAGGAGGTCCACCACTGTCCTCCACGTGGCCTCCTCTTTAAAACAAGCGCTCCCTCCGCTACCGTCTGCTGCCTTTCCCTACTCTTGAGTTGCCCTTTCAGGGCGACAGCCTGCGTCTCCCTGACGCAAACTCGACAGACAAGCGAGCTCGGCAGCAGCAGCAGCAGCAGCAGCTGCTGCAGAGGAGCGTGTCTCCGTCCCTCCCTCCCTCCGTCCGTCCGTCTGTCCGTCCTGCATTGCCGTTCCAAGGACTCGTGTGAAGGCAGCACGAGCTCGAGTGTTTGGACCTCCAAAAAACACGGCTGCATGCGGAAGGTCACATGTCTCCCCTCGCTTGCAGGAGGGCGCGCACGTGTCGGCGTGTGTGTGTGTGAGTGTCTGCGTCACGTGGGAGGCGGAGAGGGCTGCCAGGCGCTGCTCTCCAACCCCCCCGCCCCTCCCTCCACTCCCCCGCCACGATGCCTTCAGGTTACAGAGCCAGAGGCGGAAGACTCCCCGCCGGCTGTGCTCTGACCCCCCCGACCCCCCTCCTCCCCCAACCCTCCACCTCAGTGCAGCCAGGGCTCTGCCGCTGAGCACATGTGCTCACCTAAGTGCACAATTAAGGGTGCAGGGAACGATGTGTAATTGACAGCGGCAGCAGGTTCTCTGTCAATTGAAATGGATTTCTTTTTCTCTTTCTTTCTCTTTTCCCCCCTTCGACCGGAGTGGGTTCACGTGGTGGACAGTCTGGCTCGCCAGCGTCTCGCTTTGATTGAAACGTGACGCTGCTTCCGAAGGACGGACACTCTGCTTCGTTTCTCACCTGGTGAAATAGTTTCAAGAAAGAATAACAAATGGGTGTCGTTTGAGCCATGGCACATTTTCTACAGTGAAATAATCCCCCGGCACGCCACCATGAGGTTTGCCAATTTCTCATGGCATTATCTCACATTACACTCCTGGACTTCCACCTGTTGAACATCCAGTGTCCGGTTCTGGATTAATGACAGAAGGACCAGGATGTAGATCTCCCACACGTGGGGCTGTTGCCTGGTGTCATTTGACTGCAGGCAGTCTGACTGTTGGAGGAACATTTTGTGGACGTTTCATGTCAAATGTAAATCGGTTCAAATGAGCACGTTTTTGACAATCATCAGCCCTGGAACCTGAATGTTGAACCTGAACCGCTTGTCACACGCACGCAGCGGACCAAGCAAGCACGCACGCACGCACGCACGCACCTGGCCCTGACCTCTGCTGGACCAGCTGGAGAGGAAAAACAAATAATCTGTTCCAAGAACAGCGGCCGAGGGGTGTGTGTGTGTGTGTGGGGAAGGGGTGGGGGGGCAGCTTTCATCCAGGCCTTTCACATCTTCACTGGTGTGCGCTTCTTTTGCTCACCTGCCACCATCAAAACGAAATAGATATTTTTTTTTTTGCAAATGTGATTGTTTTTGATTATTATTATATTGCAAATGAATAAATTAAACACCGTATGAAATTCATTTGCATCAACATTCACTCTGTCTGAAACTTGGGAGAGAACACAGCTGCAGCGTCAGTCACGTCTGACTGAAAGCAGTGCGAGCAGTTGAGCGCCAGTCTTTTCTTATTTTGTGTGTGTTCATGTGTTAATTAAGACACCCACAGAGTTACGTAACGCCTCTCTGTCTGAGGAGCCAAAGGAGAAATCAAATTCCAAATTGCGTGCGACGACCGGGGAATGAAAGGCGTGTTTTCATTCCAGCCATGGGATGCCTGTGTTTTAGGTCAGTGTCGAGGTTTGGCTTTCCTGCTAAGAAAATGTTGTTTACTGCTCTGAATGACCTCCCAGTTCGAATCTTATAACAACCCAGCACTCCTGATCAGAGACATCTGCCCACGGTATTCTCCTCCAACCACTTGGCCGTAGCCCACTCAGCATATAGGAGAGGGGAAGCATTGAGCCAATCAGGTCCAGCGCCAGCTCTCAGTGTGGATATTGAAAGACCAAAGGTCACTGGAGACTGGTCTTATTTTCATAATCAACTGGTTCCTGTTGAGCCAGTTCAATGCTCATTCATGAAAACACGTCATGAGGATTAAGAGTAAGTCACACACACACACACACACACACACACACATGCGCGTTTGTTTAGATGTGCATTTGAGGACTGTGCGGTTATCACAACATCAGAATGAATTGGCTGCATCACCTGAAGTCGGTTCTGTTCACCCGAACAGTGAACCATGCTGTCCCAAATGACATGGATTTGTACTAAATGGTTTACATGCAAGATTCAGCTTAATTGAGTTTTTAGTTACTCGTCAATGGCGTAAGGCCCTCTCTCTTATTCATCTGTTTTAGCTCAGGAGTGTTTGCCATTGACCGTCACAGATCCAGCGTTTCCCACAGCCAGTGTGGATTCACTCACCCTGGACCAGCAGTGTCCACAGGGCGACCATCAGGTTTACTGACGTCACTAATCATCAGGCTCCTGCAGAAACCATGAGGTGTGACGTGGTCCAGCTTCGGATCATGTCATCAAATTATGGGATGACTCGGACTTGCAGTTGAATGTCTCTGGCACGGCGCTCGCACTCATTAACAATAAGCCAGGGCAAGTACTAGGGCTCCGTCTTGAACTGCGATTGACTTCTGGCATGGACACAGACTGTATATTTTTAAAGAGCAGAGAGTGTTCCCTTGATGAAGTCGTGGGCTTTCTGCATTGATGGATGCTGTTTAAAATGCTTTATTCATCTTTATGACGAACCGCTGACTCAGGGAAACATCGTCAGGTTGTTTTAACAGGGTTTGAATAATCTTGGCCACATTTAGCAGGTCAGAATTACAGAGAAAGTAAAGGTCACTCTGGCAGCCACTTGACATGGAGTTTCTGCCCTCAGGAAGGTGAACCTTTACTCAAAGGCCCTGATCCAGTCAGTATGGGAGGTCGTTCTTCCCCTCAGCTGTGCGGATGGCTCTTTAAATTGCTTCTGCATTCATTCATTCATTCATTTGTTCTCTTTCACATGTTTTTCAACTCACCACAATGGTGACCTCGTGTTAATGATGAAGGTTTTTTTTTTTTTTGTCTGTGTGTGCTGTTTATTGTATTAATTGTATTGGTGTTAATTACCCCTCCAACCATATTGTCCCGAGGGGACGTCTGTGATTATCTGATCCAGCCTAATCCAATCTGGTCCAGTCCAATCCTGTCAAAAAGTGTCAGAGGTGTCACCTTAGAGCCAACTTCTGCTGACGGCTCAGTGTCACTGCACCATGAAAAATTGTCACTCAGTCAAAAAAGTAAACATGAGTGGTGGATGGAGTGAGTGTCGAGGGAAAATATTCATCAAATATTATTTATCCAATGACAAGTCTACTTAACTTGATATTACATAAACATGTATTTTATTGTATTTGACGTGTAACCTACGGCTCAAAGGCTCAATCTGAAGTCCTCAATTGGTTTTGATAACTTACTTCAAATTCTGAAAACACTTATTTTTGACATATTTTCTTTTTCTCTGGCTTCCTCGTGTTTCCCTGCAGGCCTGCAGACCTCCAGAAATACTCCCAGCCCAATCGACCCGGACACCATTCAGGTTCCCGTCAGCTATGACCCAGACCCGGCTGATCTGGCTCTGTCCAGCGTGCCGGGCCAGGAGATGTTTGACCCGCGCAAACGCAAGTTCTCGGCGGAGGAGCTGAAACCACAGCCCATGATCAAGAAAGCCCGCAAGATCTTCATTCCCGAAGACCTGAAGGTAATTTGCTGCTGGTTCGCAAACTGTGTCTCAGAGCCGGTCGCTGTCTGCTGAAGGCAAGAGAGGAAGTGGAAGGTGGGCAGACGTCAACTGGCCGCAATGTTTTGTTGGATGTCAGGGTGCAGGAGGATTTTCTATTTATTTATTTATCTTTAAAGATGAAAATTTGGGGTTGACGAGGCCGACCCTGAACCATTTGTGCAGATTGTAATTGACTTGGATTAAACCTGCTGGGACGTAATGAGTGGAGTGGACTGGTTCTGATCTCACATCGCTGTCCTTCCGTCTCTGGAGGGGGTGTGTCCCTCGGGTTAAGAGGCTTACATCAGCGCTGTTTGGTCTCCCTCCGGCCTCCCTGAGAGGATTTGGCTTTCAATTTGTTCAAATAAAGAGTAGGATCTATGTTTGGTGGCTGAAAGCTGATTGTGAAAGTACTTCTGCTCATTCACTTACGACCCTGAGAACAAACGTTGCGGGCAGTGGCGCTGCAGTAGCTGGTATTTGACCACCAGGTGGCATCCAAGAGGCTTTTGTTTTTTAAAGGTTAAGCGTGTAATATTTGGAGATTTTGAAAAAGGAACAGCGACATCAAGTGGTTATATTTTAGATTGCAGCAGCTTTCATTCCCTCTTGATATATATTTATATATAAAGTGTGTATATATATATATATATATATATATATATATATATATATATATATATTCTAAGGGTAGGAAAACCAAATTACTTTTATTGTACTGCGATTATACACTTTTATCAATGTATTTTTGTATTAAGTCTTTACAAATATAAAAATCAGAAATAATGCCAAATATTACACACTTGACCTTTAAAGCAACAGCTGCGGTCTAGAGTTATAGAGTTATAGAGTTATAAAGAGTATTTGGTGGGACATCTTGCATAAATGGCACCTTATGTATGATACAACAGTTGTAGTATTACAAGTTGTAGCTAAAAGGTTCCCTATTATTGATGCAGGAAAAGTAGTTTTATCATCAGCTTGCCTCCTTTTGTTCTTTCATTGATTTTTCTTTCCCCCCACGTCTCCCCCATTTCTTTGACGTCGTGTTTCGAGCAGGATGACAAGTACTGGGCCCGGCGCAGGAAGAACAACATGGCGGCCAAGCGTTCCCGAGACGCCAGGCGGCTGAAGGAGAACCAGATCGCCATCCGAGCCACCTTTCTGGAGAAGGAGAACTCGGCTCTGCGGCTGGAGGTGGCCGACCTGAGGAAAGAGCTGGGGCGCACCAAGAACGTCCTGGCCAAGTACGAGGCGCAGCATGGGCCCCTGTGAGGGAACACACACACACACACACACACACACACACACACTCTCTGTCACACACACACACACACACACACACACACACACACACTGAGAATCCACCAGTGACCCTTTCTTCTTCAACACCCGGACGACTTGATTCACAGATGGTCTCAAACTGAAATAAACACGCTTTGACTTGTACACAATGTACAGCGGCCCACTTGGAACATCATGTCAAACATTTGACAGAAACACATCCAACATGACACACAGTCCAAGTGCAAAACATGACAGTTTTTTTTCTCTGAACGTTTGAGAGTCCGTCAGGTACTCAGACCGCAAGAACAAATGACTCCAACTGAGCTGTGGTAGGAAATGCTAATTATAGTTGCTTCAAAAGTAAAATGAAATGAAGCTAGATGCAGTATTTCCAAAATCTTTTGCTCACCTACCGTTCTGATAACAAGGCCGTACAAGGAATTTGTACAGGGAAGGCAAATTTTGAAAGACGAAGGGCAACAGCTGTTAGCTCACAATGACAGCCAGTGTCATTGCTGGTCTGAGGTCAGTGGACTCAATACAACCAGATGAAAACACACACACACACACACACACACACACCTGTCAGGATGTTCCTCTGGTGCTGCGTGTGCAGACTCCTTTACACCTGTTAGCATGTACATACCTGACTTTGTTCTGATGTATATGAATGTGTGCCGCCCCCTGTTGGTTATTCGGCGTATATTCTTCTTCGTCAGGGCTGTTTTAGGTCTTTCTGCAGTATTTTTATTCAAACACATGACAGGAAACATACCGTTTTATTACATTTTGCTTGTTTGGGTAAAGCTCACCAAAATGCCAAAAGACTTTTCTATCGACCTGTGATATTTGTTTCAATTTTGTAACCTGAAGTCGTTGTCAGGCGCAAAAACAACCTGGCAACCCTGAAAGACAGTGAAGGACAGATCACGGTAACCAAAGAGAGTCGGTGTTTGGATGTTTTTCGCAGCAGGGTGTTTCTTATAGATACCTTCAGCTCTTCATCGGCGTATCTAAACGCAGCATCCTCCACGTCTGTAACCTTTACTTTCCTGTCAATTACTGTCAAGGCTTTCTCCGAACTCTTAGTTCTAAAAGGTGCTGGCCACACTAACGGCACCAGGACACGTTAACAGAGTTCAAGACTTTCTTAACCTGCAGCTTTTATCACTAAAAAAAAAAAAGTAACTGTTTTGTACATTGAGGGCTAAATGTCTTGTTGCAGGTAATTTGAGGGGCGACATGAAAGTGAAGCCAAAACCTTGTTTTTCATTTAATATCTGGCCTGTATTGTCTCTCTTGTTTAAAAGTGTTTGAAGGCCATCTGTGTTTTTAAAAAGAAAATAGAAGATGTAATTCTGCTCTTGTGAACAGATGGAAAAAAAATCTCTTGCAGTTTTTATTTGTAAATGCTCCACAATTGAATGGATCAATTCTAGCCGAACGATGAGGTTTTTTTATTATTATTATTATTATTTGATTCTCGGCAGAAATCAACTAAAGTGCAATAGTCCAACCTTATCCCCGCTCTGTACGGTGTAGCTCGGTGGACGAGTAAGACATGAATGTATATTTGAAACGGTGCGTCGGGTGAGTGCCGTCGTCTTTCACTGTACAATCACTTTAGTACTATTACTACAGTGCAGACCAAAAGAATTCAGTATATAGAGGATATATTGCTATATGAAAGGTTTTAATGTTTATACTGAGATCTGTTTTTTTGTACAGTCTGTTTTCCTACATATATATAAATATATATATAAATATATAAATATATTTTGTGTATTTTGGAGACATGAACATAAACAGTTTAAACATCAAACATGTTACCAATACTGCAAGCCTGACAGCACGGGCAATGCATGGGCATTAAAGGACCTCGTCCATTTCATTTCCTGTCTGCTTTAGTTGAAATACCTCCGACCCTCCCCCTGTCCTGCCCGCCTGCTCACATGAGCAGGTGCAACTGGATTAGCTTTTGGCTTAAACGCTTGTATAGTTTCCAGTCTGGGAGGAGTTTATTCACCCAACACGAAGCACTTATTTTTGATTTCCTGTTTTGTTGTCATGTTGTTGTTGTCGTTGTTGTTATTGTTGTTTGTGATTTTTCTCTCGCTCTTCCTCTCTCGCCTGCCACTCAGTTCGCTGTTTGTTCAGATTTGTTTTTTTTCCCTATATTTGTCCTTAATTATGTTCTTCTGATCAAAATATGAATAAATGAATAAAGTCATAAATGGCGCCCTGTCGTTTGTCTTCTTGTTTGTTTGTTTTTCCTTCCCTATCAAAAAAGTATAAAGGGGAAAATAACAGCACGCTCCACGTCGCTGCTCAGTGTGACCACCAGGGAGCAGCAACACAATGTGTTGCAAGTATTTCAATGTTCCTGCGTATTCAGGAGAGTACAGTAAGTTTACCTCAAGTCTGCATTAAAATGCCGATAAAACTGAACAGAAATGAAAAGAAAATAACAATCAAAAATCACAATAATAAATTAATCAAGGATTTGCTATTGTGTTATAATTATAAACATATAATCGTGTGCGTGTGTGTGTGATGAAATGGATCTATAAATTTGATATGACAGATAATTTCTATTTTACATATGACACCCAGAAATGGACTGCAGTGATATAATGGCATCTTCCTCTGTGTCCTGCCGCTGCCCTGCCAGTCTGCAAATCACACCTGTTTACCACTTTTTCTTCTTTAATACACCTAAAAAAAAAAAAAAAAAATACAACAACAGTCGTCTGACAACAGGAACGGGGAACAAACGGTAAAGAGATAATCTCTCCTTGAAATAAAAAGAGACACCACTTTAACTAGATTAAATTGGAGACGGTCCGTGTGCAGGTTGATTTAGCTCCGTGTTTGCAGCCTCTTTATCTGAACCGTCGTTACGTAACGCCACTTTGCCGAAGTGAAAGGGAGCAGATTAGGATATTCTGCTAATCCCAGTGGTTCGCAGCGTAACACGGCGTCAGGACAGGAGTTTTAGGACCAACAAGTGGATTCCCAGCTGATCCACTCCGCCAACATCAACATGCAAGGACGCGCCATTTGTAGTGATATGCACCTAGTTCGCATTGGAAGTTCATCACCTCTGTTTTTTAATAGTTCAACCAGATAAAATACAGTCAAGCATCATTTGCAGACAACATTTTGCCTCAAAGTCTCTTTAAAACTTCCATTTGACACCACATACAGTTGTAAAGTTTTCTTTTTGGCAGGAAAAATGTTAATAGCCCGATTTAGCCACTGTGTCAGAGGCGACAGACACAGAGACACAACAAGTTTAAAGCAAAGTAACCGTATAGATCCGTGTATATATAGAGAGAGATGTTAGTTAGCAATTTTAATAATGTTGGAAAACAATGTATTATATCAACAGGAAGTGGAAAGAAGAGTTAGTATCTAATCTGCTTTTAAAGGAGTCATACTCCATACATACTATGGTGTCAGTAGATATCAGCCAGAGGTGGGAAGAAATGAAGCACAAATATTTTCTTACTGTACTTGAGAATATTTTTCAGGTATCTGTACTTTATGTACACAAATATCTGTACTTTCTACTCCTTACATTCAAAAAACACTCTTGTTACTTTTGTGTTTAAAAATATAAATTCTGTTTACAATAATTTTCTTTTGCATTATATTTGCTGCTTGAAGTGGATCTATTAAAATGATGCTGTTGTGCAGTTGAATATAAAATTGGATGATATTTTAGAGGAAGACTTTTTTTTAAAGAGTATGTCAGCTTTGGAGTCACTGTTCAGTACATTTTCAGGAAAGAGAAAAAATAAACATGCAGAAAATAACTCTGGTTATTGTTATTAAAACATCCAAAATGTCTCACTGGTCATAACCATTACTGATTACATTGTGGTTGTGCTGCATTTGGGGAAAAAACTATAGTATTGAGAGTAGCAAAGCTCTTAAAAATGATCCAAACGCTCATGTAAGGCCTCTGACCTCTGACCTCTGTCAGTCCAGTCCAGATAAAACATAATCAACAAATATATTGCTTCATTAATGTAACTTATAATTTTTAGTTTCTGCTAAGCACATTTCAGACCCTGTACTTCCTCAGTTTTACTTGAGTAAAGGAGTTGAATCAGTACTTTTACTTTTACCAAAGTATTTGTTTATATTATTTATTTTCATATTTTTATATATACATACTTTTACTTAAGTACAGAATGTAAATATTTTTGACACCTCAAAATGACATTGCTAATGATAAAATCACGTTGACCAGGAACTAAAGCAAAACATGTTGAGATTATTTTTTTTGCTGAGATTTTTATATTTGGATGCTCCCAAATACTCATCATGAGGCATCACACACCAAACTTCTTTGAAATCCTGCAATCATGGTTCCACGAACCACAAACTCAACAATTTAGTTTATGGATTTCATTATTAAAGCCGACAGTGACCAAATATTTGAGGAGGATCATCCTGTTGGAGTTTCTGTAGTTTGCTCTTTGCCATCAATCTGGATTAAATCCGACGTCACTGCGGACAAAATGTAGTGCTCGCTTGCCACTTTTTGCTGGCGTTGCGTGCGGCGGCGCAGAGTCGCGATCTGAGCCCTGTGTTGACGTCCGATGAGCCGTCCCGGCCGAACACCACCAAATGTGGGCTTGCTGACAACCTGGGCCTTACATAACTTACCCCGGGGACAAAAAACACACTCATAATACATGCTCCTAATACACTGCAGCGGTCACCTTATAATCCACAGACATGGAATATGGAGGAGGGGTCGGATAATGTGCAATTCATATAATGGTGGGGTGCTGCTCAGCTGGATGTATGCTGTTTTTTTTTTGTTTTTTTTTTACATAAGAGGATTTGGTGGCACGAGTCTGACAACTTGCTGGATTGAGTCAGCTGTCAGGCACCAGAGCAGCCAATGGGCAGAGAGGATGGCCTGATGTGGGAGCGAGCGCCTTTTTTTTTTGTTGAGTGGGGTTTTGTGGTTTCAGAAAGGAAGAGATTAGACCTCTCTCTGTCCCTTCCCCCCCTTACAGACGCACACGCACACGCGCACGCGTGCACGTACGCACGCACACACACACACACACACACACACACACACACACACACACACACACAAAATGAAGACACAAACTGAATTTGACCCCACCCCCACCTCCACACAGCAGCATATTGCAACAAAATACTCTCAACAGACAAAGAATCAAAGGATATGAGAAATTCAAATTTCATCGGAATCTATTGCATCAACACATTGGGGCCGAGCCAGCTTCTCTTGGACGGGCCAATTGTGCTTGTTTTTCTAACGCATGTGAATCTCTTCTTCCTTTATATACATGGATAAATTTCAAATAGCAGCGTGTAAACACCTCTCGCATACTAATAATAACAGGCTGCTGGAATTCTCCCCTAAAATCTGATGTACTGGAAAGCAAACAATACCAAGAGTATCCAACTTCCCACCTCAGTTTTACCCACTGAATTCATATCCACCAAATAATGGTGGTTGTATCTTATCTGTTGTATCCTTGTTTGTTGAGTGGAGATTCAGCACTTTCAACAGTGGGGGCTGTTGTGGAACTGCAGGTAGCCGCTTTGTAGTGGTGTACATGCTGTGCATTTGGCAGTGAAATTATATCATATTGCCCTTGTCCCCCAGTTAAGGTCATATTCCAAGGATGCCAAGCAGGCAAATGAGAGTTGAATCAGTTAACAGTCCAGCACAGCAATAATAATAATATAATAATAATAATAGTAATAATAATAATAATAATAATAATAATGAGAAATGTTGTTTTTGTGGTATTTATTGTAGAATTGTAGGTTCTTGTTTTACTGTAAATAAACAAATTCAACATTTTTTAAAAGGATAATAAAAACTGACAGTATTGTTTAGAATGTATTGCCATGTCACCATTTTTTTTAAATGTTGTATTTAAAATTGAAAATGAATTTGCTCACTTTAAAACACTGTCGGGATGGAGTTGGATCTACCAAAGCAATCATAAAGTGGATTATTTCTTTTGTTTTCAGGCGTCTGATGAAAGTGCTTTTGAAAAGCAAAACATTGCTGCTTTTTCTTCTCAAAAGTGTGGGGAAGGAAATTTAAAAAATGTAAGTAGTCATCCCGCAGGGAGGGAGAAATGTGTCATTAAAAACTTAAACTCCAAAAGGCTTTCTGTCTGGCTAAAATGCAGCCTTTAAACCTCTTTTTTAGGACGTGGGGCAAAATAAAACCAAAACCATCTTATTAGTTTGTTTAACTTCGGTGAGCTATGTGTTGTACCACATTTTCCTAAAATATCAAGATTTTTGCAACAACAGCATTTCCAGTTTCAGCCCTTATCGCCATTGAGACCTCAGTAACATAACGGAAGAATAAGAAAGGGAATAACGCCTACAATGCAGTTAGTAATGCAGGTTTTGACCAATCAGTTCAATCACACTTTGTATGAAACCATGGAAATATGTGTGAACACCACAGCAGAGCATATTAAACATCCATCGTCCAACATCCCATCTCATCTCTCCAGCTGTCATTAGTCTCTACTCTAACGGCTTTCTGTTCTTCAATGGGATTTGTGTTCACACCATCTTCTGCCAGACATCCAAGATGGTGCCACCTATTGTATCTGAGTGGTACTGCTGGATCGCGCGTCTAATCTAGTGATTGACATTAATCCAACAGCTCTGCCTACAGCCCGGCAAGAGATTAAAGTTCAGGCAGAATGGCTTTCACAGGTCCTGCGGGGTCTAGATGAATCTCCACAGGTCCAGGTCCAAAGATCAGAACTCCTCTGTTAAAGTCACACCTGTTTGGTGGGCAGCAGCCTCCAGTGGGATGGGTGCAGAAACACTTTATGACTGTTGGCTGCAGGATCTGTGCAGCTGGAGGGAGGCTGACAATGGGAATTTACGGGGCTTCAGGGAATCGTGCTTTATTTTTCCAACAGGTGTGGCTAAAGAAAAGAGAAGAAAGAAAAGAAGAAAAAAAATATTGAGACTTTCTCTGAAGCTTCACATATTTAGATTTTACAATTGACAATGATGACACGTCTAGAAAAAAGCCAGCTAACATAAATAAAAATAAATAAATAACTGTTTGATATGTACATGTCAAAAAAAGGCGCCTTCAAAAAATAACATGCAAACCAATGAACGGTGTCAAAGACTCCTTCTCAACTTACTTATGGCTATTTCCTACTTTTCATCATGACATCAGAGAAGTTCATGCATATATTTTTAATTATAAATCCAATGCATAGACAATTAACATTTTCAAACCAGCAGACTTTAATGACATCAACTCTTATGTGCGACATCAACAGATGTTGTTTCCTCTGTGCCCTGTGCAGTGCATCAGCGGGAGGATTTCCCTGAAAAACACACACAATCCATCAAATCTCCGCAAACTGCCGGCCACATGTGTGAACCCTCACCCTCTGTGGACACCAGCAGCGGGTGAGCCCTGCTGTCTGCCGTACGTCAACGGGGCTGAGCGGCAGAAATGCTTTGTGAGTTCATTCATTATTTCCCTGTCTAGCGAGGTTTTACATGGTCAGATAACTTCATCTGGTCGGGGGAGGGGCAGAGAAGGAGGGGGAGGGCAGGCAGACGAGCGGATTTGCAGCGGAGCTTAGACTCTGCAATATTGGGGTCCACATTTGCAGATATCGAGCAGAATCAGTCCACATCAGATGCGTAGCTTCGCACTGAGGAGCTAATTAGGCTAATCTTTAGTGATGCTAATTGAACCGTTGTACTGAAAGGGCCGAAGAGGGACTGAATTACAGTCATTTATCAGATTTTCCTCAGGGAGTGGAGAGGTGTGAGCTGCCTTCGCTCATCTTCCCTCAAATTTGAAACTTCACATTATATCATCGGTGTCAATCTAAATGTTATACTTATGTTTCACAGTTCTGACACCATCACCATCATAGGGCCAGCAAGGAAAATCTGTCATTAATCTGAGTGTGATAGTCGCGATGGTGACCTTTGACACTCGAACACACCCCAGGAGTCATTCACTTGCATCCGTTATGAAAAATGCACGACTGATTACAAGTGCAACACACAGCCGAGTGGTTTGACCTGTCCCGACGTGCACTGTTGGTGCCGGATGATTAATGTCCTTTCCCTGCACTATTATTTTGGGTGGGGGGTGCACACAGATGTTCACAGTTTATAGTAGAGAACATGGATTTGTTCTCACCAGGCACATGAGCAAAAGTGATGTCCTCTGGCTGGTTGTTGTGGTGACTGGGCCACAGCTGATGTAACAGAACAATCGTCCGCCCGACACCTGTGTCCCAGTCAAAAACACTGCTCACACACATTCTGATCTCTCCCACTGCAAGGGGACTTGACACTAAATGAGCATGTCCCCATAATGCAGGTTTGTAGTGAAGACTTGTATTAGCAGGTTGTTGAAGATGAAAAAGAAGAAGATGATGAAAATTATGTTTCGTGTAAGTTTGGCTCAAGCCAATCATGAACAGAAACAATTCCATGTTCTCCCTCCAGCTGGAGCTAAAGATGGTCTACAGTGTAGAGGTTTGGGGACTTAAATAAAAAAAATCATATTTATTTCCTAAACTGGTGCCTTGTCCGGGGTGTAATCCCGCCTTCATCAGGACAGCTGGAACAGAGTCATTTGAGTGCAGGAGAGGAGGGTATAGAAAATGAAAAAATATTTATTTCCAGGTTCAAAAGCCTTTAGTTCCAGTGTAGTTTAGCCAGTGTAGTTTACACATACTGACATCCTCTTGATGTTGTTCCAACTCTAACTTGCATGCTGACCTTCATACTAAACTAGAAAAACATAACTACGAACAACAGTTCAGGAAGATGGAGTTGTGGTCTGGGTTCCTTGTCAACCCTGCTTGGTTCCTTACCTCCAGCCAGTCTGGCTCCTGGCCTCAGCACTGCCATCCGGGGGATGGTTTGGAAAAAAAAAGAAAAGAATAAAGAAAAAGAATTGCTAAGAGTCCAGGACTGCAAGCCTTTCCGGTGGCTGTCCCTCTTCTCTTCGTCCTCTTTAAACCAGAGTGCTTCTCTTCTCCCGCTCCCGCTCCCGCTCCCTCGGTCGCGGCTCAGGTCGGGCGTCGGCGGCTCGCCGTGCCCCGCCGTGTTGTTGGGCTCGTAGCGGGAGGAGGCGGGCGAGTTCTGCATGACCACCAGGCGTATGGGCGACTGGCTGGGCGGCGCCGGTGTGTTGTCCGGGGCGTACTCCTTCGTGGGGTCCTTGCCCCGGCAGTCGTACAGTATGCAGGAGATGAGAAAGACCAGCAGCAGGATGACATAGCTGGCAACCAGGATGATGAGGTTGAGGGTGACGGGGTCAATCTCCAGGTAGAACTCCATAAAACCCATGATGCCGCTTCATATCTCGAGCCAGTCCAGGAGAGGGCGAGAAAATTTACGAGTTGGGAGTAAACGAGAGAGAAAAAGATAGGGGTGTGTAGAGGAGAAGAGAGGGGATGAGATGAGAGGAGATGAGAGGGCTGCCCGGTGCTGGTGGAGGGATGGACGGATGACGGACAGACAGCTGGCAGCTGAAGGGAGAGAAAAAGACAACGCAGGGTGGCGTCACTGCCATGAAATACAGGGATGAGCTGAGGGGGGTGGGGTGGCAGCGACAGCCGGCCAGCTTTGTGCTTTAACCGACCGTTAATCCTCGCTGCTTCTCCAACCTTGAATTTCAGCAGCCAATGATTAAAGCTGCTCACTTTTAATAACTTAAGCCACCATTTTGATTTTGCCAACTCTGCGTCCATGGGAGCGCCGGCAAAAGTCGCTCTCTTCAAAATGGAGGTTGTGTCGTGTGTGCGTTTCTCAAAAAACAGCTTTTTTATGTTCAATCTGGCTGGGGTTTTTCAGTCATTATTGTCATTGTTTAAGCAGAGGGGTCACCAGTGGGCCAAAGCCCTGCTTTAAACAGCTTGTGTTCAGATTACTGCCTTTAGCATGCTAGCCCTGCCTGTTTGGAGAATTTTAGCATTTTATCTGATTTTATCATTTCCCAGTCAACACTTTATTTCAACATGTCTACAACTTTGCAGTATTCTAATTACATGACAGCAGTGAATTACTATGTGTACTGTTGTATTCTGGAATATTTAAAACATGCTAATTTCTCCTTGCTAGCATCAATATTTGTGATCATTTGGAGGAGTTTTTTTTTAGTCTTGGTTTGAATTCAGCTGGGGCTCCTTTTTGTATGAATTGACAAGCATTTTGTGTACATGTATTTCAGTGGTATTCCTGAAATTTAGTGAGCAACACATGGAATTCTGGATTACTTTTTTTCTACAGCAGGCAGCTGCAAATATGCAAGTTGAGATTTCCGCCTGAAGCCCTCCTGCGGGCCCTCTCAAACTACTGTCTCCTGTCTGAATAAAGCACATAAAAATGAAAAGAGGATATCCATTACTTTCAAAGAAACAATCAGGAAATACCTCTCAAGCCGGGACCCCTAAACACTGTCCTCGACTGTAGATGGTGTGCGCCCCGGGGAGACGGGGTGGGGTAAAAACAATAGAGCAGTGGAGATCTAGCAGAGAGGATATTAGAAATGTAGAACACCCAAACAGGCAGGACGCAAGCTGATGGTGGCTTTGGCTCAGCGTGACCTACTTAACCACCGCTAGCAAAGAAACTCCACCAATGGACCGGAGACAATCAACCCTCCGACGGTGGTGGCGGTGGTACAACTCGTGCTGTCCGAGGGAAGTTTGCTCGACTTTGTGCGTGGCAGCTCGCGTGAGCAGCCTGCGGGCTTCCTATCGACGCCCACCTGGAGCGGCTCCAGCGGGCCGTGATGTTAATCAAACCGCGGCTGCCATTCTTCTCAAACACAATGTCAGCTTCCTGCACCGAGGCGGCTCGGCTGTCCGTCACTGCGTTCGCCTCCTACGGTTCGCAAATTTCTGTCAATGAATCCGTCAACGAGCCAGTAAATGAAAGGAGTGGATCAGAAGGAAAAAAATGGATCCGTGAAGGATTAGAGGAAGGGCCTCTCCCAGGTTAATGGGGCCCTGAAGGGGCCTTATTGTTGGTCCTACTGGTAGACCTCCTTCGGAAGCTGAAAATCAGCATTGTGGCTTCTCCTCCACAGACCAACTGGAGCCAGTCTAGACACAATGACTAGAAACTTAATTTGACTGACCTGAAACCTCTCCAAACTGTCTGTATGTACTTTTTGTTTTCAACAAATTGAGCCAAAACGAGAGGCCAACGCAGCGACGCTCAGCTAGTCATTTTACTTCCTTCAGGCAACGTCCATATTAAATTACATTAAATCAACTTTGTTGTCCCCAAGGAAATTTGTCTTGGCCTAAAAGTTCCTTGTGTAGTTGCACAATGACAGTGTGGTTGTAGGAACCAGTTTAATGTCTCATGTCAGAGGCCACAAACTCAAACAAATTGTTGGGAGAAGTTATTCTCTCACTTTTCCTCGCCTAACTGAAGCTAAATCGGTCAGAAGGAGATTGAATCCAGTGTAACTGCTGGCAATTTAACAGAGGGGAAGATAATGTGGTCCACGGAGAGGATAAATGACCAACACACTGATGTCATGGAGTAAAGTTTGTGGAGTAAAATAACAGAATATTGGACCAGTAATATGACTTATGCCTAAGCTGTTTTGGCAATGCAGTGTGTTTCCCTACAAGTACTTGACTATTTGTGAATAAATGTTGCGATTCAACAGTGCACTGGCAATACATGGCAGATGCACCTACCAGTCCCAGTTAGTGATACTGACTGAGGCCCTTTCTTACCATCATACACCCTGTAAATAAATGCCATGCTATGCTAGTCTGTTAGTATATGACCTACATAACAGTGCACTGTTACAACTTTGAATATGCTTTTTGCATTCATGAAAAAAATCCAAGAAAAAAAACTGAAAGTATGATTTCAATTGCTGGGCCTGCCCATAAAAAACAAAACATCTGGTGCTGTAAATGCAATGGAACCTACAGCAGAATCATTAAAAGTCTTCTCTTTTTTTTTTTGACGGCTGACCTTGAAGTTGGCAGGCTGTTGGCAGGACAATCCCATGCGTGCACGGCAATTATTATTTCACAGTTTGGTTAAAGGGCGCGCAGGATGACAAAAGTCCTTCCTGTTGACCCAGCTGATCTCTTTCATCTCGCCGGCTGCCTGTCTCTTTGCGTGCCAGGTGCTCCCTGGCTCGGAGTGCATTGGTGGGGTGAGGAGTGGTGCCACAGCCACTCTGATGCACCTCTGGTCACTCAGCTGGTCACCCTAATAACAGGAAGGAAAGGAAGGGGTGGGACTTCCCCTGTGGACCCTCCTCATAGTCAAAGGCAGCTCAAAGAATAGAGATGGCAAGCAGGAGAGCCGGGAACTGCTCCTGAACGCAGCCCTGTTGTTATTTCAGATTCATTTTTTTTTTTTTTTAATGTGGGATAATTACCTGATGAAAGATGGCCACTTGAACGCTCTTTCCCACTGCTGGATGGTTTTGGTGACTTCATTTAGGAGTTAAGGGCCAATTCCAATAATCAGTGTACCAATCAGGGCAGGTCAACCTGTATGCCAAGTGAGAAGGTTTGCTTAGCTCAGTTACCCTTTCAAAATAGTCACACTGTAAACCACTAACTAATTGTTATGTTCAGTAGAAACATTTTTTCACAAAGACACAAAGTCACTTGGTTGGTAGTTGGAACTTGGATATTTATTAGAACAAATAGAGCAAACATATGTGCCTACTGACGGTAAATAAATAACACTAAACAACCTCAAAGAGTAAGAGGAAGTGGGTCAGACTGTGCCATATAGTGGATTAACTCATATTAGCATTTAAATCATAGTGCACAAGTTGAGCATACAAAGTGGCATGCAGGGTAGAATTGTATCTCCACCTCAGAATGAAGTTCTGCGCATAGTGAGATCCAGATAAAAGAGGATGTTTTGTTGGGATTTAAACTTAATGTCTGTCTAAATTATTTGGTTAATGCAAGATGTAATGCTCTAAAAACAGATGCAAACAATGGAGAAGAAAAACATTTCGTTCCTATTCTTCTTGCCATTTGTTATCGCAGTCCTCTCGCACTGCGCAGAGAAGCATACTAATTCAGATCATAAGTTTAGTCACTAGTTTATCAGCACAGTCAACCAAAGTCTGGTCAGTACAAGTGAGTCATTGGCCTGCGTTGGCCAGCAGTTATTGGCAAATGTTTCTTCTGTTCCTCAGAGAGGAAAAGGAATAGTTTTGTTGCTGTTTCTGCTGACGGACACTTGAGATTTGGAAATTGGCACTTGACCCCGCCGCCTTGGTATTGTCACACTCTCAGTTCACTCCTTCTAAGATATCAGAATAAAAGCGCAAAAGCACAAAAGATAATCTTAGAGGTTAATGTACTGTACAAGAGAGTATTTTGTTATAAAACCCAGTTCATAATATATCTCTAAGTATAATACTGACTACTTTACTACATAAAGAAATTTCTTTTTTATATATCACTGTGCAGCAAAAGGTTTGTTCATAGATGAAAGACTTGCTCCTTACAGACAAGGCTTAATGAGCTCCTTGCCAAAGATCAAATAAACTTTTTAATTGTCTGTTTGGACTTTTGACCTTGACTGACTGACAAAGTGCTAAAATTGAGTTTGAACTAAATTCGCTGCAGGAAAGAAACATCAATAATAAAGTACCTTTTTTGTCTTCTTTAGCTTATTAGTGGACGATTTATTTACAGATAGTGTCTGTTGCAAATGACTTGTTAAGGTTGAAACGCTAACATGTCGAAGCTATGAAGAAAATGCCTATTAAGACTTTCTGTTTACTTTGTCCCACCATCAAATTGAAACCCAACGAAACAAAGAAGTTCATCCCCTCAAGGTGTTTCACCCCAATAGCTTCTTTCAACGCTCTAAGGTCTCTGTAAATTCCCCATCTCCAGGACCTTTGGTCGGAGCCAATTCCTATTGGCTATAGGCAGAACCAGGTCCTTGTCAGGCCACGCAGTACCCCTGGCTGGCCATTAGGGCGGTCTGGCTTTCCCTCCGTTTGTCCCTCTTCTTCCTCAGCCGGACTCTCCAGCAAAGGTAGCTGGAGCCCAGCAGGCCCAGTCCGATGGACAGCAGCACCAGTCCCAGTACCGAGATGGTAGATCCGTGAGAGTTGAAGGTGTAGGCCACGGCCGTGACCACGACGCCGGCGATGAGGATGACCACGCCGAACGGGATGGTGCAGCGGTAGCAGGACATCTCGGCACCGCCCGTGGCCGCTGTTAGCTGAATTTCATTGATGTGCGGGACGTGGGTCGTCATGACGACGCCATGGTCCTTCCCGGGCCTGTCCTCTGGGATCAGCTTCTCGGTGGAGAAGGACGCCGGCATCTTGGTCGCGCAGTGAGGGATCCTGTGGAGATCGTCCGGTGTGATGATCTTACCAGCGAGGAAGAGGTGGGCCATGTTGCTGGAGGTCAGTCGATCGCAGGGCAGCTGGCTGACAGAGAGACAATCGGCAGAAGTCAGAGTCGCAAGGGGGACGTCCTCTGCAGCTAGTTTGAAACTATTTAGGGCAACAAGCAACAAGTGAACAAGTAGTCTGGAACAGAAAAAAGAAAGACGGAGGGGAAAAAAATCCAAATGTTTTTAATTGAATGGAGCGATGCTGAAAATGTGCTGGGGAGAGCGGCCGAACTTGATATCCCAAAGTCGAGTTTTAATGACACTCACGCTGAAAACATTAGCACATTTTTATCACTCACTCAAGTCTTTGAATAAACCGATTTTCAAGTTGTTTCTTTTGTCTTTTCTTTTCTTTTTTACAAGCAACGGCAAGCTCGCAACGTTTTGCCTTGTAGAGAAGGATCAGTGGCTGGTGGGAGCATTTTAAACAGGCCATGAGACATTATTAATAAGATGTTTTTTCTGAGGCAGCGTCTCCACTCCAAGTTTTTGTACTTCAGCACTGTTCTTCGGGAGCTGGTGAGTGGTTGTTTTTTTAAAATGAAAACTGCGTACATCCTGCGAATTTCCTTTTAAGTTCTCGCAACAACATTTTTTTTTTTTAGAAAAAGGATTAAACACTCACTGTCTTCAGCAAAGACTCCCAGCGAAGTCATCTCCTCCTGCTCCTGCTGGCTCCACAGGTTTCCCCTCTGCCTTGTCCTGACTGCAGCAGTAACATGGGGAACGGCGACGACCAACAGAGAGAAGAAACAGGGGCCCTGCCCTCCCCCACACCTCTCCCCTCCTCCCTCAAGACCTCCTCCTACAGCGGTTAACTCTTTCCTCCTTTCAGTCCACATTTCTCTGAGTTTTGATTTCACATTTTCAAGTTCACTTTTCCTGCTGCCCACAACCATGGTCGCTCACGAACAGGGGGAGACGGCTCTCTGAAAATGAGTTCTTATTGATAATGATGAAAGTGGTGAAGTCCTAAATTTCAAGTGATGGGCAGCCACCTTCATTGGTACTTCTTTTGAGAGCTTTTGGCATGCACATGCACGAGCGCCTTCAGTGCTGGCTGCGGCTTTTGACTGAGCACTGAACTGGTCTTGGAGGGGTCTTGGATTCTGCGTCGCACGCCGGCTGAACTTTGTTTTGTTTGTGTTGCTCAGCTCCAGCCACAGAAATTTCCATCTTAGATGATCCCGCTCCTCCAACCCTCCATCCGGACCAGGGCATCTGGAAGGAGTTAGCTGCGAGACACAGCTGAGGTTTATTTATCATCCGAATCCCCATCGTCTCCTGACGCTCCCCGCAGGCTCCACTCTCACGGCCTTGGTGGTCTGATGTGAGAAAAGTGGATTAACTCCCATAAAACAACAGAGTTGCCCCACCGACTCCTCCACGCACTTCCTGCTGGTTGATCTCTGTGCGGAAAAACACGGGAGGAAGGAAATTATCACTGACTTGCTACTTTATTTTAATCTGCAACTGCTGCTCCTGCTCTTGACATGAACAGACAGAGACTTTGTCTTTGCAGGTGAACATTTTTTTCATCCCTGCACGTGCCCCCCGAACACAGAAAAAGCTGCAGCTACAGTAGCTCTCCACTTTTAAGATTAGTTTCACTGACGTCAAGCTGGACCTGGTCGCAAGAGGTGAATTCACTGATGAAGTGGCACACAAAGACGAAAGCAGCTTTTCACAGGGGAATCAAATCAAATGATTCCAACGAGGGTGGATTGAAAACAAGTTGGACTGCGGTCCAGTTCCACTGGACATCACTAGGTGGAGATTTTGAGCAAGCAAACAACAAATTGAACAGCAACAGACTTTTTACCTTTGGTAAAAACATCTAGCGTTTGTGTTCACTGATGATTAATCCTTTCCTCCTGACTCTTGACAGTGTTGCTGTTGGATGCAGGTCGGCAACGCCCAGCAGGGGTCCTCGCTGAGCCCACTGTTGCAGATGAAGGGTCGGGTGCAGCGGGGGCCTGAGAGCCCTGAAACCCTGCGACCCAGAGGAAGCTTCCCTTCTGCACCAGCAGACAGTTTGCACTAGATCCTGTTCACACTCCCAGGAGCCGCTCCGGTGCAACCAGCCCGGTCATATCACGTCTCCCAGGTAGCACAATCACAGCCAAGTGAGAAGTTTGATGATCACATGAAGATTGATTCAGCTTGCCGTCCGCTTGTCCAGCATTACTGCTGGATCACTTCCTTCCTAGATCCGTTTTGTGGTTTTCGGATGACGGGAGTTGTTTTCTTTGGAGCCGGCTCTCAGGAGATGCGCTCCCCAGCTTCCTCCTCTCGACAGATGTTCCAGACGGGGCCTGTTGATGCGTTGGACAGTGTTTCTGCTCTTCCTCTCCCATCCCTTCCTCTGCGTACAGGTGTGTTCAGCTCTCTCATACTCCTAAACAGTTGCTGAATGTCTTTGGCGAGAGCTGAAGTGGAAAAGTTGACTTTGCATTTTTTTTTTTTTTCGGCCCTTCACACAGACCAGAAACTGAAAAAAAAACCCTTTCAATAAAATTGTGGAGTCATGCCAGCAGCCTCCTGAGACACATCAGAGCACAAAACAAAACGGATGACTGGATGGAAAAAGGGAAGAATGAGGTTGAGGTTGTTTTGTCGTCCCCCTGCCCCGTTTTCTTTTTTTTTTTTTCAACTTTGTGTTCAAACCAAAGTTGGAGTCAGTAAGCGCTGCAGAAGACTTTAGGTTGAAATAACTGGTCTGCATATGATAACCCGCCTAAAATTTTGCAATATAACCTGAATACAGGTGGGGACATCTACACAGAAGCTCCACTTCCTTCCTAAAAGTCAATAAATTAGTCATGCAGCCAAAGATAAGAACATATGCAACATCTGCTTGAGACTCAGTGCATTCTCATGCTAATAGCTGAGCTAATAAGATAAAGTTCAGCAGACACTGTGCAATCAGATACATTTTGTTTTTGCGCAGTTGTTGTTATTTTTAGACAAAACAAATACTTCTCTTGTTTTGTAATATGCTTTCTATTTTTTTTTTTTAATCATGAATGGTGAAAATGTTATTTTAGGCTGTGTATGTATTTTAGTACCTATGGTATACAGCCAGTATATCATCAGAAAAGCAAACATTGGGGTTAACGTGCACAGTGCCCCCCTAAAACCCCAACCACAAGAGGCAGAGTGGAGGGGATGTGACAGAGGGTTTCAGGATGTGCTGCTGTCAGCGCCATCATCAGCGAGTATTATTAGCATCAGAGGAAGCCGGGGATGTTGTCGGAGAGGATGAAATGAGAAGAAGTAACAGGATGGGAAAACATGGAATTAAAAAGGGGGCAGGTCACAGACGCTCTGCGAAAGGTCACAGTGCAGCACCCTTTTTTTTTGTTGAAGTCAGATAGTTTGGGCGTCTTTCCAACAAGCTGCAGTTAAAGCAAAAGAGGCTAAAAACACATGTCAGACAATTATAGAGGGGAGAGGGCGTCATTCCCATTATACACTGCTTTGAGGAAGGATTTATTTTCCCTCTGTAGCATTAAACACCAGAAATTCCAACTACAGACATGGGAAAATTACTTTGAATGCAGACTGCAAACTCAGGCGGACATATTGTGTAATTAGATGTCACAACTGCTGAGACAATAATACAAACAATGGTAATTTTGTATAATTTTAATCAGGAATTAATTTCTATGTGTGATACATTTGAGTTCTGTATGTGAGTTCAATGATCAGGATTAGTCAGTGAAGGCTCTGTTTTTTCCCATGGAGGGGAAGCTGGCAAGCTTTTGTCCATGTTCACATTGATGTTTTGGCAACAGCTCTGCTGTCAAGGTCTCGGTCCGTCTGGGATTTTCCTTGACAAACCGTCAACAGAGTCTGTTGTGTGTCTGATAATTGAGGCCTGGCTGTTAATAGCTGCTCCCAGTTTCTGCCAGATGCTAATGTGGCCCTCCTGAGCAGCTTTGGCGAGGGTGGTGGAATACATGTATGACAAGTGTCTTGCTGCTGGCATAGAAGAAGTCAGCTGTCCATGTTAACTTTTTGTGCATAATTAGGCATCCACAGTCGGTCAAGCCTAAAAATGGCACCGCGCTACACTTTTTGACGTGTTTACGAGCTCCTCCTTTCAGTTTGTGGTGGTCTGCGCTGTCGGTTGGTTACTTAGTCTAAATACTCACCACTGTGAGAAAATTACTTGGAGAAATCACAGACTGTGTCATCACATCAGCAAATTTCTGAGCAGCACCAGTAACTGGTTTGCAATGTTACTGTGTGTCAGGGCAGATTAGTATGTTGTCGGCACACAGAGGTCTGAGACATGCTGGTAACTTTGATAGATTACTAGAGAATAGAGTGTCTGTGTAGCCTTTAGGCAGAATATAAAACCTTGTGTGTGTCGATCTTTTCCCGTCAATTGTATACACAAACAGGAATTCCCATTGTGCCGTTATTGGAATAGAAAATGTTTAATTTGCTTGAGTACCTTGGGAACTACTGGATCAGCATCATTCAAGAATTTGTTAGGATCAGGAACATCTGGGGCCCGTGAAACTATGACTCAGCTTACAGGCTGTAAGTCCTCCGAAGGGAGCGACTTAACTGGAAAGTTGGGAGTTGTGCACATCGAGTCATCGCTTGTCATGATTACCACTGGTCCACAAGATCTTGTTTTGATGCCTTTGAAAGCCTCTGGCTTGATGGTATATCACCTCTTATGGTCTGTAAATGCATTTCGGACCTGGGCTAGTACCACAACCTTCAGTGGCCTCGTTTGTCCATGTGCTGTCAGAGCCGCCTGTTTTTCCTTTGGAGAGGACAATAACTTATCAATCATTTTCTTGTCCTGAACCTTGTCCTGAACATCTCTTTCTTCAACCATATATACAGTGTCCCTCCGGTAGCATTTATTTTGATATTTTTGTTGGGCCAGTCGAGTGGAATGGAGAAGTTCTTAACACACGCATGGCAAGATCCTCTCTGGTTTTAGTAAGATAATGTCATTCTCAACTCATCCACAATGATCCGGAGCAGCATGCAGCACTACGCTTTTCAGTTCATGTGGCCATCACCACAAATCCATCTTGTTTTCTATAGCTATGTACACATTGCAATGAAGGCTGCAGCCTTCAGGGAACCTGACCTACATGACCTGCAGAGGCTTTGTCCCTCACAGACTGGGAAAGCAGAAAACCGAGCACTATTAAATGAGACAGTCTCCTATGGAAGATGTCCAGCAGGATCATTAATGGTCTCTGCTGTATGCTGTATCAAGCCTGCATGGGCTTGATAGATCCTGCAGCCTGTGTGTTCAGGGAATGAAGGGAATTTGCATCTGAAAGAAATTTCAGGGAAATTTTGAAAGATTTGTGGCAGCCAGCCTTCAGGTGCAACCCTTGAAGGAGGAAGCCTTTGTAGAGCTGGATTGTTTCCTCACGTCCTGTTGCAGTGCTCAGCGCACGGGACTTCCTGGTTCAGCAGGTGACAGGAGAACACTTTCATTAGAAAATCTTCGAACTGTCGTTTCCATGTTCATGATGCAATCTTAAAAAAAGATTCCCAAAGCTTCACAAGTTCCAAACTGCTAATCGGCAAATTCACATCATCATAGATCATTAAATATGATTTGGGGTTATTTGTATTCAAGCTCAAGTATCTATTATCTAGAATATTTCTAATGTGAATGGCTTATGATACCACCATATGAAAAACTGGTTTCCAAATTAAAATATTGGCAGCGTGATGGAAAAGGTTACAAGAGGTGTCCTGTTGTTGAAATCTCCCTGGAGACAAATGGCCACCTACAATTGGAGGAGTCGCGAGTCTCCTCGGCTCCACTCTTCATCATCATCATCATCACCAGCAGCAGCCTGACTCACAATCATCAAACTAAACTGACCTGTTTCAGAAGTGGAGCAGCAGCCAGATGTTTCCCGGTATGTGTGTGCGTGTTGTGTCTCTGTGTGTGTATACAGCAGATGGCCAGTTGAGCTAACAGCTAACTCATTTCACACACACACACACACACACACACACACACACACACAACAGAGAGAAAGAGAGAGAGAGAAATGTCTAAAAAAAAAAAAATGCTGCTCCTAGGATTTTAGGATTTGCAATGATATTCAGTACCACTTGTTTTCTTCACTTTTGTATGTCTACAACAACCAGAATGTGAATTGCATTGGATAAATACAAATACAGGACCTCCAGAACAGTGCCAGTGACCAAGAAACAGAAAAATAAACGAAATATATAAATGAAAAGTCAAAATGAAATAAAACCAAAGGCTGCTGCCAAAGCCAGGCCCCATTTAGACTTGGCTGAAACATCAGTCCTGTCTGCAGATTTCTTCTTGTAATCCTGGATGTGATCACTGTCAGTCACCAAATAGGTGGAAATGTTCTCTGTCCATACATAAAAAATATTTGCATACCTTGTATCTTCATTTATTTGTTGACGAAAAGTGATCCATTTCGTTCTCTCAGGCGGGCTCCATCAACTCAGACCGTGTTCAGACACCCATCTGTGACGATACTGACCCCAAGTGGTACTACACTGAAACTACAAACACTGCTGCGACTACTTGATGTGTTTATTCTGGCAGCGATCACAGATTTTATTTGTAACTTGCGCATTCCCTCAACTAACAATATAAGGATATCATTTCCGCATCCAATAACTGCTTTTATGATGACATGAGACAAGGCGCCATCTTTCGATTAGAGGTCAATACTCATTTTTATTACCATTTTTAAATGCAATTAAGTAAAAAACATTCTTATTATTCTTATTATTATTATTATTATTACTACTACAACACGTTTGTTTGCTTGTACTCACAGATTATTAGATATGTACCAACTTGCACCACCCAAATTTTGCTGTGTGCGACTTCACACGTAGCGATGAGGCTGATAACGTGTAATATTAGCAGCAAAGCGTGGATGAAAGGGTCTGCAGCAGGATGGAGGGGAACTGATGCGAGATCGGGCTTCGTGCTCGTCCCCAGCGTGGATAATTACGGCTGCAGCTTCTCTCCAACATAAACAAGGCCTCTTCCTGTGCCTGCATTTATCTCTTGGCGTCAACAAACATCAGGACCTAGCTCTCAGCTGCACACGTCCATCTTTTGTCATCCAACCGTGTATTAATATTCACTCCATGCTTCTCTTTTCCGAGTGCTTTTCCTGCTGCTGCTATTTGCAATCTTGTATAAGTACCCTGCACTTTCCCCTCCACGCAGCGGCTCCCCGAGACCCGACAACTAACCCAAAGTTTCCAATCTTTTTCTACATCTTTTTTTTTCTCTTCCCCCCATCATTTTCCACTCCTCCTCCTCTCTCTCACTCTCTCTCTCTCTCTCTCCTTGCCTCTCCGAACCCCCCCAACTATATTCACCCGTCGGTTCTTTTCACTCTCCTCTAACCTTTAATTGTCCCTCCTTCGTTTCCAGCTCAGTTCCCTTTCATCTTCTGTCCTTCCCTCTCCTTCCTCGCCCCCTTCCATCCCAACTCGCCCCCCACCCCCCTCCGGAGGATCCTCAAACCTAAGAGAACATTTTATTCCCTTCCGCATTGCCATTAAATTATTATGCGAGCCGACTCGAACGACCCGTCGGTGCACTTCTGTCTGACGAGTGACTCACGCGGCCCTCCTTGGTGTTCTGACTGACTGACTGACTGACTGGAGGACTGGGCGTCTGTTGCGGTGAGTCCACCGCAGTGAAACCCGAGAAGCCGCTCCGGCCCCGGGCCGCAGTATTTTTGGGATGTTTTACACAGGGAAGGACAAAGACACGTTGCCAGGCGGCAGCCCTGCGTGAGCAGATGTTGCCGCTCGGGGAGAAAACAGCGAGACGAAGGAGAAGGAGAAGAAGAAAAGTCATTCCTGCAGAAGAAGGGGCGCGACGAGACGGTAACAGTCCTGAGTCGGAGACGCCGACGACTCTTTTCTCGCGCTTTCTTCTCCTGCTGTGAAAGTAAAGTTTTGGGGGCAGGTCGGAGAGGAGTTTGGTGAGCGGGGAGCAGTCCTGAGCTCTCCCGTGGGGTCGCAGCAGCAAACTGTGACTGGCAGACGAACAGCTGGGTGTTTAGTAAAATAAAGTCTGAGTTGTTTCCAAGTCTTTCACTCCACTCGCTTCGAACGCGACGTGCACATGTGGTCCCGCATTAGCCGGACGTGGTTTTGCATCCCTCCTCCTCAGTCAGCAGCTGTTACCTTCACCAATACCGGCGGCAGCAGTGGGATACTGAGCTTCACGAAACCTCAGTATCCTACTAGCACGCTCTTTGACTTGACCAAGTCAGGCAGTGTGTCGGTGAGAAGAGTTGAAGCAGCTGCTGCCAACTAACGCTCATCAGCTGTCAGGTGGTGGCCTGGGTGGTCGACCTGTCAACAATCAGGAAGGTTGTAGCTATTGTTGTGACGACACCTATAATGAATTCGAGACTGAATGTTCGTAGCTATCTATCAACATTCTAGATAGCTATCTAGATACATTTACAAATGTATCTTACTGCCAGTGACAAAGTTCGAAATATTTTTAATTTAAAAAACAAGATGTGAACTGATACCACCAACAAGCTAGACCTGCTAAAGGCAACATATTTTCTATACTTGTGTGTTGGGTGTTTGCTCTTTTTTTTTTTTGTTTTTTTTTTTAAATTGAGTTCATAAATTACTCAATCAAAAATAAGAGCAGCAATAAACAGCTGTCATTCTTGGTGCAAACATTTTGTTTGTTTACTGTTACAGTCATTAGGACAACTTAGACTCGTAGTTGTTCCTCTTGTTAGCATGCTAACTATAAAATGCTGCTATATTGTGAGTCAGCAACCCCCCCCCCAATCTTTACAAGAAAACAATATCCGAACTCAACATGGCTGCCCTGTCTTGGGTCAATCATGTCCCCTGTTCAAAACGTGGTATTTGTTTTAAGGTCATTCGCTCATCTCTTTCTTCCTCTTTACTCCCTACAGATATGGCCGAAGATGTCCCTGGATTCTGAAAACTGTGTTTTGCTGTCTGCTCGAGACTCCAGGACCTCCTGCATCTTCCAGACTGCAGATGAGAAAGATGAGCTCCCAGGAGTGGGCGAGGAGAGGTAACCGGCTTGTACGCTGACCACAGCCTACCTAATGTTTCTGTCCTTATTTTAAATACATTTTCTTCTGCCAAACTGAGGTTGAATCGAGGTGGCCAAACTCATAGCAAAGTTTACCAGCATTATTATTAGTAACAGAGCAGCTGGGATAAATGGTCCCTCCAGCCAGTCTCTCAGCTGACCCCAGGTCATTCACTCAGGTGCATGTGCATGGTGGTGTTCCAAACACATCCTGGTTTGTAAGAAATAAGAAGCAACAGTGTGAGTTGTCTGGGCTTCTCACCAGATCTCCATGGCTAAGCTACTGCTGGTTCTCGAGGTTTTCAGCTTCTTATCACTCCCACCTTGCCTTTGCATAGACAAACCTGTAAATCTAGCTTCCTTTATAGCTCAGCTCAGTCTTCACCAAAACTGTGTGGTGCATATCTTTGTCTTGATCTTGCTGCTCTGCCTCTCGTCCCACAGCGTTCTGGAGATGCTGAGCTACTCCAAGTTCTCTGACTTGGAGACGTGGCTGTGTATGCCCTCCTCACTGTTGCGCACCTCCTCCGCCTCCTCTTCTTCACATGCATCCACCCGTTCCTCTCGGCCGGTGTCCTGCTCGTCCTCCTCGCCGGGGTCCGACTCCCGTCGCTCCAGCTGCAGCGAGGCAACAGAGAGTGACACAGCACTCAGGTAAGAGTGAACTGGCCACATTGGCAGGTATGGGGCAGGCTCTCTCCCTCCCATTAACGCCCCTGGTGGCTATTGGATTCTTGGAACTACCTGTCTGATCTCAAAACATCCTCTTCAGCTGACTCGAACTCCACCTGCATTCCTGGAAATTTACCGGCTCGGAGAGCACGAGAAAACAGTTGCCCCGCTGAAAATTCCAGTGTATTGTTGGGGGTGTTAATTTACAGGCGTTGTAGTGAAAACATAGCTTCAAGCATGAAATAGAAGACGTGAAAGAGAGCCTCTGTTTACAAGTTTTAATGTCACTGGTACATTAACGCAGGCAGTTTCTGATATTTTAATAATTTAAGTATAAGAAACTGCATGAGGCTGCCGCCCATAAAATACTGCATCCTAGAGGGAACCAATAAGGACAAACAGGCAGACAGCGACTTGATGGAAAGAGCTCAGCTGTCGTATTGAGGTCTGTTCCAAATCGTTGTCTTTCCCCTTCTGCTTCTGAATTAAGAGTTGGGAATTGAGTATTCTCTCTATTATGCAGCCTCCATTCAGTAGCCAGCTTGTTCAAGTCAACAATAGTAATAGAATAAAAGAATACTAATGTGATGTAGGTGATGCACTTTGCTGTTTCAGCTGGAGGGATGCTGTCTAATGCTGATGCTGAATGTCCCGACTGCCAACAAATGCAACGCTGCCCCTCCCCCCACCCACCTGCAACCCACTCTGAAGGTTGCATTTCATCTGACACAAAGACTTCTTGACTGATCAGATCTGAGGCACACTCACACACACACACACACTTTGAGGTCAGGTAACATGCGCTGAACACTGCAAGTGAGCGTTTCCTTCAGCCGAAGACCTCCAGCTCACTTTTGAGAAACTCGCCTTCCTCTCAGAGCTCTTGGCAGTGGGGGGCATCAGGACAATCGGCGGTTCCTCCATGCCGGCGCTGCTGTGATGATTACCTGGACTCAGTTGTTGGACTTTGTGTTGTTGAGAAATAAAAAAGACCATCGTCGAGTCGCAGGATCATGGCGGAGCCGCAGCTACGTGGTGTCCGAAGACAGGTGACGCCGCTGAGCAAGCTGCACAGCAGTCGTGCTGTGCCTCGCGTTTACATTGAATGCTGTATTTCTGCTCTAGCGCAAAAGAATAACACTTTTAAATGTGAAAAACTCGAACTCTGTTGTGCCACTGGCTTGGAGGAATCATGTGACACCACTAACTTCTCTTCTCTTGTTGTTTGGGCGCAGCAGGTCCTCAGAGAAGGAGTCCAGCTTCCTCACACCTGCTCTGGGAAAAGAGATGCCATTCTTGGCCACGCCCCTCATCCCCGCCCTCTCCTCCACCCCGGCTGCTGCTCTGCTGGCCTCAGACGTGTCGTCGGCAGACTCCGCCCCCCAGAGCAACGTCAGCATTAGGAAGAGACGGCGCCTCGCTGCCAGTCCCGGGGGGCTCCACTGGACGTCCACAGGTGAGAAGAGGTTGCTAGCAGCTATTGGCCGATGGAAGACGTTCAGTCTTTTCCTCCCCAGCAGGGGGCAGCACTGCCCCACCCCATATTGTGATTTGTTTTTTGTTTGCAGCATCATGTAGCTATGAAGGATTAGTAGGACCCAGTTAAAAACAAAACTCCTTCGGAACGTTTATGGTTGCGTGAGTTAAAAAAGTAAGAAACAACAAAATATGCTGCATTTCCATTTTGTTTGGATCTTATTATTCCTCTTAGCTGAACAATTTATCAACTAACAAATTAAATGAACATCATTTATTTATGGATTTAAATGTTTAAGCTTTGAAAAAAAGTCACAACAGGCAGGTGTGATTTCATTTTTGTGAAAAGCGAAACAACACCAAAAAGAATCATCTTGAGTGCCCCTTTGTGGCAGACTGCAGTATCCCACTGTCTCCATGTGAGCGCACTCAACCCAAGGCCCGACTCTAGAGACAGTAGCAGACTGCTTCAGCAGCCCAGTGACCACAAAGACAAACAGGAAGTGCAAAGACTTAATCGAGATTGGCGTGAAGACATGTCAGGAATGTTGGCACGCACGCACGCACACACATGCACGTATGTACATGCACGCTACCTTAGACGCTCCTCCCTTCTGGAGAATGATAATGAACTTCCTGGTGTACAGATTACAGCCAGTGTGTGTTTCATGTCTAACATATCTTCAGTAGGCATTTTTGGCTGAAGACCTCTGGCATGACTTTTGACAAAGGTTTTCCTGCTCGCATCAAGAATCTCCTGCCAATCAGTTTTTGAATTCTCAGTGAGGATGACAGGAGAAATCATTGTTTTTAAAGTGAATTACTAAGTGACATTCAAACACCTCATGGAAACTCTTCAAGGAAACACTTCTCTAGTAGCTGGGTGACTCATGGAGAACTTGTGGTTTCACGCTCAACACATTTTTATAAATGATGTGGAGTGTAAAGTAGTAAATGTAGACTGTGCAGTAGAAATGATGCAGTTATTCTTTATGTATTGTTAATTATGTAATCCCACGAAAAGAACAGTTCCAGTCAGTTCATTCATGCTAATCTCGCGGCATTGTAACATTTGTCCGCTAGGGGGAGCTGTGGCTCCAGATCTGAGGAGAGGCTCGCTGCTCTATTGACGCTGAAGCGTTTCAGATGATTATATATTCGCAATTAAGTAACCCCAAAAAAAAAAAAAAAAAAAAAGGACAATAAATAAATAAGTAAGTAACCCCATTGTGGACTTCTGCATTCATATTTTCTTCTATAATACAGTTTGATTACTTCTTACCGTGTCTGTGTCACCAGGTGAGAGCACTTAAGCTGTCTTTGTTCTTCATCCAGCCCCATCCAGACATGCGAGGCTGGAAACGTAGATTTTGTTTTCATCCACGTTCTCAATGTTTGTTTTAAATTCACTAAAAACTGGAAGCCTGAGTGCTTCCAGGCTGAAGATTTTCAGAATGTTCCGCTTTTATATACAGTAGTGATATATTTTATATTTGCTGTGTGTATTTAGCCACACAATAAATGGCAGACTTGACTCAACTAGTTCCAATGCTAACCATTCTGGCAGGCTTTTATATGCGTCTGAGTGAGTGTGCATCTTCTCTCCCATACATTGAGCATAAAAGGAATCAGATGGGTTTTTTTCTTCAATTTATGGACTTTAAAATCCATGTAATAAATACCCTTCACTGTCGGTCCACGCAGATGATTCTACCTTTCAGTTGGTTGTTGTGGTTGCTATTGGGCCAGTAAAAAGACATCCCCACTTTACCTCAGACTTTTGAGTGGCCAAAGTGTTGCTCACTCCTAGTGGTTATATCAGGTTATATCCCGTGGTTTGGTATCTTTGTCATTTGACATCATTTACATGGCCACTTACATATTGATGAGGAAATTCTAGTCTTTGCGTGTCCAGAAATTTCTTTTAAACATGTAAAAAATGTTTTTGTTGACATGCTCTTGACTCTATGTGAACAAGGCCTTCTTTTAATTTAGCAGCTGGTCGGCAACTTGACACACACACACACACACACACACACACACACACACACACACACACACGCCCATTTGACAAAAGGAAATTCAACAGCACAAATTGACAAAAAAAAAGAACAAAATTGATAATAATTTTCCAAAATTGTGTTTTCCCAAATGGAAATCATATTAAAATCATTCCTCAGGAGCTGCATCCTTTTGAATTGCTGTGTGTGTGTCTGTGCGCGCGTGTGCGCTGTGAGAGGTTGTTAACATGGTGTCCAGTAACATCAGCGCATCTCTGGTTTCTCACGCCAGGCTCCTTGCAGCGGGACTTCTGGTCACCTGACCCCTCTCCAGTGTCGAGGAGGACTGGGGCAGAGGGTGGCGGTGGCGCTGGGACTGGGGAGCGGGCCACCTTGAGGAAGACGGTGTCCGTCGACGACCGACTGCTGCAGCCGGAGAGCGAAGAGCGGCCACATCTGAGGCTGCTGAGTCGGCTGAAGAAAGGCAGGAAGAAGCTCCACAACATCCAGGTGGGTTTTCACCTCATTCTCACCTGAGTCCCACTCAGAGGTGGAAGTTCATCCAAACCCGACTCATTGTAATTCAAAGTAGTATGCGTTGTTTTTCCCAGTCATCTGGATTTTTGTTTCTTTTTTACTCCTGTAAATAATGACTTTTAGGGCTTATTGTGTGTCCAGTCAGCCATAGCAGAAGTAACCACACACTCCCTCATAAAGATGGGTTTTTACGCTGTCTTCATGTTGTACATTTTCTTCAGCTTTTTTTTTTTTTTTTGTGGTTTTGCTTTTGACTTCCTGTTTTATGTCGGCAGAGGATTTTAGGTTTCTGCTTTCATTACTTTCAACCTCTTCGGCTTGTTCTTTTGTTTCGACATTTCAAGACGAGTTCTTTGTTGAAGCTGAAGTGCTTTACAGAGCCGTTGTTCCACATTGACGCTGCCTGTAAAGTAAGCGCGGTGTTGCTGCATATTTGTTCAATTTTTTCTTCAATAGATTTTCTTTAATTCATTTATTCAAAGCGGACTCCTTGAACTCCTCCAATCCAGCGCTGATGATGCAGTGAATCACACACACACTCATCAGGTTGCACCACAGATGGGCTGAGAAATCTGCCCAAATTAGATGCTGTGACCAAATTAACAACTTTAGACTGTTAAAAAGGAAAAAAAAGGTGTCACTTCTGATGGACAAGCCTGAAATACCATCACAGGATCTGTCCAAAAGAAAAACCAGATCCCTCGACAGCATGGTCAGTGTAATTACAAAAAACTTTCTCAATTGTTGTGAAGATGAGCCCAATTTCTGCTGAAAGACAACCTGCTGGCTTCGGCAGCCTCATCTCAAAGTGCTGTTTTATTGTTGGATGGACTGAGGACTGAGTGCCATATCTGCGTGTGGTGATTGATGAGGCTGCTCCTTCTTCTGCTTGCTTTGATGGATGGAGCTGCTCCTCTCAAACTGCCCCACAGGCCCTCTAATAACACCGGGAAGCACCAACTCCCTGCTCTTTGCTCTTTGGTCATTTCTCTCCATACCTTCTACTTTCTTCTCAAGAGTGAGACAATCCAACCAAAACACTCTGTCTGTCTGTCTGTCTGTCTGTCTGTCTGTCTGTCTGTCAGACCTGCGTTAGCGCAGCAGAGCAGCCAGACAGACAGCGGCTAGCCGGAGGATTCGAGCAGGTCTGCTTTCACCTTCAGAACGCCACCCGACTGCAGTGAGACATCAGCTGACTGACACACGATAATTATCCGCTTCACCGAGTGAACTCTGTTACCGCTGCGAGCCGCAATTATTCCGTTCGACTTTGAACAGAAACTATTTTATCCCGAGCAAACGCGTACAAATTTGAGTTTGCGTTGAAGGCGCTCGCTCAGTGCCGGCTTTGTCTGCCGGCACTGAGCACCTGCGGGCGCTCGCTGCCTCGTCTCTGCTCTTTCACCACTTCATTTGCAGCTCAAGGCGGCAGGAGCCGTAACGTCACTGAAGAGACTCAGGGAAAAAATAATGGCTGAAAATAATGATGCATGCCTTCCAGCGCAGGTGCAGCTCAACACACGTCATTGTTGTGTTTTGTAGTTGTCACCTTTTTTTGTGCGGTTGCACTTGTGGCCATATCCCTGCATTCACTGCCACGCTGTGGTGTGTTGGTGGTTTTCCTCAATACTAAACTCCAACACTGCAGTATCTCAGCAATGGAACAATGCATCCTGTCCGATGAATGACTCTGTCTTACACTTCTTACACTTCGAGATGCGGTAAACCTGACTGTAGTAAACACAGGTGAGGCTGGAGACCGTTATTAATGGGCTATTAACAGGATTTTCAGTCATAGGACCCAAAATGGCTTGCCGCAATGTTCGCCGGCTTATACTTTCTGCATGTAGTGATGTCAAGAGTGCCTCAACCGAGACCAAGACAGACAAGGTCGCCACCAAGGCCAGGACAGATTTATGTCACTTTTAAAAAAAATATATTATTACACAATTTTTTCATATGCCTTATATTTCATGAATATGGAATGTGATTTGTACGTTCAGTGAATGTGCTGTGTGCAACGATTCATATCGTGAGGAGAGGAAGAAAATTCCAGGGTGAGTAATTGTAACGAGTGAAGGTTTTTTGTTTTTTTTTTTGGAACCAGACAGTCTCTGACAATGAGTCTGTACTCGCTGAGTTGCCTCTATTTTGAAATCCACTCGAGACTGGAGACCACAGAGGGTCCAGGCCAAGACCACACTGATGCCACAATAAAAGCCTCCCTGCCTGGGGTTTTCAACACTGTAGCTACGATAGCTGCGCATGGTCACATCTAATATAATCTGTAGAATATATAGTTGTCGCAAAACATCATCATGTTGGAATTTGACACGATAAAAAGTTTTTTGACCAGCTTTAGATTTCTTTCACAGCTGTTTGGTTTCTTCTATTTTTTCCACGGACAACTGAAAGTTAGCTCTAATGAGCACTAGCCTGTGTTTTTAGTGAAAGATGTCCATCTGTTCTCTGAGGACGTTTCTGGTCCATCACTTCAGTAAATAATAGATTTCCAGGCAACACGGGCAGCACAGAGACCGAAACACGTCGCTCCCGCTAGCTACGGCTGGAAAGTCCTCCCAGCAGCCCCTGCTGTTTACCTGGTGGGTCGTAAAGAGAGCCCCGGCGTGGTGTGGAAAGTTTGTGAGGCCGCAGCAGGTGGTCAGCAGCAGCCGCACTCTGATGAATTATGCAGGACGGTGTCATCGAAGTATCTCAACTCCTCCATTTCAGTTAGAATGGGAGTAGAAACGTCTCGCTTGTGGCCTTTATTTATGCCCAGAACACTTTTAAAAGGCTTGAAAGGCACCAAAGCAAAATCCCAATTTCTACTGTTTCCCATTTGGAGTAGCCACAGTGAACTGATCGCCGTGTTTAGTTCCACAGTCTTTGCATTTATACAGGCTTGATGACCGGCACGAGGAGCACACTCAAGGAGCGCCCCCTGGAGGCTGCATTCTTTAGGTTAAAATAAGGCACTAGCAAGAGCTTTAGTGTGTTTCCGTGGTGTGTGTGTGTGTGTGTATTTCCCCCAGCAGTAGGGGGCAATATTTTTCCTTACATTCAACTTAAATGAGCGGAAATCTGAGGCCGGAATGTCTGAGCGTGTGTGCGCGAGGATTTCACCTTAATTAATATGGGAGCGAGAAAAAGCTGCATTCCATTCCAATTTCTAAAAGCCCAGTTCCGAAGTATGCGTCAAAGCAAAAACTTTTGCGATTCGTACACGCGCAGTTGCCGCCGCTCCCCCGAGGGACCAATTGGGTGAGGCCAGGAGTCAACGAGCCTTTCTGAACATCCATTAAGCTGCCCTGTTGCTCCCAGTTCCCCATGAATCAACCCGGCCGTGAAGTATCACCTCCATAAATCCCACCGCCGCCGCCGCCGTCTCCACGCTGCTCGTCCTCTAAAATGCCACGCTGCTGCCGAGCCAAACAGGCTGCGACAGAAAAATCCACTGTTTTTGCAAGTGGCATGAACCTGCGTCAGACTCGTCGCTTGTTGACTCGGCTGCTGCTGCTGCTGCTGCTGCTACGGCAGGTTGTGTATGTGGCCTATATTCAGGAATTAGTTCCTTCGGTTAACGGCTGACAACAAGCTGTGTATATTGTGTTGAGCAGCCTCAGGCCCTCGTTCAGTGTGTGATTTGGCCAGTTGCTAACACACGCACGCGCGCACGCACCTCTGCAACCTCACACGGTCATGAATAGTGGCATTGCCGCTATGTTAATTAACCTGCAGAGAGACAGACAAGCGGCTACAGTTGAGCCCCTGTCTGTCTGCGGTGGGACCAGACCTTGAGTGAGACGGGTTATATTAGTTCAAATTAGCGGTACAGTGGCACATTTACTCTGCACGCGCGCTCATGTGCGTGTGTGTGTGAGCGAGTACACTTTCCCGTTTTGTCCCTCAAATTAAAAACGTCGCCTGGTGAATGTCGCTACGTGTACAAGAAGGTGTAATTTGTCCCTGTGTGACAGGCAGAAATCTCATTTTTATATGGGTTGAAGATGAAAGACATGTTGATGTGCGTGGCTCTGATTCAGTATAAAACAAGCTCTATTGTGTGTGTTCTTTTTCTCTCTCCTCTCTCGCTCTGCAGAGCCTGGGGACGCCGAGCCGACTCGACGGCAAGAAAAGGTGAGTCCGTCGTCTTCGTCGCTCCATCACTTCGCAACCTCTCTCGCGTCTCTGTGTTGCTCTTCTCTTCTGAAATATCCCACTGAAACGCTTTGTCGATGTGGCATCAGCATCCGTTTGGAGCGAAGTGTAGTTCAGATGAGTGATCCTCTCCCTTCACCCGCTGCAAAGTTGCCCACGTCTCCGCTGGAGGAGGCGATTGGATTGCCTCTCGGTGCTGTGTGCCGTGTTTTCACCACAGAGCTCGTGAACTGAAACCTTTGCTGGAATTTTCAGCCGGCCAGTCGTGTTCACGTTTTCTCTCTAGCAGGGCAAATTTCCTGGAATGCAGTGTTTTGGCTTGGGGTTGGTTCGTTTTTTGGGGGGCGGGAGACCAGGCCGAACAGGAGCTGACGCAGGTGTGCGAGCCGAGGGAGTGTGTTGTTGTAGTTCACCTTGTTGTAGTTCATGTAGTGCCAATGCAGGTCGCTCTTCTGTTAATGCTGCGGACAGTTTGTACGCGTTTTGAACTGATTTATTTTCTGCAAACAAGCACGTTTTATCAAAAAACGCCAAGTCATACAACAAAAAGAGCGGAGTGCATAATTGATAGCGCCACCTATCGTGTGCACGCATCCAGTTTTCCAGGCTTTTTTTTCTCAGTGGAAAATGTCACCTTTCTACGTGTGAGAACATTTTTACATGAGAGGGAAATTTTTCAGCACTAGTAAATTTTCTGCTTTGTGAAGACGCGCGAGTTCCGTCCCTGGGACGAGCTGGCTGCTGTTGTCCTTGTGGCCTCCTCGCATGGTAAAATACAATGACGAAAAAAAAACATGTTCTGAACGTCACTGGCTGCGAGTTATTTCAGAATCGTCAGTGACGTGGGTTGGGCGAGGACGTGGACAGAGTGAGGCGCGCCAAAGCTGTCGCAGCTCCTGCCGCACAAGGTGTCCTCTGCATGAGCTGAATCGGGGTCCATGGGCTTTCTGCGATGGCAACGCTCTTCTCCAAGTCTTCACTTGTGACATCACTCGCAGTTGTAGCGTCTCCCTCGCTCGGTGCCACCGGCTCGAGTGCCGAGGCTCCTCTGATTGCTCAAGTTGCGCCTCTGTTGCCCGTCGGTGCTGTGAGGGCTTCTTAGAGGTTCGAGGGCTTCACTCATCATGTCCTCTGCTGCGCACACAATGTGCTGACATCCTCCTTCTTTGTGAGGGGCTTGTCTGAAAACACCAAGTGCTCTGCTGCTCAGCCTCTCAACTGGCCCTTTCAAGTGTCAGTATCCTAAAGACTGGTGCGTTTTGATACAGCGCATTCTGCATGCACTGCCCTTCTCAACTCACTGCCGCCCTGTGGCAGATTGTTTGTGTCGACACCTGGCACTGATTGTGTGTCTTGCATTGTTGTCGGTTTTGACAATTGTAATTTTGTTCTGGGACTCTCCTCGTCCAGCCCCTCCCTCTCGCACAAACCTCTTCTGCAGGCCCTCCAACACTGACATTTCTGCTGGTGTGCAGTCATTTTCTTCATTTTTCAGTTTTTGACAAACCATTCTGAAGGCTGTCCATCATTTGATAGACTGCAGTTCACACCCGCGTTTGCTTAATGCTGGCATGTTCACTAAAGTCAAGTTTCCTTTAACTTTAGTGTGTAATAGTAGAAGAAGGAGAAGAATATTTTGATTTTGATTTTGAAAAATAACATTTCATTGCCACTCTTATTCACATTTGTCAATCAAAATGAATAAATAAGTATATAAATGAATAAAACTTTTTTCAAAAGCACGTCGCTAATAAATAATTCCGCCTCTGTCACCGCACACAACGCACCGTTAAAAGTCCACATTTCACTAAAACAAATCCAAGTCCCCTGTTCTGTAAAACATGGAATCAGCCTGGAGTCTGGACTGAATCAATGTCTTACAGATGACCGAGGGATCAGCCTCTGTCACATCATTCACCTTCCTCTTACGGCTCAACCACAGCCCCACCTTAGCCTGGCTTTAAACAAAGTTTAAAACCTGGCCTTTCCTCTTGCTTTGGCAACTGTAGTTAGAACCAAAGATAGAAGAGTGTTTGTTAAAAACCTCCTGGCATCGGGTAAAGACTCTATCGAAAAGACTAAACACACACAACAAAAAGAAGAAGAAGAAGAAGAAGAATGCATTTCATTCATAGCCATGTTTCTGGACACTCAAAGTCAATCAAAACATAAAGGAAAGTAATAGTAAAACACTGTCCACAACACAAACTGATTAGCAGTACTAATGTTTGCTTCTTGGTTTCAATAACACAATAAGTACAAGTTTGTAACATTGCTCCTTGTTCTGATTGGACATTGATCTTTTGTTTCAAACACAGTAGCACTAGTGAGGCTCAAAGCCAACCTGGTGTGTCAGCGCCTCCGCCAGAGAAGGTGTCCAACATTTTGCCGACAGACACGACCAGAACAGAGAGTCTTTTAGCCAGTGAAATGTAAAAAAAAAACTTCAGGTGTGTGTTCAGATTATGGAAGTAATAGCAATGTTGTTCTTTTGCACCGTCCGCAGCAAGACAAACACAAAGTGCTGTTTGTTCTCTCCAAGCCTCCTCCTGGAGACGCACATCTGTGTACGAGCCAGAAGAGCGTGTGCTTTCATAGTGGACCTTGGAGCTGTCATTCACTGCGTTTTAGCACACCTTCCACAATGTCTGTGTCTAAGGCGAATGACGATCACCTCTGCACTCATGTCGCTGATGTTGCTGCTGCTGCTGCCTTGAGAAATGTTATTGTCAGCAGAGTGTTGACTGAGCACCTGGCCTTGAGAAGACTCAGTATTGCAGATGGCACTCTCGCAACTCTCACACATGTACTGACCAATTGAAATGACTCAACTGGCATTATGGATGGATGGCACATTTTATGGGGTGGAGACGGCAGTAAGATAAGAACACCCATCATGTGGTAGTAGAGGCGCTGTTGAATCTGTCATCAGTCCAGCAGGCTCTTCTGTTTGTTAGGTGTCCACCTTGCTTAAATGCATATCACATCCTGTAAAGTAAGGATGTGTGACACTGCATCTGATGGGTGTTCCAGAGTATGACGTTGTGTCTCCTGCTGTGCAGTGCTTTTAGCCAACACATTATTGGAACCCCCCCCACTGCGATGAACTGGCGACTTGTCCAGGGTGTCACCCTGCCTTCGCCCTAAGACAGCTGGGATAGGCTCCAGCAGACCCCCGTGACCCTGAATTGGAATAAGCGGGCATAGAAGATGAATGAATGAATGAATTATTGGACCCATCATCCTGAATAGCCTCAATTTGTTTTGCAGGGATGTCAAATTTTCTGAAAATCTGGCACCCTGTATTCCTGCGCCGTCCACTCTCAGGAATCGCCCAGCCTCACAATGTACAAAGCCTTCAACACCGCAGGGCGAATCTCCTCCACCCTCGGTACCCTTCCTCTGCCCCTCTACCCGGGAACTGAAGCCTTCCTTCCAGTCTTTGGAGCTGCTCAGCTCACGAAATGTTGCCGCGTTAAGTAATAAGTGAACCCAACATGTGTCTGCATGGCAAGGAAGCAGCTGTCACCTTGTCGTTGGCTTCAGAAGGCCTTGGATTCCAACCAGCCCCAGTCATCAGTGTGCTGCATGAAGCCCTCTGCACCTCCTGTGACAGCCATGACCAGTCTGATTGAATAGTTTCAAATTGAGAGATCAGACGCTCATGTTCTCCTGATCACTGAATTAAATTGATTTCATTGTGATATGTTTGAGATATGGGATCATGTGGGATTATGTGATCATGTCTGTTTGAGACATGATCACATGATCCTTCACATAGCTATACTCGGATGCTCATCGGTATTTAGTTAGGACAGAGTTGTTGGCTAGAATCATCAAGCTTACTGTGTGAGTTTGCAGTGTGGCACCATCGTCATGTCAGTTAGAAGCAATCCAGTCTGTCGTTTAGCTGGACTCTCCTCGGATCCAAAGCAAACTTGCACCACCTCTTCCTTCTTATCCTCGGAAGTTTTAGTCAGAGTTTAATTGGAGCTTTGTACGTGACGTGGTTTTAATTGGCTTGGTGTTCAATCTGATTACATGCAGTCCCAGTGAACCGCATCTGTGAGTGTGTTTAGAGATTTGCAATGAGATGGTCAGTATCACAATTTGAAGCCACACCTGTGCTTACATACATATTCAGAGCAGCAATGTAAGACGAAAAAATAGTGACCAGTCAAACTAGGGCTGGTCGATATGACGATATATATCGTCTGGACGATAGAAGATGTCTATCATTTAAAATGAAGCTCTATCGTTTATATTGCAGCGTCGCAAAACATGCGTGACGGCAATATTTTACGTCACCAAAGCGCCATCAGGCAAGCCAAGGCATGCTGCAGCATAGACAACATGCCGACTTTCTCGCTAAATCTGGCGACTTTCCAACTCTCCATGGCGACTGCTTTGTCAAAAGCGACTAGCGGCAAATCTAGCAACTTTTCCTGGTGTTATCTGTTGGAGACCGACATGAAGGCATGTGTCATTCCTCCGCAGTTCCTGTTAGCGAGCAGCGGAGAGTCGAGGCCCACGTTGCGCCGCAGTCTTGGGCAAATGCAGTCAGGAGAAGAGCAGAGGAGACCCTCAGAGACCCTCCGCGATCAGGCAGCAGATGAGTCGCACACGCTGATCCCCTCCTCTTTACAGAGCGGGATGTAAATGTAAAGGTTTATTCATTGTCACACTAAAATAGGTCGCTGCATTTGACTCACACAGCCTCAGTCACTTCCTCACCCTTAATTACAAGAACTTATGCTCCAACAACAGTCCTCTTAAATTGACACTCACGAGCCAATACTGCGCATCGAAACACAACTGAACCTCTTTTAGACATAATTCCAGAAAATGTCAATCAAAACAATGCTATGTTTATAAAATAATATTGGGTATATTGTAGTAAATATATTTACAGTAATATACTTATTTTAGGGTGTTAATTAATTGAATTTACCAAAAATGTGCTATATCGTGATGTATATCGTATCAGGATATAAAATTAGCTTTATTGGGTTATGACATTTTGGTCATATCGCCCAGTCCTAAGTCAAACTACGTTTTGACCCTAAGGCAGTACACTTCCCGCTCAGCTGAATGGAATGTAGCCTTGTGTCCGACCACAACGTCACTCAATCATCCAAATTTCACGTCTTTTCATCTCGCCTGCACTTGAAGATGAAAACGTCACACATGCAAACATGGCGTGCGAATACAAATGCGGCAGTTTGTGAATGAAACGGGCACGTCGGAACGAGGTCAAGGGTCGAGGAGGCTCCAAGAGTTGGTCTAAGGCCCTTGTAAATGATGCAGCGCTGTTTGGTTTGATTGAAACCAACATGAAAGAAGCTTCACTTGGAGCTCCTCCTGCTGCTCACATAAGCTCTCGCCGCCATTGCACGCCCTGTCAGCCTGTCACTGCAGCGCAGGGCACATCACCGTGTTGTTGTCAACACTGGATGGCTTTGCTGCTCAGGCTGAATAACACACACACACACACACACACACAATGGGTTTAAAAAAGCAGCAACAACATAATATTCATTTCACCGGAAAATCACATGTAGATTAGACTTAGTGGAGTTTATTAAAATTCCCGAATGGTAAGAACGATGTTCCATTTTGTTCGATAAGACGCACGCACACACAGTGGGACCCAGGGTAGCGATCAAGAATAATGGCCTGTGGCTAGGCGTTGCCATGGTGATTGAAAGGAGGAAGGCAACGGGGAAAGTGGGGCTGATGTTTGGCAATGGAGACCAGTGTTTCTTCTCAGGACGCTCCTCCTCCTCCACTCACCCGCTCTGTGTTTGCCTCTGCTCCCCAGCATCCCTCTCTCATGATGAAAACATTCACTGTCGCAGCACCTCTGCAGTTTATGCAGTGACATCATGAGGTGATGTGACCTCCAGTTGGTGAAGTTGGGGTGTCGAATGTGAATTGACAGATAGATGCGTAAAATCAGGGGGTAAAACGACGCCGCGGTGTCATTTCTTAGGTTGCCGTCGGAGCTGCTGAGCTCGTCTGATGTCAGGCTGACCAGTTGGCTCAATAAAGCCTCTGTTAATCACGGAGCATTTTCAGTCAGCGCGGCGAGCTGCTCCCCCTCGCCTGGCCGCTGAGTCTCAGCCGCAGCAACTGCTGACGCACAGCATTGTTACAGCAGTGGGCGACATGAGGCTGAGAGGATTGGGATTGGCGGGACCGAGGGAACCTGCAAAGAATTTTGGAAAAAAAGCAATTGAATTGAAATTGAACGACACCACAGCAGAGTGACAGATGCTGGGTGTCGCCCCTCATCATGAGGACAGGAGCGGGAGTCCCTCTGCAACCGCCCGGCGGTTCGACAACATCTGCCGCCACCACCTAGGAATAAATCATCAAACCATGCGTTCTGCTCAGAGATGAGCCCGAGCTCCACAAAGTGGCCAATTTCTGCTGAGCTTTAAATTGGCCTCTTAGCATTAAAGTCCAGTGTCTTTGCTCATGTGAAAGCCTGGGCAAAATGCTCGTTTTTGTATCGTATTTTTTTTTTTTTTTTTGGAGCGCAGTTGCAGTTATTTTATAACACTAACAACCGTGTGAGACAAGAGTGGGTCGACAAAGTGAGGAAGAGTGAGGTGGAAATGGACAGATGAGTCAAAAAGCATCCAGACAGAAGCGCTGCAGTTAGTGTGTGTGTGTGTGTGTGTGTGTGTGTGTGTGTGTGTGTGTGTGTGTGTGTGTGTGTGTGTGTGTGTGTGTGTGTGTGTGTGTGTGTGTGTGAGAGAGAGAGAGAGAGAGAGAGAGAGACCTCAGAAGCCCTCCATCTCACTCACACACTCAAGTGGTCTCGCACACACACGATCAAGGAAAAAACCCACACACACCGGCACAGCGCGTTTCTGTGCGAGTTACATAAAGTTTTTATGCTTGCATTAACACAATGTTAATCGTCTGTTCTATACAGACAGTCATCTGAGCAGCAGCTATTAGTTTGAACTTGTCATTGCCTAGTTGCTACACTCCAGTTTCCTGTTTCCTCCTGAATAAGAAGCATGAACAAGCCTCTGAGCTTGTCTTTGTGATGGTGAGGTGAACTGACTCACAGTTCTGCACTGTTGCTTCAGCAGGAACAAAGCTGCTGCCTGACCTCTTCCACCCGCCTCTACCGCTCTGTAGCCTCTCCTCGCATCGATCGTCACCTCCACTCTCCATCGCTTGGTGTGAACTTTCTCCGCCGTTTAAATCAAACCTGTGCGCAAGGTTTTTTTGTGTTCGGATTTTTATTTCGAAGAGTTTTGTGAAGGTTAAGCTCCACCAGGAGGACCTGTGGTGACGTGGCTGCGTGTGGAGGACGATGTGATGCTTTCAGTGGCTGGATTATGTCAGAAAACAATAACACGCTAATTCCCAAATTACTAAAGTAGTGCTTTAGTCAGAAAAAAAAGACACTCAAACTTCACTTATTATCCAAACATCCCACATTTGTCTATCCACGTACCCCTCCATCTCCAGTTGAGCCTCCATCCACCCAGAAATGTGTACATGGCAGATATAAACGTGTGTGCCTTGCACACACTTATCACACATGCGCGCGCGCGCGCGCACACACTCACACACGTCCATGAAGCCTTCTGCAACTTTCGGTGCTGCTCTGCAGGTGTAGTTACAGAAAATTGTTGAGCAAATTATTCTATATTGTATACACAGATGTTGATGTTGTCACATGCACAGAGGGAGGTTAGGACCAGAGCAGGCGAGTGAAAGAGATCAGAGCAATGCGCACACGCATGCACGCACACGCTGGTTGCACGCTGATTGTGTCCCACTGATAATTCTATAAATTTTAGTAGACCACTGTGTTTTGTTCCCTTGTAGAAACTCCTTGCATTCTTCTCCATATGTACTTGTTTTCCTACCAACCTACCTACATTTACGTTTACCTACATATATTTCACATGGCAGAGCTTTTATTCTGGAGTAAATTCCTTGGTTGCCACTGAGTCCATGAAGTCTTAAAATGCCATTTTACTTTTCTTCTTGCACGTATCTCACAGGTCTACATCAACGTATGTTTCTTACATTAGCAGCCCTCAACCTTTTTTGCACCACGGCCTGGTTTAATGTGAGACAATATTTTCATGGACCAGCATGTAAACTGTGGTATTTTCTAATTATGATAATAAATGTGAATCCACTATTAGCAACATCCTCCTAACATGGCAACAACATAACATGAGCTACATACGCCTTTTTTTTCTTTCTCAATACTCCAAAGGCTGCTGGTCTTTTAATGCATTGTGCTTGGTCTCTGAGTGGCAAAGCAGTTTTGAAGGCTTCATTGCCTCATTAGAGAGGCGGTCGCTGCATGTTAAACAGAGTGGGCTTGTTGCGTAGGATTCTTCTGTCGAGATAAAATCTGTGTTAGTGGTTGGACTCCTGGTGTTGACTGTTGCTTTCTTTTTCTTGGAAGTCTTGGGCTCTTCTGTCTCCTCACTGGGCCTTTTCCCCTTCGCAAAGAATCTTACCATAGACGTTTGTTTTCACTCATGTTGCTCGCTAGCTTGCTGGCTCATGGGTTTAATCTAGTGGTAACGTATCAGGTGACCAAGTCCAGCGCCTTGCCGTACGCCAAGAGTTGAGCCGTAGGTGGATGTCACGGGGAGAAACCGGTAATTTTTCAAAATAAAATTGTTCAGACTCGGAGCATAAATAAAGCGGAAGTAATGTAAAGGAAGTTAACTGTTCTTTCTGTGCGGCCTGGCACCAGATGACCCACGACCACCGTCTTACATGACGTGCCAACACTTCTTCCTGTGCGCTGTGAGTTGGACCACTGCCTTTCATCTCATTCATCAACCTGCGTCTCCAGGCTCTGTCTGATAATCACCCACAATGTCTTCCACTCATCATCTGTGGATATGTTTAGATCTACGCCGTCACTCCCGGCGCGCTGTTTTTTCGCCGCAGGCTGTCGGCAGGACAGCCGCGCAGAGGAAGCAACACTCTTCTCGGTCTCTCCTCCCTTTTGGAACAGCAGCTGCGCATGAATTTACAGCAGTTGCACTGGAGCTGGCCGAGAGCCTCCTGGCTGCTGTCTGTGTCGGCTGGAGGAACGAGGGTAGCCGCGTGTGTTTGCTAACACAACCTGCTGACACTGGAAATGTAATTGCTACCAGTGGTTAACTCGGCGCACAGCCCCTTCAGTCTCTCTTAAAGGTCTGCAGACGTCACCCAAAATGCCCGTTGCCTCCTTACAGAAGGAAAATACTCGGCGTCTCTGGCTGCACCCTGAGCGACGCGGTGGCGCAGTGGTTAGCGCTGCAAGGAGGTCGTGGGTTCAATTCTGGGCATGGGGCCTTTCTGTGTGGAGTTTCCATGTTGTGACTCTATCTACGTGGGTTCTCTCCAGGTTCTCCAGCTTCCTCCCACCGTCCAAAAACATGCATGTGAGGTGAATTGGAAACTCTAAATTGACCGTAGGTGTGTATGTGAGAGCGAATGGTTGTTTGTCTCTGTGGCTCTGCAATGAACTGGCCCCTTGTCCAGGGTGTCACCCTGCCTTCGCCCTATGACAGTTGGGATAGGCTCCAGCAGACTCGGTGACCCTGAAAAATTGAAAATGGATGGAAATGGATGGATGGCTGGACCCTGCTAGAAAACAACCTGCCGTAAACTCAAGAGATTACACGAGGAGGAAAGAGTTATAAAGTAGAATACAGTAGAATAGAAGCCTTTATTAATCCCACATTAGGGAAATTTTCATAATTACAGCAACGACATAGTGCAAAAGAAAGAAAACTATATTGGTCAAAAAGAAATAAAATAAAATGAATATAGATTAATATAGATAAAGGCAGCATTTTTCAACCTTTTTTGAGCTATGGCACATTTTTTACATGGAAAAAAATCCCACACAGTACCAATGACCCCGTTTAGCCAAATATAGTCTCTTTATTTATTGAAACTCACTCAGTGTGAAACCTTGGCCTGTTTAGATGCACTCAAAGCTGATTCTGGGAGGAATTGAGGAAAATAGACTCATTTCTTTCAAAGCCCAGTCACTCAACAATGGAATGTTTTGGGGTTTTTTTGTTACCATTTTAGTGAAATTGGATAATCTTTCACAGAATGACATTATCTCACAGCACACTAGTGTGCCGTGGTACAGTGGTTGGAAAGCACTGGATAAGAAAGGAAAAACAAGATATTTTCACGGACAGTTGTTGGTCCGCCATCATGTTCCCTTGATGTCGGAGGACGAGGTGAATTGCATCTGTTGGCCTTGCCGCTGATCCCGAAGCCCTTCGGCCTTTGTTCCGTCTACCCAGCCTTTGTCATTTATCCCCTCATCTCCTGTCACGCTCGCCACCCAAAGATCAACGCTGACCCTCTCTCGGTGCCGCAGTGCGGTCTGTCGGTCGGAGACGTGTGCATCGGGAGGCAGGTGCCATGTTTGTTGCGGCTGGAGGCGGGAGGGAAGAGGGAGGTGGCGGGAGGGGAGTGCTGGAGGCCCTGTTAGCGCCAAGGCTCTGGGGCCACATTCCCTCTGATTGATACCAGTCATCTGCTCTGCAACCCTCCCCAAGGTGCTTCTAGGAGAGAAAACCACCCACACTGCGTGATTTCTCCAATTAACACACACACACACACACACACACACACACGTACAGCGATGCAGCTTAGACTACTGCTGAATCGTGACTACATGTATTGGTTGTGGTGAGTCATGACGGGCGTCGAGACGGCCGTTAAAGACCATGGAGGGAGAAGCTTCTCACTTTCCTTCCGCTCTTAAAAGGCAGCGCCGCTCAGCAGCTCGGTACAGTGTCGGCTCGGTACAGGGCTTCCATCGCTGCGTGGAATTGACAGTGGTACGCCGCCGCCGCCGCCGCCACGGCAAAATAAGCCGCCTCTCCATGTTGGAACATTAGAAAGTACATCGCATGAATTATTCCCTTTCATCCGATGGGTTTTAAGGTCAGTGCAAATCATTTTTTAAGCCATTAAGGGGCGTCGCTTGGCTTGCCGGTCTACAGATAATACATTTTTGTTATCATTATTATTGTTAAGATAATAAATGCAATGCTTTCAATTTATTTGTGTGTGAAATAACAAGCAACTCCATTTTATTTGGCACCGTTAAGTTCCCTCTGTCCCTCTCCAACTTGAACATGTGTTGGCTCAGCATGTTCTGCATATTGTTTGCGATGTTGTAATTAGTTTTTCCTTTGCGCCGCTCATTTTTACACCGGCACTCAATCGGCTAATTGCGCGTCCTTATGGTGCCGCCTGCGTCTCAGCTGTTCAGGTGATTTTTGCGTGGTGGCAGTCAGGCAGAGTGGGCAGAGCGCTGCTACTGTTGCATCTGTTTCAGCCGACAGTCTGGACTCTCTGTACTCTCCCCTCCCGAGTGATGCGGTCAACTACGTTTAAAAGTCCAAATCGTGTGAAAGTGAAGGCGGTGGTCAGCCTCAGATCCAAACAGCCAAAAACACGCTAATAATGTTGCAACGTGCGCATGGATGGACATCGGAGCGTTTTTTTTTGTTTATTTGTTTTTTCCTTTCTGCTCACACAAAAGTAGTCGTAGCTGCAGTATCCCTCCTCCCCCGCCTCCCTCCTTAACCTGTTGGCGCTCAATGGGAACCATGGCAACAGGCAACTGTGAGCCAGTAAGGGGTGGGGGGAAGTGCGCCAGCGGTGGCTGCGGCTGGCTGCCACTCGGCTCATCTTCTCGCCAGAGGCTGGCGCAGCGTTGCGGCACTGGATGTCGGGAGCCGTCGAGTCTCAGCCCTGGCAGACGCACACTTCCTGTTCACACTCCTGTCTTCCCTCGTGTGTGTGAGAGAGAGAATATTTGTTCGTCTCGCCTGAAGTGCTTTCAAGTCACCCAGAGAGCGGCACTGTGACTCCTTTAGCGTGTGAACCATCGATTACGGAGATGTGTGGGAACTGGATGGATGGAACTTCAAGTTCATCAAGCAAAACAGACATTTTTGGTGAAACCAAAAGGCCGAGGCTGATTCCGGCGTGATGATTCAAATGTTATACATTAATTACATATTGTCCCCAGGAAGGAAGGAAGCTGAAAGTGAGTCAGCCACGTCTCGCTCACTCAAGATGATGCACACACCTTGTCGGAAGAAAGTTACTTATTTTACTGAATGTTTCTTTTTCTTTAAAGGTCGAGTGTGTGTAATTTTTCAGGAAGCTCGGTATTTAAGGAAGCCCACCTGACAGCGTGTCTAATATCTAGGTCACTGTCAGACGGGCATCCTTAAAAAATGGCAGCGCATGATGGCAGCTAACTAGGAGCAAGACCCTTATATTGCCCTATGCATATTCTTATATATTTGAGAACCATTCTAAGAGAAGGAAAAACCAAATGACTTTTATTGTACTGCAAGTATATACCTTTATTAATGTATTTATGGGCTCAATGTTAAGATACCAAGATAAAAATCATAAATCAAGCCACATTTTACACACTGCACCTTTAAGAATAAGGAGAAAAAAAACCACCAGTGATTCTCTTGCCTCTGTGGCTCACAGTGAGTCCTGATTTTCACAAAAGAGGCTGCTACAGAGTTTTCTGAATACAAGTTTTTCTCTACTTGAGAACTTGCATTTAGTCCAGCTGGATTAATGTTATTCGGCAATACTGCACATTTCGTTCCTCGTAAATGATGGGATATCGAGATGCGGTTTGGCCCGTTATTTCCTCGCGGTGCCATTATTGCCGCCACAGGCGAGAGGCAGCATTGTCTTGATTTCTATGGAAAACCCCTGCGCGGTTGATCATCAGATTTCATATTTTGATCTCCAGCATTGTGCCAGGGACGTGGCGTCGGGGCTCAGGGAACGGCCGCACAGCTGCTCGCTGTCAGCGTCGCAAATAATAGCAATTATCGTCAAGCTGTCAAGCCCCATGAGCAGTGTCCGCACCAGAGCTGGCCAATATCCTGCTGCGACGGCGTCTGCTCTGTGAGCCTCCTCCAGCACTGCCACTCATGCGCCGCGCAAGGTGATGGCGGCCGAACTGCTCTGCACAAGCTCATAAAAGCGATTACTGACAATATTTTAATTGCAATATTTATTGAGGAATCAGACACGGTGTGCACTGTGTGTTTGTGAGGTCCTTGGTTTTTCAAGAGCCTGCGGTGCTTCGACGAGGCAGGAGGTGGAACAGATCCAAATTTTTCCACGCTTAATGTGTGAATTTCATTTCCAGTTGTTTTTCCACAAATGAAGATTAACCATGAATATAACATTTTCCTGTTTTATGAATATGCTTCAACATGGGGCGTGTCTTTCTCTATTGTAATGGGGTTGTTTGTAGATAGGATGGACAATCTTAACTCGTCTTTTCCTTTAAACTGTTCCCTTTGGGGTTGCCAGATGTGTCGGTTGGGAATTAAGAAATTAACGAATATCAAAGTGACATTGGTCCATTTTTGAAGAGCCTCGTCTCACATGTGCTATACGTCTCGTCTACATGTCTAACATCAGCAGAAGAAGATGGCTGGCGTACTTGACATTTCCCTGCTCTGCATCTACTTTTGCTGGTGGCTCCTGTTGCAGTATTTCAAAAAAAAAAAAAAAAGTTTCCCTGTAATTCAAAAAGATTTTTCTCCCCGGTTACTGTATTCCAACATGTGCGTAGCGGTGGAAACGCTGCTGCTCGCGCTCTGTTGCCGCCGGTAAACACAGGGAGTGAAGCAGTCCGCTGGTTTTGGCTCTGTGCACCAACCCTCAGCCGGTTATCAACTTGTCTCAGAAATCCTTCAGGGTGGCTTCATCAGCGTGTCCAACACTTCTTTAGAGAGCCTCGACACTCACGTTTCAAATTAAAAGCCCTTCTTGCCTTCAACTCTGGTGTAAAGCATGTAAAGGAAACCGTTGTGGGAAACTATCAATTTGATACAATCTTCCCGTCACTTTTGAATTAAAAACACATGATGTCTCGCGGCTGTTTTAATTGCTAACCATGCAACAGCCTCCTACTGGTAGAAATTTGTACTGTAGCCTGAGATTTAGCTTTGAACGATGATGAGAAAACAGACGGTTGGTGATAAACTTGAGCAGGAACTCACGACTAACACTTCCCCGGTGAGGATTCTCATTTTAACAGCAATGTCCTCAATTTTTCTTTTTATCGCATTTTCCATTTTTCATTTTGCCACAGCCTCCTCCTGAGTGACAGCAAATTCACATCCTCGCCAACCTCCTCACTCGAGCTGTCACCTCTGCTCGCCTCGCTCCCTTTTTTGTTCTGATCCCTTAGAAACTATGGCCCCTCCTCCACCACGGTTTACACAAGTGTGTGTGTGTGTGCGCGCGCGCGCCCCTGATATCCGCGCGTACGTCTGCCACCCCCCACCGAGCGCATCCAGCCTATCCGCTCTCGTGATTACTCCGTCGCTCATTCACTTGCTTGCTCTCCTCCGTGTCTGTCCCTGCGGGTGTGCGTGTGTGTGTGCGCGCGTGTGCGGAGAAATGCATTGCGATGCGGTCGCCGGCAAACAGGTGTTCAGCACAGTGCGCTCTGGTGCTGTGAGGAGTGGAGGCAGAGCGGTGCAGCCAGGCTGGGGCATCTCAGCCAAATGTCCCCCGAAGATGATCCAGAGGTCTGAGGAGCCGTGAAGGAGCCGTGAAGGAGCCGCTTCTCTTCTCAGTGAGTATCGCTAACACCACTCAACCAAGTGAGAGGATCTGTGTGGACTTCTGAGAAGTTTGGACGAGGCAGAACGGTCCTGAGGATTTACGAGTGCAGTCCGATTCATTCTAAAATGTTCCTGCAGGGCAGCTGCTGCCGCTGCTACTGCTGCTGCTGCTGGTAGACAGGGTTGTGTTCATGCCGGACAAGATGTTAAGTGTTGCCATCGTCTTCCACTGCGGGTGTGTCGGGTCGTCGGGAAGCGGCCGCACTAAAGGTTTCTGCTCTAGATCGCCGGCGGCGCGTTCACGTGCGTGTGTGTGAAAGTTTTGGCGTCAAAGAGGAGGAGAGACGGAAGCTGTGAGAACTCTCTGAACATTTGTCCGTCCTGGTTCCTTCTGGAAATGAAAGAAAAGCTGCTCTTGATTACTTGTCCTTCCTCTTGGCTTGTGCGTGTGTGCGTGCGTGTGTCAGATCAGACGGTGAGATTTCTCGGTTTGGCTCCTACAGGTGGAACCAGCGGACCTCAGGAGATGCTCTGATCAAAGACCTGAAGCCGCTGCTTTACACGGGAACCCCCCGATCCTCCATCATCTTGGACAGGTGAGCAACACACCCGTGCACCCACACTTACACTTATGTTCTCACCTCTTCCCCCAGCCTATTTTTCCCTTCAGATGAAAATAACGGCCAACTGTGCAATTTATTTTTTTCCTCCATATCTGCAACTGGCCTCTTAGCAACAGCAACTGAGGCTCAGGGGTATTACAGTGCTTGCGTTAGGGAAGATGCCGCTGCAGATGCGGCAGTTCTCTCTCTCTCTCTCTCTCTCTCTCTCTCTCTCTCTCTCTCTCTCTCTCTCTCGCTGTGCATTACCACACAAACTTCTCGTCGCGTCCTCCGCCGCCGCCGTCGCTGCCGCGCGTGTTGACACTCTGCCGCCAGTAGAGACACATTTTCACAGTTTGAGTCATTTGGAGTTATTTGCAGCTGTTGCAGTGATTATACGCTGCGGGAATGCTCGGCCAGGGAAGATCTGTGTAGACCTCTCTCAGCCTGAAGACTAACTGTTCCTCTCAATAATACTAAAAGTGAATCAGATCACAGCAAGCTGTGCTATAGGTGCAGTGTTTGCACTAATAATCTGTCATCTATCAAGTACAGCACCTACAGCGGTACAGCTACTCCCACCTCGTTCTGCAATAGGCTACATTTCTATCTTTGCTGGGCACTTTTTACCAAATGATTTATTTTAATATTCTATTTTACTTATTTGGTTATGTTTTTTTATTTCTTCCCTACTCTTTGTTTCTGTTGTCTTCTCATTGAAAGCAAAGTTAATCAGAACCAAATGTCCTTGTTTGCTGTACAAACCTGGTGAAGAAAGCTGATTCTGATTCCGTGGTTGGTTTCTCTGTTCTTCTGGAGAAAATTTATTTGCTAGTTGCCTAATAATGAGCTTTATTTTCTTCTGTTCTATTTTTTCTTCTTGTTTTGCAAGAAAATTATGAAAAAGCACTCTATGCCATAAAGCACCAAGTCAGTGGTGGTTCATTTTACGTGTCCTATCGAATTAATGTGCGTTCTTGAAAAAGAATGTGGTCAAAGCATTATCTTTGTCATCTGCTAATCATAGAATATACAGTAGGAAAACATGACAACATGGATAACATGTTCACGGTACTTGCAAGAACTATCGTGATGCAACTTGTGTCGAGGAGGCTGCAGTAGATAGTCTGGCTTTAAACATAATGAGATCAGGGTTTATGGGACGGGTTGGACTGCCGAGGCTTCTGGGGCCGTGAGCGATGCCACACAAGCAGTATGAGTCACTTTCTCTTTTTGTCCTCGGTTTTTAATATATTTAAGTACATGACTTGTTGAATTGTTTTTCTCAGTGAAACTCCAGAATGATTATGTCCATTAGAAAATGTCACCAGAGGCTCCATTAACGCAGCATTGAGTAGGAAATGGGCAATATCTGCTGGAACTTCCCCCTTTTGAACCTGACATTTGATTGCCACCTGTTGGACCTCTCCATGGTGCTTAAGTTAATGCTAAAAGTAAATCATCTGCCCTTTTCATGTCATTATCCTCTCCCTGGGTTCGAGTCTCACACCCACAGTGAAGCTGCTGCAGCCGCGCTCCATGAAACTGTCATAAGTCGACACCATGTAAAATCAGGTTGGACATGTTGGATGAGTCTGAGGGTCAGTCACCAGTCGCAGGGGAACCGGGTGCCGAAAAATCATCGCTGAAAATGAAAGCAACTGTTTTTATAAGCTTAGCTGTATTAAAACTAAGGTCAGTCATGCAGTCGAACGTGACTAACCTTCGACAGTCGAACGTCATTATGACAAGATGTAACTGAATTTTTGCTTTTCTTGAAACGCAGCAATAGAGCATTTGAGTAGTAGGGAAAAGTCTTTCATTAAAGAGAAAATATAGCAGAAATAGAAATCTGAATAGATTAAGCAAAAACTAAATCAAGCCTGAATATTATTTAAAAAAATAAAATAAAATGTCGCATTAAATAAGTTTTATTTAATTTATTTTTCATTGATAATTGAAGCACTTTGAGATGCCTTTGGATGTGATTTAGCACCTTTCAAAGTTGGTTGATTGATTTATTAATACATAGCGTTTTGTTTCTGAGATTCTCTGCTTGTAGTCTGGCCCCTCTGCCTGTTTTGCCACTCTGTCTCACACACACACGCACACACACAACACACACCCCTTTCCACTGCTGGAACCAAGTTCCCCCAATTATTTCCCTTTTCTTTTCCTTAACCTTCCACGCTGAACAATCAAACATCTGCTCCTCCAGCAATGTTCTCTCTTCAGCCTGGCTTCCATCTACACACCATCTACCTGTCGCTAGGTTCCATTTTTTTTACTAGTACAGTAGCGGTGTCGCGTATGACATCATCACCCCCTTGTCAGAGCATGCTGGCCTCCCGTCACACACAGGGCCCGCCCCAGCTTTACCGCTAGCTCTGAAGGCAGAACATTGCCAAGACCATTTGGACCCCACCCCTCCCCAACCCCTCACCTCTTGGCTCTGTGCTTTCTGCGCACAACAACAACAAGGTGGAAGAAAGATGGAATAAAGTCGCCTCTGTCCCTCCGTCCTCTTGGTGCAGACACCTCCCGTGGCTGATGACCCAGCAGATGCAGAGCCTGCAGCTGTCCCAGACCAGGAAGTGCCCCGGCGGGCCGGCCTCCCCCAGCGCCGCCAAGCGGCTCTACCGCAACCTGTCGGAGAAGCTGCGAGGGAGCACGTCCTCCTTCGAGGACGCCTACTTCTTCAGCAAGGCGGACCGTCTCCGCAAAGCCTCGGTCAGTGGGGAAGGGGGAGGAAGAGCAACGTATGGGTCAATTATGTGCACTTGTGTGGACACGGTGCTAATGTGTATGTACCAGACGGACTAAGGAAAGTTCTTTTCTACTGAAGGATCAGATCAGTCGCACGGCGTTCAGTGTTTCCTCACTGTTTCTTAGATGGACTCTCGGCAGGCATGACTGTCTGCTGAAACATTTGGTCAGTGAGATTCATCATGTGTGGTGGGTGTCAAGGGTCACACTCTGTGTGCGTGTGTGTGTGTGTCTGTGTGTATGTTTGTGTCTGCGCCAGTCGGCCAGCTTGCTGACATTTGCCAACCGGTCACAACAGCAGACGTGCAAGGAGGAGGAGGCAGTCAAGGAGGACAGAATGTTTTCCCTGCTTCTTATTGGCACGACTCGCATCAACGCTCAGGCTTGATAATGTCAATAAGAAACTGGAGGGAGAGTTGCTTTTATTTGCTACTAGCGGCCGTGCTAATGGGATGGAAAACCACTTTTCCATAAAGATCTAATTACTAGCCTGAAACAAGGTCATGACGTGTCTTTTATTACCGTTAACTAAACGTTAAACATAAAAAAGAGAGAAAAAAAAATAGATGTAGTTCTTGCTTGTGTTTGTAAAGCAAGCATGGATGGGACAGTCCTGCGCCAAGCCATCAGGGGGCAGCACTTTTAAAACAAAACACAATTGTATTGAGCGGTCTGTATTTGACAAGGTGCTGTTTTTTTTATTGAGAAATTTTCTTTATTTTCTGTCTTGCAACATCTCAACAGACACAAGCAAATACTCAAAAGTTATTAGAAGTGACAAAATTACTAACATATGGGAGACTATTTTAAAGTAATTCATTAACTTAGTCAAGCCCTGTATTTTGTCGCTGTTCAGTCATTTATTATGTTCATCTCGTCCATCTCTGAGCTTCACACAGTTCAGGCGCTGCGTTTTCTTCTCCATTGTGTAGATTGGCAAAATGCCAACTGTAAATGGATTCTACTTGGTGAGTCCATTGATCCACTGTTTTGCTTTCAATTCTTGGAATCGCGTTGCCGTGTGTGTGGTGCTGCAGACCATGCAGGGCAGCGAGTGTCTCTTCGAGGCCGTGGAGCAGCAGGACCTGGACACGGTGCAGATCCTCCTCTACCAGTTCTCTGCCGACGAGCTGGACCTGAACACGCCCAACAGCCAGGGCCTGACGCCGCTCGACATCGCCATCATGACCAACAACACGCCCATCGCCAAGCTGCTGCTGAAGGCCGGCGGCAAGGAGAGCCCTCACTGTGAGTACGAGCCAACACACACACACACACCCGAACAGTACTCCAGTACTTCAAGCACTCCACTGAACCTCTGAGGGTCAAGTGTCGCTGTAAATCAGACGGTGCCTCTGTTAGACTGGTCTGTGTCTCCCCAACCTGGATCTGAATGAGCCTGATATCCCCTTACTTCTGTTCTCACACACACACACAGACACGCACACACGCAACGCAGACTCTCCAAAGCAGGTGGTTTATACCTTAGTCCCAGGACCCCCCCAACCCACCACGTTATCCTCCTATGTATGTGCATATGCGCGCACGTGTGTGTGTCCGTACATGTGTGCACGCGCACCCAGACTGGAACAGTGAGCACTTTACAGCGAGCGGGAGGCCCCATGCGTGACTCTCCATCCAACAGCCCTAACAAGGTTTGTCATTTAATGGTTTAACTGTTCCAGTGATGCATGTAACACCGCTGCCATTACAGGGTGGTGATTTATTGTGCAGTGGCGGCAGCGGCGGGCGGCGGGCGAGGCCTCTCCGAGCAGCGGGCCGGTCTCTGGGCGGCGGTACAATCCCATCCTTGTAAACAAAACACAGAGTAAACATTGGCGCCATTTTCCCTCCTGGGGGCTGCTGCTCTCTGTTTATGTCATTCCACAAGTGCCAAGTAAATCAGTCAGCGGAGTCAGTGTGTGTGTGTGTGTGCTCGTGTGTGCGTGTGCACCAGGTAAAAATCTCCATTACAACTAAGACCTTCTGCCCTCACATTTCTGCTGAGGAAAAGTCAACAAGTGTCTGTGGGCGCCAGTTAGTGGTTTAAAGAGTAGTAAATGCTGCTGCATAAAGTAAAGTGCTGCATTTGATCCCAACCATATAAAAGACGCACATGCATCTGAAAAAATATATATACAGCATAGGAAAATAAAAACACAGTCACTGTCATAGTTCAATGCGATGACCGTTGATGGTTTGATGTCTTTGATCTGTTCTATAATTCATGACGCCTCATAGTTCGCCCTCACCTGCAGTGTAAATCTTAGTGAAACTTTATGACACATTAAGACGTCAAATAAATACATGACACATTTACCACAAAACACTTGATCCAGTGTTTCTCCAAACACAAGCGATGCCTTGTGCTGCTCTGTTGCTTCACTTCAAATGGAAATAACCTCCTTTTTTTTGACGCATTTAATGTGCCGGTAAGATCAGATTTCCAGATAGTGCACTGCAGGTGGAAACAATGCCAATTACATAAATGCAGCTTGCGCTAATCTGCCCGTGGAGCTTCACTTGGATCCTGGAAGCATCAGTGGCTGTTTTCTCTAATTTGCTTGACTATTAGCACGCTGCAGGTGGGCAGAGCAGAGTGGAAGTGGGAAGGCTTTAAAATTAATATTTTGACATTATCTTCAGGACATTTCGCCATCATATAACATCATTTTTATCTATTTCTTTTTCAATAAAATCAACATTATACCAGAAAACAAGCTAGTTCTGATCGCCAGTGCTGTATAGGGAGGTTTGACCACCAGACCCACTCGCCTCACCACTTAGCCCTCTCCCGCCGTTCTCCTCTTTCACATTTACTTGTGCGCTTCCTAACCCTCGCGGAGATAAAGGGGTCTGGCCAAATAGCAGACCATCATTTTAATGGCACACTCCAAATCAAGGACTTTGATTTCAAGTGCGGCCGCTTGATTACCGCTACTTCAAAGGTCTGCGCTCCGTATCCACTGGTTGAAGAGATTCACCTTGTTCTTGTTTCCCGCTACTCGTGATGAGTAATATACTGTGCTGTTTGAGCGTCGTGGAGGGCCTTCCTGTATGAATGAATGGACTCTTTATTCGTGCACCAACAGTGCCCAGCCCTGCGGGTTTTACAAGACACAAAAAAAAAAGGACTGTTACAGCCATCGCGAACAAGTCATACAGTTAAATTCATTTCACGGTAACAAAATTGAAGAAATACAATTAAAGCCTGTTCCTAAACAAAATATTCTGCCTTTTCTCCCTGGCCTGGCTAATAAAATCTGCAACAAAAACAGGTTCCAATTCCAGTTTCTCATAATCGTCCAGCTCAGCATTAAATTGAGGACATAATAACAAAGTCTGTCCTCCTCTGGAATATTACCGAAGCGCTCAGCCAGAGCTGAAGGCAGTGTTCCCCATTGCAGCTGTGCACAAAAATATAGTATATGTTATAAGACTGGCACCAAAATGCTGCAAAAACCTTTTTTCAAGGACCAGCGCTACAAATTCAGTGCACAGTACACTGTTGCGAGCTGGACAAGGCGACCGCTATGTGTAGTCAATCAACATTTTCAAATTATTGTTTCATTTTTATTGTATGTTGGGGTTACCAATGGATTGCAAACGTCAAAGAAAAAGCTCACTAGTTGTATACTGAAGTCTCAGTGCCAAACTAGTTCATGGTAGCTGTTAGATCTTGGTAACTCTCTGATCTGACTGGACCTGATCTCACACAAATACAGATTTGTGTAAGATGTATGTGCACTATATATATCAATATACATGTATATGTATTTATATATTTATATGTATATATGTAGACACGCACACATATATGTATACATATATATATGTATAAGTATACATATATATATGTGTATGTGTATATGTATATACTGTATGTATGTATGTACAAATTACAAAATAATGCATACAGCTCACGCAAGTTATATGATTATATTAAGTTAACATACAATATATTGAGCTGAGGATTAGCATGCTGAGTCTTGTGAAAACACAGTAAGGGCTTGAATGGTATTTCTGTGATTGTGTGTGTGCAGGAAATTTAACGGTATGACTCTAACAGTCCATATAATAGCGTGGCACACAACTGATCTGCCGACCCATCCTGCAGTGGTGGGACAGTTTCCCCACTGTGCCTTGCGACTCCTTTTCAAGGGCCGAGGATCAGAGGACACGATCAAACAGGAGAATGACATTTGGTCTAAGACACTGACGCAGAGCGGCTGGCCAGCCAGACTTTGAGCCTGGGTACACCCAGCCTTTGAACCTCTTGGACAGGTCGTCCATACACAGACTGAAGAGAGCAGGTGATAAAATGTCGCCTTGTCAGAACGGATCTGTCACTCGGAGCGGTGCGGATAAACTATTATCCAATACAGTTTGCATGACTTGATGTGAGACACGACTGCATGATTTGACTGTCAAAGGCTTCTGGCACATCCAGGAGGCGCCATCCATCCGTTCTGCAGTGGCAGTAGCGCTCCTTTCTTTTTCTCACGTGTTCAATAGACGAGGAATAAGAGGAGCATTTCACACGTTGGCACCAGTGAATTCCTAATTCTGCCGCTTTTGTGCCCCTTCGTGACAATCGACTGAAGCCTAAAGTGTTTGCCGTCTCGACGCAGGAGAGAATCCAGCTTTTAGCAGGAGACATTTAACGAGCTCAATGCAGCATAAGCCTAACGTGGCGTGACGGCACTCAATGTGCTGGCGAATCAGCTTAGACGAGGACATTAATAGAACAAATCACTGGTTTGAGCCTCTGTGACTCACGCTTTGGTTTTATTCCTTGATGCAAAATGTTGAGACTTGAGCTTATTTACTGTCTGATTTCCATTTTGAGTCACCGGCTTTGCTCTCAGTGATTAATGGTGACTGTTGAACTCACAGTTGTTGTGGAAAAAAAAACACTTAAAAATAATTTATGACCACCACTCCAGACTTGCCTCGTCCTTACCTGGTGTGTGTGTGTGTGTGTGTGTGTGTTAATTCATGAGGCCCCTGGGGCCCCTGTCCTCCTATATTTAGAGTCGTCGCTTCCCTTCAGTCAGACAATGTTCTCCTGTGTGAGACAGCGCCTCCTAATTTACAGCCTTTTCAATTAGCAGCCATTAGTGGCTGGCCTGGCTCTGACACGCGAGGCCAAACAGGAAGTGACACCTTCGCGTCGTAATGGGAACGCAGCGTGTCGGCTCACTCGGTCTTTAGTTTCAACCAAAAAAACCACCACCATGCTACTGTAGAGTAGCTGGATTCTGAATTGGCAGATTGAAGATGTAACTCAAGCAGACAGACAAAGGTGTCTCATCTCCATCACGGACTGTTAACCTCATTCCAGACGTATTTTCCCAGACGAAGCAATTGATCCGTCTCGTGCTCATTATCCAAGTGCAGCAGGGGGAGCAGGCACAAAGGCCGCCTCAAGGCCGATAATCACAGCAACTAATTAGACAAACATTGGTCAACTGCAAGCACCATCATCAACCAGCCCTCCGTCCTGTGACAAAATATCTGGGTGCATTTCTAATATCACTGGAGCTACACTCCAAGAAACTGTAAGAAAAGTTTTGTTCGTTTTTGAAAGAAAATTTAAAATAGTTTTAAAAAAAAAGCAGAGTCATCGGTGTTGATGGTTGATTGACGGTTGCAAAGCGTGATGCCCCGCCCTCTTAACCGACGCTCTCTAAACAACCCTCAAGAACCCCTGCTAGTTCATCTGCGTGCCTGACACCAGCAGCGTCCTCTGTGCCGTTGCAGTTGTGAGTGTGGAGAGTCGGGAGGCCCACCTCAGCTCCCTGGTGGAGGAGGCGGAGCAGCGGGGGGCCGACCTGGCGGCCCAGGCACAGAGGGACGGCCTCTCCCTGGAGGCCTGTCAGAAGGACAAGCAGCTGCGCACCTGGGAGTGGAGGAGCAAGCTGTACAAGCGCATGAGGACCGGCTTCCAGCACGCACGTGAGGCTCCGCCCACCCACACACACACACACACACACACACACATCAAAAGCTAAACTAAGTCTAGGTCTAACTGACCTCCGTTAGAGGCTAATATTTGATTAGCTTTAGCAGAGATTGTGGCACTGTAGCGCTAACGAGCCTCTTTGCCCCTGCACAGGCGCCCCGGAGGCCCCGTCTATGGTGCGCTTGAGCGTCAGCAGTAGCAGCACGCTGACCGTCACCTTCCAGGAGCCGCAGTGTCTCAACTCCACAGTGGTGACCAAATACAGAGGTACGCAGAGGAGACCGATGGAGGCGCTCGACTCGGTGCATCAAAGCTGTGAAAATGTGTCGTTCAACGCAGACGCTGTTAAGTTGTGAAAGGTGGCGGTATAAATTAAAGATGTTTACTTCCATTCGCCGTTTGTCAGACGTGATTGGGATTGCTGGTGTACCATCTTGCTATCCAAGCCCCGCCCACCTGCTCATTCACTCTGTCTGTCTTTGCTCCCGAAACCAATGTAGCAGTCTGTTTATTTCATTGCTACCGAGTCGCTCACCCGGCGCATACACCGAAAAAGTTTGCCGGTTTGAAATGGCTTCTGACTTACGAGCGTATTAAACAGCCCGCTTCCCATCATGCCTCTGTACCGCACCTGATGCATCAGGACGCATCAGCCAATCAGAAGTAGCCAAGACGGAGCACGTATGTGGACCTGAGACTCAGATAATGAGAGTCGCTGATGAACCCGAGAATCACTATTTTTCATCATGCATCGGCAGTTAAACCTTTTGCCTAACGCCTCTTTTTCTTTACACAATTTTGTGCTTAAATCTTCAGCATTTCAGCGATGTACGTTTTATTTGTGGGTCAAGCTGCTGCAATTAAACCAAGGGTCATCGGTATTGGCTCGACAGTGGAGGTTCACATTTTCAGGCAGTGTAGAATCGAGGTCAATTGCACTGAGAATGTGTTGAAATGAGCCCACTCATTATTCTGCTGTGAGTCTATTTGGGCAAGGGCAAACTAAAACACTGAGTAAACATTCCTATCGTTATGAAAAATATGATGCATTTTGAAGCAAGGACGTTTTCCTCACCTCAATTTGATCGAATCGAAATTTTAGCGATAATAAACGAACAAAATGGGAAGAATGGAATTGAAGGTCAGGACAAAGCCTTTGTGTGTGTGTGTGTGTGTGTGCGTGTGTGTGCGTGCACGTGTGCACGTGTGGCTCAAATCCAACTCAAAGTAAAAGTCACAAAGACAATTAAAGGTGGCTGCAGGACTGGGATCAGCAGCCAGAAAGTTAATTTCCTGCTTTTCTGCTGGAACTATTGATTGGTCATGAAAAGAGACGTGTTTAATGTCTGCTGATTTACTTGACCTGTGTGTGTGTGTGTGTGTGTGTGCGTGTGTGCGTGTGTGTGCAGTGGAGTGGAGCTGCCTGAAGGACTTCTCCCTGCTGGCTGGCGAGATGGTGCTGGACAATCTGCAGACTCTCAAGTACATCATCAGCGGCCTCACCACGGTAACAACAGCAGCACACGACGACTTTCTTTTCTCTTCTCACCATAGCCGTCACAGTTCCTGGCCCGCTGCGTTTCCTTGAAAGCACGACGACCCTTTTAGCACACTGCGTGTCTACGCCTCCCTGCGTGTCCTTGTAATTAGTGCCGCCTTTGGTGCTGCATACTCGTGTGTGTGTGTGTGTGTGTGTGTGTGAGCATCGTGAAGGAGACGTAGATTTGTGGAGCTCTCTGCTGAATTAACGCAGCACTCACCTCCACAGCGCTCCCAAAGAATATTCTGAGGATTGGGAAGCGGCTCTTTAATGGGAAGCCATGGAGATACACTGTGCGCTTGTGACGAGCTCCCAGGATCCAATATGGCGGCTCAATCATTTCTACATAGTTGCTCACCCAGAAAAAGCTTTTGGCTCCTGCATTATGTTGCCCATAGAGCATGTGCACTTCACACCATGCCTGTGGAGCTCATGTGATACATCAGGACGCACTAGCCAATCAGAACGAGCCGAGACTTTCTTGCCATTATCTTTTTTTTTTAAAAGCCTATGACTTAAAAATCTAAAATTCAAAGAATCATGCTGAACCATTTTAGGTTGCAGTCGTCCTGTCAGCCTTTTCAAAGGCATTTGTTTTTGTACTGCAGTAAGTGGGGAATATGTTTCTCGGGCCTCATGGAATTTTTGGTTGCAGTACCTCAAGTGGCCACTGGAAAAATTGCCATGCTTCCATGTTACATTCACCGTTTATGCCTAAGTTAAAGTTAAGTCCATGACTGAAAAATCTGCAATGGAAAGCTTTATTGTGAAGCGAGTGTCAGTAGTCCTGCCAGCCGTTTTAGAGGCCTTTCTTTTTGTATTGCAGTCTGAGGGAAAAATGCTCATTGGGCCAGATAGGGTTTTGGCTGCAGTACCTCAAGCGGCCACTGAAAAAGGTATCGCTGGTGTGCGATGAGCCGAGCCACAAACAAACCATCGGGGGGGGAGGCGTCCTTGAGTGTTGCAGCGCAGACAAGACGCAAACCCAGCAGCAAGAGAAACACGCCGCAGTGCGGAGGAAGAGGCAGAGGACAGTTTGAACTCTGCAGAATCCACAGACAAACATCCGCCTCACAGCTGCTCCCTGTGTGTTTGTCGGCACGATGGGAAAACGGACTCGCCATTGCACGTCTAGTTAGCTGTTGTGTGTGCTTTTTGTGTTGTTTTTTTCAGGGTCGCCTCTACTATGTGCGAGTGTCGGCCTACAACATGAGGGGTTGGGGTCCTCCCACGGCGTCCTGCCCCCCGTCCGCAGCTCCATCCAGTGAGTCCTCAGCCCTAAAATCCTCACCAATGCCATTCACGTTTTTTGTGCCTCTCCATCCGTCTGCATCGTCCATTAAAACATTTCAATCTCCCTGGCGAATTATGGCCTGTCGCGGCTGTGTGTATACATGAGGTGTAATTCATCAATTCTGACCGAGTCGTCTGGCAGAGTCGGGGAAAAACATGCACAACGGAGTCGTTTTGCAGTGCTGTGTTGTTGTGCATGGCCAAATTATGCAGGAGACACTGATTGTTGATTGACCAAAAAAAAAAAAAAAAAAAAAAAATCATCCATACACACACACACACACACATGGTGCACATACATTGTACTCTTGCTTTGCTGTATTTTTGCTGCAGGTTGTTTGTTCCTTCTCAGCAGAGATGCAAGGGAAGGTTAAAGTGACCCCCCTGCTATTTATCTCTAACGTGTCGTTTAAGGGTTTGCTCGCTGAGTGGCCCTGGCGCTACGTCTTATTTTCAGGGTTGCTCACAATTCAGAGACCTGCCTGGAAACCAGCTTGACAGGCGCTAGTGCCGTTATTTCAAGTGCCTTCCTTTGTGCCTCTCTCCTCTCAACGCATTTGGCATTGATGCACTTGAGCAATATGTTTGCGAACCTGGCGGTTTAGTGCGTTGCAGCGGTACAACTTGTTTTTGTTATTTCAAAGCTAATCCGCTCGCAGTGTGCGCGCAGTCGTTGGCGCAGCGCGCCTGCTGCGTTTCACCCCGGTGTTCTCCGCCTGAACACCAGTCTCATCTCTCCGTCACGACTCGCATTCAAGAGGCTCAACCTGGAGCTGTGCGTGTGTGTGTGTGTGAGTGAGTGTTTGCGCGCGCGCGCGTGTGTGTTTGTCAGAAAAGCGAGTGGGCGTGCAACTTAAAGCGATTGGAGGAAGGGAAAAAAAGGAAGAGAGAGCGATCGTGCCACTGCATCCCTGAGTCTTTCAGCCGCGGACGAGAGGGTACAAACGATAAGAACAGCTTCAAGGTGAACTACCTTGAAGCTGCATCACGGTGGTCTCACGGTGGTCTCAGCTGACCATGTGAGAGGTTCAGGGTCCTCTGTTCCACATCCTCTCAGGTCTTGAATACACCCGCTGCTGCTGCAGCTTGGACACATGTACCATGGTGAAGTGGTGATCAGTCCCGGACTTTGTGCACACCCATACCTATTTCAACACATACACACACACACACACACACACACACACACACTCCAGATCCACTGCCATCCCAAAGCTTTTTCAGCTGCCTCAATGATGTTCTCCACTGCTCTTTTGCATTGCTGACCTTTTATGCAGAGGGGTCGGCAGTCAAATGATTTGCCAGTGGGAGCAGCAACATCCCACTGGACTTTCTCTTCTTCTATCTAGGAAGAACGTTACATTAGTGTGGCCGCAAGTTCAAGTCACGTTTCTGCCGTGAGCCCAGAAACGAACGGCCGTCTCCCCAGTGACACTCTGTGTGTTAAGTTAATTATTGGGAACCATAGGGTTTTTTCCATCCTCTCTCCTCCAGATTTGGTCTAATGGAATGTTCTTGGTTTTTTTTGCATTGAGATATTTAAAGTAACATTATTTGGTCATTCATCAGCTATCCAGTAGAAAAATGGTATTTTACTGTTGTTATTTGACTGTGATTGCTTCTCAACAAATCCACATCAACCCCTCTCCAAAATGTTTAGTAAAGTTAAAGGGGCAATAAGCAATTTCCCACTGCCAAGTCCAAACAAAACGCTCGCACTCATCTCCATCACTCGCACCCAAGCTGAATCACATGGTTCGATGTGTTACATAGGCTGTGGATGGGATGTAAGGACAGTCATTTTAAGTCGTTACAGAAGCATCAGAACATTTCCCGACCGCAAAGCGAGGGAAACCAAGTGAGGTTTTTCCATTTTCCCCCAGGAAACGGGAGAGGGATTCTTTTTTTTTCCCCCACTGTTACAGTTGATGAAAAAAATTGAACAATTCTTGGAACAACAGGACGGCTTGCAACTCAGATTCACATGCACAAACCTGCACGTGCAGCCGGTGCAGCTTTGTCATCAAAAAGATAGAAAGAGTTGGGAGTCAACAGACAGAGAGGTTGTGATGCGTGGCTCTCACAAAGAGGAAACACCACTAGAGCGTCACACACCACTGCTGGTTGATTGTTTTGACACGAGCCTCGTGGAAAGGAAGACGCCCCCTAACCCACATTTATAGTAGTATATAATAATATGGCACATCGAAGCTCTTGCCTAGAATAAGATCATTATGGCTTCATAGTTGTAAATGTTCCATTACTCATCAATGTTATCATCAGTATATATTTTCAGTACAGAAAAAAACCCAGTTTGTTTGGTTTATATTTTTTCAGAATTCTGATCGTTCAGACTTCACTGATGGTTCCAATCGAAGATGTGCTGCACAACACCGTGAAATGCAGAATGTGGTTGAAGTTCCCACAGGTCATGTCAGGAGAAGAGCAGAAGCAACTCTTCCTGCTGGCGCAGGTGTTGGCCAGTATTCTTTGTAGAACTGAGCGGAAGGACCGACTGACTGACCGACTGAGCCTTCCTGCTGGCCGTGTGTGAGAGAGCTTTACAAAGCCCCTCTGATGAAGGTGGTCACCCTGGAGCCGTGGTTCTAACCTTGAGAGGGCCAGCTGTGCTGAAAGCTCCATGGGCCAGATCCACAAAGTGATTGCCCGGCTTTTATGCCAGAAAATCCGTGCAAATAGCACCAAAAACAGTGCGTCCTATCCACAGAGGGGACGCAAACGTGAGAAGCGGCGGAAAATGCGCTGAGATGAAGGTAGTGGCAGGGCTGCACCAGACTCATTTGAATATATTTAAATTAGTCATTACGCTCAAAGTGACACTCCCTTCTATGCAAATATGCCTCATTGGATACAGCGGCAGATCCAGAAAGAGTTTGGTGCTCACGCCCGCACGTACTTTCACAGACGTAAACACCGCCAGCCAAAACTAGCCGCAGTTTTGTCCGTCAAAGTGTTTCTGGCCTCTGAGCGACTCTCTCTGATGGTGAGGTGTGTATATAGAAAAATATCATACACACATCTTATCAAATTTAAAATCAATATCTTTACTTATTTATTTATTTATTTATTTATTTATTTATTAGAAAATGCAAAGCATTGATAAGTTACAAGTTCACTTACACTTGAAACCTGCACTTACTCGATCAGATCAGCCAGCTACCAATCACACTCAGGTGGCGGTTACTGTAAAATATATGACACAATGAAATATATATACAGTAAATATACTGATGCGATTGACTTCCTTCCGATCATGACCACAGTCAGTGGAGTGCACAGCAGCGCCTGAGTTTCTCTTTGTGAAATCAGACTAATTAAAATTATTCGCAGGTTCGGCTTCGTTCTTGCCGCACACTTGTTCAAACACACTTGTATTCATATTGCAACATTCCTGACGTGTGTTGACGTCTGTGGGGATGTTTGGAGAGACGTGTGCGACTGTCTCTTTCTTGGCCTGAGTTCAGGAGAAAACCAATGTGCATGTTATTTGACAAGAACAGAAATAAAGTATTAAGTCAGAAATTAAACTTGAGGTGTGCACCAACGTCATAATATCTGACGAGCTCTCAGGCGGTCAGGTCACTAGAGCGCAATTTGCGATTCTGATTCCTCCGGTGCTTCATTTCTGGGCGTTTTTGCGCCTGCATATCATTAGTGCAAAACTCCTATCTGGATACGATGCAAAGGTGGCGGAGATTACGGCCGCAAAGTGCGCCGCTATTCACCGCTGCGCTCCGTTCTTTGTGGATCTGGCCTATGTATTTGTTATGCAAGTATAGTTTTACTAAGGAAAGGGTGTGAGGAAGCTGGCACCAGGGACCAAGACAGTTTCAGTTCAGGTCCAAGTACAGTTGATTTAACACAATAATAATATAAAATTCTCATACTGAGAAAATCTCCCTCTGAACCTCTGCAGTCCGGCGCATGAGAAAGTTCCATGCAGCACAAGCCTCAGACTCGTGTCAAATCCGTGAACGCACCACAGCAGTTGGAACTGCACGTGACTTTATTATCCACCACAGAACCGCCGGCTCCGCGCTGCATCAGCGGTCGGTCGCAGGTTCACCTGTTGCTTCTTCTCCACCTCCCGCCGCTGACACGCTCCCCTTGTCTCTCCCTGTCACTTGCCCAGACTGGAGGGAGAGTGACGGCAGGGAGCCCAGGAGGCGGGGCCACATTGAGGCCATGGAGCGCCTGCTGCAGCAGGTCCGGGCCACTCACACGCACTACTGCTGCGGAGGTAAGTCTGAACGGCGCTCATACAGCCTGCTGTCAATCCTGCGGCATTTGGCCCCCAGGAATTTGTCAAGGCCACTTTAAGTTACGTGATGTGGGAATTTAAACCTTAATCATCATAATGTTTTTTTATGATTATTTCTTCTTTGTGCCCAAACACTCCAGTCGTATTTGATCATAATTTAGTATTCATCCTGTCTGCCTCCCACAGCTGTCTCACCCTGCGGCCGTCATCGTAGCCGGGCCATGTTTTGGCAAAAGTGTCGATAAATTCTCCCTCTTACGAGGTTTTCCTGCTGCACTGCATGAACTCTCCCGGCACCGAGCAGAAAGCTGAATGTCAGTTGTGTGGGTGGAAGAAACCCTGTGAAAAGGTGTAAAGTGACTTTAATAGTCGGGAGTCAGGACGGCTGCCCAGCGCGATAACGCAGCTGGATTTCATTCACTTTGGTCCCGCGCGACATTTTCACTTCTGACATTTCTTCTCAAATGCTTTTAGCCCAATGATGTTCACGACAACTTGGAATGCTTTGAGAGCAGTTGTGCTCTCTCCTAGTTGTGGCTTTTATTTTCTCTTTCCTACCATGTTTCAATGGTTATCTGTTGCGTTCGTCAGAAGTGTCACCTCATGCTAGCGTGACGTGTCTTATCAGCTGTAGATCCAAGACCCAGCGCAGGTTTAAAGATGCTTGAGACATCTGAACATTTGATATGTTTTTATCTAAAAGGCTCCTCTGCTCCACTGAACTGTCACCTGCACTTTGTATAGGAACTCCACTTCTCTGCAATAACGCTTTCCTACCTCTTTTGCATGCACTAACCTGGCCAATAAAGCGGATTGTGAGAATGAGGTTCAATAGATTGTTCAAGTTCACTTTTGAACAAGTGGAATTTAAATTATTTAAGCGATCGTTTTAAAACGGTGGATTCTGAGAGTAGGGTTCAATGGTGCATCATTCAAATTGGCTCAATCGAACATTTTATTTAACTTTTGGTGCAGATTTTATTATTTTTATTAGAGATTTATTATGTGCTGCAAAGCTCCCTCCAATATTTCTTAGTTCCGTAACTAAAAAAAAAATATGAAAAAAAAAAATCAATAGAAATTCCCTCAAACAGCGCGGACCTCAAGACTCTCCTCCTGCATGAAGTTTGATGAAAGCATGTGGATTTGTGTTTTAAGGCAAAATAAAGACAAAATAACCTCTATGTCCTTAAAAGAACAAAAACGAAAAAAAAGTGCTTTTGACAGAAAAGTCGACAGAAAACCGCACGCTGTCCCTGACTTGTGCTGCCGTCGTCCACTTGGGGGCATTGCACACGTTTAGGATCTGCGATCTGTTCAGAAAACTGAAGACTAATGAAAAAACACACACACACACACACACACATTTAATGTGAGTGTTTAGACATTCACATTATGAGGACCTGCTTTCGTTCGTTAAGGGAAGGAAAACAAAAGGTGACACTCTCACTTCTGGCTTCTTCACCTATATTGGCGATGTTCAGGGTGTCAGTTTCCACCAATGCAAGAGAAAGACGGCGGGAAAAACACGCTGAAGTGCAAAATGCTCGATTCAAATTCATTTGCATGACGTTAAATCAGTCAATATCGCAGCAACTGGCTATGGAATAACCCATCGTCTGTGTGTTTGTGTGTTTGCGTTGCATTACGCTGCTCTTATTTACACAATTTGTTCCCAGAAGGCCAAAAATAAACGTGTCAAATTAATTAGCGTGGCTACAAAGCCGCTGCTATGCAGCAGAGAGCTCTCGTTTAGCACTTGGACATCTTGATGTGTGTTTATTCATGCTTTTTATCGCACCTCCTCCCTGGCCTCTGCCTCATGGTGTGTATAGATTAGTGTTGTTCAACCTTCTTGGAGCCACGGCACATTTTTTACATTGAAAAAAATCCCATGGCACACTACGAACCTAAGATATATAATTATACTATTTAGCCTAATGACAATGTAGTCTCTTAATTTATTTATACTCAGTGTGAAACCTGGGCCTGTTTGGATGCACACACAGCTGAGATCCTCGGTGGAATTGAGGAAAATAGGCTCACAGTCACTCAACAATCAAATGTTATTATTTTCTTTCAAACCAATTAAGCGAAATTTGGATAATTTTTCACGGCACACCTGACATTATGTCATGGTACACTATGTGCCGCGACACTGTGATTGAAAAACCACTGGTATGGATGATGTACACAAAGTGCCGCTCTTACTTCATGCTGATTCAATCATTTGTCACGATGGATTCTGTAAATCATCCGTGTTTCTTACGACGTCTCCTTCAATAGAAATCATCCCGTGACTTGTGTTCATTTTCAGCATCAGTGAAAACACGCAGTGCGTGCGCCTCCCCCAATGCGATGGAGAAATCGCATTAACGATGCTCCGACACCGAAATCAGCTCTGCATTTTCACTCCAAGTGCAAAGCTACACATTAGACTTTTCACGCTTGTGATATTAACCACTTGTCAGGCCCGGTTAGCCTCTCAAGATCCAAACACACTAATGCTTTTCAAAGAACGCCGCTGGTGGCAGCCTCAACCCGGCGCTAACACAAACAAACCCGGTGTGTGTTGCTGAATGCCCTGCTGTTGAGACGGTGCCCCCCAGCTCTCAGCCGCTGTTGCCGGCTTGTGTGAGCTTGGAAACGCTGCGTGACGACCCTGCAGCAGAACCCTGCGTGGATTTTCCTCCAACAGCCTCTCTGAAGGCTCATGTGTAAGAGCGCCGTGCTGCAGCCCAGTGTGGACAAAAAGAGATAAGAGACTGTAATTACCTCCACAAAAACCAAAGGCTGCCTTCCAGTGAAAGGCTGGCTATAAAAAGCTTAAACACCCCTGGACAAAGCTTTTTTTTATTATTATTAAGGTTTTTGTTTTCAAATTCGTGACAAACCTGCGGTTGTTTTGCTTACGTGTTAAGCTTTGCGTCTGCGGCCTTTTCTTTCCAAACAAAGATTGCTGTTGCATTTCAATTACCTCTGTGTGGTAAGACAGCGTCGCACAATGCTGTATTCTGGCTCAAATGTCAGTCTCAAGGATCAAATGCCATCAAATGGAGAATTAAAATGAAACTAACGACAACAATACACGCATGAATGAGGTGTGAAAACATTGTCAGATAGCTTCAACATCACAACTGTCCTCAATATCATTCTTTCCATGATTTTTCCGAGCACAAAGTCAATATTGTTGCTGATTTATTTGCCGTCTGAATTGATCACTTTGCTTCTGCTAGCTAAATAGCGATATTACAGCCAGCCACCAGGGGGCATCTGTTGGCGCTCTGAATTCTAGTGGTGTGTAATTCGGCAAGATTTTTTTATGATCCATTACCAAATAAATACTCGGGAAATATCACCAATACCAATATGACACTGATACTTTCAATGAAGGTGAATGTAGCATTTCATTGCTAAAGCTAAATGAATTTGCATGACTTTAAAGTGTTTTTGTGATTTAGTTTCCCCTTGTGGATTATTAATTAGTTAAAAGCCAGGAAAGAATTTTTTCCAAGCCTTTCACACCTTTAGAGCAGAAGTCTTCATAAAGTGCTGCTTGTTTTCCCTTCATTCAGTTTTTTAACGTTGCTTATGCTTAATGCAATATCTAGATACAAATTGAAAGAATCAATCCCATTACACTATCAATCAGTACCAATACCAACATTGATATCGATATTATCCATATTTGGATCAGTACGCCCACCACTACAGAATTCTGCCAATCCTCTTATTCTACCAAACAGAATAACTTGTTTGCTCTTAATGCTAACCTGCTAACAGTTAAACTCAGGACGTGAACAGCTAAAGTTGTTACTGGCAGGATATTAGCCAGGCTGTCTGCCTGCCTGCCCCATCCGGCGACTGGCTGGTTCAGTTGGTGGTCTCCCGTCACGTTGGCAGACGGAACAGTAGCATGGCGACATGTTAGCGGCGGCTCCACGTCTGCCAGTAATTACGCGACGCTCAATTAGCCAAAGTCAAAAGGGGCATTGTGGTTTGGAGATTGGCATCACCAGAGCGGACGGCCCGTCGTCAGTGTGGTGGGGAAGCGCAGCCAAACATGTGAAATGAGATAAAGTTCAGACTGGCAACATGGGAGACTGACTCGGCCTGGTGACCCCGTAAACAAACACGCACGCGCGCGTCCGTGCAAGCGCACCCACCCACACACACGCACAGTCGTGCAAACACACACACACACACACACACACACACAAGCAGGATTTATTCTTTGATTTCATGTTAATATCACAGCATGCGGGTGATAGATCAGTGTGATTGAAGTTTCTTCTTCTTTTCCTCCCCTTTAATGTAGACACGTCGAAGCTGCAGAACCCGAGCAGGAAGCAGTCGGTGTCCCGGAGCCTGAAGCATCTTTTCAATTCCTCCAACAAATTTGTGAAAACACTGAAAAGGTTGGAGAAGAAGGCCTTGAGTGAGCTGTGTCTGGCTCTATGTCTGTGTCTTCTGAGTCAGAAGCATCGTCTCACGTCTCCTGTCTGCAGGGGTGTCTACCTGGCTGCTGTCTTCTACCACAAGGACAGTTTGCTGGTCACGGCCGAGGACCAGATCCCCATCGTGGAGGTGGACGACTCGTACAGCAGCTCCCTCATGCAGGACTTCCTGTGGTTCACCAAGGTGCCGCGCTTAAGATCCTGAAACAAAGAAGGAAAAATGTGCACTTTTGCACCAATTTTTTTTTTTTAATGTGTCTGTGCAGTTGTCCTGCATGTGGGAGGACGTGCGGTGGCTCAGGCAGAGCATGCAAGTGTCCATGTCTTCGTCCTCCACCCTGCAGGCCAGGCACAAGATGCTGACGGCCGCCAGCCAGCTGCAGGTCAGAAAGATAACGCTGCGGGTGCGTCGCTGCTTTGAAAAAAACTGCGGACAGGAAGTGACGTCGTCGCCCTCCCTCCCTCCACTCCCCCCTTCCCTACCGCAGAGCCTGCTGGGAACTCACAACCTGGGCCGCGTCCACTACGAGCCCATCAAGGACCGGCACGGCAACGTGCTGCTGGTGACCATCCGCGACCTGGAGAGTCAGCACTCGCTCTTCAGCGGCAAGTGGATGCAGGTGGCCAAGCTGCAGAGCCAGAGGAAGTCGCTGTCCACCCCCGAGGAGCCGTACGCCCTCGACATCCTCATCATCACCATACAGGTGAGGAAGGGGAGGAGGGGGTGTGGTCACCGGCTGTCCACTTCCACTCATCGGATTCTTTTCAGACTTGTTTTTGCATATGTATTGTCAAAGAGTCAATTTCTGCTCAGAATTGTCTTTACTTGACTTTAGTCAATACAAACCTATAGATAATAGAATCAAATGTCTTTAGTTGGCATTCACACATCTGGTACTTGGTTTGAAAACAGAGAAACTCTATCTATCCTATTGACTGTCCTTAAATTTGCTGGATGAGTGTGTTGTTGTTTTCTTACATATATATACACAAACCGTCTCCTTGGCATTCTTTCCAGCCAAGTAATTTCTCGGTGTGTGTGTGTGTGTGTGTGTGTGTGTGTGTGTGTGTGTGTGTGTGTGTGTGTGTGTGTGTGTGTGTGTGTGTGTGTCCATCCCTCAGGACATCCTGGCCTACCAGCGCCGCAGCACCCACCGCCTGGCGGCGGGCCTCTACCTGGGCTACCTGAAGCTCAGCAGCTCCGTGGACCAGATCAAAGTGCTGGTGTCCCAGCGGACCCCCAACATGCTGTGCCACACTCGCATACGGGACAACGCCAATGTCTCCAGGTACCACACACACACACACACACACACACACACACACACACTTGATTATTATCATTCTGCCGCCATTTCCAACCCAAACCCAACCACCTGAATTTGCTCAAAATCTCACCAACCATCAAGTTTGCTGAAGAATCACACATGAAGTCAACCCCAGGATGTTAAAATGTGCCCTCATGTTCCACAAAGGCACCTAAATATGGTCTTTATGGTCCAATAGAAATGTGACAGGGAGGTCAAACCAAAGCTTATTGGTCCAACTCATCAAGACCTTAAAATCACCAATTTACAGACCTTATTTAAATCCAATCTGGCCATAACTATTAGAACATGTGGGGCGATGTCCTTGATGTATTTGCTTACTTACTTACTTACTATTATATCTATTTTTTCATTCAATTTCAGTCATTTTTTTTCCTTCTTCCTGCTATCGTCATCATTGCTTCACGCACACGTACGCACACACACACACACGCACACACGCACATACACAAATGACTTGTGTGCACCCCCCAAACCACCATTCAGCGCCCATCACATCCTGTTCACCTTCACTGTATTTTTTGTTTTTTTTAGTGTGTCTCACTTTTTCTTTCATTTCTCCGTCAACTATCACAAAAAAAACAACAATGGAGCACAATGTCCATTATTGGGGAAATATCTCCATCTGTTGGTCCGTGCTGTCATTGTCTGTGTTTCTAGTGCTGCCAGGTTGTGTCGGGCCAAAGGTTTCAGGTCCTGCTGCATTTAAATTCACAGTAATGTAGCACAAAAACAGAAAAGCTGCAGCAATGGCTTTGGTGTTTAAAGATGTTTGGCTGTATGTCGGTCCAGTGAGTGATTCGTTTGAATTTGAAATCATCAAATATTCTGTTGAAAATTGTAGAAATGACTTTGATGATGAATGAAGTCATTGAGTGAGGAATGCTGTGTTTTGTTGTTTGTGTTTGTTTGGGGGCAGAACAACTACAACAACAACAACAATACCTTAGATTTACAGGTATTCTTCAACATTTTGGCAACAGACTGATTGTCATAATCCCTGTAGTCATGTGACTTGGTCCATTCCTTTCCAGTTTCAATGCCTGTTGTTTTGAGATGAGGCGGGCAGTGACCTGAGCTGCTCATTGAACAAAGTGAAGGTGAAGGTTGCAGGTCTCCTTCTCTCAAAACCCAGCAAACACACAATCCAACAACTCCAACTCTCGTGGACAGGTTGTACCCTGAAGTAACCTTAGTTACTAACTTGGCTTTTGGCTCACATTAATAAACATTCTGGGTTTGTCAGGAAAAGTCATCATTGCTCCTCCACCAACCCAGTGGACACATGTGGAGCACTTGGACAGTGTTCTCCGCTCTGTCTGTGTGAGTCTCTGCTGAATCCTGTGGAATGAGAGCTGCTTGCACCTATCAGATGCTGTCGTTCAGTCCGCTGTGAGAACGCTAATCTGCCTGTATTACGTTACACACTCACCCACTCTGTGTGTGTTGTGCATTTCTGGCCCTTTGTGTTTGATCCCATCTGATTGGCTGTCAGCTCTGGACAGGTAGAAGTTTTGTTTTTGGGGTTTTTGTTTTTTTTCCTTTGTGCATCCAGGAATTTCTGGATGCTTTGCAACTGGTGGAGATTGGAAAGTGTGAAGTGAAGTGAATAGCCAAACTCCCCCTGATATTTAGTATTCCAGAAAAATGTTCGGTATGTCCCAATAATTCATTGGGAGAGGGCGTGGCCTGAATCTCAAACCTTTTCCTTTGCAATGCGAACTTCCTCGCTGATACAGCAGGTCCGGCCTCGTAGTTCAGTCGCACTCTCACGTCGATAAAGTCCCGCGTCTCAACCGCTGTCCACGCTCGGGCAACAGTGCGCGCTTTGTGCGTGCAGCAGCGCTACCTGCTCCTCGTAAATGCCACCCGAAGGCTGAAGTCTTTCTGTGTGTGTGTTATTGTCTGTCTGAGCAAGCGGAGTTTGTCCCTCCCGACTGTGACAAAGCAGTTTGTTGTGTAAATGAGCCGTTTGTTGACTGGTTTGATTTGGCCTGAGGTGGCAGAGTTGAACACAGGGGGGACACTGTTTAACGCACACACTTTTTGGAGTAGTGTAGCAGCAGTAGCAGCAAAAAAAACATCACCACTGTCTTTGTTCTGGACCAACATCTATTTTTTTGTTTCAATATTGCATACTTGTGTGTGTGTGTGTGTGTGTGTGTGTGTGTGTGTGTGTGTGTGTGTGTGTGTGTGTGTGTGTGTGTGTGTGTGTGTGTGTCACAGGGAGGAGTGGGACTGGATCCAGACGCTGTCGGCAGCGAGCGAGAAGGAGCGCAGCAGGAAGGAGGGCCAGGAGGCGGAGCCCCAAGCAGAGAGCCACGCCCCTCTGCTCTACTATGAGCTGCAGACGGCCATCAAGTCTCTGCTGAAGCACATCAACCTACCTCTGCACCAGGTCCAATACCAATTCAGTGTTGCAGTTAATGGGGCTGTAGGCGATTTGTGTTCTTTCACCTGGAGCGCCAGGGCACTGCTTGTGTTTTGCGAGCGGGGCAAAAGTGAATCTCCGCCTCCTGCTGACAAATAGCGAGAAGCAACTTCCACTTTGTTTTGGAAAAACAAGACGGCAGTGAGCGGAAGAAATGTTTCAGCGTTAGCGAGTCCCGCTCACTTACTCCACATTCACTCTTACACCGTCGCTCCACATACATTTTCCTTCGGCAGGGGGCGGGGCTCCGAAGCCTCTTCGCGTTGGTTTACGTGCAGTGCTCAGCTGCGCCCTCTAGTGGTGAAAGTCGCTTATGGCCCCGCTTATGGGCCCTTCAAATCAGGATCAGGATTTTCAGTATCCAGTTTACTACTGGGTGTGTGTGTGTGTGTGTGTGTGTGTGTGTGTGTGTGTGTGTGTGTGTGTGTGTACATACAGTATATGTATATGTGTATGTGTGTGTAAATATATATATATATGTATATATATATGTGTGTGTATATATACACATATGTATATGCATATGTATACATATGCACATATACGTATATATATGTATAGATAGATAGATAGACAAATATAGAAATACACAGATAGATAGATATCTCTATATATATATACATATATATGTTTTGGGGTTTTTCTGTATTCACATGTGTATATATGTGTGTGTGTGTGTTTGCAGGCTCGTCACTTCCGGCTGTACAGTCAAGAGGTGGTGGAGCTCGGCCACGGCGTCTCATTCCTGCTGCTGCTGCCAGCGGCCGACAACGTTTGCTCCGCCCCCGGACAGTCCAACCCCTACACCCCTCTGTCAGGCTTCCTGCACCTCCCTCTGCAGATGTTTGAGCTCGGTAACAGCACACGCACGCTGGAAAATCGACTTTACTCAAAGATGATAGGATGGCGGGGAGGGAGGTGGAAGTGATGTAGTATGATTAAGGTCTGTCAAGAGTTTCCGATTGTTATTCCGATTTCCTGCTTCATCTCATGGGCTTGAAATATTGGGGCGGCTCGCTGAAGACAGACTGAACTGAACACACACACACACACACACACACACACACACACACATCTGCAGACTGCAGCACTAAATCAGTGTGCAGGCTCCAGCAGGACAGCCCTGCCACTGACCCCCAGACACACATAAACACACGCGCAAGAATGTGTCAATAACACCCATACACACTGCACAATGCCCTCTCTTTGTACGCACACACACACACACACACACTGACCGCCTTGCAGCTGCCACTCACTCGGTCCAACTGTCGGTCGGGATGTGAACGTAGGACCCGACGATCATCACTTGAAGTTCTCCAGAAGATTTTTTTCTTCTTCTTGGTGATGATCACGATGGTTTCGGCCCGGAGCCGGGAGGTCCAGGGAAAGGTTCTGGAGGCCAGACGCTTCTAAAAACACAGCAGCCCAGTCGGCAGAAGCCTGGGTGGAAGCTGCTGATGCAGAACCAGAGTCCATAATGTCCAAAGTGCACTCGCCCACTAGTTGTGGAGCTCCATGGTGCTAGTGCAGGTTACCTCTAGCCTCTCTATGGAGATCGGAGTCTGACCTCTGACCCCCGACATCAACAAGGCATCTTCCTCCACGCAGCCGCCGCCAGCTGGATGCTTTCTCTCTTTGGGGCGGCTCTCTGTAAACTCTAGAGATGCCTGTGATGTGGTGAAAGTGCCAGCGGACCAGCAGTTCTGCTGTCCACCTGCCTCCATGTGATGAGATGTTTAAGTTCACATGTGTACAAAAGTGGCCAGTAGGTGTGAAGTCCAGCTGCAGAATGTAGTCAACTCACTTTCCTCTTCTTCTCCTTCGTCTCTTCCCTTTTGTCTTCTTTTCCATCTTGCCCTTTGCTTCTCAACTTTCTTCATTGTCTCTTTATCCTTCTCTCTATTGCCTTCTTCTTCCTCTTGTGTCTCCTTTGTCCTTCTCTCCATCATCTTCATCATCCTACTTTTCCTCTCGATCCTCTTGCCGCTCTTCATCTCCTCTTTCTCCTCCTCCTCCTCCTCTTCCTCCTCCTCCTTCAGTCCACTTCTGCACCTACAAGGACAAATTCATCAGTCTCTACTGCCGCTTGTCCTCCGTGCTGGACCTGGACGCCCTCATTACCCAGCAGGCGCTGCGAGAGGCCATCACTGACAGCGAGGTGACCACGGCCAAGCAGCGGCACCAGCTCATCCTGGACTACATCCAGGTAAAACACCCACACACCGCCGAGCCCGAGGATTCCCGGAGGTATCGGCTTGAGAAGACGGGCTCTGGTCTGACGCTGAGTCATCCATCCCAGGAACGTCCCCGGGGACTTTGCCAGAGAACAATTTGTCTGCTTAAGCAAAGTTCTCCTAAACAGAATGAGCTGCGAGCCGGCGGCACTCGGGATGAGTAACGCGAGTCCGACGCTCTCCCGTCCCCGACGTTGTTTAATCAATATTAAACAACTTTTAATATCGTTAAATCAAAATGAAGCGACAGCAGCTCGGAGGAGGAGCAGCGAGCCGGTGATCCGTTTAAGATGTTTGCGGTAGTGATTGGGTTTAACCTCAGGGAGCAACAGCTCATTTTTCTGTCCGTCTGTCCGTCGGCAATGTGGAAAGTCGACCCGTCTGGAGCCCGCCGCCGCCGCCACTGTTAATGGAGACGACCGCAAAAACACACGGTCCTCGATATGTGGCCAAGTGTGTGCGTGTGTGTGTATGTGTGCGTGTATGTGTGTGTGACAGAGAGAGGGAGAGACTACCCGTCTCAGCTTGTGCCTGAGATTTTAAAGCACGGAAAAAAGTCGGCCCGACCACAAATTGCTCAGCGAGAGAATTTCATGGGGAAAAAATAATACTAATCAGAGCACGTGGAGGGTTCGACGTGCGTGTGCGTGTGTGTGTGTGTGTGTGTGTGTGTGTGTGTGTGTGTGTGTGTGTGTGTGTGTGTGTGTGCTTGTGCACGTTCGTCAGTTCAACACAGACATGATGTCTTTTTGTTGTAGGGCTGCAGGTATTGATTATTTTATCATCTTGCTCTATTTGGATTGGTCAGCTGATATATTTTAATATGAAATAACCCCTTATAAATGATTAAGCAACACTATTGCATACAGACACCATATTGCTACATTTATGTAAAAAATATATATAATAAAGTGTTTCCAAAACAAATAAATAATGTTAACATCTCAGGTAGTGACTAATGTAGATAGATGTCAGGTACTTTCCCAGCTGTCAACACGCAGCCTGCTTGCCTCAGTCCTGGAGCGTCCCAGCAGTCTGGGAGCTCCGATCAGCAGAAGATCAACAGTTAACTGCTTAATCAGCAGTTAATTAATGTGATTTAACCAAGTGAATTTATTTCAACAGTGCAGTTAAGCACATCCTAGTACTTTACTGGGTACCAAGTACTGTACAAAAACACAGTTGAACTGAAACCACAAACACACAGCTACCAATACGTTACGAAGCAACAAATATATGCATTACAACAGGCTGGAAGTGGGAATATGTGTAAAACTGTCAGAACTTACTGACAGCAGACGAGCTCCGGACGACACCGTTGCATTTTGTTCCTTTAATCCGCCTTCTAATCTGCCTGCCGGCGTTTCACATAAGAAATGAACGAGTCGGCGAGTTTGCGAGTGACGCATACAATTCTCAGCACTGTGACTCTTGACAATGTGTTGCTGCAGTTGCTGGCAGTGGTTTGAAATTTTAGAAATGAATGAATTAATGTCTAAATTTGAGATTTTCTTGCGAAGTGTTCTGCAGTCAATAGAAATGTTTTTAGGCAATGGAATGAAAGCTCTTTGCTTGGCATTCACACAGCATGGCGTTTAGTTCTTGGTTTGAAAGAAAGAAAGTGCATTTATCCCGTCGACTGTCTGTCAATCTGCAGGACGAGTGTGTTGTTGTTTTTTTCACACACACACACACACACACACACACACACACAGAGTCTCTTCGGCATTCTTTCCAGCCGAGTCATTTCTCCGTGTTAGTGTGTGTGTGTGTGTGTGTGTGTGTGTGTGTGTGTGTGTGCGTACGTCTGGTATTGCTGTTTTCTGTCAGACAGTGGTTTAGTAGGCTTGGTTCCACTCCGCTCCTTAAACACTCACTGTGGTGCTGAGCTCAGCATGAATTGTACATCCACCACTTTGAGGACTTCAGTAAGTTTGATAACCAAAGTAAAAAAAAACAAAACAAAGTTTTTGTACCCCAAAGTGTCCAAACTAACACCTGGTACCTTCATGACCAGACCGCGGTGCCTGGAGCTGAAGCTCTCCTCAGCCAATTTTAAATTGCCGATGGATGACCACGCGGATATATTCTTGAGATTTGCGTTTTTTTCTTCTCCGGCCCTCGCAGCAGCTGGACGAGATGCGTCGCGACCTTCGCTGGATCACCGACGCCCTGCAGTACGCTCGCTACAAGCAGCCGTGCGGGGGCGTGGCCATCACCTGCCTGGTGGACGCTAGCGTCCCGGAGGAGAAGAACGACTCCACCTCCTCTGCCATGGACTACCTGCCCACGCCATCGCCGTCTCCGGAGAAGCATCGCAGGAAAGCCATCAGCGGTGAGTCGCTGGACGCCGCGCTCATGTGGAGGTCGGTCGGTCGGGTAGGAGGAGGACGCTAGGACTTGGCCCAGAATTCTGTTGACTGGAACGATGGACGCTTCCATGTGATTCCATCCAAGAATTTGTTTGTTTGAGAGGGAATTTCACAGAAGCTCCAGTTTGCAATATCTAAAGAAGTATATGCATGCATACACACACACACACACACACACATATACTGTATATACATATACATATACATTTATATACATAGATAGAGCCTATACAATACTGTTCAAATATTTTGGCTCACTGACTCACTTCTGCCTTGAACTCCATTATAACCAGTTTGGTGAAACAAGTTGTGCTTCACAAGTATGGGAACATTTTAGCGTTTAATGAAAACCGTTTCCAATGTCTAATTAAAAGTGATTCAGAGAACTCCAAGTATGGAGCTGTTTTGGTGCTCTGTTTAGTCTTATGGTTTAACACACACAACTAAGTGTGGTTATAATACAAAGCTTTGTTTTCGAAGTGTTAACAGTTTTTAGCAATGTTAACACCCGTCATGATGGCTGCATATTGCAAACTTGATATTCATTCTCCAAAACCACATTCAATGAGACATTGAAGGCAACAATTGTCAAAGCCATCCCATAATGTGTTCATCACATCTTTATTATTTCATGAACTGGTTATAATGGTGCTCAATGCAGAAATGAATCAGTGACCCAAACTGTTGAACAAACACATCGAGTGTGTTTCAAAAAAAATGTGTAAAATTTGATTCAGTTTGTTTTAAACTACACAACATCGCCACAGCAGTGAACGTCCGTCCGTCCCCCCCCCCATCCCTCAGACTCTCTGCTGGGTTCGGACGAGGACGCCTCCTCCGAGGTCTTCCTGCCCACGGACAGCGACTACGACTCCAGCGACACCCTGAGCCCCCGCGTGCTGGACCCGCTCTACTCGCCCCCCCAGGATCTTTCCCAGCAGGCCGTGCGCTCGCTAGGCGGCAGCGCCCCGGACGTGCTGCAGATCCACGAGCTCCGGTGAGTCTTTGGCCCAAACGAGTCCCCAAGTGTCCTGCCACCGTCTCGGCAGAGTGGAGACGACAGTGCTCACATGTATAAATATGGACGAGTGTGTAAAATTTGGCCTGATTAATGATTTTTTTATACTGGTAAAAGCTTTAATATACTGCCCGTAAATACATTATTGCAAGGGTATAATCACAGTACAGTAGAAGTAATTTGGTTTTCCTACCCTTCGAACAGTTCTTATTTATATATGAGAATATACTGTAAGGTCCTTGCTCCCAGTTAGTTGCCATCTTGCACCACCATATTTCTAAGGAAGCCCGGTGTGGAAAATCCAGCCCGCCTGGCAGCCAGTTTCATATTTAGGGTGAACGCTCGCGTCCTCAAATAAACCAACGAAGAAGAAGGTGGATCGGGTATCCAAGTTTGGGTGCACAAGCCACTGTAGTTCACTGGCAAGCTTGGGAGGGGGAGGGCGAGCAAAAGAGCGCTGCAATCTAAAATGTAACCACTTAATGTTGCTGTTTCTTCTTAAAATCTGGAAATATTACACGCTTAGCCTTTAACTTTATTGTTTTGTTTTTTTCATTTTTTTGTCATTTTTTTATTGTTATTAATATTGTTGCTACATTCACAAATTTAATTGATTTCCTCCCATATTGCTGCTGAATCTGTGATTTAGAAAAGCCGCCAATTGACTGGTGTTGGAAATTAGCACCTATGCTAAAAACTCTGAAGCATCTGATCTGTCCACCGCGACAGTGTTCTCCTGTTTGTGACGTCCATGTCAAATCAAATGAAGCTAAACTCCACCGTGTCCTTGCCGCTCTCTCTCAGGTACAGCGTCTGCCCGCCCAAAGACCTCCTCCTGGCCCCCAGAGTCAAGGACGGCCCCCCCGCCACCACCGTGTCCTCCACCCTGCTGCCCCACTCCCCCTCCCTGTCCAAAGACTTCCCCTTCTCTCCCCTCCCACTCCCTCTCCCTCTCTCCCCCTCCCTCCCAAGGACTCCCCCCCTCTCTCCGTCGGTGCCCCTGTCCCCGAGGTTGCCCAGGGACCTGGCCCTGTCCCCGTCCCCGACGCTGTCCGACACCACCAGGAGCCTGGAGGGTCTCTCCCTGTCCAGGAGCCACCAGGAGGGCTTCGCCCCCCTCAGGGCCCTGGCCAACCCCCCCGCCAAGCGCAAGCTGCTGTCCAGGAGCCACCGGGGCCAGTACTTCAGCGGCCCCCAGCGCTGGCTCAGGGGCCAAAGCGGCGAGAGTCACATCGGTTCCTTGTCCGAGGGCGTCTACACCAAACAGCTGGACCTGGACCTGCACCGCCCCGCAGAGAGGGACCAACCCCAACCCATGCAAGGCCCCACGTACGTGAGCCACGCCTCATGTGTCCTGGAGAGCCGGAAGGGCCGGCACCGGGAGCCCAGGCCCCACGTCCGCAAGATCTTCGTGGAACCTTGCAAGAGGACATCGCCGGGCCACCAGGGGAGGGGCTGGGATGAGGAGGAGGAGGAGGAGGAGGAGGAGGAGGAGGAAGAAGAGGAGGGGAAGATGAAGACGATGACGGGGGAGGTGAAAGCTGCGGGCGTGTCAGTGGTCGTGGATCAAGAGGAGGAGCCGGTGGGAGCCTCCACCCAGGAAGTAGACTCCGACGACCAGACCAACGCCCAGGTGTCAGAGATCCTCAGTAGCACGCTGTAGGTCCAACTAAACTCTCTTAAATGATCTGATAAAAGGCCACCAAACTCACTTACATTTTAGTCTGATTGGCCCTTATAATACGGTGGCCCTGATGGCTCAAAATACTGCAGCTTAAAAACAAACATTCCAAAAACAGTGACAGCGCTAAATCAGCTAACGTCTACCAATTAGCTTACTTCTGCTGCAGCTACCTGACTGTAACAACTGTTACATTTGTCTGCCACAGCTAGCTAACAGCAACTACTGCTAATAATGTATACCACTATTAGACGACTGTTAGCTTTTGTTAGTGAAACAAAGCTAATGTCTACGTTTATCAGCTTTATCATGTTGTCTGCAAATTAACAATTAACTGCCAAAGCTAACTAATTAGCTTTAGTAGTTACTGTATTTGCATTTTTTGTTACCACCAGGAATATTTGACCAATCAGGTGTTTGTTTTTCAAAAGATGCAGAATTTAGAGCTCTCAGCGATATTATCAAGGACAAATTTGTCATCAGTCCAAATGCGATGGGCCGGCAACGGATTACAAAACAACCTGAAGTTGCTGGTTCAACTCTGTCATGCCTCAGATTAAATGGCATCGACTGTTACGAAGAAAAACAAATCAATGCAACCAAGCAAGCACTGTGTCGCCAACCAGAAACTTTGCACACTTGGACCTACTGTCAACCAAAATGGAACTGTGGTTTTCTTGATGTTCCTAGGTTTAAGTCCCTCTGAGTGAGAAAGGCCCAGCATGAATCCACATCTGCTTGAGTTGAATGTACAGTTCAGTCTGTTGCTGTGGTGATGTTGAGCGACTCCCATTGTGTCTTTTAGAGATGTGATTCCACGAGAAATGATAAAGTATTTTTTTAAGAGAAAGAGTTTAAAGACAGATTATCGCTGCAAATTGTTGGCATGGAGTTTTTTGTGGATGTTGGTTTTGTTTTATTTTATTTCCCCCTCCCTCGAACCTCCCCCTGTTTTGGCATGTCGCGGGTTATCGGGTCCAACCCTTGATGCTGTTTGTCGTCAACTACTCTGTTTAGCTTCATCTATGGTTGGCCGTGGTGTTTCCTCAAATACTGATTGTGTTTTTTCACGTTGTGTCTTGTTCGTGGCACGTGAACGCCAAGGAACACGGAACGTGGTTCCATTTAAAAAAACAAAAACAAAACACACACACACAAAGAGCACAACTGACAAGATGGCACGTCTCCGCAACTGGATTGCACGACTGGAAGTTTTCGAGGTTACGCAATGCATCTCTAGCAGAATGTTCCGCGGCTACAGACGGTCGTCTAGCCCAGGGCTATTCAACTAAAATTTCGAAAGGGCCGAATTTTTGGAAGGTTGTCCAGCCAACGGGCCACTCAATCGCCATACCACTATTTGGTGTGGCGGTAGACACATACAAATAGATGCAAAATTTTAAAGAGAACTAATTTATTTGAAAACAGCTTTGTGCAACCAACATTGATGTTGTGCAAAATTAGAGGTAACATCAATAAACATCAATAAAGATGCAATAGCCATGAAAGGCTGTAGTGCAAAAATGTTCAAAGTATCAACAACATTCATGTACAATTGCTACAATTGGCTATTTGCTCAAACAATAAACCACATTGCACAAAACAAAGAACTAGAGTTGGCTCTTAAGGCAAAAAATAATAGTACCAACAAGACCTGGGTACAACCACAGTTGGTTCACAGTGCAAAAAAAAAAGAAATCAAGTAACAGTACCAACAATACTGAGATGCAATCGTCCATAGTGCAAAAAAAAAAAAAAAAAAAACTCAAGTAAAAGTACCAATAGGACTCAGTTACAACCACACTTGGTTCATAGGTGTGTGTGTGTGTGAGAGAGAGAGAGAGGCTCACTGTGTATGTGTTGAGCTTCATGGATGTGTGTGTTTGTGTTTGTGTGTGTGTGCATGTGCATGTTTGTTGTGTGTTTGCGCGTGTGAAAAAAGCTGTACCAACATCATCTAAATAGGCTGCCTTCTATTGAGCTAAACTAATGAGAAAGATTGCATTTTCTTGACTGAGCTAAGGCAGAAAAGTTAGGCTCATATGATATCAGGGCCATGCGTAAGCAGTTCTGCAGGTGGTTATCTGACAGTGAGGCACGGTTGGATGTTTTTATGCTGTTCATGTGGGAGAAGCTGGATTCACAGGTGTATGTGGAGCTAAACATTGTTAGAACATAAACAGTTAACTTTCTGATCATAGGGAATTTTTCTGCACTAACACAGTTAACCCAAAACTCTGTGCAACCCTCTCTCTTAAAAGTGTTAGTAAGTTCCCAGGATGCCTGCATGTCAATCATCTCAAGAAGAAGTGGACCTTCTTCAATGTTGTGTATATTGATAAACTCCACTGTTTCCGGGGACAGAGTTTGTGCTGATAAATGGATCTCTCACAATATGCAGCAACTCTTTTGGTATGCCAAAATCCTCACATCTCAGTTTGAAGTTGTGCCTCACATTATCTACAAAATCTGACGTTACCTTTGTCACACTGGCACCTTGTGTTGACTTGATAAAGTCACTGAGAGTGGGAAAGTCTGCCATTGAGATCCAATGTGAAGAGATCTAGTTTTCTCTGAAAAGCTGTGATCTTTTCAACTGTATCAATTACTGTTCTGTCCCTGCCCTGAAGGCTCAGATTAAGGCAATTTAAATGATGAAAAACATCACACATTAGCCATCTTATGTTATGTAAAAGAAGGTCCGTGTGGTCAGCTGACATGTCAGCGAGTAGTTGGCGAAAGAGTCTGTGTTGCAGACTGGATGTCGATCTGATAAGGTTAATGATGGCAGTGACGCATTCCATTGTGTGCTTGAAGTTAACACTCAGCTGGGAACATAAGACACTCCGGTGAATGAGGCAGTGAAGTGACTGCATTTTCGGAGCAATTGCCGACAGTCGCGCACGCAGTCCTTTACTTTTCCCCGCCATCGATGGCGCCCCATCCGCAACCAATAGGTTTACTCTCTGCAAGTCAAGTCCGTTGTCTTTGAAAAAAGTGACAATTTTATCGAAAATTATTTCACCCGTGGTGCGCCCTTCAAGTGGAATTAAAGCCAGCAACCCCTCAGTGAAACGGTCTCCGTCAAAAAAAAAAACGCACGTACAAACACAGTTGAGCCACATCTGCGTTGTCAGTGGATTCGTCCACAGCAAGAGACATAACTTCAGCAGCCTTCAAACGACTGAGGAGTGTGTCAAAAACTTCGGTCGCCAAAAGTTCCACACGTCTCCCCGTGGTAGTATCAGACAATGGAATTGACTTTATTGAAGTTATGACCTGATCTTTTACTTTCGGATCAGCGACCACTTCTTCGACAGCAGCAAGCATGCACTCTTTCACCGTTTCACTGTCAGTGAATGGTCTCTTCTTTTTGCTCAAAATCCATGCAGCACGCAGGGATGCGGCCATTGAGCTTTGACGCATATTGAGCGCACGGAATAACGTTGTCGAACTCCGCTCATAGCTCTGAATAAGTGCTCTTACTTTGGTCTGCCGTGCCGTGGATGCTGGTGGAAACTCGTTGTCAAAAGTTTGGTGCGTCGTCTTGAAATGCCTCCTCACGTTATATTCTTTATTAACGAAGCATACATCGAAGCACAAAAGGCACATGGGAAGTCCTTGAGCATTTGCTTTATGTACATACTTGTCTGTCCATTCGTCGTTGAATTTTCGATTTTCTGCATCCACCTTACGTCGTTTAGAAAGTGCTAGGTTGTTTTGAATGATCGCGCTTGGCGTCTTGACCGAAAGTGTCGCAAATTGCCGAAACTGCCGTTGTCATTTGTTTTCTGCAGATGTGCCGCGGGCCGTACGAAATAGCTTATAGGGCCGGCACTGGCCCGCGGGCCGTAAGTTGAATAGCCCTGGTCTAGCCTGTTAGGATGCTAGCCTGCTAGCCTGTAGCCCAGCAAACACATTGCTAGGCTAACACTGCTCAGGGGTCCTAGCCGTGTCCTCGTTGCACAAAAGGGCTCCTGCGATAAGAGAGTGGCAGGTTGGTCCAAACCCTGGCTGAACAGGAACTTCACTCGTTTGCACACTATTTATATCGTACAATTTTAATGTTTTCGCATCGCAGTGACGGAGTAAAAGCCAACAGAATTTGAATGCGCTCGGGCATTTTCTTTGGCAGCTTCTTTCAACGAAAGCGCCCACTCCAGTATGTGTGTGTGTGAGTCATTCAGGGTTTCTGTGAGAATCTGTTGCTGCAGTACTTGTACTGTACTGCGTGTAAACCATTGGCATGGTGGTCGTCCAGCTTCGAGTTTTTGGCAAGCAGCTGGAAGCCTGAGAGGAAATGAATTGTGAAATCGTGAACTATGCCGTTAATTATGTTTGCTAATGAACCAGGCACGGAGTCGCACAAACAAGGAAACCAGTTCATTATTCAAAGCGCTCTGTGGTGTTTGCAGCTACACTAATTTGTTGGTCTCAATTACTCTGAGGTTGTTTTTTTTTTCTCAGAAATGTTGTAAGAGTGTTTTTACATTGTGAGGTTTGACGCTTCAGAGTCGCCGTCACGTCTCTGTGCCTCCACTATTTTCTCACCGTCTGTATATTTTGTATCTGGGTCGATCGAGAATCCGTCTCTGTTCTAGATTTATTTATTTGCAGCTACGAGGCACCTACATTGTTTTTAATATATGTATTTTTTTTTTTTTTTGGACTGCACTCCGTTCTGGTGTTTTCTTCTTGTATTTTAACTCTGAACTCACATGAATGAATATATTTGAACGAAAAATAAAACATGTCTCAATGTGTATGTCGTGCACTTAAACCTGAGTTTGTTTTTAATGCTTCCAAATGAACAACGTTACACCAAATCATACAAGTATTTTTCAGATTTCTTTTCACATTACATAGATTCCCGTCAAACAGTCCCTGATAGCACTAAGAGTGGTGGCTCAGTGCTCCCACAGCGATGTGGAGACGTGATTTCAGAGCCCTGAGGGATTTGTAAGGTTTAATTGGCTAATGGACAGGAAGGTGACTGGCTTCACTTCCTGTCGGCTGGTCTGGTCTGGAGGTGTCGGAGGAATGCGGCTGGCTGGGGCCGATGCAGCGGCGGCAGGACGCCACGTGGGAGGGTGTGAACCAAGTGGAATCTCACACCATCGCTGGCAGCCAGTTTTCCCCCCGTCGGAGCAGCCGGCAGCGCGAGTGAGCGGCGCTCCAAACCGCAGGACGGCTGCTTCCAAGGACTTGGCTCCGTGGAAGCAGCAGCAGTCTGTCGGAGAGCTGCACAAGAAACAAGGACACAAGCAGAAGGGAAACCTCAGTGCAGGGCGACCGTCATGAGAATCTGAAGATTACCAAAACCAGATGATTTAATGTCATGTGTCGTATACCTCAGATTAACTTGTAAAATCCAGAGAAAAAAACCTTAAGGATCACGAGGGGTTAGTACAGGCCTTTACAAACTATGGCCCGGGGGCCATATGCAGCTCGGTAAACTTTTTAATCTGGTCTGCCGAACTTAAAGAAATGATATTAATAGTAAGTAGACAATAAAATATCTGTATTTCACCCATTTTTCAGTGTTTTAAGAGTCGTTTCATTAATTAACTAAGACACATTTTGTTGTAGCGCTTTTGTTTATTTTTAATTGACATTAAACCACGTTTTCTACATAGCCCATGATGAGGTGGGTCACTAAAACACTCCATCTGCTCATGCTCCACCACCCCCCCACCCACCCCTGTCAAACCCATTATGGCCCACCAGCCAAACAGTTTGCGCACCCCTGGGTTAGTATCATTACAGCCGTAATAATGAATAGGGCTGAAAACTAGATGGGTTTTTTTTTTTTTTTGCTTCAGGGGCATCATCACACGGCCGTTCAGTCTTTACCAGTGAGAACTGCACACATGGAATTGACTAATAGTCACAAAGTACCACACTGATCGTTACATCAGATGGGAGCCTATAGTTTAAAAGTCCAGGGTGTATATTTTTTAAGGAAGCCTGCCTGATGGTTGGTTTCATATTGAGGGCACTATCAGTGCCCGGTCCTTATATACCGGGCACTGATTAAACGGCAATATGATAGAAAATAGATCAAATTTGTGAATGTAGCAGCAATATTAATAACAACAAATAATATCAAAAACATTAAAGTTAAAGGATCATCAGATTTTGAGAGGAAACAGCGACATCATAGATTACAGGGTTTTTTACTCTCACTCCCCCTCCTGAGCTTGCCAGAGAACTGCGCACACAAACCTGAATAGCACGTCCACCTTCTTCTTCGTTGGTTTGTTTGAGGACACGAGCGGTCACCCTAAATACGCACTGTCAGGCGGGCTGTATTGTCCACAACAGGCTTTCTTAGAAATATGGCGCTGCAAGATGGCAGCTAACTGCCATCTTGCACCTGCGAGTTTACACTTTTATTAATGTTTTTATGGGCAGTGAGTTAAGCTTTTACCAATGTAAGAAATCATAAATCAAGCCAAATTGTACACAAATCTTAGTTTTTGTACTAACATAGCTGATCATATAGGCTGATCGACGGCTCAGCAAGTTTTAGTTTTGATGTGTGCATGTATTTCAAATCCTGCTCAGTGTCCATAAATCTGCTTTGAAGTAAATGTGATGGTTCACACATTCATCAGTGTCATCATAAGTAACCACGCTGATGGAGGTCAGAGCTTTTCCTTTTTACATATTTTGTTTCTAAACAAAAAGTGACAGCTTGAATGTGACAGACATACAAAAGGTTAGCGCTAAACCATTGTCTTCCCTAGAAATACATCATCATTTATTTGCTAAAAAGAAAATAACTACTAATAAATCAAACAGCACCAGTAGATAACTGTATATTTTGTCCAGAGTGCTCATTCATTGGTGCTTCCCAGCAAGACTTGTTTTTCCAGGCAGAACCGCCCGCTGTGAACTGTGTGACGACGGTTCTCCTGCGAGAGACGTGGAGGAGGAGCTGAACCCACAGCCAGCGTATGGTTGACCCGTCTCTGCCACCTTGAAGCCCTCTCACCCAAATGGAGCGTCCAAATTGCTCCGGTTGTCTCACCATCAAAGCTCCGATGGTTGAGCTGAATTACACAAATAGCAAACAGTTTTTTATCTCGGCTGGACACAAAACGACGCGGCCGGCATGTTTGTCCGCCCCTCCTGGGAGGCCCTTTGATTCACTATTAAGATTAAGCCGGCGCTGTTCGTTATCATCAGAGGGAACATTTGCCAACTCTGAACTGGACGAGTCCGGTGGAACGGCAGACACTGGGTTGAAGCACGTCTGCGCCGTGTTGTGGAAAATCAAAGGAAAATGTGATGCAGAAGACGTGGATGAGTCTGTAGTGGAGAAGAGTCCACTGCATTCCAAGTCTTTGGATGAAAACTCAATGTGATTTCAGATGGTAAATACGATGTCATGCTGTTCTTGAGCAGAGTCGGGAAGTAATGAAGTACAAATACTTTGTTACTGTGCTAATGTAGATTTTTCTGGTATCTGGAATTTACTTGAGTATTTCTTCTTTACCTGTACTCCGTATATTTGTACACAAATATCTGTACTTTTTTACTGCTTTCTTGGAAATACACACTTATTACTTTGTGTTTAAAAGTATTTAAAAGATAAATTCTGTTGAGAGTAATTCACCTATTATTATAGTTTCTTGAAGTTGAGTTATTTGAACAATACTAAAGTATAGTAACTATTAGTCAGCATAGCTCAAACAGAAAATTGAACTATCCTATAGTTCAATATAAAAGTGGATCATATTTTAGAGGGAGTTCATTTTAAAGGACCTCAACATAGGGGTCACCATTCAGTACGTTGTCAGTACAGAGAAGAATAAACATGTAGAAAATAGCATTGGTTATTGTATTAAAGCTGTAAACATCAACAATGGCTCACTGGACACAACTACTATATTATTCTATATTAAGAGTAAAGCTGTTCAAAAATATTTTCATTTTGCAAAATTATTAACAAATGTAAATTTTCACTTTTTACTTAAGTACATTTCAAAACCTGTACTTTCTTACTTTTACTTGAGTAAAGGAGTGGAATCAGTACTTTTACTTTTACTAGAGTATTTTTTACACAAGTATCCATACTTTTACTTTCGTACACAATGTGAATATTTTTGCCACCTCTTGAGCAATGAACACTGAGGTTCAGTTTATTTTAGAAGCACTAACAGAGTTACAGGATCTTCTCTTTTTGAGCCATATGAATCAGAACATGAGTCTCACTGTTTCAGTTTGTGCAGTTGTGATTGAGAGGTAGAGAACCAAAGTCCCCAACCACCAGCAAGCCAGACAAGCTGTTGATATCAACGTCTCAGCCTCTGCTAAGCTCCAAGTCCAAATCATGGAAATAAGAAGATTGTCTTTTTAAATATGAAAACATGACTATCTCATCTTTCATCATCCAATGGAAAAGCTGACCAAAAATATTTGTATTCATTGAATTGTGTTTTGTTTTGTTTTGTTTTTTAAAATCCACTTTCTGGCTGATACCACTGGGATTCCCTGGTAGCTTTCCTTGGAACGTCGAAGTCCTCAAGGCCTTTCGGTTCCATCTTGGTTGTGAACTCAGGTCCCACCGGTGCCCCTCTCAGCGGCCCTGACGTGGAAGTGGAGGATGGAGGGTTTACAAAGGGACAGGAAGTCTTATCTGAGATGCCGACTTCCTCACCATAAAGATGCAACAGTTAAGTGGCGCCCGTCACACGCTGTCACGTCAGTGCGGCAGAAAATTACCCACAATACCTCCCTTTCAGTGGCACGCAGGGGTAACGAGGGTGACTGGGGTCGGGGGAAGGGAGTGTTGGGGGACCAACTGTTGATCTTACAGATTGTCATCAAACATATCTGATGATGAAGGGGTACAAAACAAGTCGTTTTAAGGATTGTTTAACTCACTGTTCCCCCAGCGCACGTTTCAGAGGGATCTTACCGTAAATGTGTGGCGCTCCGAATCGCACCATCCTGGGCTGAACACACGTGCAGATTGGGTTCATTCTTAGAAGGGTGAGGAATTGCAGTGTACCGTACTGGGAATGTTTCTTGATACTTCACACCCTCAATAATTACCGTGTTAGTGATGTGGCATAAGTAGTACGACGACATTAGCATGCTAGCCGATTCGTGGCTACATTTTCACACCTTGATGAGGCAGCAGTACCGTTGCAGGCTGCGCCAGATAAAATGACATTTTCACCATAGAACATAGGTGTCAAACTCTGGTTCCCAGGCCAAATTTGGCCCGCAGTGTATATTTGGCCCACGGGGCAAAACAAAATCACTACTAGAGCCGGCCTGCACATGCACTGCTAATACTACAAATCCCAGGATGCTCTGTTCAATCAGAAATGGACCTTCATTGAATTGAAGCAATTTGGTTTATTGTTGTTATTTTATTTTTAAATTGATTCATAGCCCGTGAGAAAGGGTTACTGTTGAAATTTAAATCAGAGGGCTGCAAATAATATTTTTAATTTTTTTTTTATTGGAAATTCGATTTTCCAATAATATGAAGTTATTTGTTGTATAGTATTAAGCTTTGCTTGTTCCATATTCAGGTTGAAGCACAACTTGTATGGATCCATATAAAAAGGTTCACTGCAATATCTGGAGGAAGATTTTTTTTCAATAAATAGCAATGTTGCTCGCGACTTTGTCCAAGTTTGAAATTTTGGCTCACTGTGTATTTGAGTTTGACACCCCTGCTAAAAGGTTTGGTTAATAGTCAACCTTTTGCAAGTCACAGGTCAGAAAATTGGCGGTAGACAAAGTTGCCGCTTCTGGTAAGTGCAGAAGAGCAGTGCACAATTGGGAACAACCTGTATCGAGATTAGCGCTCCACATAATAGGAGTAGTGAAGTGCAACTTAGGGGAGCCTGTGATTTGGAACGCAGCTAATGTAAGAAGCTGGTTAGTGGGACTGAAGCCGAAACCTTGAAAGCTCAACAGTCTCTGATGTGGTTGTGACTATAATTGTACTCTTGATAAAAAGCAGCTGCCACAATTCAGCTCCTCGTGGACACATCTTCAACCCAACAGCAGTTCACCCAGACATGCGGCCACGTTTGTGCAAGTGTGGCTTCATCAGCCTCTCCGTCGCCTCTTCAGCCCAACCTAACTTCAGCGTTTCACTGTTTCCAGAGGTGAGAAGTAAGAAGTACAATTACTTTGTTACTGTACTAAAGTTGATTTTTCAGGTATCAGTACTTCAATCAGTACTTCAATTGAGTACTTTTATTTTGAGTAGTTTTTGACAACTTTTTACTTTTACTCCCTACATTTGTACACAAATATCTGAACTTTTCTACTCCTTATAATAGAAAAACACGCTTGTTACTTTTGTGTTCAAAAGTGTATAAAAGATACAAATTCTGTAATTCACTTATCACTATAGTTTTTGCTTGAAGTGGAGCTATTTGAACTCTGCTATTGTGTAGTTAAATATAAAACTGGATCATGTTTTAGAGGGAGGTTGATTTTAGACTTATGGTTAAATTGTTGTTTCTCTAATTGGAAAAAATAAATATTTTATACTTTTCACTGAAGTTCATTTCAGAATCTGTACCTTCTTACTTTTGCTTGGGTAAATGAGTTCAACCTTTTACCAGAGTCTTTTTTACACAAGTATCTTTTTTACTTTGATTTAAGTCCAGAACGTGAATACTTTTCCCACCACTGAGTCTTTTAAAGAAATCGCATCACGATTCCAACCAAAGGACATCTGCATAATCACCAGTCAGGATCCAATGTGGGCAATGCCCCACACTTGAATTTCATCTAATTTTCCCTTCATCAAAGCATTTCGTACACAGCCGTAAATATGGAGTTGTCTCTCCTCAGATGATGCACACATCAGTCGCGTGACGTGTTCAAAATCTCAATCATTATTTGCACAGCCTGAAGAGGCTGTAGTGCGATTGTCTGCCAAGTCATCCATCGCAGACATTTCCACTCTACAAACACTGTTGCCTCCACAAGCCGGTGCTGTGATGGGGCAGCAATCTCATTTATTTATTTAGTTTTACCTTCGGGGTCCATGTTACTTGACCTGCTTCATCCCGCTGTGCTTTTAGCCACCTCAGCCTGCCAGGTGAACCAACTTTGCTGCGCTCATGTTTGAGTTTGCCTCTTTTCCAGTTTGCCATTGTGCGTGCGCGTACGCGTGCGCGCGAGCAGGGCTGGTCTCTTACATCACCGCCGCCCTGCTGGATATTTGCTGGCGGCTGGGGGCCGCCCTCAGTCGGACTTGCAGGAGGACCAGAGAGGAGTGCAGCAGGAGCAGCAGCAGCAGCAGCAGCAGCAGCAGCGGCAGCAGCAGCAGCGGGAGCCGGTGCGCCAACATGCGGGCTGTGTGCGGTGACCTGTGCGCCCAGCAGGGCCGGATCTCCACTGCCTGCTGAGACGGGGGGCGGGGGGAGGAGTGGGGGATCCCCGACCTGGGGCTGCCTGTGAAGGCGCTGAAGTTGCGTTGGACCACCTGCACGCAGGAGAAGTGGGGATTAACTTTTTTTTTTTTTTTTTTTTTTTTTTTTTACCTGTGCGGGTCTCACCTGGGCGGCGCGGCGGGAGGACATGATGGATAACTCCTGGTACCTGCTGGCTCTGTTTGTGCTCCTTCTCTCGCTGGGCTTCAGGATCGAGCAGGCCACGTGCCAGCACTACTACCTCCTCCGGCCGGTGCCCAGTGACACTCTGCCCATCGTGGAGCTAGAGGAGCACCCGGACCCGGTGCTGGACCCTCAGGAGAAGGATCTAAACGAGACGGAGCTCAGGTTGGTGCTGGGCGGCCACTTCGACCCGCGCTTCATGTCCGTGTCGCCGCCGGGGGACAAGCACGCAGCGAGCGAGGACGAGCTGCTGGTGGAGGCGGAGCTGCGGCAGAGACTCTCCGGGACCATGACCAAGGAGATCCGAGCCATGGAGTTCGAGGTCCAGAGCGGCAAGAAGCTGAAGCCGAGCAAAAAACTGCGCAGGCGGCTGCAGCTGTGGCTGTGGTCGTACGCCTTCTGCCCGGTGGTCTACTCCTGGAACGACCTGGGCGGCAGGTTCTGGCCGCGCTACGTCAAGGTGGGGAGCTGCTTCAACAAGAGGTCCTGCTCGGTGCCCGAAGGGATGCTGTGCAGGCCGGCCAAGTCCTCCCACCTGACGGTGCTGCGCTGGAGGTGCCTGCAGAAGAAGGGCGGCCTCAAGTGCTCCTGGATCCACGTCCAATACCCCGTCATCTCGGAGTGCAAGTGTTCCTGCCACACCTGAGAACCTAGGAGTATTATTATTATTATTATTATTATTATTATTATTATTATTATTATTATTATTATTATTATTATTATTATTATTATTATTATTATTCAATCCGCTTTTCAAACCTTTTGTCTGTAAAATATTCCCATGCTGCACCATGAGCAGAATGTATATTTGAACATTTGTTTTTGTGTTTTGTAAAATACAACTCAGTGTTATTATTATTATTATCATCATCAAATCTACTGTATTTTTAACGCATCTTGATTAAATCTGTTTATTTATAACTTTTTGAAGCTGTTTTCATTAAGAGTGATCTATAAAGCATCTATGAAGTGATAGAAATCTTGTCAGTTGAGTCACGGTGGTCTATAGTTGGCTGACACCCACCTACTCATAATACATCTGGACCTCACACTTCTCACACAAAATTAAAAAGAGACTGATTTACTAAAGTGGTGTGATGCAGGCCTGCACGTCCTCCTCAGTGATATTGGGAGTTGGCGTTCTTTTCATTAACAAGCGGTAAATTTGATGAGTGGATGTTGGTTTCACTTCTGCACACACATCAGTTCACCTGAGTCAGGCACCTCTAACTTGTGTTTCCGAATTTGAATTTCCAAAGGTGCCTTCTTCATGTGGTGCTCCAGTCTGTTGCTTCTGAGATTTTTTTTTTTTTTTTTATTTTTGACACAATGCAGTTCACACAACTTGTTCAGTGGTACCTGTAAACAGCGTTTCGTGTCATGCACTAAAAAGTAACACCACTGCAGTAATCTATTCCCTTTGCAGTAACTTTAAACACTTAACTTGATATTCAGTGAGCATAAACATAACCCTGTAATTATTCCTCTGGCATACAACTCTGCCCCTGTTCTCTGGACCCTCTTCCTTCTTGCAAAATTGTACTAAAATGAGAACAAATTCAGTCCATCAGTCTTACCTTGCAGGTGTGATTAGGGCCACATAGGCCAACCCTTCTCCCTTTTGCAGGGACTGAGAGACGCAGACAGCTATTTGTTATCTGTTGCCATGGTGAACAAGAAAATCCGATTTTTATGAACGTCATTGGCCTTTTTTCATGGCTGAGTTGTTGAAGCTGCTCCTGGAGCAAGACCCTGGTATCTTACCGCCATCGTGTGGATGATAACATGAAACTGCAGAAAGGTAAAATTTAAGGCAGACAGACAGACAGACAGACAGACTGGCACCACAACTCTGTTCAAGTAGATTTTTTCAATCGCTGCTTATCAGTGTGAGAATTAAACCCCCAACCTTTTCATTGTGAGGTTGCAGCCTCGCGTTTCCGTCATTTGCCAACAATAATAAAACATTTCGAATTATTATATTTTAATTCAATTACATTCTAATTAAAATACACATTTAATAAACCAGTTTCAACTTGAACTTAATGTCATTAGGTAATACAAAGTGAACATGAAAGGCCTCAAAGATAAATTGCCTTTATGGTATCTACGTATATTAGCATTACACAAATACTTCATGAGTCCTATACATCACAGAGCATCATTTTCATTTAACAGTGTGCAACAGCCCCTCATTATTCCTCTAGTTCATTCCATAAAGGTATAAGCGATGTAAAGTTTCAATGGACTTGACGTTTTTTTGTGCAGTTCTCTTGCTTTCCACAAGAGGGCAGTAATATCCCGTGTTTCTCCATAGAACGACCTCGGTTTTCCTTACTGAACAGAACATACCAGTATCATCGTTCTGTCGTGGCGCTGCTGAAACGACTTCTAGTTCACCAAAACAGCATCGAATTAATGCATCCCTCCCAGTTCTCAAGTATCACTTCTTGTTCACTTGTAGTTGAATTTCTATTGCAGTGAAAGTTTTTGTCCCTAGACGCTTACCGTTCTTCCTGATGTGGGTGTGGACCGCTGGGCAGATCATGACCACACAAATAATGGAGAAGAAGCGATACTAGTCTGCCGCTTCTCAGTGGGGAAAATTCATTTCCACTTGAGAATATATATTCTTTAGTATATAAAACAAGCCCCGGGTCTAGAGGTCCGCGGTGATGCTGTGTCAAGATGGGAAATTTGTTTGGAAAAAAGAAGCAAACGAGAGTCACGGAGCAAGACCGTGCGATTTTGGTGAGTAGCTATCACTAGCTAGCAGAGCACTAGCGTTAGCATTAGCATCTAAACTGCCCTCCACACCGGCAAATATATACATGCATTCAAAGCCCCGGCGTCGGAAGTAACCTGTACTCTTACTCCTTGTTCGTCAAACAAATAACAACAATCCCCAGCTCAACGGTGTATTTAATCATCTTCCAAATTGAAACCTGCTAACTGCTATAGTCAACTTCTTCTTAGGTGTTGGAAAGTTGGATAAAGTTTGCCGAATTCGTCCCTGGAGTCCAACTAAAATATGTCGTGTTTTATGACAAAAATATCACTAATGGTTTGGTTTATCCTGCGAATTTTCCGTCGTATTACATGGGGGTTTATAAACTCTGTTAGAAAACTCGGAGTTCTTTTAAAACACCGCAGAATCGGAGCCTACTTCAGTTCAAGCAGGATCTTGTTGACGCGACTAACGAGCTTGTTGCTGACTAATGACCCAGTGCTGACAACCTGGCACGACTGTTACCCTCCGACCGACGGTCACGTCTCGTCTCTTTGCTTTACGGCAGCAACTGAAACAGCAGCGAGATAAACTGCGGCAGTACCAGAAGAGGATCCAGCTGCAGCAGCAGAAGGAGAGACTTCTGGCCAAGCAGCTGGTCAAGGATGGCAAGAAGGAGTGAGTGCCGACCCAGGGGGAGGCGGCTGGCTGACGTCACTTCCTGATCTTTTTATAATGTCACAAAATTGTTTTTGATTGGTTTCATGGTGCGGACAGGTTTAACGGTTTCACTGGGTTTGTGATGTTGACAGAAAAGCTGTGCTGCTGCTGAAGAAGAAACGCTACCAGGACCAACTCCTGGACAGGACTGACAATCAGATCAGCAACCTGGAGCAGCTGGTGAGCCCATGGAGCATCAATCAATCAGCATAATGTGTTACAGTGTGACTTGACTGTTGGTGACACCTGTGTGTTTTCCAGGTCCAAGACCTGGAGTTTGCTCAGATTGAGACTAAAGTCATCGCTGGGTTGAAAACCGGAAACGAGTGTCTGAAGAAAATGCACGAGGTGAGAGTTTCTCCTTTCAAAATAGCCAGCATGCACCACAGCCGCTGTGTCTGTTGGTATTAATGAGCCGGATGTCCCGCCCCCCTGTGTCAGATGATGTCTATTGAAGAAGTAGAGCGCATCATGGATGAAACTCAAGATGCCATTGAATACCAAAGGGTGAGTGCAGGAGACTCTGAAGGAGTTCCAGGGTTGGTTCTGCTGAAGCCTCAGCCTTATATTTTGTTGTGTGCAGCAAATCGACGAGATGCTGGCCGGGTCGCTGTCGCAGGAGGATGAGGACGCTGTGCTGGCTGAGCTGGAGGCCATCACTCAGGTACGTCTCCACTGCCAGCCTGCCCAGCTGCGCCCGCAGCTCCAGTGCTTCGCAGCTGATTGGTCTCCTTCCCTCAGGGAGACATGGAGCTTCCCAGCGTGCCCACAGACCAGCTGCCCGACGTCCCAGAATCCTCGGAGAAGACAGCAGGTTTGCTGGTTCCTGTAATTATAAATTAATGTTTTTTGTTTTGTTTTTTGCTTCAAGAAAACATAACTATTGTGAATTACAGTGGGCTAAATCTAAGTTGCTTATAGGTTCCAGTGTATAAAAATTGGCTTGTTTTATAATTTCTATATTTGTATTGCAGCAGCAATTAACTTTAGTGGGGCTCAGAACGCTTTGGTTAATACTGTTGACCCTTATGCAAACGCTGTCCTGTCCCAACTGTCAAAATATAGAAGATGAAACCATCACAAAACTCACAAAATCGTTGATTGTTGAACAAAAATAAACACAAAACTTGAGTCCACAAAAGGCACAAAACTGCATCGGCAGGAGCACCGTCAGCATGTTAGCGTGCTGGGTTACATTAAATCAGTGTCAAAAGTGAAACTTAGACTGCAGGCAGAAGATGGAGTTTGCGTTGACAGCTAATAACTCAGGTGAAGCATGTTTGATAACATGAGTAGCAAGGCCACTCTCATAGTTCAAGCAGTGATGTCATATTAAAAAGTATTAAAAGGAAGGTGTTCGACCATCGAGACTGTGGCAGTCTGTCCATTTTCTCTCCTGAAAATATATCAGCCACTAGGTGGTGCTAGCTAACCACTGTGGTGACTGTAAAAGATAGACTGCTGCAGAAACGTTTAATGCTACAGTTCACCTTCATGACTCAACAAGATTATTTTCCAAATACAACAAAAGTTGCTCGAAGTCGCGGAACACACACAATCCTCATTCATTTAATTCCTTTTCAAACTTTAACTGTTCCTAACATTCATTCATTCATCTTCTATTAATTGTTGTCACAGGGTTGCGTGATCAGTGAAGGCAGGGTACACCCTGGATAAGTCGCCAGTTCATCTGTGGCCACTGTGTGTGTGTGTGTGTGTGTGTGTGTGTGACACAGGAGAACATGTCCACACAGAAAGGTTCAGAACCCACGACCTTCTTGTTCCTAACATTTTACACCAAGAAGAAGGTGGAGCCACTGAGCTGTGTGTGTGTGTGTGTGTGTGTGTGTGTGTGTTTCAGAGCCGGCGGCTCGCTCCAAGAAGAGGGTGGAGCCAGAGCTGATGAGCGCCTAGAGCCGTCAGCAGCGTCTGCAGACTGAGTCCGCAGCTTCTCCCCACACACTCCAACCCATCAGCAGGCCTCCAGACACTGAAGGCCTGTGGCAGAGTGACCTCATCATCCGCACTGCTCAAGGGCTCCACCTGCTGGCGGCTCTGCTTTAACTGCAGCAGCCTCAGCCAGGCGCTGATCACACAAGGGTGCCTGAAGTGAGCGCTCTCTCTCTCTCTTCCGCTGAATCATTTTACTCCAGGAACTTCGATGCACGACCGACGACCGTCTTTGTCACCAGTTCACTCTGTTTGTATTGAAGGGTGTGGGACCCCCCCCCCATGGTCTGTAATGAGAAAATCACATCTAATTACAGTGTTTTATCTGACAATATGTGTATTTGTCCTTGTTTTTAGTCATGATTCTGTTTTTTTCTAATTCACTTACGTCTCATAAAATGTAATTTTTTACAGTAAACTGAATGAGTTGGAGAGGAAAGAATGTCCTGATTAAGTGGTCTTATTGAAGTAACATATTTACACGAGGGTAACTTGTTTTTCGTTCTGGCATTTATCCGTTTAAAAAAATAATCATGAGTTTACAGAAACTCTTTATCTGTTCAGGAAGATTCTTTGTCATTTTCCTACTGCTGATTTTCAGTGTCTCTGTTGACTGAACACAGCACAGGATGTGTTCGGGCTGTGAACATGCTGTCTAGCCAATTACATTTTAAGCAGTGCCAGTCAGTTAGCCTCAGCTTGAAACATACTGTAACCGAACCTTTGCTTTTTGCTAATGACTAATGGGTGCCACTAAAATGTATAAACCAGAAAAATGTTAGTTTTAAAACATAAAATAAATCCTACCGTTGATGGGTAAATCATAATTTTCTATTTTTCAACCATCATTTAATATGTCACATGCATTATTTTTTGGCCCTGGGACTTTCTTCAATTGTTCTTTTCAATCAAAACACTACAATTAGAAAATAAAAAAGACGAATCGTTCTTATTAAACTTCAGGAAGTAATGGTGATTTTAAAATAAACGGTTTAGAGGCTAATTACCCTCTTTGATTAACATCAAAATCTAAATATTTAGTTGTATTTACCTAATCTAAACTGATTCAAGACTCTCCTCCACCTCCTAGTGGCCTATATCAGTGTCAGTGGAGAAAAGGCTGCTTGAGGTCTTCAGTTCTGGCATGTTCTCCGGCTGTGGCTGTTGCTCCTGAGTCTGTGACCCTAACTGGGTTGTCTTTTGAAGAATAGAATGTATAGAGTGCACAATACAGTGCCAAAAACTCTGTTTCAAGTTCTCTTTCATTCCTGCTTCAGATTTGGAATCAATCTGAAGTCTATGTGTTGATGTTCTCAGAAAATGTGTTCTGTCTCCCAACATGTAGAAGTTTTACATTCCATCTGGATAAAATCCAAGTATGGTCTCTGCTTTTCTGGAAACTACTTAGTATTACTTTTTCTTGTTTGTAATCACTTTCATAGATCTACATGACCTGATATTGTTATTAAGAGGTAGACTGTTGGGAAGAAAACATGCTTGAATCTGGAGGTGCTTGCTATGACTGACTGACTCATCTGTAACACCTGGCAGAGGGCGACACTCAACTCCTGTCCTCATGTAACCCTGCCAGTCAGAGCGGCACAGTATGGTGTGGGTTGTCATAGCAATAACATATCTAGAGGGCCAACCAGGGATACTGCCTGCTTCAAAAGTGCTAATCAAATCTATAATGATATATTAAAATAATGTTTCTCTTGTCGGACTGCGCCAAGGTGAGAATGAATATTAGGTTCAGAACAAATCCAACAGCCTAAACTTTTGACAACGCAATTTAGATAAATAACAGACTGCCGTCAGTTGCCATGGTGAGTCGTGTTAAGGCTCCATTAATGTTGGCTCTCTATGCCCGAGGTTTGTAACCTTGAGTGAACCAGCTGCGACCAATGCAACAGAGTCAAATCAGCTGTGATGTTGTCCTCTGAGGGTAAATCAAAACAATCAAATCACGGCCCAGAGTTTGTTGTCCGTGGTGTGTGTGTGTGTGTGTGTGTGTGTGTGTGTGTCACACTGATGTAATAGCGAGTGACAGTTTTAAGGAATTCGTGAACGTCGCCCATGAAGCCTTGTAAGTCCGATTATTGAACACTAGGTGGCGACACACTCCTTCTGAACTACCTGCCAATCTTCGATAACGCGTTTTTATATTTATATATAATTAGGACAAAGACTGGCTTAAAGCGTGAGACCTGACCTACTCAGAAATTAATCGGGCCTGGACCAGAGCGGATCTTTGGTAAGAGTTCATGTCTACCTTTTCATCCGTCCCCGGAGCCAATTAATCCCGGGTTAGTTCTTCTAATCTTTATTTTCTTTGAACCCTATTAATTAAGTGTGAATTCCCCTGTTTTTTTCTCAGGTCATTGATGTATCTGAGCAGCGGCCTCCTGGTGAACGGAGAGCTCTGTGGGCTGTGGCTCTTGAACGCATCGTGATGCTGATGAATCACTAAGCATGAAAAGGCTGAGAGGACTGAAGTGAGTGGGATGTACTGCTGAATGGACAGTTCAGGTGTGTGTGTGTGTGTGTGTGTGTGTGTGTGTGTGTGTGTGTGTGTGTGTCTTGCCCACTTGACTACACCTCCACTTTGAGCTGAAGGAGAGCTGTTGTTAGTTAAGTAACACCATTTTGACATCCCTCAATCTTGGATACCATCACTGAGAGTTGACCACATGTTTGTGGGTGATACACCGACAGCCCACACCTCCACCCCAATGTCTCACTCTCATTTGATGGTCTTGGTGAAGTCTTGTGTCTTGTGACATCTCAACCTTTCTGACTATTTCCAGACAAATCAAAAGTCCGTACACTCCCCCATTGCTCTATCTTTTAGTCCACGTAAAGCCAAGTCAGCAGAAAATACAATGTGGTCATTAATATGTATATTAAACCCTCGCTGTTAAAGAGCCTTTCCATGCTGCATGATCATGGTAATGTCCATAAATTTCCTTTTTCTCCCTGCCAGCAGAAACATAAACCCCCTCCTTCTCCTGGCACTGCCTCAATAAAGAACATATTGCAGGAAAGGCTAATGGTGCTAATGTAATCGGCTGATATACTGGCGGCCTGAACTGTAAGTTACAAGACAACTAAACAAAGGGAAGAAATATCTATAGAGACGTCCTCCCACTTGAAATATTATGCACTTACTTCCTGTTTTAGCTGTTATATGCAGCGCTCGCCACACCAGAGGCCACTGAGGACAAAGCCAGCTGGTTCTGTTATGTCCCATTCAGCCCCTGATATCTGAGTGTTATTAGACCAGATTCTTCTTCTTCATCATCATAATCTTCGTCATCTTCTTCTTTTCTTCATCATCATCATCATCATCATCATCATCATCATCATCATCTTCTTCTTCTTCTCCTTCTCCTCCTCCTCCTCTTCTTCTTCTTCTTCTCCTCCTCCTCCTTATCATCATCTTCATCTTCTTCTTCTTCATCATCATCATCATCATCATCATCATCATCATCATCTTTCACTGACAGAGTTTACAGAGTTGGCACCTAATTATAAATGCGCTGTCCATGAAGAGGCTTTTTAGGAGGGGAGCAGACGTGACTGTCTGTCCTCCTCCTTTATTTTTCCTTCTTTGTCTCTTTATTTAGGAGTTGCCATTTTCAAAGGTCACCGCGTCATGATGTGTTTGAGTGAGTGGGACTCAATCCACACAGCTGCTCAGTCGCCCTCCCCACACCCACCCACCAGAGCCCACTCATGCCACTGATGAAGAAAAGGAGCCACACAGTGATGGAGCAGAATGCAGAGGCGGGTGAAGGACGTTTTAAACCTTCACTTTAAAGAATGGAGACTCTCCGACAGCAGCATTAGTGGAATGAAAGACAATGGCCGGCACACAGCCGAGCTGCTAAATAAAGACGGTTTCCAGATCTGTGATGTTTTATCGGGATTAAATCTCTGAATGGGTTCCGTTTCTGAGTGACGATGTTGTATTGACCTGCTTGTCTGAATGGTTGTAGCGGAGCAGAGGCGTCGCGTGGGCAGCATGTGACACGGCGGAGGAGGCGTGGTCCAGCGCGAGCGCTCTGCTGCCTTCACGGCCCCGTTGGTAAAACATCTATCTATCTATCTATCTATCTATCTATCTATCTATCTATCTATCTATCTATCTATCTATCTATCTATCTATCTATCTATCTATCTATCTATCTATATCTAATCACAACGTGAACATGAATGTTTCTTTGATGAATTGCGTTATTGTGTTCTTGATTCACGTGTTTGTTCATTTATATTATTATAGTGAGTCTGAGTACTGGTACTCAGTACTGGTGCTTATCATTGGGGATTGACATTAGGGGTGGACATACTGTGAAGTCTGGCACATTGCCTGGGATCTAAACAAACAAGACCGCCTCCTCACAGCCAACCCTCTTGACCATACATTGTCACTTGAAAGTGAATGTGATCCACATCATTCTTCATAACATTAGATTATAAGAGTCTTAGTTTTAGGAGTATATATTTTAATGTGCTGAAAGATCATAGATTCTCATTGAAATAAAAGGGTTAATTTTTCAAACACAGATGTCACCTGAAAGTATCTCAGAGTCCAAAAGAAAACAAAGAAACTTTGTAAATAGAAATGGAGAGTAAAGCCGTTAAGGTTTACATTGAAATATTCCCACTCGTAATGAATAGTAGTAAACGGGTAAAAATACAAACTCAAAGAAGACAGTTGTTATTGATTCATGTATTAATTATAAGGACTTTGATTCCATCATCCTGTTTATAAAACCATATTTTATAGCGTCGTTGATTCTTGGTCGCTCCTCTCGCCTCTCCCAGTGAAGCTTGAATTCTCCCAGCGGCCTTGAACGCAGCGCAATCCGCCTCTGTGCTCCATTCGCCGGGCTGAGCGGTTGCGTGGGGAGCCGCACGGTGTGGGCGCCGCGCCGCGCGCAGGACTCTCCTATAAAAGCGGGGGATCTCGCGGCTGGACGAGCTCGTCTGTCTCGAGTCACCGCACGCACACACGCACCCACCCACCCACCAACCAACCAACCAACCAACCAACCGACCGACCGACCGACCAAGCAACCAACCAAGCAGCACCTGCAGTTTCGGAAGGAGTCGAATAGCAACGAGAAGAAGAAGAAGGAGAATCCAGTCAGCTTATGACTGACGTCTCCACCAGGATGTCCCGGACCGACGAAGTGCACCGCATCACGGAGAATGTCTACAAGGTAAGACGGAGCTTGACGGTGCGGGGCTGCTGGACACCTCCCCGACCTCCCGCCCCTGCGGAGGGAGACACCTGCTGCTGCTGCTGCTGCTGCGGGGACCGCGGCTCCTCCACTCACCTGTGTGTGTGTGTGTCCACTGTGTTGTGTAACTGTGAGGTCGGTGAGTGGGAGCGCTGCTGGTCCCGGTTGTGTTGAGTTGTGTTGGGTTGACAGTGACTTATGTTGGTGCTTCAGTTGACTGTTGTCACCTGTTAGAGACTCAGCAGAGGGGAATTCCCCCGAGGTTACCCGTGTGTGTGTGTGTGTGTGTGTGTGTGTGTGTGTGTGTGTGTGTGTGTGTGTGTCGGGGGCTGAATCTGTGAGCTGGATTTCTGCTCACTGGAGGTGTTTTGACCCCCAGTTTGCAGCCACTGGTTTTACACCTGGAGGTGAGAGAGTGAGTCCAGTGTGTCAGGTGTCCCAGGACTGAATAGAGTGAATAGAGTGAATAGACTGGCCCACTCCGCTCCTCCCGAAATGTTGGAAAGCATCCAGGTGACACACCCCTCGAAGAATCATATCCTCTATTGTCTCGTCCTCAACAGGACCCCCCCTCCCCCAAACACACATACACACAGTGTGAATATAGAGGCAGCCTGATGAAGCTCATGACCCTTCCTCACTTTCCCTGCCAGAATATGAAGGCTCTGAGGAGGAATCAGAGGAGGTGGAGGTGTCGCTGGACCCTGCTGATTCGGTCTGCACGAGGTGCCTTTACGATCGTCAGGATCCAACATTGAGAAGGAAGAAGAAGGTGAAGGAGGTGAAGACGGCGAGATGGAATAAGCATAAATCGAAATAAGGAGCTTGTTGTGTAAAAATTGAAGTCATGAAAGCAATCACTGCCATTCTCCCCCCCACCCCCCAAACGGTTAATTTAAAGGTGGAATTGTTCAACATTGAAATTTAAAATTCTTGCTGATGGTTCACAAATTCTTTGGCGAGTCTGAGTCTGGATGGATCCTGGGTGACTCGGAGCCAGAGACGTCGTCATGGTTCATTTTTAAATACCAAACGATCAATTATGGGGAGCTGAAGGTGTCAGTCGTCGCTGAAAATGCGAATGGCGCCGCGTATCTATGAACGCAGGACAAGGGAATTGCAGGAGCGCGTCGGTCGCATCAGTCGGTAGCAGGAGGCCACTCCCACCCTGTGCTGGCCACTCCCACCCCTCCTCTGCTCCCCCTGGGGGTGGGTTTGTGCGCTGATTTGATCTGATGAGGTAACTCGACATTTAGAGAAGCTAATGGCTCATCATTAATTCATTAGATTTGGGCCCCGGAGGTGCCAGCTCCCATCGCGTCAGCGGCACATCTGCTGTCCTCCGACGGGGTGAGCGACACGTGTCAGCGCACCAATCAGGAGCCGCCGTTGCTGGGCCGTCCATTCAGACGCTCCCTCCTCCTGGCTCTCCTGCAGCGAGCCAGGAGGAATCCACAAGATTCACCTGCTTCAGCCCCACTCTGCTGCACAAGCGGCAGGCGCTGATGACTCACACTGCCTGTGTGTGTGTGTGTGTGTGTGTGTGTGTGTGTGTGTGTGTGTGTGTGTGTGTGTGTGTGTGTGTGTGTGTGTGTGTGTGTGTGTGTGTGTGTGTGTGTGTGAGTGCAGCACGAGCTGTGAGGGCGGCTTAGTGCATCACGACTGTGTGCATGCGTTTCGCCCGTTTGTCAGCACTCACACCCGGCTGCAGAGAGACTGGCTCCATACCTTAGCCTGATGGTGTGTGTGTGGGTGTGTGGGTGTGTGTGTGTGCATGTGTGTGAGTGAGAGTGAGAGAGAGAGCGAGATGGCGTGGGTAAACTGTTTTCCCATGGTGTTGTGGTTGTTGCCCAACCAGCGCCATCTGCCTGTGTGTTGACTGAGGTTCACAGAGGAGCTGCGTTCAGTCGGTGTCGTGACCTCGCGCGAGTGCCGCGCTGGTTGAACTCAACCTGGGGAGTCAATCAGCCAGCTGATCAATACTGTGTGTTTTCTGCTTGGAGAAGCCTGATCAGAGTGGAGCGCAGGACTAGCTGGATGGAACGTTGCACTTGTCCATCTGGTAAACAGCCCACAGAAAGAAGTTTTTTGAAAGTGTCCATATGAACGTTAATAATAGTGGATTGGATTTGTATAGTGCTTTTCTTGAACCCATTTATTCATTCACACTACATTCACACCAGTGATGGTATGCTGCATGTGTAGCTTTCGGTCATTGAACAACCCGCTCTACCTCCCGAGCTACAGTCACCTCGTATTCAGAGTCACTATGTCATTTTCATAAGGAGCCACACAGATTTCTTTGCTATTAGTAAACCCATTTTGGAAACCGTGCAAGACTTCCCATTGGTCTGGTTCTGATGGAACTGACTGGAACCCTGGAGCCGCTATTGTTGACCAGCCAGCAGCGGTCCAGCATTTGGTGGCCCCCAAAAAATGGGTGTAAACATTTTCTGAGTCCATCTTTCCGAGGCTGTGTTGGTCCTCAGGAGGAGCCAGAAGTATTTGCTGTGCAGAACAATTTATCCCCACTGTCGCACAAGTGCAATCTGTTCAGGTTTCTTTGCCCCCCACCACTACCACCAATAGAGAATTATTCACACCAGTGAACAAGACATTGAGAATTACTTTCAGCAACAGGATTACATTGTCCTGCCACAGACATTTAGGGTTCTCAGCTGGTGCTGTGTAAGGTTTTATCGTTGTCACCTGTTGTTTGCGTGATTTTTTTTTCCAGTGCTGATTCCTGCAGGTCTGGAGGAAATGAAATATACAGCAGTGGACGATCAAGCAGCAAACACTCTGTCACAGGGTTTTGTTTTTTTGCTATTTTTTTCCCCCCGTCCTCCACACGTCGCTAATATGCATAACCTCGCCGTCTGCCAGGCACTCATGTGCGGGGAGGCACAACGAGCCTAAACCTTCTGCCTAATGCAACATTTTCTGCCTGCCGACGGTTCCAAACCGGCATTTCTGTCCTGCTAGGATTAGTCACGCCGATTTACACCTCTTCTGTCTCTGGCGGAGCAACATCAGCTCCGGCGTTGCGTGTCTGTCCCTGCAGAACGGCCTGCCTCCTCCTGCCTCGGGCGCAACAGCAGCAGCAGCAGCAGCAACAGCGGCAGCAGCAGTAGCGTCATAGCGATGCTGTCAGATGGTGTTCCGGGGCGTATAGTTGTGTTGCGTAACAGTGCGCCGTCGTTTACCTTTTTGTCGAGCGCCTCACTGATGTGACTAATCCCCAACTCGGCTGCCGAGCGCAGCTTTGCCGCCCCTCGGGTTTAGCTTTGATTCTGGCGTCAGTGTGGTCACGCCTCTGGGCTCTCATTAGCATAAGGCAAACCACACCGCCTTGGGATCGTTGGTCAGAGGAGAAGAGCATGAAGAAGAGGAAGAAGAAGAGGAAGAAGCATTGGGAGATCTTCATTCACAACACCTGATGACTCACTTGCCACAACTTCATTAGCTAATCTCATATCTAGGTTATTTTGGCCCCCTAGTGGCGAAAGTCTGCTGCTCACCAAAGACGATCTGATGTGTGTTTTTATTTTCCTTCCTGCTCCATCACCATCGTTCTGACAAGCCCAGTCGGCTGTTTTAGGGGTGAAAAGATCAAGACGCAATGCTGGCAAAAGAGGAATTAAATAGATGGAGCTGATTGGCTTGAGGTGAGGTCAAGTTCTAGCTCGGGGGCGGGCAACGTTTTTGACTGGTGGGCAACAATGAGTTCTAAAATTTGAGGGGCTGGAGGAGGAGCAGATAGATGGAGTGTTTTGGTGACCAACCTCATAGGAGAAAAAAATGTATCGTGGCATATGTAGAAAAACAGGTGCTTTAATGTCTGTTGAAAATGAACAAAAGCGTTACAACAAAATATGTGTCTTTGAAGCCCCATGGTATTTAGCTCTTTATTGAAATGACTCTTAAAACACTAAAAATGAATGAAATACAGATATTTTATGACTTACTTACTATCAATATCATTTCTTCAAGTTTTGCGTGCTGGTTTAAAAAAACGGGCCGTATATGGCCCCCGGGCCATAGTTTGCCCATTGCCTCTTCTAGCTCCTTCTGTGGTTGCTTACAATTTGACAAAAGCGATGAGAATTCTTGCAGTTTTGCGGCTGCTCCTCTCAGGTTCTCCCAGAATGCCTTTCAGCAACTGCTTGACGAAGCAATTTTTCTGGAAATAGGTGTGGTTGTTGTTGTTGTTTTCTGCAGCTACACTGATACATGGACCAGTTTAAGTTCTTCCCTCAAGTGGCTTCAAAGGTCGTTGAGGCACGTGGATTTCAGTCGTCTGTAAATAAAAACCCACCGGTGTGTGAAGTTTCACTTTTCTCCTTCCACACAATCTTGAACACTGACTCGACTCGGTTCAGCGCAACAGGCTCCCTGCTCTGACTCCTCGCTCCTCCTCAACGACACTGCGCTCTCGGCTGTCAGACAGCATCGTCGCTGACATGTGCCGCCGCCGGTGTGTGTCATCAGCCCTCGGCGCGTGTGTAAGCTGCCCTAATGTGCGTTGGAGGTCTGATGGGGGAGGGAGAGGGAGACGAGCAGAGGGGCTGGCAGGAGATGTGAGGAGAGAGCCTGGCATTACAAAACCCCTTTTTTTTCCCTCCTCCGGCGGAGACAGAGCCGCAGTGTCGCTGAGGCGACCAGCAACATCTGCAGGCCTGCTGAGGCCTGCTTTCAGATGACGTCACACTACAGGCGGCAAAAGTATTCACGTTCTGTACTCAAGTAGAAGTACGGATACTTTTGTGAAAACAAAAATACTGTGGGAAAAGTAAACCTACTGATTCAACTCCATTGTTCAAGTCAAAGTAAGAAAGCACAGGTTCTGAAATGTACTTAAGTGAAACGTAAAGATTATGTTGCAAAAAGTAAAAAAATGTGACTGGACTGGACTGAACTGACCAGAGGTCAGAGGTCTTGATGAGCATCTGGATCATTTTGAAGGGCTTTTTTAAGTACAAAACTATTTTTTTTTTTTTTCCTTTTCAAATGCATCACAACCAAACAGTAATCAGTAATAGTTATGACCAATGAGCCATTATTGGATGTTGACACTTTTTATAACAATAACCAATGTTATAATCTTTAGTTTATTTTTTTGGGGGTTATTTTGACCCTAAAACTGATGTACTCTAAAATAATCTTCCTCTAAAATATGATCCACTTTTATATTGAACTACACAGCAGCATAGACTTTTACACCACGCAAAAGTAAAGAGCATGCTTTTCCAATGTAAAAGTACAGACATGCTTGTGCAACTGTAGGGAGTATAAATAAAAAGGTCGTCAGAAAAAGAAAAACTCCAAGAAATGACAGATACCTGAAAGATCTACTTAAAGTATTTCCCACCTTTGCCTCACACAGGGCACCACAATGTTCTCTCCTCACTTCCTGCATCCCAAGGATGCGCCAGTGTGGCCCGAAATGCCTCGCAGCCCCCTTTTGCAGTAGACGGTTAATGATACATTTAATGGCTCTCCGTTGCAGCTCTGTCGCTCCGTGAAGGACGCAGCGCTTTGGCAGAGCGCTCGGAGGCTCTGCGATTGTCTCGTGACGGAACGTCCTGTGTGATGCCTCTGAATAAATACGAGGACATATGTGTTCCCGCGAACATAGGGCTCGATCATAGCTGCTGGAGGGGATGCGACGGCCTCGAACTAAGACGGCCTGCGTCAGTGTGATGATGATGATGATGGTGATGATGATGATGACGCTGGTGCTGCTGCCGATGCTGCTGCTGCTAGCACTCCTGGGCTGTGAGTCCAACGTGAGGTGAATGGGGATGGATGGCTTGGGAGGGGATTCCAGGCTGTTCATATATGGTGTGCGGAAATGCTTCCTCCTGCACAGCCCCCCGCCCCCCCAACTCCCCCGACCTCTCTTGCTCTCTCTCTCTCTCTCTCTCTCGCTCTCTCTAAAGCTGCATCTGTGGAAATTGGGGACACTGACTCAGCCTCTGCACAGAGATAATGGCTCATCTGAAAGGGAAATTGGTGATGTCCCCCCTCTAACACACACACGCGCTCATACACGCACACACACACACACACACACACACACACACATAGAAGATAAATAGTGCATTTCCATCTCCCGAGAGCATTGGAGCGTTACGGCTCTAATGCGCTGATGTGTCGTTGGTGGCAAGCGCCAGCAAAATAACGTGTCCACTTCCTGGGAAATGGAGGCAAAGAAGGCGACGGGGGCAACAACATTGTGTTTATGCCATTGCACACAGTCCTGGATGGAGAATGTGCTTGTCTGGGTGCGGCTAGGCCCGTCATCTGGCACCAAGAAGGAATTCATGCACGTCTTTAGTTCATTCCATCACAAACCTGATGTTTATTTGTTCATTTTGAATTAGTGGTTCTGCAATGTTCGCCATAGAACACGTTGCTTTAACCAAATGACATCCTCTGAGCACACACACACACACACACACACACACACACACACACACACACTTGATGACCGGCTCGGTCACCTTGACTTATGAGTCAGAGCCAAACACACCTGAGTGCCACAGCAGCCGGTGCCATTTCCAGGGTGACCACCTGGAGAAAATGACCTTGTGTGTGTGTGTGTGTGTGTGTGTGTGTGTGTGTGTGTGTGTGTGTGTGTGTGTGTGTGTGTGTGTGTGTGTGTGTGTGATCTTCATCTCCATTCTGTTTGCACAAGTAAGAGCATTAATTGCACAAGTATGCAACTAAGTGTTTCTTATCGGTGCTGAAACTGATTCTGTCGTGCTTGAGTGTGTGAAGGACGGAGCTCTGAGTTCTGAGCTCTGAGCTCGGTGGTGCCTCCAGCTTCTCCTTGTGCGTTGTGTCGTTCATCTGCACAGCAACAACAATGTTTGCGGCTTTTCCTGTTTTTCCACAGAACCGTCTCAGAAAAATAAATCTTCCCCCTCCTGTTTTCTTGTCCCTACTTCGCTGCGGTTGCCAGGTCCCTTCTTTGTTGCCAGATCTGGTCCTGCTGCTCGACTTGCTTGGTGACGCCTCAGCGGGTTCCAATGGCGCCACATGGTCAGTTTGGCTTTACAGTAATTTACACCCCGGCATAGCATGAACCAGCTAGTGTTTGTGGGGTCTGTGACTCAACATGCGCGCAGGAGGACACACACAGACATGCACACACACATTCTGCTCCAGCTGCCTTCTCCACATGATGCAGAAGCTGATGAAGGTTGTGCTTGTGGCTGCTGGTGTTGTTTCATTCTCTCCTCTGCTCAGATGGAAGGAAACCGCTGGTTGCTGATTTTTATTATGCTTCAAGCCTTCTCCCGTCAGCAGCGGTCTGTTAACAGCCCCAGTCAGCTGAAGCTGATTGTCTAGCGGAATGAATAGTATGTGGCAGGTGTTGATGAAGCTCTTGAGGCTGTAAGAGACACCTTTGAATGTGTTTTGATTGCGGGACTAGAAGTGGGCAAGCCTGACTGCTCCCAGTGTTTGCCAAACGACGGGAGGGTTTGTAATGCCAGCCGCAAGGTTTGGAAAGGTAATGATGGTCGTGGTTCAGGTTCAGGGCTCAGAAGATGAAGAACTGTTGAGGTTGAGTTGAGTTTCAAACAAAGACAAAGAACATGTTTGCCTGCCGTCACTGATGCTGGATTTACACTGTAGGCTGACTGCTGAGATTTGTCACTTACATTGTTTTTGTTTTTTTTGTTTTTTTCCCTCTTGGCTACATCTACCCAAAACAGTCACTTATAGCTGATAACAACACTGGTGTGATGGATGTCATTGGATAATATAAATGAAAATGGAAGATATCAAAATCCTCATTTTCTTTATGAAGCATTAGAAGATTAGTAGAGGAATTACTGTGGATCCTCGTATTGTTCCATGGATTGATTGGGTTTAAAGGACAACCAGATGGGTTATTCCTAAAAAGTAGATTATAGTCAGGTTGTAGGAGGCTGTTTGACTGTTTCATTATGCACCCTGCAAAGCTTCGGAGGAAAAGGACAGGAACCATCTGCTTTTTAACCGTCTGCTGTGACGGCTGCTCATGTCGATCACTTTTTATGATGTCTGCTGCTACAAACGTGGTCTATTGATGGACGACTCGCACAGCCAGGGAATGTTCAGCCTGCCTGCTTAAACCACAGACACCGTCGCAAATGTTCATGCTTTCTTTTTCCTGCTCTTACTTCAATATTACACATCCAACCTGAGTCCGAGACAATGGAAAGAATTGGAGCTTGGTCACTTTTGGCTGGATTTTGCACTACAGTGTTTCAAGTGACCAAAGGAAATTGGAGTCAACTGGGTGACACTGACATTAATGACTTCTGGGACCAGCTTGTTTCCTTTTCTGGGTTCCTGGTCAGACAGAAATGTTTAATATCTGTTAAAAGTACACCCAGGTTTAAATGTATTTAACAGATGGAAACATTTAAAAGGAAAAGAAAGGACATCATCAAATAAACATTGGATCTTGGCCAAGGGAAAGGGAAGGGAAGAAAATACTTGTAAGTACATGTAGTGTAAATATCGTCACACCACCTTCAGGGTTATTTTATGCTAAATGCCAAATTTTTGCAGACCCGCTTCAAATTTAATGAATAGTCAGTTGGGTCTTGGCTGCAGAGTTGGACGGGACTTGATTTGTTTGTTAGAGCTTACTGTTTGAACAAAGGATAAATCGGAGTCTTGGTCCCCACTCGCTTTGTTGTCCAAGTTTAAAGCGCTGTCAGTGACTGGTTCTGTCAAAACCACAGAGATAAACAATACTCTGAAAAATCTCTTTTTCTCAATTGAAACCCATCCAATGTGGAGGCTGAGCTGAAGAACAAGCTCCAAAATAAAAACCATCCCAGGTCGGAATGCCTTTCACCTGCAGACACTGACGCTACATGGCAGCCAGCACAGTCCAGTCAGAACAGCAGGACACACACACACACACACATACACACACACAACACTGTCAGAGTGACACAAACAGAATCCCTCTCCAGAGTTCTGCTGGTTCGCACACACTCAGAGTCTTGTCACACTTGGATGCGTTTAGGACGAACACCGGCCTCTCCGGGAAGAAGGTACACAAGGTTGTGTTCTTTTTCCGGTGGGATTGATAAATATTTCAGACCGACAACAATTCATCACAGTGGACCAATTCAACGCTTGAAAGGCTGGTGAAGTTCACGTGTCCCTCCACGTTTCCTGGAATCCCGCCAGAAGACCGCACTTTAGTCTCTGGTCTTCAGGTGAAAAATCAGCTCTTCTTGGTCTTCAGTGATTGGCTGCACTGTGGCATTTAGTCGGTCTCTGTCATCAGGCCAGGACAAAATAAATGCTGCCTCAGCAATACTGTAGTTGAATAACAGCGACTGTATCATCTTCCGTGGTTGGAATCTTCCATGATCATTAATCAACAGATAATCTGTTTGCATCTGAAAACAAAGTGGGAGATGACGCATCGTTTGTTACTTTGATGACATTCACTTGTCCCCACTGCTGCGAGTGAGATAAGACAATCCTCCCGCTGTCGTCGAGTTCGGCCATTTAATTGGGAAGTTGATCAGCAAGTCAATTAAAACACATGACTGCCGCAAATGGGCACAGTGAGACAAAGGCAGCCAGTGTTTGTGCCATAATCCCCTCTAAGTCCGCACAAACTCATATACGGGAGGTTTTTTTTCCTCGTAGGGAACGCTAATCAGCTTCAGCCTCGGCAGCAGAAAGGACAAACTCAGCTGATTGAGAGTGGATTACACCAGGACGGCCGAGTTAATGATCCTATTAAATCGTTGCCTCAACCATATGAGCATGTGCTCAGGAGGAGGCGGGGACAACTTTGAGTTGGCTCACATGTGGACGTGTGCACCGTTGATGATGACAGACAGGTGTATAAAATTGGGTGGGGAAAAAATGGTGAAGGACGAGACTTAGTTCCTGAGCTGCAGTTCCAGTAACAATGACTGCATTAATGACATTGTTTGTTTTATTTTTTGTTTTTCATTAAAGAACAACAACATGCCAATCAATAAGTTGCTCAAATCAAATGCCAAGAGAAGTTTATCTCCTTAGAAAAAGAATTCATTTTTAAAAATACTTTGTATTATAGAAACCTCTTGTGCTTGTACCACCCAATATGATATCCAATATGCCATCTGGGAAAGTAGTTTTTCACAAAAACCCAATAGATGCAATTTTCTTTAGGTCACATGATGATAACTTGACGAGCCAATCAGGAGTGCCATGTCATGTTTACTAACAAGATAAAGAAGAATGACGAGCTAAGCTGCTATGCTAAGATGTGATGTCAACACGTAATCTTATGAATCACGAGTAGCGAAGGCTAGTGTGGAAAAAAGCTCAGTCAGTCTTCACAGCCTTTATGTAGAGAGGCCAGTATTTTTCAAACATGATTTTAAAAAGACTACTGGCCTAATTTTCCTGCAGAGATCCTGGGAATGATCCTTGAAAAAAAATAAAATAAAAACCTTCCCACCACAAGGTTTTGGTTCCCACCAGAACCTTGTCAGCGGCATCCACTCGTCTCCTATAAAGTGTCAGAAATCTCAAGCATTCCCACCATTTCCAACTCGTGCTCTCCGGCTCACTTCAAATTATTCGACGCATGAGGCCAGACCCGTCCAGCAGCCATTACATAAGGCATCTCATCACTCAGTCAGCAACTCATTAACACAAGTGCACACACACGCAGCCAATCCCTCTGCCAATCCCTCTGTTTCTTCTCTTCCTCTCAGTTTGTTGATTCAGACATGACAGTCGGGTGTCTCTCCATCCTCTCTATATTTATTCCTTTGTTGATGCTTCCATTCTGCCCTGCCAGGCGGCGGGACACGCTGCTCTGCTGCTGATTGCTCCTGCTGGAGATGGTCCACCGCCTGGCACCTGCGGGCGTTGCAGAAGACAAATTGCACTCGGAGGGGAAGGGAAAACTGGGTTAGAAATAAGTTTTTTGGGGTTTTTTTTTCTGTGAAAATCTTCTCCTGTTAATAATAATAATAATAATAATTATAATAATAATAATAATGACATATTGCTGTCTTTTCTAATAAATCCACAGCCTTCCTCGTTGGAAGAGCAGTAGATTTCCTGTTCGGAAGCGACCTCAGACCAACATTGTCCTCCGTGTCATCCTGACTTATTCATGTCAAGTTGACGTTTGTGCACCACGGTGACTGTCGGCTGTCAGTCAACAACCACGTTCAGACATTCTGCAAAGCTAACAGCCACAAAAAACACATCCGTCAACTGCGAGAGTGCGAGAGCTGCAACCTGTTTCCTGCCTCAGCTTGTATTTATTCATCCAGCGTGTCTGCACTTCTCACTTCTCTGGTGCTCTTTGATGATTTATTAAAGTTTTTGGAAGCTGTTTCAACCCAGATCTCCTCAATCGACTTTTCCGAGCTGGATGGTAATATGGACACAAGCCCTGTAATTAAAGAATAGTGACATTTGTCAATGCAATGTTGCAAAACGTGTAGTTCTACATCTAACAAGCTCCTAATAAAAGCCAGAAACATGTTGGCACTACCCACTTATAGTAAGTTGTTGGTTTCCCTCAGAAAAAGCAAAGTGCAGATGCACAAAACAGGTTGATGAGCAGTCCAGGACCATGGCCAGACTGACTTCTTTATGCCCACTGAAAGGCAGAGAAAGATGTGTTCCTTTACAAATATTTCCACACTTGATTTCTCGGAGTGGCCGGTTTTGCATTAATTAATTGAACATGGGTGGTTAGCAATTAATTGCCAAAATTGTTATTGGAGGACTAGGTTAAATTGGGATTCTAGTGTCTGTTAGTCAACTGTGTTAGAAAAATGACCTCACTTCAGATATTCAGAGTAAAGTATGATTGGAATGTGCGTTAGAGGAATAAGAATGTATGTCGATCCGGTGTTCAGAAAAAAATGTGAAAGAAAAACTGCCTCTGGCTTCCCCGAGGACATATTCCAGATGTCATGTTGCAACACTCAGAGAAAAAAAAGAGACTTTGTCCCCCGGGAGTGCGACATCTTGCTGTCCTGAGATGACTTTGTTTTGGCATTTTTGCTCATCGGTTCCCTTCACCCCAAACCTGCAGTTTTAAAGTTGAAGAAGAAAGTCAACGAGTGCGAGTTGTTGGCGATGGAACTGCTACAACTGGCAGAAGTGAAAGGGTAGCAGGACTGAGGGGGAGGCTGAGTCACCACGGAGACGGAGAGACTTTCTTCCTTCACTTCAGGTTCAGGCTGTTGCTTGTCTTGTGTCCCTTAACTCACAGACTCTCAGTGAGAGGTGGAGAGTCAGTTCAAACACTGCATCTATCATAAATACTGATGTTTTTTCCTCCTTCATTCTAACGATTATTCCCTCAGTAAACTGTGATGTTGGTCATCATCCGACTGTTGTGACATAACGACAATTTTCCAACATTTGTTTCCGACACTGTGCTGTACAACTTCAAATGTTTGCCATTGTAAGATGTGAGGAAATTATTATTGTGATATTGCTTTGATTTGATCTGAAATCTTTAATTCAAACATGTAAACAGTTTTATTATCAACAAAAGACATCTGATGCATTTTCAACTGGTCAGAGCATGATCAAAGTATTTTGAGGTCACATCAGACTTTAGCTGAGAAAAAGTTACTCTGCAAGCTTGTAAAATAGCGGGTTTACATTGTGTTAAATGTCGTTACAGTCTTCCCTGGAACTCTTGTTTTCAGGAGGAATTTTCTGTTTCCCCTGAAGGACCTGTCCAGTTGTTGTTAACACCGAGTATAGTTATGGCTGTGTAGTAGCTTCGAGTTAAGTTTCTATTCTCTCCTCCGCCTCCTCCAACTTCACCTCCGTGCCCTCATCCTCCGCCTTGTGACTCCTACTCCTTCTACTACTACTACTACTACTACTACTACCTCTACTACTGGTACTACAGCTCTTCTGTCAAGGAATGGGTTTCATCAACATTTTTTTTTGGTGGTTTTTTTTTTTTTAGTGTAATTGTACTTTGACTAGCTTGTGCTCTGTGGACGTACCAACCAGCACTTGGTTTGGCCATGAGGATCTGTACTGGTGGTCCTCCGTTATCAAGTGGTACATTCCTAAAGGTTGACTATGGCAACACAGTAGTCAGTAGTCCTACAGTTTGAAGCTTCATTTTTTGCCTGTCCATTGGATTAGTGGGTAGTGGTGGATGAGATGATGTGTCGAATTGCCCACTCGTTTGCAAGTTCTTGAACTTCATCTGAGCTGAACCGTGAAATGTTGTCTGAGATCGTCATCAGCAACACCATGTGTCACAGCTGCATGTTGAACAAGAGCTCAGCGTCCTTGACGTTCCAACCCAGAAGAACACACCTCTTGCTCTCCTCTCGTAGTTTTCAAACCCAACTTCACTGTGATGAACATGATTAAGTGTTTACTTTGTCATAGCAGGTGGGGTAATGTTTAAGAGTGTTCCAACATTTTCCTGAATGGTTTTGGGATTTTGGCTGTACCAGTTGACTTTGTGTCTGAAGTATTTTTATTCCTAACTATCCCATCCAGTCGTCAGATGACAGTTTTGTGAAGGGAAATGGGCAAACTGGCAACAATGTCTCTGTGCCATGTTTATTGGCTGCTCTGGGCTCTTGATAAGACTCTTGATACATCTGGTTTGCACAGACTGATATGTCCACCTCACACAGTTCTCTTCACAACTACATACTTTTACTCTTACTCTTCAGTGTGACCCTATGTGGGTTGCTATAAGATTTGGCTTCCATTTCTTTGCCACAGACAGACTGAAATCTTTCAAGTACAAAGAGCGGTGCCAATGCCTGAAGTGGAGTTGCGCGGGCAACAGATTTTTCCGCTTCTGGAGAGGACTGTTTCTCAACCACTTCTTGGGTAGATTGAGTGTCACGCACATCTTCCTAATACCACTTCTTCTAGTGTCACTGTCATCTTGGGGGTCCTGGATGGTCAGACAGGATTTATCTTGGATTTGTGGTTTCCTTCTTTCTAACCATGGATTTCTATTGCTTCGAGGCCATGACTCTGGCTCCTTGCCTCAGTCGCATGCTGTTGTGTCTTTGGTGTCACCACACAATACGATGTCATCCATGGCAATCCAGTACTTCTGGTTGTGAGGATAAACTCCAACTTCATCATACAGTCTGTACATCTCCTCATTCAGTTTTCAGTTTTTCAAGATGGATCTCTTGTTTCTACACATTGCTTTGCAAATGTATGGTGTCTTCTCTTTGCTACTCATGCCCTGAAAGGAATGCTCAAGACCTGAAAAATGTATTGTTCATGTGTCAGTTTCTTTCTCAGTGAAACATACACTGCCGTATGTGTCAGATTTCTGTATCATGTTCTCTGACTTCCTTTCTCTTCCTTATTTGCAAAATGGAATGTGTTATTCACACTGCCGCTGTGTGTTCTCAAGCCACTTGCAGAAACAGCAGTGACTGTACCTTTGGATCCTTCCCATATGGCTCAAGACGTCCATGTACATTCTAAACCTTCGTCTGAACTTCTTCCAGAAGTCCCAAAAGAGGTTGACCATGATCGGACCATGTTTCAGTCTTCATTTAACCAAAAATGTTATTTTATTCAACTTCCATTGTGATGTCTATTTTTTTGGGGAAAAGATTTCTTCAAACAAAAGCATTGGTTGCAGATGAGCGTCAGAGTTCAGCGAGTGTAACAGAGTTGAAGGTGAAGCACTGCTGAGCAGAGGAGCTCAGCAGCCAAAACCAGGTTTCAGTATAATGGAGACAGCAGGGAAGGTGGGAAGACACACAAGACTCGCTCTCTCTCTCACACTCACACACACACAGACTCTCACACACACACACACACACACGCGCACACGCTGGAAACAAATCCCTGCTGTACTCCTCTTGATCCTGGTTGGCTCCGCTGACTCTCTTCTTCCTTCCTTCCTGCCTTCCCTGTGTGTGTGTGTGTGCGTGTGTGTGCGCGTGTGTCCGCGTGTTCGTGTCCCAGTAACGAGCGGCGCTTCATCACTGGAGCTCACCACCGGTGTTTATATCCGTCCCGTCACTCGACTAACCCAAGGTGCCGTCTGTGTCTCCTTCTCCTCCGGCAGTCCATCATGGAGCAGTTCAACCCCTGCCTGCGGAACTTCATCGCCATGGGGAAGAGCTACGAGAAGGCCCTCACCAGTGAGTACACCCAGCCATCATTTGCTCTCTCTCACCTTGCGCCCTCTCTCTCTCTCTGTCTTCATCTTCCTCCTCGTCACTCATCCTTTCTGTCCTGTAGTCCAAGTGGAGGGCAGCTGCTTTTATATCTGTGTACTTCCTCTGGGAAAAACGGCTGTACGGCATCGTGAAGTGGCAATGCTGACACGGCTATTGACATCGCAGCGCTCTTGCCGTGCTTTTTTCTTATTTGTTTACGTTCCCTTGTTTGTTCTTGGGGTCTTTTTTTTAAGAGCGATCGAGAGCCCCCGCTAGAGGAGACCCTCGGAGGGTTCATCTCCTCCTCTGAGTGTTTCTAGCATCGCCTCCGCCTCGCGTCCTCGTCCTTGCTTCTTGTGCCTTGCACAGGTCTCTTTCGCATGGCCGTGGACATGTGCGTCTGGATGTGTGTGTGCGTGCATGCGCATGCGTGACAAAGACAACGATCAAGACGCCGATGGAGATAAACAAGATAAAAGGTAAACGACGGAAGGAAGCGGTTCAGATCTTGTGCGATTTAAGTAGAACAGGAGCAGTTGTGAGAATGAGCCGGGGCTCCCCGTGGGACGGAGGAAACGAGAACACAGCGAGCCGGTATCCAGGACACGTTGAGTTGAGTGGAGAAACTCAAAAAAAGAGGGAGCGCGCACTAATCAAGAGAGCGGCACGTAGCGAGCGGAGCCGTCATCGGCAGCCGATCAGGACACCTGGACGCTGAACGGAAAGCGTGCCGTCTGCAGGGGATTAAGGTGCCTCGCGCTTCCAGATTGGGATGAAATGGCTCGGAGCAAGGCTGCGGACGTTCCCCTTCCCTCCCCCGAGCGCGTTGAGCTCATTTATTGATAAGAAAAGTGCTTTTTTCTTCCTCTCCGCTCCTCTGTGATGGAGGTTATGGCGGGGGGGGAGCGGGGGAAGGGGGGCTGCGCCGCAGCGATGTGGGCTCTTACTCACCGGCTGCGTGAGGGAAGACTGTGGAGCCCGCGAGGCCTTTAAGGGAGGCCTCACTCCTGTCTGATAAGGCTAAAAATAGCCCGGCGGGGGTAGAGGATGGGGGGGGATTACACTTCATCAATGCCGGGGCGGTTGACAGCAGGGGGGCTCAGAGCAGAGCCGAGCAGAGCATCCAGACAGTCTCGGCTCTCTGCGGCTTCACTGCCAGGCCCCGATGGTGGAGGCAGACCATCATCTTGCTATTGTCTGGCCCTTCAAACCCGGCATGTGCGAGAGTGAGAGACGGAGAGGAGGCTGTTCTCCACTTGAGTGTATGAACCTCCTCCGTCTAATTATAGATTCCTCCAACAGAAGCTTAATCTGCCGTCAGGGCTCTTTCTAGCTGCGAGATCCAGTTGGGTGCGGAGAATGTTTCAGCGTGGGAAAAAAAGCCTGAAGTGAGTCCTAATGCAAATGGCTGCAGGTTTGAATGAATGCGGAGACACTGAATGTGCATTCGTAGCTGGCTTCCGCTCATTTTCCGTGGTTGGTTCAACCCCGCTGTCCGTCGTCTGCCCGGCTGTTTATCTCTGTTCCAATGAGCAGCCAGTCCCTCCGCCCTCCCTTTCCTCCATGTTGCTGCCAGAAAACTTTCCCTGCAGCTAAAACTCTCCTCGCTCTGCTCTGTCGTTAGCCAGGCTTCACAGGTAAGAGGGTTGTGGAGCCCAGCGTGGGTCTCCTCTTGGTTGCTTTTGGTCAAATCGTCTCTGTTCCCACTGTACAGCTCGTCTCATGCTGACCAGAGAATGTTGATGGATTGACCATCTTGGCTCCACTTGAAGAAGAGTGGAACCCAGTGTAAGTCATGTGGAGAATGTTCTCCACGTGGAAACAAGTGCTTTTCATGGTTCTTCTCTGCTGAGGCGTCTCCACCGTTGTTCTGTGCAAACACTCATCAGTCTGACGCCTCTCATCATAATAATGATACTCTGAGTCCTCCGGACTGGGCCGTGTGTCCAGTGGACTCATGGCTGTCAGTCACTGTGGGATTAGTTCTTTGAGCTCTGAGAGTTGTTAATGCCCAAGTCACTGGGGAGGCTGTGTGAGTGACGGCTGGGCAGTTTTACAAGTTTTCTGTCGTAGGCTGCTGTCAAAATAATGTCCTTCAAAGTTTTCTCCAAATTGCTTAAAGTGCCGTTGTGATTAAGTGATAAAGGTTGAACTCCTCATTCTGATTTCATTTTGTCGCCCAGTACTGGTACCTTCACTGTGGAATTCAGAGATGTGAATGATGTCACATTTGCTCACAATATTTTCTCTTTTGAGTCAGAGAAGCTTTGAAATTTTATTAATAAGGTGACTGAAGCTTGTTCAGAAAGTTTTTACCTTGGACTTGCAACTGAGAGCCTTCAAACACAGATACCCATAGTTTTGTTGTTAGCCTTGTTAGTAATTAGCGGTCTAACAACACACACTGTAGAGGCTGCAGGATACCGTCAAGATGGCTTTAGTTGTAGCATCCGTCTCGGCCGTTGCTCAAGTTCCTCAAAGCTCATGAGTGGATATTTTGGCTTGGGGTTGTGTTTCTGATGATGTAGCCGAGGAGGAAATCTGAGTTCATCGTACCTCAAGTTATTTGCCCATTTCTGTGCCCTCGACACGTTTATGAGGTAAAAAACAAAACGGAGTATTTCCAGGCAGATGTTGCTTCGCAGGAAGCTTTGGAACAGAACGTCTTTGAAATCACTATTATTACTAGTACTAGAGTTATAAGTATTGGCCACATTTTAGAGTTGTGATCGCTGAAGTCTTGCAGTTTTACCCTTTTGTATACAACATTGAGATTTTCGAGACAAACGGACAGGAGCTGCTTTGTTCCTACAGCGGCCGAGTGCATTTGCTGCCACTCAGACAGGTGCGAGCTGTTTGCAAAGACTTCCCTTCCTCCTGCTCCTCCTGCTCCTCCTGCTCCTCCTCCTCACTGTGCTTGAGGTTAGTCTCTTTAGCCATATCTCTGTTTCCTGTAGTTGCCTCCATCGAGCTTCCCTCTCCTGCCGCCTGGTCTCCACCGCCGCCTGTCGCTCTTTTTTTATTTCCCATGCCCAACCTTGCCTCTCTGGGGTGGGCGGGGCCTGTCGGGGGAAGGGCCTGCACAGCTTCAGGAAGTGCAAGTTCGATTTCCAGCTGCGCACCGCTGATCTGACGCCCAATGCTTCCATGTTTCCAGGTGTCACATACGCTGCAAAGGGCTACTTCGACGCGCTGGTGCGGATGGGCGAGATGGCCAGCGAAAGTCAAGGCTCTAAGGATCTTGGTGAGTCCTTGCAGTAGCTGCAGTGCCCCCTGGTGGGGCGGAGGGAGTTTGCTCCAGTAGATGGTGTGACAAGGGGATGGCTTGCGCTAACCTAAAACACATGCTCTACATCGAGCAATTCTTTCTGGCAAAGGGAACTTTTCTAGAACCCTAGAATGCCGCAGCGGGTCGAGTGTTTTCTTTTCTGTCAGGAATTTGTCATTGTCAAAACGCACCTGGCTGGTTCATCTGCAGTTTCCGCGACGATTGCTGTTGAAAAGTTTGGCTTTAGATGTGCACAAAACAACGCTTGAAAAAAGTGGATTTCATCTTTCCTAAAATTGCTGCGATTTTCACGCTCTGGTTCTGCTCGACGAGGCTCGGAAGCCCGAGTCTGCTGGCGCATTCACTCTGCAGCCCGCAGAGGAGCGCTGTATAGAGTCTGTGCGTCGCGGAGCCACGCAGTCACGTGGCGGGGAGCGTGACGAGACGACGATAGCGCTGCATCGCTGCGTCCTGCCGGTTCCCTTCCAGCTGGATGCAGGCGGAGATAGCATGCGGCGGATCAGTGCAGGGAGGGAGGGAGGGAGTCAGGGGCGAGTGAGGAGGATATAAAAGCAGCATTCATTATTCACGTGGGGGGGGGAGGGGAGGATCCCCCACCCCAGCCCCTCCACACCCTCCTCCAACTTCCTTGCACTGTTTCACCTGAAGCTTCATTTCTTCATCTCATCCCCTCGTCTCCGTGATCTGCCTGTGTTCCACTGTCCCTCCGTGCAGCGGCACAGCTGGAGTCGCCTCTTTTGTTTTGTTTTTTTTGCACGTTGCATAATCAAAGTGTATCGGAGCTGCGGCATACGACAACCTGGAGGCTGTGTGAACGCGTGGTTAAAAAAACCCAAAACAAAAGCCAATCGACTTGATGTGCAAAACCCCTGTAAGACCCCCATCATCCATCATCCACACCCCATCGGCTGCTTTGCCGCTTCGCACGTCTTTTCCTTCTACGTCTTTTCTTTCTGTCCGTTGACTGTGTGTGTTGATGCTGTCCCCGTGCACGCTGCCTGTTTTCCTCCTTATTTTCTGGCCGACTGGCTGTGACTCAGCAGCCCTTTAACTCAGCAGACAGCCCACCCCACCCTCCAGCCTCCGCCACCCACCCTGCTCCACCTCGCCTCCAGTCCACTGACGGATGAGGCTGAGCGGGATGGATTGATGATTCCTCCGCGCGTGAGCCGCTGCTCGGGCCGGCTGAGGTCTCCAGCGAGCCGGCCCGAGCTGGTGCTTGTGGTCTCCGCTCCGTGCTTCTCTCTGCTGTGCCGCGTTTGCCTCGGCGCCTCAGGGGATAATCGAAGGAAACAGTCATTGCTGCACATTAGGGAGGAGCGATAAAACATTAAGCAGCAGGAGAAATCCACACACCAATAAGCAGAGTGTGCATGTCAGGGTTGCCATTAAAGGCGTCATGTTAGCGTGTGCCATCACTGTGCACACTGTCAGCAGACATAATAATAATAATAATAAACTTTTATTTGTACAGCGCTAAATCACAACCAATGGCGTCTCAAAGCGCTTTATACAATCAGAGAGAACCAACTGGGCCCCCGGAGCAAGCAAGATGCGACAGTGGCTGGGAAAAACTCCCCTGTGGGAAGAAACCTAGGGCAGAACCAGACTCCAGAGGGCCATCATCTGCCTATGAGTAGTTGGGGTGAAATACAAAAATAGAGGAGAGAGAGAAAGAGAGAAAGGAGTAGAGTGAGCCAGGGTGGCAGACAGGACAGAGTGAAAAACAGATACACCAACCAGGCATTCACAAAACGGATATAAACACAAAGAATAGGAAATAATTCAAAGACATGTAGCTGCAGGGATGCAACCCAGTGCAAGTCTCGCTGCAAAGGGTCGCCGAGTTGTTTTCTTATTGTTCTATTTTATAAACAGCAAGTTTGAGGAAACAGACTGCTGTTGTTTTCTGGATGTAAAACCCTCTTAAACTCTGCTAGATTATTAATTAGTAGATAAGAAGGATTATGGTGTGTGTGTGTGTGTGTGTGTGTGTGTGTGTGTGTGTTAGACAATCCCTTACTTATTCTAGACTTTACCTGGCACTTTCATTAACTAGAATTGAAGGGTATTTGCAAAGGGAAATGCTTGAGCCTGATTTCTTTCTTCTTTTTTTTTTTTAAGAAAAATAATTTCCAAAGAACCGATGCAGGTGAATTAACAGGGTATTACAGTGGACATCAGCCAGTCGCATTTGCACAATAACATCATGGTGTTGCACATGCTGCGGAGACTGAAGAGGGCTTGTGTTGAAACCTTCTAGGATGTCTGGACTGAGAATTGGATAATCGAGCTTGTGTCTGGAGTGAACAAAAATGTCTAAAATAAGGAAACAAGACACATTTTCCATTAGTTCAGACTAATAATAGATGTAGTTCCATCACACTTATTATCAAATCTGGAAAGCACAATGGAATCTCTTGGCCTTTTGTTGATTTTGTGTTGATTGAATGTAGAATTAACGTGAAACCCCATCAGAAAACACGCGGATCGTCAGCACGACACTGGAAAATAAGGCCATCCAACAAACCCCATGGCAAAAAGTCTCCAAAGATTTTCACGGATACCACCTTTAATTAATGAGTTCACAGTCTTGCACGGTAATTGCTGAAACTCATTTGTCACACGTCACTAAACTGCAAGTGTGTAGAAACCTGGGAATCAGCAGCAGATGCAGGCAAGTGGTGAAATAAAAAGATTTCACCTGGCCACACAAACACACACATGCACACACACCACAGACAGTGATGCCCAATCGAAGTAATCTGAATGATGTGGACCAATAAAAAAACAAATAAATCAATAAATCAAAGGCGCGTGGCCCTCTCTGTCCTGCTGGGGGCAGTGTGGTCACGGCGAGGGCCTGCTCTCATCGGAGGCTGATGGCTCAGTAGCCGGCGCAGGAGGAGAAGACGATGCCCTCGCTGACTTTCATTCACGGCTGCCAGAAGTGGAGCAACTGCTCGGCTCAGCAGGAGCGGCGTGGGAGCCCTGGGAGAGCACGGCCGCTCTGCACTCCCCCTCTAAAAATAGATGAAACACCTCTGCTGAAGGAGGAGGAGGAAGAGGAGGAGGAGGAGGAGGAGGGACGGGAGTACGACGCTCGATGCGCAGCCCAAACAAGGCTCGGCGGTGACGTCGGCGCCGCGGAAACACACTCGTCTGCTTCCGTCGGACTAAATATGGACGCGGCAGCGAGGAGCCTCCTGCAGTTCCGCTTCCCGACTCTGACCATAAAAGAATTCCACTCTTCTGATGCAAATTCAGGCTGAGAGGGTCGGCGGCGGGGTGGCAGGTGGGTGGAGGGGGCTCGTTCTCTCCAGACCTTCGGGAAGTACCGACACAGAGAGAGAAAAAAATACAAAAAAGCAAAAGGTGCTTTGCTTTGTAACCTGTGGATGTAGACATGCACTGAGAATTTGTCTGTGGCAGCTTCAGTGATTTGAGTTGGAAATTTAGATTGTAGAGGAGAAACACTTATTTTTTTTTTTTTAAGTTGCTCAGTTTTGTTTTGTTGCTCAAAAATTTTCTGCGTTCATAGTGAGAAGACCCTCTTAGCAGCACGCCGGGTCGAAATGTTAAAATCGGATCGTCCTCAACCACTTCAGCCTCCACGTGCCGACGTCTCCGCCTTGAAGGAAACAAAGTAAAAAAAAAAAAAAAGTTTCAATCTGAATAATCAAGAGTGATAATATGAACAAAAGTCAAGTGGTTTCAATTTCACACCCCAGCGTGATGAGACCTTCTTCATCTTCCCTTCATTCTCCACTCTGGGCTGTAGCTAGATAATCCCTGTCCCCCCTCATCCACTGCTCATCACTCTTCCTGCTTCCAACTCATTTAAACCATCCAGGGCCCATTCACACGCACCAAAATGAGCTTCAGGAATCAATTAGCTTCTGGTCAATGCGGGGGGGGCGTGGCTTAGTGGAGCACTGAACTCTGAGTCTCACTCCCTCACCACCACCACCGCCACCACCACCCCATCATCAGCCGCAGCTTTTTCAGCCGCAGCTCGGATGCTAGCGCTGGGATTTCTGCTTTGTTTTCGGCAGCAGCAGCAGCAGGGAAAGAGGGAATTGTTCTGAAGAGTCGGAAATACAACATTTCCTCCCTGCGGTTTCGTACCCATTAGCAAAATTTCCAGCTTGTTTGTCTCTGCAATAATTCCACTTTGTGCTTCACGCGACTGAACGTCGGCGGCAGAAATTAGAAATAATGAGCAGTTTGCTCCCAGAAGCCGAGGAAAGCAAAAACCGACTCCTGCACAACATCTCCAGTGGCGCCACAAACAGGGTTTTCTTTTTTTTTATTGTTTTGTTGTTGTTTTGCTGAGTCACGGAGCTTTCCTGCAGAAAGGTCCAACTCTGTTTCTCTCTGCTCCCGCAAACACACGAAAACACGGATTCTCGCCCAGCTGATGATGAAGCACCATTAGAAACCTTGCTGTGAGCTTTGGAGCTTTCAGCTGTCAGAACGCTTTCAGCTCAGCTGTCAGAACGCTGCAGCTGAGGAACTTCACCGAGAACATGCTCACCCCCCTCCCTCAGGCCCCCAACAGGTTCACAATGAAAGAGTAAAATATTTGGTTCGGGCCTCTAACAGTGGAAACTAAAAGTCCGAACCGAGGTTACAAAACAACACAAAATCTAAAACGAAAAAGGTCCCACAACCTGGGACCTGATTGGATAAACATTCAATGTGTCACAGGAAATTTGGTCAATCAGAATTCTTCTGTGTCAGAGCAGCTAGTTGGCAGCAGCATGATGCGTCTCAGTGGTGCAAGGTGTGATCACTGCAGTTTCACTTCCTCTGTTATTTTTTGACTAAACTGTGTCCACAGCCAGTGAGGCTGAGAGCGCTACTCCTTTATTAAAGGTAAAATGTCGTCCACTTCTGCTTAAGTTGCAACTAAATCCTGGCTGTGGCTCCGCCCCTTTTCTACTTAAAGGACGATGATTGGTTGGGTCACATCCTGACCAGTTGAAGCAACGCAGGCTGCAGTTTTTCAAGCCGTGTCTGAGAGAATTGGGTCAAATCTTGGTGACATTTGACTCCAGCACATTGGAGCTAATTGGCCTCCTAGTTTTTGGGTGGGTGCGTTTCTTTTTTCCCTTCAGTAGAGAAACGCTGACTGCAGGATGCCAGTGATGATGGATGGCTGAAAAAAGAAAAACTAGTTTTAAAACCTGACTTTTCCCCTCACACTGGGAGCCAGTTAGAATCCAGTGAACAAGTGTCAAGGAGTGAACAACAGCAGCCGTCAACCCCTCCCCCCTCCTCCCCACATCCACGCAGCACGCACCAACTGCCTCAGATCATCCATCTCATCAGCCGCCCTGTAATGATTGTGCGCTGGCCGTCATTGCGATCGATGCTCCTCAGCCTGATGCCTCTTTAAATAGGACTCATTTATTGTTTTTATTGCAGCATGGCAGTGAAGATGTCGCACTGAGCGTGGTGGGCGTCATCGCTTTTGAGATGTTTGTTCAATAGTGAGCGATGGACTAAGTTGGGTTCATTTATTTCTGTTTACTTCACTTCCACCTGTGTTCTGGGTGGAGCCAGTTCCTTCCAGCCTGTGCATGGACACAGTGAACTATAGACTAGCGGGGAAAAACGCATTCTTCAAGCACCTTTTGCTTGCATATCGTATAAAAGCCACATCGACGGAACTTTATTTGAAGCGACTGCTCCCATCAGATATAGAGTCTCTTTTCACTTTCAGCTTGTGCTGTTCTACAGCTGACGGAAAACCAGCTTTCTATGGTCGACGGCTTGTTTATTAGTTCTATTGCAAATGAGACTTTATTCATTTTTGCTCAGTGTAGTTCAGCAGGTTGCGGTAATCCTGCTGAGCGACCCAAATCTGAACTTTGGAATATGACGTCAAGAAAGTTGGCAATTTTTTTCTGCTAATTTGTTCTGGGCGATTTAAAAGCTTTCCAGGTCAATGGCGACATGCAGAAAAACAAAACAATAAAACAACAACCTGTCCTTAGTTTGTGTTTCAATGAGCCCAAAATGCAAAAAAGGCGAGATCACGAGGGAATCAACGGCTTTGGTTTGGTTTGGAGCTGGAGAAGGGACAGCACATTAAGCGACGTGCTTACAGCTCTGTGAGCCTCAGATGTTGTGATCTGCCTGTGATTATCAGTAATCAGCTTAGTTACATTAGCATTTCACAACACAGTGCAACAAAACACTTTTACTTACTTTGGATTGAAAGGAATGAATGCATTCAGCGATTGGTTCCTCAAATGGCAACAAGTCTTTTTTTTTAAGCAATTGCAACTGCAGTCACTGTTGAAGACAATTCTAAAACAGTATTAGATATTTATTATATTATATGTATTGTATATTATTACACATTTATATGTATTATATATGTCCATATATACATATATATCTGTGTGTGTGTGTGTGTGTATATATATATATATATATATATATATATATATATATATATATATATATATTTTATATATACATACACACACACACACATATATATAAATCTTGTATGTCCCAATCAAATACAAAGCAAAGATGAGTTGGAATAAATACCTTTCAATCAATAGGAAATAATGGAAACACTAATATTATAAAGTGCACTGACGTCTACCACCACTAGATGTGAGCTTTTATTCGGTGGATCTCTGATGGCTGAGATCGTCTCACTAAATGCGTTTCTGGCTCCTGGCTGTGTGCTCATGGGAGCTGGTGGGCTGGAGAGAGTCGCTGGGTGCTTTCCAGCGATCGAAGGAGACTTTGGAAGTGCGCGGCGATGTATTTGCATGGCTCGCCGCTGCCAGCCCCTGCGTCGTGCAGCTCAAATTGCTGCTGCTGTTCTTCTCGCCGCTCGTCCTCATTACAAGTGTGCTGTTGTCTTGACCTGACGCAGTTGCCCTGGAAGTGCAGGCAGCAGAGGGTTCACACTGACTGCCGCCCGCTCCAACCTTTTCCAAATCCCCTTTCCTCCCGCTGAGACCCTCCTGCATGAGCGCAGCACTTCCATTAAGCCCATTAATCTTGTGCACATGCTGCTGCTGCTGCTGCTGCTGCTGCTGTGGCGCCCGCTAGCATCACTCTCTGCTACCACTCATGGCACTCAATGTCCTACAGGGGGCAGACAGGAGCGCAGTAAATATATGTATTTTATACATCCATCCATTTTCAATACCCGGGGGTCACGGGTGTCTGCTGGAGCCTATCCCAGACGTCATAGGGCGACAAGTGGCCAGTTCATCGCCGGGCCACACGCAGAAAACCAGTCGTACACAATTCAGACAATTGACCTCACATGCATGTTTCTGGACTGTGGGAGGAAGCCGGAGCACCCGGACAGAACCCACGCGGACACAGGGAGAACATGCAAACTCCATACGGAAAGACCCCAGGCCCGGAATCGAACCCACAACCGTCTTGCTGTGGGGCGGCAGCGCTCACCACTGTGTATTTTATATTTTGGTGTTTTTTTTTAAGATAATGAACTAAGTGTAGTCATTTAAAATGATGCTTCTGATTCCTGATGTCATGGTGAGGTGAGGTCACAGCAGGCAACACAAACATCTGTGGTGGGACTCGTTCATAAGACGTGCGAGAGGTTTCATTTGTGCTTTAAATTTTATTTACGGTAAAAAAAAAAAAAAAAAAATCTCATAAAACTTAACGAAGGGTTTTTCCAGCAGCTGTTTTTTCATTAGATGTTTTGATCTGCGCATGTCATGTGACTTCCTGATTAACGCTTGGAAAGCTTGGAAAACATTCATGCTCAGCTATAAACCTCTTGCTCAGGCTCCTCGACCAACCTGACATGCAGAACGACATGTGTTTAATTCCCCCGATGTGCATTTCAGAGACGGGTTCCTCGCTCGAGACGCATTTCGGAGCGTGTGATGAGTGTTTTTTTTCTGTCCCGTGTCTCATTTATCTGGCGGTACTTTGACCTGTCTCTGTCTCTCTCCCTCCGTTCTTTGCTCAAACTAGATCTTTTTGTTCCTTTTTGTTTTCACAATGCATTGCATATTCAGAAGAGGCAGCATGTAGGTATCTTAAAACAGCACGTACCTCCCTGGCTGCATGAATCATCCCTTTTCTTTTCTTTTCTCTGACTTTGTTTCTTTTCAATTATCTCCAGGTTTCCTTTTCTGTGCTTTTGATTTTGCAGTTCTGTCACTGTTGTTGTTCTTTTTTTTTCTTTTGTTTTCCCACCCTGCTCTGTTCAGTAGCACAGCTCAGATAAAGGTCTTGGTTTAATGGCTGTGTCTTCATTAGCGCTAGTGCAACGCAGAGAATACTTTTCTGTTTTAAGCATCTCAAACTAGAATTCTTGGAAGAACTCTGAGAAGACTTTTTTTTCATTCACTCTGTCTGCACTTCATTTTCCTGTCAGTCGTTGGTTTGATCATTGATCCACGTTTGGTCTCCTCCATCATCTGGTCTAGTGACTCCTCCACCTCCACCTCCTCCTCCTCCTCCATCGCCACGCACACACAAGACACACTCACCTGTCCCCCATCTGTTCTGTGTGTGGCTGCATGGCCTCATATTTCATTTTTGCACGATGTTTGTAGCTTCCTCCAACACTGGAGAGATTGCATTTGTCCCTCCCTTTTCTCTTTCCCTCTGTTTGTTTATGGCGTCTCTCTGTTCTGTCCTCTCTCCCTGCAGGGGAGGTCCTCTTTCAGATGGCCGAGGTGCACAGACAGATCCAGATCCAGCTGGAGGAGATGGTGAGCGTGCGTGCGGCTGCGCTGCTGTAGTTGCTGAAAGCTTTGTGAGAAGCGAGATTGCGGGCCAGACAGTTTGGAGTCCCTGTGAATGTTTTTTGATATCAAATCAAGCGTCACTACTCAATCCTTATTGTTAAGAGGGGTTTTCGGACAAAAGTGCCTCCTGTGTTTAAAGGTATGATAAAGTCAGTGTAGCGTCCATTGAGGCCGAGACGTCAAAAAATAAAAAGGAGAAGAAAAAAGGGGTTTCAACAAATCAACAATCCATTGCAACCATCTATTTTCCTAAAGGTGTCAAAATTGCATCTTTGCCACAACATTTCTGTGTTAGTGTTGCTCCGATCAAAATCTTATTTTTGTCTCTGAGGGAGCGATGGCGTAGTTATTACTACATTTATTTAATACATACTGTCATACTTTATCACCAGTAGGGGGAGATGAGTCTCAATTCTTGCCCAATTTGTATTTTAGTGGATCTTTTTCCTACTTCCTCTACGTGCTGACTGCTATGAAGTGGTTGTAACTAGATGAAGGCTTTCTTCTAGTGTTCCTGTGTGTAGCCACTGGAGTGGAACTAACGGACTGTGGGTTTGTTGCATGTTGCAGCTGAAGTCCTTCCACAACGAGCTGCTGACCGAGCTGGAGAAGAAGGTGGAGCTGGACGCGCGCTACCTGAATGTGGGTGTGGCCTTCGTATTACACGACTAATCTGTGTCAGTGACTCGTTGGAGTTGGTTTGTTACTTGAAGGTGGCCATGAATGGATTTTGGGGTTTCATCTTGTTTTGAAATGTGCTGTTCATTTTGGATGAGGGAGCAAAAACCTTAACGGAAGTAAATCAAAGCAATAACGCAGCCTGGACTCGGGAGAGCTGGCCGTCAGCTTCATAATGTAAAACTGTGGCCTGCGCTGTGAGTTCACCGTCAAACTCTTGTTCTCATAAAGTCGGTGGCCAGACACGCACAAAAAAAAAAAAAAAAAATGCACGCCCTCGTTTTAATTTCCCACCAGCCCCCGTCCAAACTGCTGCTGTTACAGCTGCGTTACATAAATAACCTCCCACTCTGCTATGAATCATGAATCATTCTGTGAAAATGCCTCGTTTCTCCAAAAAAATAACAATAACCAAGTGACAAGTTTGTTTGCGGTGACAGATAGTCAGGATTACAGCATCTGACACTGTTGGAGGGTGTTGTAATGAATGTGGTCGACGATCGGCAGTAGAGTCACTGCGTGACTTCTCTCAAATATCTCATATTTCAAATTTGTTGTTTGATAGCTGCATATTTTAGGAGAGTGTGATGCTTTTTTTGTGTTACAAAGAATAGCAGAAAACACAACAACATTTCAATTAACATGAGGTGAAATATGAGGAAAATTAATCAAAATTCATATGCTTCAAATCCTGCTTGCCGTGTTTGCCCTGCGAGACCTTTGCGCTGGCTGACTCTGCGCTGCCCCCTACAGGCTGCCTTAAAGAAGTACCAAATGGAGCACAAGAGCAAAGGGGAGAGTTTGGAGAAGTGCCAGGCCGAGCTGAAGAAGTTGCGGCGGAAGAGCCAGGGCAGCAAGCACCCGTCCAAGTACGGAGACAAGGAGATGAGGGTGAGTTCCCTCACGCCACCCGTCCTGCTCCCGCGGTTCTCAGGCCATGTCATCTTCTCGCCAGTCTGCGAAGAGAATATTGCGCTTGACGCTTTGATGCAGATCTTCGTCGTTGCTCACTTTTTACTCGGTGCGAACCAGAATCGGCAGCTCTGACTGTCCTTGAACTCACGCCGACTCGCAATCTGCTCCTTCTGTCCGTCGTCCTGGTGGAGTTTCAGGACGACGCCTGAGGTTCTCTGAAGGGAGGGGACATGCTGACCTGAGCAGCGACACCAGTCTGGACAGCTTGACACAGAGAGTCCTGGGAATGTCTACAGTGAAAATGTCAGGGATTATACAAAGCAGCGTTTCTCAACTGGTGGGTCGTGACCCAATTTTGGGTGTTTTGATTGAGTCTCGGCTTCGTGGGTTGTTTCCTTTGTTTCTTTTTTTCTTTTTTTCTTTCTTTCTTTTTTTCTTTCTTTCTTTCTTTCTTTCTTTTTTTTTTTTAAAAAAGGGGATTTTTAAAATATACATGTGATATATTTATAGAGAAAACATTGGGCATTCGTTATGCAAGACACACAGTTCAATTCAATAATTACAATAATGTATTTTCTAGACATAATAGAAAGAGGACCAGTGCTTTTATTTTTGTGGAATAAATTTGCGAAATGGATTCTCTGCTGTATAACAAATAACCAAAATGCCCATTTCGGCAGTAAACACGACAGAGCTCCCACTCGCACTGTTACGTAATAATTGTGTAAGTGGGACAGGTGAGGGGTCGCTTGCTGTTCAGGTAAACACTGTGTGGAGGCGGAACGAGACGCCTGGGAGCCCGTGGGTGTTGCCGAGTCAAACGGTGGGCGTGGCCTCTTGCATAAGCTGCAGGAGGAGACGCTGCCGCTTTTGTGGTTGGTCTCACTCCTGTGCACGTGGCCTTGAAAGAGCTTCAGCGCTATTGTCGTTGCTGTGAACTGATGAAGAAGAGCTTGTCTCAAACAGTTGCAATGCCACTGCTGCAGGGGGCAGCAGAGAGCAGGGAGGGAGGGAAAGTGGAGGTTGAAGGCTAATTGCTTAACACTTCCGGGAGGTGAGGCAGCAGTCGGCCCGAGCAGCGGGGGTGTAATCATTGTGTAATTGTTAGTGTTGCTTTGCCGGGCCGCCGCCGGAGCGTGAGAGGTGTTGGCTGTGTCGATCGTTACAGAAATCAATAGGAGCACCGCCGAGATGCAACAGGAGGAACCACCAGCTGAACAGAAAACAGATTAAAAAATATATATATATATATCAGGGTCCTCTTGAAAACTCTCATGGCCCTCTAGAAACAGAAAATAATAACACGTTAGAGAGAAAATCTGCAGCAGTTAAAGCTGGATGCACTTGAATAAAGAGAGTTGTGCACGTCCACATGACGTCTTCACACATTGTTCACTTACTGTTGACTCAGAGTAGCTTCAGAAGAAAAACTCTGACGTTGGAATTTGACACTCGGACTGCTGCTGGACGGAAACTGCTGTCACTCGTGAAGAGTTGACCACTGAATAAAAACATTGGCCGGGCTGTAAATATTCAAATCTCCTTGATGATTTATTTTGCTAATTAATTGGCAGCTCTCAATAAACAAAAAGAGAAAAACTGTTTGGAAAAAGGTTGTGAATTAGCTCGAGGATGACGGAGACGCCTCCTGGCACAGAAGATGCGCACGTGAACTTAATCTTCCTAACTGGGTTTCTATGATGACAGGGGAATGCTAACGCCCACATTTAGAATCCTGTTGTTTTGTTTTTGTTTTTTTCCCCCACTGAGATTCCGGCTGGATGGCGGTGGTGCTTGTGTGCGATGTTGCGTCGGCTGCAGATGACCGAGCCGCCCTCGTTAACGCCCCTCACTGCAGCCCCGCCGCCGTCTGGCGCCTGCCGCTGCTTATCTAACAGCGTGGGAAACTTCACATTCTTTCAGTGAGCCGAGGGTCCCTGAGGTGAAGGTTCTTGAGGAGGATGGGACTGAGATAAATGTGGAGAAGAAATCCACTCGGTCCACTCAGCCTCAGTGCCGCAGCTCTCAGTGACGGGGAGTTGTGTAAGTGAGGAAAGTCAACAAGTCTAATTTCTGGTATAAAAATATTGGATTGGTCAAAATGCCTGACTGGTCCATCTGGTGGTCTGCTTCATACTTTTCCAGCCTGATGTTTTTGATGTCATCTCCTTGATGTCGGACAATGAAGAAGAATAAAGCCTTTATCAATCCCACATCGGAGAATTGCACAATTGCAGCAATAATACAGTGCAAAAGAAGGAACATTATATAAATTCAAATAAGACAATAAAGAAATAATGATAAAAATATTTATAGAACAATGGCTTGGACAAACTGGGAAGAAGCCGCTTTGTTATATTTTGGCAATCGCAGGTCGCGACGTTTCCAGCAGAGGGGTTACGCACATCAACCTCAAACGAAGACCGTTGATTCAATTGCTTTTCTTCTCGCTCCCCCTCTCGCAGTTTGTGGAAGCCATCAGCAACAAGCAGGGCGAGCTGGACAACTACATCGCTGAGGGCTACAAGAACGCGCTGTCGGAGGAGAGGCGGAGGTACTGCTTCCTGGTGGACCGCCAGTGTGCCGTCGCCAAAAACAGCAGCGCCTACCACGGCAAGGTGAGGGGGAAAACATCATCGCTGCCACATCTCACTCACAGTTCCTTATTATGGAGATGTGCTTTTCCAATTGTTATTATTACATGCTCACCGGCGCTAGCACTTAGCCCAATCAATTGGACCGGAAAGACACTTCAGTTTGTAATTGGTAAACAAAAAAAAACAAAAAAAAACCTGTGATTGTATCTTTAAATTGATGACCTAGTGGAGTTACATCACCATCAATTGCAATGTATTGAGAAACCCGAGGCCTCAGTATCATGGTCCCATTTAGCAGCTGCTTATCCAAAAAAAATTTAGCATCCACACAGAAAAATCAGGTGTTTAGTTACATAAATGGTGATTTAAATTTCTACCTCTGCGTTTTACCAGTTATTAACACCTCAAACCGAGATGTTGAATAACCATGAGATGGTCCTGGTTACTTTTTCTTACATCTTCCTTAACATCTGCATCACTTGGCTCTCATCCGCAGGCCCAGATAAAAACTAGAGGAATGATAAGGACTATTAATGGAGTGTCTCATAAAGACTTAAGAGCTGGAAAATGAAGTGTGATAAAGGGGAGCAGGAGAATGAGAGCAGCCGCCGCCGCCGCCGAACACGGCCATTCACACGCGTCCACTTGGGTTTTGTTGCACTAGTTGTTGGATCAGTGAGGCTGAGGGAGCAGGCGGAGTGTGGAGGGAGCGGGAGAGGAGAGGATGGCCTAGTTGTCGGAGAACACTCGGTTCAGAGTTGTCCGCGTGTGGGTGAGGACGTGTGTGAATGACGGATTGATAGACAGCGGGAGGAGGTGCGGAAGGCACCCAAACTACTGATGTGACGAAGCGGCGAAGGGAGATGTAACGGCCTCACATAAGAGTTGCTTAGGAAACACGAGTGAGCGAGTCCTGAATACATTAGTGGGAAAGTGGGCCGGGGAAGTTTTCTCCATCATTATTAGTTACTTATTCCTGGTTAACGTCTCAGGTGGTTTCATACAAAATTTTGTAGATCGTTTCACATGATGCTTTTTTTTTTATTTTTTAAAGGTTCTTCAAAGGTTTTAAAGGTAGCTGAATGAACTGATTGAATGTTCCCCTGGCAGTTGTTTGCAGTGTAGCGTAGCGTCTTGATTCTATCACCACTGCATGCCGCCAGTGGCTTTCTTCAGCTCATAAGAAGCTGGTTGGTCTGATCTGGACTTTACATATTGCAGAGACACCTTGTGAGGTGATGAAGACAAAACTAAAGTATTTCAACAAACATCCCGACTTCTCAGATGTTTCTATTTAGCAGGCTTTTGCAGTGAGATATTTCCACCAAAGGGGGCGCTCTCTTTCAGCTTGACCCAACCTCACACACAGCTGAGGGCTTTTTTTTTTTTTTTAAAGTAAGTAATCACAACTGACTGTTTCATTTTCAACCACTTCTTGATCTGCTGTTATGCGTCTGAGTTGCCAGTCCCCTGAACATGAAACTGTCTCCTCCGGGCAGCTGTAGGTGAGTGGGAAAGACAGCCACAGGCTGTTTCTGTCACACTGCTGAATGTTCCGATCCACCCACGTTCTACCTCCGCCGTTTGAAAAGTCCGACTGAGTTGGTCGTGACTCATCACTTCAACCAGAAGCAAGGAAAAAAAACCAACAGAGGCGCAGCAAGGCAGCAACCAGTCTCCCATTCATCCCATTAGCGTAGCAGCTGGTGGAAGAGGAGTTCCACTGAGGCGGAGGAGCCCTGTGCCAGAAAAGATGTCTCAGCCAAAGCAATCCCCGGTCAGTCCCCACTTGCCACGGAGGATTTTGTTTCTGCCGGACTTTTTGTGGTTGTGCGATGGCGAAGTCACACGCCCACAAACGCTCAGCGGGGGCCAACAACCTTGGAATGGGCGCGATGTTTACCCTTCGCAACGGCCAGCCGGGCGCAGCTCAAACTGCTCTTCGAGCTGCACATTCTCTGTTTTCTAATATTCATAGATTCAGGACTCCCTCATTTAGCCCCCGACGATGAATGCAAATGAGATGCGTCTTTATGTAACTGTCCTACTCTGGACTGCAGGGAATGAGAGCTTCTTCTCCCGTGGCTCACATCTCCTGTGTTATGTTTGCTTGTCTTTCCGGTCTTGTTCCTTACATAATGTGGCAGAAGTAAACAGTGGAATGCTGTGTTTATGTCCGGGGAGGCGTTTCACCCAGAATAAGCAGGAGAACTGCCACCAAAGGGTTTTATGAGGGTTGCTTCCGTCAAACTGAAAAAATAAGATGAAAAAATTACATGTGTGTGTGTGTGAAATAATAAATGCATGTAGATTCTTACAAATTGTAAAGGGTCATTGAACATCTAAAAGAAAAAACACATAAATACTGCGTCAGTGCTCTGAATGTGAGCAGTAACTGTGTTCTCCTTATATCTCCAGAGTTGGAAATAATAGCAAGTGTTCAGTCACAGTTGAAATGAGTGCATCTTAGTCACAGGATGAGAAAACATGACGGCTGTTTGCTAAGATGTCCTTAAAAAAACACACTACACAGGAATTTGGTCTTAAAAGCCACATAGCAGCGTGTCTAAAGCTGCACAATGCAACTGTGGTGAGAGCACTTTCATCAGAGCTCTTACTGAGTGGGCTGTCAGTCAAACCCTTTCATGCATAAATTGTGAGAACTTGAGCCCAGTTTTTATTTAGGTATTCAAAAACAACAAAAAAACACTTTTTTCACTATAAGATAACACTATTAGTAGTACATTATACTATTTTGTTTTATACCATTACTCAATTTCTTATTAGATGTTACTTGATGTAAAAAAAACAAACAAACCTTCAAGTGTCTCTTACTGTAGATTGGCAAGATGGCCTGAAGCTGCATTTTGTTTTGTTGTGCTTTCCTTTGTTATCCAACTCGGTGGTTGACAAACTGAAGTTGCTGTGAAAGTTTGCCGGCCGCTGGTTGGCAGGAGGTGGGCTGATCCTCTGGAGTCCTCCGTGATGGATTGTGTGCAACATTAGCCACGTTAGCCTTCATTTTGGTTCCAACTCCCCCTCTCTTCCAGGGGAAGGAGCTCCTGTCCCAGAAGATTCCCATGTGGCAGCAGGCCTGCGCTGAGCCCAACAAGCTGCCTGACCGCGCAGTCTTCCTCGCCCAGCAGATGAGCGGTGCAGCGGGCGTCATGGCCCCCGGGGTCCAACACCCAGGCATGGCCCTCTCCGAGCCCGTCCCCGGGGCCAAAGCTCTGCCGGTGCCGCCGGAGCTGGCAGCCCTGAGGGCCAGTGGGGCTACCATGGGGCAGCAGGTGAGAGCCTCTCAGAGGGAATCTGCTCTCTGCTGAAATTAAAGAGGACCTGAACACTCACATTGAAGCTTCAGTGTGTAAAATTTGGCCTGGTTTATGATTTTTATATGGGTAAAAGGTTAATATACTGCCCGTAAAAACGTTAAAACCCATAGAACGGTTCTTATTTATGTACAAGAATACACAGAGATCAAAGGTCTTGCTCCTAGTTAATTGCCATCTTGCACCGCCATATTTCTAAGGAAGCCTGTGTGGACAATCCAGCCCGCCTGACAAGCGAGTTTTTAGTATATTTCGTATTTATCAAATGAATTAACAAAGAAGAAAGTGAAGAAAGTGCCAAAGTTTGCGTGCGTATCCACCGTAGTTCAATGGCATGCTTGGGAGAGGGAGTGGGAGCGAAAGACTGCTGCAATCTAAAATACAACCACTTGATGTCGCTGTTTCTTCTCAAAATTTCCAAATATTACACACTTAACCTTTAAAGACGATCACTTTTCTTCTCACTAGTCACATCAGGCAACACTCTCTCTTTTCTCAATGCACTTTTTTAAACCGCTTTCATTATTTTTCTTCTCCTTATCTTTACCTTTGACCCTCTTCTCATTCGTCTGCATTTTGTACAGCTCTGGTGTTGATTTTTTTTTTTCCTCTGCTGCGCAGCGGCTGATGAGCGGAGCTGAGGGAGGGATGCCAGTGATGAACGGCACGGGCGGCGCTCACGCAGCCGAGGACTACCAGCAGTGGATGGAGAGCAAGGTGGCGCAGGGCAAGGCCTCGCCGCAGTTCCCGCGCCACGGCGGAGAGGTCTACTCCAACACGCTGCCCGTACGCAAAGTGGCCCCCGCCAAGAGCAAGGCCACGCTGAGTAAGGACGCACTCAGTATGCTTGCACACGCACTTTAACTGGAGCGCTGCCCTCGGCCCATTACACAGGCGCTTGGAGGGGAATCCATTTATCGACTAAAGTATCCCACTCAGCAACAACAGGTGGCCCTGTAGCCCCTTCCAGCGTGTTTCTATCGGACGTGTTTTTGGTTATGTCAGAAATGACAAGTCAACTAACAGGTCACAACCGGTAACTTGTCAAGTGGCAAGACTGTGAACAATTTTTTTTAGACTTTTTTGTTTGACTTCTATGCCAAAGTCCCAACCACGTTGATTGGAATGGAGAAATCCAGTTTTTGTAGAATTTAAATTTTTCACATATATTTCAAAAGACCTCTTGAAGCTGGAATTATTTAGTTGCAAGTGTTGTGCCACTAGAAAGATGAATGTCTATTGAAATGGAGTTGCGTAGAAAAAAGATGTGAAGTTATTTATGTATTATCCAGCTGCAGAAAAGGCCTTATATATGCAAGCAGAAGAAACACTGCAACTAGCAGCTTGCCCTTGCAGACGTCGAAGTTCCTACTCACTGCTTTCCTGAGAATTTGTATTCTGAATATGAACAAACCACAATCAACATGATTTAAGAGTTTCAGTGCAAGCATTAAATCTCAGTCAGTCTCAGAGCCAAACACTGTTTGCACTGATGAGACCAGTTCAGTCCAGCTCGGCCTGCTGATGCTTGCCAACAGGTTGGATTGGTGTCTTGGCTGCAGCAGCTGCAAACTCCTCCTCCTCCTCCTCTCTGTGCTTTAGGTCCTCCTTGCCATCTCCTGGCTTGCACAGATGCCACGTGTATCTTTTTCTGTAGCTGCAGCCTTTTTACACATCTATGCTTATCAGCCTCGAAAATTGATTTCTAGTCTTTGAAACTTGAGGAAACAGAGTTCTTCAAGTTCTGAGTTCTGATCCAATTCCAGGCATTTTGTCCTCCGGTGATGTAAATATCATCATTTTATGTTATCAGAGTGGATTTTCTCAATAAGAAGAAACATGGGTCACGGACAACAGAGGGAAAAAAACACTTACACTGCATTTTGCAATAATTGGTGGTTGCTAGTAAATCAGCAAGAATCCCTTGATTCAATCACGCTAATATAGTGATTGTGCTCTGAGCGTGACTTGTTGTGTAGCACAATGCAAAATGCAAAGCGTGGGTTATTACAGCAGTGAATCATTGTTGATTTTTTTTTCTCCCTCCACAAAACACACAAAACATGAACTCACTATCCGTGGGATAAAATATTTGTATGCAGGATTTTAACAAGGGCCAGCTGCCAACTCTCAGGGCCGAGGCTTTGCCAGCTTGTTTTGAAAGTTATTGAGAGCCATCATTGCCCCAAAATATGCCAAAAGAAATCATCTGCTTGGCTGAGACTGCAGCCTGTGAAGCTTTAATTAGCCAACGAGACAGACAAAAGAAGATGGGATATTCACAAGGAGAGTTTCTATATATAAACCATTAACTGTACATAAAGGTGGACGGCGTCATCGTGACGTCACACATTGGTTTTGCGAATACCGATTCAGAAGTGTAGAGGTCACTTTCATGGTCAGCTCCATTTTGACCTTCTGGGTCAAAAATTCCATGTTCGGATGTGTGGGTGGTGCCGAAAGTGAGCAGTGATTGCTCACAAGCCAGTAAGTTGACTATAGTTGAGTTATAGTTGGCTACTAAACTTTAGCCGCACCCACAATATCATGGACGTTTTAACTCAAAATGAGTCCAAATTAGACAAAATGGACATTAGAAACTATTTGCTGAAATGTCTCTGAAATGACTTTGGCTTTAACCTGATAAATACAGTTAACCAGTTTGTAATGACATGAATTTAGGGCTCCTTCAGTATTGAGTCATTTGAAGTCTTTTTGCAACCAACTTTGGTGGTTCCTGCTGGCCAAACAGTATAACGCAGGTTTTTGGTGCTGGTGCGTTTTTGAAACGAGAAACTCTATCCAGCCTTTTACACTGTCAATGGTGTAAATACACGTTTGGACATATCATTAACTGGACGGTGACCCCTCCCTCCCAGCGGAGACCCGCACACTGCCCAGGTCCAGCTCCATGGCAGCAGGCCTGGAAAGGAACGGTCGGACTCGAGTCCAGGCCATCTTCTCCCATGCGGCCGGCGACAACAGCACCCTGCTCAGCTTCTCTGAGAACGACGTCATCACCCTGCTGGTGCCAGAGGCCCGGGACGGCTGGCACTACGGGGAGAACGAGAAGACCAGGATGTAAGAGCACCTCATGATTCCTGTCAGATTCAGTCTTTTATGTGGGGAGTTTTATGATTTACTTTGTTTTTTTTCTGTCCATCCTGAAGGCGGGGCTGGTTCCCATTCTCCTACACCCGAGTGATCACAGATGGAGAAGCTGGCTCCATGAAGCAGCTCCGAGTACAAAAGTATGTTTACTTACGGTTCTGTTTGAGGTTGATTTGGATTTGTTATTTGGGGGGGTAGGCTTGTCTTGAGCCATGTGAGGACAAAATGTTCTCTTATACTTTGAATTTAGTAGATTTTTTTGGTCTTGGAAATTTTCATCTTGAAATTATGGCTGTGAGGTCAGAGATATACACTCAAAATGATGTGTTATTTATTGTGCGCAGCCTCCATGGGAAAAGCAGCAGCACAGGAAACCTCCTGGAGAGAGAAGACATGCCCGTCTCCGCGCCCGATTACGGCACCCACTCCCGTATGGCCGCGCACAGCACTGCCACGCTGCACAGACAGCAGCGCCCCTACAGCATGGCCGGGCCAGGATTCCCGCAGGTATCAAGTCCACAGTGTCAATATCTGACCAAGATCCGCCAAGGTGTGGCGAGGATGCGCTGCGTGTGTCTCTGTCAAGGGGGCAAGAGCCTTGTTTTGAAGGGGATGTCTCTTCCTTGGCGCTGCTAGGATCACATCAGCCACATTAAGCTTATGTAAGAGTGCAAATCAGTTCCCCTCTGCTTCACACAGTCCTGCTCAAGGACGTGTAAAAAAAAAAAAAAAAAATAGCTGAACTGAATAGCTGAGCTGAACTAAACTGCTCTTGACAGGTTGATATGGAAAGAAGGAGGAGGCGGCGGAGGAGATGATGATGATGATGATGATGATGATGATGGTGGTGGTGTTGGTGGGGGCTCAAATGGTTTCAAAACGATAGAGTTAGAACGGACTTATACAACATGAAGCCTGTCTCGGTCGGCTCGCCCTCCTTCTCATGTCTCACCTGGAGCTTTAGACGTAAGCTTAATTGGCCTGCAGTCATGTAACAATTTTAACTTAACTCTACCCACCTTGACACACTGGAGCGGAAACCCTTGTGGCGACGCTGTGAGACAGTTGTCTGACGCACCAGTCACTCAGAAGGTGACATAAAAAGGTCTGGAGGTCCCTGTCAACGTTGTAATCTGTATTCAGTGTCACTGTGTTTAATAACTCCAGTTGCAATTCTGATAATTGGGTACACAGAATTTCCAGAGATAGACTGGGTAGTGTGAAGAGTGATGAACGTTACAAGTTCTTTATTCTTTAACTCTCATGGATCTTTGTGTCCCCCTACTGGCTTTGCAGGTCATTGCAGCTGTTCATGTTTCTCTGTTGGCTCGAATTGAATTTCATGACTCATTATTGTGTCTTTGCAGCATGCGGCTGAAGAATATGAACCCCGTTTCCCTACAAGGTAAGAACCTTATTAATGTGTTCTAGTTTATCAGCTCTTGTCCATCTTTATTCCAAAAAGAGGTGGATCATCTGATTGCTCTGTGTGGATTGGATCTGTGTGTTAAAGATGGAGAGATGAGGGACTTGGTTTATTTTTATGTATGCGAACAACCAGAAACACTTGGCTCACTTTGGTTTTCTTTTCTATTTTTTTTCTTTTTCAAGTATTCACCAAGTTCACCCAAACCTACTCAGTCTGAATCATTATTTACCTATGTATTAAATTTATATCAGGCAAGGTGTAATGGGGCAGATAAAGAGACCTTCAGTGACATAAACAAAATAATTGTCTCATTTGGTTGTCTCATTGGTTAATTTCAACCTTGTTTTTTCATTTAAAAAACAAGGAAAATATGGCAAGGTAACATTGTTGGACATAAAAGTAACTCCAGTGAGAGGAATATATGTTTAAAACATCAAACTGATTTAAGATAAAGACAACGCGATCACTTCATGCTTTGGATTAAGTTTTCATTTTCTTTTGGTCAAAGCATCCGAGAACTTGCCTGCGCATGTTTTCTGTAATGATACATTTGCACCAGAGAGGGCGCCAAACTACACCAAAATGCCCACAATCGCTGTAATATATTGTATGTATCGTCTACTTGTGTGTTTTGTTTGTTTGTTTGTTCACTCTTGCATTGACCCACCAGCTTCTCTCCACTCACTCTCCCACTCAACCACCCAAATCCCTCGGTGCCACACACACACACACACACACTCCTTACTGCTAGCGTCAGTCATAGGAAGCAGTTAGCCCGCGCTGTATTTGCTAGTTCCTGCTTGCATGTGTCCTGGTTGTGTTTGGACACCTTTCCCCTCTGTGTGTCCACAGTTCCACAGAGGGCAAATTGATTTCGACTGTGTGAGGACACGCACACAGACACAATCAGCAACCTGGTGCCGTAACACTGGCACCGCCTCCTTTTCTTTCCCCTTCCTCCTCCTCCTCCTCCTCATCCCACCTTCCTCCTGTACCACGGCAATAAACTCCGCCCCCAAGCACACCGAAGTGAAGACAATGCTGGGGCTCTGCATCTTCCTCCTACCTTACCCTCCACTAACCCCCGCCCCGCTGTGCAGTTTAATGGGGGCCAATGGCGACACCTTGAGGCCACACCAGAACAAAACACAACTTTGTGCAACCTGAGTATTCAAAATCAACATGATGGGCTTTTTTTCTGAGGAAAATGTATCTTTTGCTTGTCTTTCATGCATGTACATTTATTTTCTATATAATCTATATATGAGCGGAGATTATATCTCCCCGCTGAATGAACCTATTTTAACCACAAATGTCCCAGTGACGATGTAAAGGGTTTGGAATTAACGTTGATCCCAAAGAGGATTTTAATAATGTTTTAAAAAAGAATGATGTTACTCTATACTTTTACTGGGTCTTTCAGTATTTAACTGCAGATCGTGTATTCCTCTGAGATGAGGGGCCGTGCGTCACGAGTCGTGAGCTGCTGTAAATGTATGGACAGACGGAGCCAAGACCATGTTTACTGTACATAAATGTGCCATATTGAAGTGTTTTTTTTGTCATACAGTATCTATGAACTGGCTACTTTATGAAGGAAATATTCATGTAAACTTACTGTAATGTCTGACTTGTAATATCAGACCAAGGCTGAATGGGGCCCCATCCCTGAAATATGTTCAAGGCCGATTTGCCGGCCTTGGCAATATTCATAGATTTGTAATTTATATTTTTGTTTTGCATTTGTGTTTCATTTAAACGTTTTTTCAAATCCTTGAAAAGACGGGTTATATACTATTATAACTTGAATGAAGTTTGGATTTTATCACCCCAATTTAAGGTAATTATGATAACATTCAAAGGATTTTAAGTTATTGATTGTTCATTGAAAGGTTGCTGGAGATTTGAGCTCTGAGTTCATGCATGAAAGAAAAGACAACAGATACAACTGTTCATAGGCCAAGGACTTCTGTCACCATTTATTTATTTTTAGACATTATCTGCCCTGAAATAAGTCATCTGATGAGGATTATATTTTCTTGAGAAACGTAGGACTTATTTTTGCAGATGGACCATATTATTGATGTTAATAAAACATGATGGGTTGTGGCCACCTCAGCATTACCAACTCTCTCTGTAGCGTCCGTTCAGAGACCTCATTTAGCCTTCGTCTGCTGCTGCTTCTCAAACAATAGACTTGGTTCTTCGGAGAAAAAAAAACCACCATGTGTGGAAAATAAAACTTGTTTATGTGTGTGTCTGATGTCTGTGCTGAATAAAGATGCTGCTCAGCTCTTCCAATCAGTAGCTGTCTTACTAACTGCTGTTTGTTTGTTCTCCACTGAGTCACTCTCTGGCAATGGTGCGGTTTAGTCAGTTTGTTATCAATTCTTTTGTTTTATAGATGAATCATACTCCAAAACAACCTTCTAAACCTCTTTAGTGAAGAAAACTGTGACTCCCCCCTCTCCACCTCAGGAAAAAATGTCCATCTCCATCAACCTAAAAGTGTGGTTGTGCATTTAAAGAGGGGTTTTCCTTCACTTTTAGTTAAGGCAGTGTATGTAAATGTATTCAATGTGTGGTTGTGGCCTTTTTTGGCCAACCAAAATCCTCAATATATTGGTGATGTGAATGTGGATGGACCTTTTTGCCTTGAAATGTTCACCTTCTGCTTCTGCCTGCAATCTTTGTGTATTTTTTTAACCCCCCCCCCCCGCGCCAACCCCGCAATTTTCTTTGCATCTCTGTTTGGTGTATTTAGAGACAAAAGTCGAGAGCAAACGACAGGAAGCTGCCAGTGTTTCTTCTTTCTCCACTAAAATAAGTCCAAGGTATGACTACCTTAGCTGCAAAGACGCCACGCCAATCATCTGTCAGCCAAGAACCCCCGCATCGACCACTGTACTTTTATTTTGAAAGGAAATGTAAGAAAAGGAAAAACATCAATATCTTTTGGACATGCATGCTTTGAGGCACCACAAGTATAACACCAATATGTACGGTGAGTTTTTACTCTTCAAAAAAGTGTTTAATAAACTTAAGTAACTGCGATTTAGATTAATGTTTGTTTAATTCTTTAGGTAATTTTTATTATAGAATGATTTTCTTCAAAGATACGGCATCTTTGTGTCCAGTTTTTATTTAAGACCTGTCACTGAACACGGCGCAATAGAATAAAAGTTATCCCCCCCTTAAACTGACAATCATTTTGTTACGAATGCACAGAGAAGCATTAAATATTTCCTTATTTTCTTGTGTTAAGATATAACAGTCCAAATTTAAAAAGCATCCGCTTGTGTGTGTGTGTGTGTTTAGTAGCCCTGCTGCTTCCTTCCCACCCTGACCAGCCGCTGCTTCACACACAAAATGACCTGCTGCTCTTGCTGCTAACACAAGGTACCTCTTAGAACCCGTGTGTGTTCTGCATGTCCATATGCTCTGCATGCTATTCTGAAATCTTTCTTTAGTTTTTTTTGTGTCTCTTCATTTCAGTCATCAGGACAGTTTGCTGCATTTTCTGTTAAAAAAACCAAACATCTCCACATGGTGGCTGTCTGCTGTTGAGACTTGCGAGTGGTTGTGGGCCTGCTCTACTTGCTCACGCGCTGGGAAGGTGCTGTTTGTGTTTTGCTCGCAGCGAGAGTGATGCCACCTTGGGAACGTTCATCTTCATGTGACATTACTTCCTCCCCAGTGTCTCCTGCCAATGTTTGCTCTGTTCAGCTTTTTGTGTGGTTCTCTGGTTTTCATCTGAAAATCTGGTTGCGCGTTTCACCATTCTGTGTGTGTTTGTGATAAAAAAGAAAAGACTGACACTGCCCCCTCTATTCCTTCAGGGACGTCCCACCTAACGCACCTTTGGAGGCTCCACCCAGCCCGCCTGCATCTGAAGATGAGGGTGAGGTTGAAGTCGAAGGTCACTATGACTCCCTTGAGAAGAGCACGACTCCTGTTCCCGCTGAGCTGTAAATAATCGCTGGTCCTCTTTGCCACCTTCTTCCCCTCCCCCACATTATTAATTGTTGACAATCATCGGTTGAAGCTCCAAATGTGTCTGTCAATGACCTGAGGCAGACACAAGTTTGTAATTTATTGAATTACAGTGAATGTATGTTTTCAGGTTTTGTAGATGCTCATAAGTGACAGCACGGGTCAAAGTTTCAGCTTCTTCACTTGTGTGGAAGTGCACTTGCATGTCTGAACACATGGGACCCAGCAGCACAGAAGTGTCGTGGGTCTCCACAAATCAGCAGATGACTTGCTACTGTTGTGTAAAATCACTTGTATAGCATTCTTAGAACAGAAAAATCACAAGCCTGCCTCTGGAAAGGATTATGATGCGGGTCAGCAGGAGTTTCCTAACAATCACACAGAAAAGAGACAAGCAGGAAGAATACATAACATAGTAACCATAAAATAAGCAACCAAATGCACACTGTCTATTTTGTATCTGATTTTTAATGTGTGATCTGGAGAATTTGAGATAAGTCTATGTGCAACAACTTTGAGCCACTGAGAGAAACATGATCATTTTTGATGGACAGCAGGAACAAACCATCTCCAAGTAGTGGGTTTCACACTTAATTGTGTCCAGGTATTTTCAGTTGATTTCAATTGTATTTTAATGCCGCACTGATAAAACAAGATGACTTGAAAATCAAAACCTGTAACTTCAGCATTTCTCTGTTTTAATTCTGACAATAAAGAATCAAATATAATCCATATGATGAGAAGTTGTGTGTCTTGTAAATGCTGTGTGGTATGCGTGCGGGAATATGTTTGCATGTGATACATTTGCTGTTGGCGACACGGTGGCGCAGTGGTTACCGCTGCCGCCTCACAGCAAGAAGGTCGTGGGTTCGATTCCGGGGCCCGGGCCTGTGACCTTTCTGTGTGGAGCTTTCCCATGTTCTCCCCGTGTGCATGTGAGTGTGTGTTTGTCTCGTGGGTGTCTCTCTGGTTCTCTAAGACAGCTGGCTTCCTCCCACACTCCAAAAACATGCATGTGAGGTCAATTGAACATGTTTCTAAATTGTCCGTGGGTGTGCAAAAAGTGTGAATGGTTGTCTGTCTCTGAAAACCGTAGGTGTTAGTGGCCCAAAAATTAAACATAACACTGCGATGACCTGGCGACTTGTCCAGGGTGTCACCCTGCCTTCGCCCTAAGACAGCTGGGATAGGCTCCAGCAGAGGCCCCGTGACCCTGAATTGGAATAAGCGGGTATAGAAGATGAATGGATGGATGGACATTTGCTGGTCATAACATCACTTACACAGGAAGTGTGCTATTTGCATGATGTGCTTTGAGAAAAGCGTCATTGTCCTCTCCCAGTGCACATTTGACACACGAAACATGCCCAAATGTCATTACATTTGGGCATGTTTCCAAATGTCATTACATTTGGGCATGTTTCGTGTGTCAAATGTGCACTTTGACACACACATGGATACAAGTCTTAACTTTCTAATTCTGAAAAATGAACCTAATAGGCCCAACAGCTCCACCTATGGAAATAAAAACACTTGGCCTGCACAAATCTATACCATACAATATTTAAAGCCCTCCCCACACCAAAGCCCTTCACTCAATCCTAGTCAAACGTCAATATACGGCAGAAAACACTTTGATGAACAAAACTCTAATTTGGGTCATTTGACGAAAACACACAGATTTCATGTTACAGCTCTTCAAAGACCAGACAGCAAATCCAAAGTACTTACTTAATTATTGTCCTTTTATTCACTCGCCGCAGCTACACCGTTATTATGAGTTGGACTATTATTACATTCCTCACGACCTCAGCTAAAAAAAGATATCAATATTTTTCATTTTAACTTAGAATTGGGCCCTTTTCTGAGAAAAAAAACACACATAATACTGTAAACTGCCCTAACCTCACCAAAAGGACTGTCCTCTGATCGTCTAGCTGTTATCATGGCGTGGTAGAGTGCAAAATCTCAACATTTCCTAAAATTAAGAAATTGTTTTTTTTTTTTTTTTTTGTTTTTTTTTTTTAGGGACAATAAAAATTAAAACATTACTTGAAATAGCCTGAAACTCACCGAAATGAAAGTCTTCTCAAGGGGTCAGCAGGCTTCTGCAGGGGTCGGCAGACCACAGCAGGCTCAGTCAATTGAATGCTGCTTGCAGCTTTAATATTATTATTATTTGTTAGTTTGTAAATGGGAAATTGAATATCTGTGTATAATGTTCAAAGATTAATAAAAACATTTCTCTCTTAATTTTTTTTCTCTTTATTAATAAAAGTCAAACATTCAGGTGCATATTAAAGATGGAGCTCCAGTAAAACTCTGAGTCCATATTGGAATGACAAGGTAAATCCCTTGAATAATATTAGCGAAATTGCTGAGCAGAAATTGGATGGTTAGTAAGTGGAAATAATCAGAATAGTAATTAATATAATAATATAATTACACATTATCATATTCTTTCCAAATTGTATGAAATAAAAAGCTTTACAGGCAGCGTCAGTGTGTAAAACAGACTTTATTTAGACTGAATGTACAGGAAGAAACCATGTGACCAAACCAAAACGTTCCCTTCTGTTAGTTTCACCTCCAGACTAATGGCTGCTGTTCTTCTTCCAAGGCTCCAAGAATACCAAGCTTTTCGTCATCAACACCACATCTCTTTGGTAAGACAAAGAAATGCAGGATAAACATTTTGACTAACCTCCCCTCATTCACTAGAACAACACACCATCACTTGACATTGAGATACAAAAATATTGCGGACAGCTGTCAAGATGATACTAAAATAATCTGCTAAACTGTGACAGAATATTGACGTCAGACGTAGACTCGGCGCACTCACTGTGCTGACTCTTTGTGTTATAAAGTGTCGTCTTGCTTCAATTAACAGCTGTTAACAAACCTGATTTTTGTGTCGCTCCCTGATCGTGATGTCAGCCTTCACGTTAAAGAAAATAAATATCACTTACTACTGCCACCTTAAAGTCCCCAGGCCAAGGCAAATGTAATGTCAAATATGCCTTGAAGTGTTGTGATGACCAATCCTCTGAAAAACTCAACATACAGTATGTCACTAATTATCAGATCAGAACAAACTGGAAATGAAATAATAAAATCAACTTGTTGAGCTTTAAAAACCGTCTGGTCAGAAAATTGCCTTTATCCAGTGGCAGTAATGTGTTTGGTTTATAATTAGAGAAGAACTGTGGAAAATTATTTCATTTCTTTGTTGTAAAAGGCCTTGTACCAATGTTTGCAGTAAAAATATCAGTATTACAGTTGAGATATAAAGCATCTAAATGCAGTCGTGAATCCATTTCTTGGTTATTTTACGTTTTGGGTGTACAGTAAATTACTTCTTCACATAATTTCAAGTCTCTGCCTTTATATTCTGAATTTCATTTTGCAGATTTAAATTATTTTAATCTCCAACATCAAATGACACAATATGAGGATAATACATTTCATGGAACAATTTGTCAGAGGGGAAAAAAACCCTGTCCAGTGGTGAGAGGAGTTCCCTTTGAAATGTGAAAAGTAGAAAATCAATCAATCAATCAAAGTAAAAAACAAAACTAAACAAGAAAAATGCTAATTTCTGGCCAAAGCCAAAATGTCCACAATAAGTTAAAATACTGAAATAAAGTCAAAATGTTGTCAATTGAACATATTGAAGTCAAAACGACTGGAACATTATGAAATGTTGAGGAGAGGACAACGTGTAGAAACAGAAATGAAAAAATCTTTTCCTTTCTTCCGTCTTTCATGGGTTGTGAGTGTCCTTTTTGTCTGAGCGTCCCAAAAAAATCCTAGCGGTAACACTAGCGGTAAGATTATCACTGATATTCATGAAGACAAATAAAGCAGCTTCTAAAGGTAAAAGACTGCACAGTCTGGTTTCAAGGAGTGGATCCTCTGCTTGAAAAGCCAAAAAGTTGACATTATACAGCAGTTGAAGTCATTTTAAAACTTTTGACAAGGTGAAACCTGTCAATCCATGTGGTTCTCACTCAGGGGAAACAGGTCCGTTCTCAGTGCAGACAAGGAATCGGTAGAAATTCAAAGTCTGTCAATCCGGTTTTGTCTCTATGATCCCAAAAATATGCACAGGCTTCCTCTGCTGTCCGCTTCTTTACAACATTCCCACAGAATATATTGATACTCTCTATATTCATATATATTAAGCCTAATCTTTTCAGAATTCCTAACAGCTTTTGGTCGAGGATGACCTTTCAAAGTGTCCACAGGCGATCAGAGGCACTCTCTTGTGTGTTTGTTATTTTATTTTTGAAAACCTGACTTTGAAAAAATAAATCATGCTAGCAGGCCAAGTCTCCGTCTGGCAGAGGCAGTATTAGTATCCACAGCGTTTACTCTTTGTCCCCGTCCTCGCTGCTCCCTGCAAAAGACCAGAACGAGGCAGGTCAGCATCGGTAGCAGCCACTCAACATTGACAATGTTAGTACAACCACTGCAGAACTATGAACAGTGTGCAACTCGGTGGAGGAGTAAAATAAGGATCTATATACAAGTCTACATAGTATATATATATAGACATATATATAGATATGCAAGTATTTGTTAAATGTGCACATATACCTAAAAATACCTAAATATAAAATATATACAAGCTTGTCTAAATATACCTAAATATAAAAAAATATATATACAAGTCTACATCTATACCCTGTTACAGTAAGATAAAAAGAAACATAAAGAAAAGAAAAGGAAAAGTTGAGGTGGAAATGTTCAGTGTAGTGCAATATGAGGAAGGGCGGTTATTGCACAGTAATTGCTCTGAATCTCTGTTAGTGATGTGAGTTCATCAGAGCAACAGCCTGGGGGAAGAAGCTGAGCCTGTGTCTGCTGGTTTCGGCATACAGTGCTCTGTAACGCCGACCAGAGCACTGTAAATTATATCTCATGGTGACATTTCTTTCCGGGGGTAAATGTGAGCAAGGTATTTTTAGTTGAAATATTAAGTACACAGTATCAATGCATTTCAAAAGCAAAATTTGCTGATACAACCTGACAAAAAACATGTGTCATTCTAGTATAAAAACCTTCTCCTGATTAGGGCTTTATTGTTTTCTGTTTTTCTTACAAAGTCTAAACACAATGAAGAAAGTCTCAGAATACTGAGATCTGAACGTGATCTCCACAGTTAACAAGTCAACAAGTCTGTGTGCGATCAGGGATCGCTTTCGGTTTGTCTTGGTTTGAACGACTCACCTCCTACCGAGTCCACGTCCGAGTCGGAGATGTGAGTGATGGAGAAACGGGACACTGTGGACGGGGAGACACTGAAGCGGGAGTACTGTACAGCGGGTTTAGGGGGTGGAGCCCTGGGGGCGGAGCGCGGCGGGGGGGAGTCGGCTTCAGCTGAGGATGTTGGCAGGGGGAGCAGTGGGAAGTCATCCTCCCACTCATAACCCAGACCTGGGAGAGAGTGTAGAGCAAGGATACTTGTGAATTAAAAGCACCAACTTCATGCCTTAAATTGTTAAAATGACTAAAAAAAATTCTTTTCACTTTCATGTAGTGAATAACTTCCTGGTAGTTTTTGCATGCATGATAATTATCATAGCTCATTGAGAAAATAGACATGTTGTCATCTTAAAGGGATTGCGGTTCTACCCAAATTATTAATCTTCAAATTGGCCTTGATTCTAATTTCCAGTTGTGTATCCAGAGTGGCAGTCGTCCCCCACCCCCCGCCTCCCGAGATGGGAAATGTCCTTCACTTACTTTCCTCTGAGATGTTTCCATCCGACAACTCGTCTGAGGCGTTCGCCCTGTCACCCTGTGATTTGCCCTTTGAACTCTGACCGTCTTCTGCTGAAGCAAAGCCATGCTCAACTAGCTCCTTGGTGGGGCTCTCCTAATGTCAGAGAAGAACAAAAAGGACCAGGACCAGAGTCATGTTAGCTCTAACAGCAACTACTGGAACAAGAGGAGAGGAAAAGGACCAGGAAAGAACTTATTTCTTTCTTTCATAAGATTTCTTCTTTGTAAGAAAAAAACCTGAAGCATTGCTTTTATGAAGCTAACGCGGCACAAGTATATGAATAAATGTATTCCTATGTGCCACTCACCTGATCAAAAAGATAGATGGTGACATCGTCAAAAAATGACACCGTCTTCTTCTTGCGGTCCAGCTCCTCCTCCAGGCTGGCCGTGGTGAGCAGCACAGGCCTCTTGAGGAGGCTCCGCAGCTTGTGGGCCTCGCTATCGTCGCTCACCACGATGGGCACGGGGTGGCACTCGTCGTCGCTCTCCTCGCCCCCGCTCTGCTCCTGCGTGCCGTAGCGGCGCAGGTCCTCATCCGACTCGTCGCTGTCGTCCGTGTCAGCGTTCTCCTCGTCTGCGTCGTCCCCGTCGGCCCCGCCCCCGCCGGCGGTGGTGAGCGGAGGAGAGGGCACGGGTGGTGGTGGAGGAGGGGAGGAGGAGGAGAAACGCCTGGCACTAGCAGTGAGCTGCAGGGCCACCTCGTCTTTGGGTAGAACTTGTTGGAGCTCGGCTACCTCTTCGTCGGTCACGATGGCCAATAACCCCTCTGGAGCCTGGCCAGAGGTCTTCAGGTTCTCTTCACTCTCGTCCTCCTCCCTCACTCTGACCTGGGAGAGGCAGTCTCCTTTCAGGGCCCCCAGGGCTTCCTCCATTGCCCCAACTACTTCTGCTGCCCAGTCTCCCAGGGACGAGCCCTCTTCCTGGGAAGGCCACTCGTCCAGTCCACCCTCTACTAATGAAGCAGTGTCGAAGGGCTCCAGAGGTAAACCCAGCTCCTCTTCGCCGCTGCCGCATTCTTCAGTCAAATATGACTCCACTTGAGAAGAAGAGTCAGTTTCTTCTGAAGACATCTGCCCCACTTCAAGCTTAATGTCCTTGTTGGGAGCAGTGCCCTCTACCTCTTTATCTATCTCATTCTTCCTTTTCTCACCTTTCTTTCCCTCGTCGCCATTCCCTGCGTCCATCATGTTGTCCCCCTCGTCCCTGGACTGCCTTTCATTCTCAAAGTCTGAGAAGTAAGCAGAGTCTCTGTATGGAGTCTTCTCGCTCAGCGGTTGAAGCTCATGGTCGCTTGTTTCTAAAGCTGCTGGATCCAAATCAGCCAGCGGCTGTTCATCGTTCGAAGACGTGACTTCAGCCTCGACTTCCAGGTCTTCAAGCGCCTCATCGTTCTTCTCACTCGTGCCCATGGATGAATTGGAATTTGCGGCAGGCTGCTCTTTGGCTTCATGATGGTCTTTGGGTACAAACTCTGGGCTCTCGTTGTTTTCTGTGTCATAGCCGCTGTCCATGGCCTTTGGCGAGCAGGAAGGGCGGGAGGACAAGGGGCTGAAGCCTTCGCACGAGCCCGCTACTGATGGCAGATCCATGGAATCCATGGAGTCAGGCGTCCCCACCTGCTTCTGCAGGGACTTGAAGGCTGGGGACGAGTTCATCTCACTGGATTCGTCCACAAAGATGCCGGAGGTCACATCAGTGATGTCGTCTGTGATGTCATCGTCCTCGTTGTCATCGCTGCAGTCGAGGATGTCGGCAAGGCTGGAGCTCCCTTGGTCGACGCAGCTATCGGTGGTGTGACTCAACTCTGACGGTGGATCTCCAAAGGTAGTGCTGTCAGCAGGAGGCGGGAGCAGGTTCGCCTCCTCCGTTTTAGCCTCCGTGGGTTGCTGAATGACTGGACATGGATTTTCTTTGGACACGTGTTCCTGCTTCTCTTTGTATAGAGTATGATCAAAGGTTAACTCAACATACTGTTCTCTACTGTCCTCTGTCTTAATGGAGGTAGGCTTCGCCACAATTGGACCCCCGGGGGCTGGCGATAGATTGATAATTTCGTCATTGCTGGGAATGTCGATGGCCTTATCAGTGATGTAGCTGCCATGGCTGTAGCTCGGGCTGTAGCTGTTGTTTCTGACAAGCATCCCCGTGAGCGGGTCGACAAAGTGCGAGTGGCAGCACTCTATTGACACCGGCACCTGAGGCTCACTCTCATGGCACAGGTAGACGTAGGCGTTGCAGTTGTCCGATGGCACCACCGGGTGATGCTTGGCCATACTGATGCAAGCAGTGTTGTCTTTGGCCTGATGGGGCTCCAGATAGTCAATGGGCTTGGGCAGAGAGTGGAAGGCCAGGTTGTGCTGCTCTGGCCACGAGTCTTCGATGTCTGTGCTTGGCATGGTGTAGTGGAAATCTACGTAGGCATCTTGTCTGTAGCTGTGGCTCGCCCGTCTACGGTGGCCCATGCCACTATGGCTGTGTTTGGATGGCCAGGTGTTGCAGTTGTACCTCTCCACAAAAATGTCCTCCTCTTCTTCCTCCTCCTCTGAATCACTGTCCTGGTGCCCCCCAATAAAGAGGGCTCCGTCTGTCTTCATGTTAATGCTGACCGAGTGGCTGTGGTGCCTGGTGTGGCTGGGCATGGTCTTTCTCAGGGAACCCATCATGTCGTAGTAGCCGCCCGTCACTTTCTTCCCAATGATGGAGGCCTGGCTTGTGTCGAGGTATGCGTCTCTGTACGGCTGTTGCGATGGGCTGCCAACAGAGGGCGATACGCCAAAAGGATTCTCCAGCTCACCCAACGCCTGGCGCAGGCTCCGCGATCCCCAGCTCTCCTGATGATGCCGCCTGGAGAGACCATCTCCAATGAGGTACGGCTCCATTCCCAAAGTGGGGGAGTGCTCATAGTAGTAACCGCCATCTCGGTCTTTATATGACACATAGTGACTGGACTCCCAGGGGCGTATAGGGCTGCTGTCTGACACTTGCCCCAGAAGAGGCTCCATTGTGAGGGAGATGGCAGGGCTCGAGTCGTTGGAGTCGTAAACGTCTGCTTTATGGATGTCTGCTGACCAGTAGGGGCCCACGTTGTTGGCCTGTGAGGGGCAAGCCATGCACTCGCCTGAGTCAGCACTGCCGGTCAAAAAGCTCCCACTGCTGCCCTGGTAGTCTGGGCTGTAGCAGCACATGCTGTACTCTGGATCCATGTTGCACTCCACTGGCTCCTCAATGCGAATGTAGTATTCGCTGGTTACGGAGGGGCTGTGGGCACTGAGGACAGGAAGTATCCCCGGAGCATGGAGATGCTTTGCTTGGTAGTAAGACGGAGAAACTGTATGGCTATGATTTTCCATGGGGCAGCCTCCTACGATGCCCCCTGGTGGGTAAAATACCTCCTGGCAGTGGTGGTTGACCGAACCCAGGCTGCTGGATGGGTCTGATGCTCCATATGACTGATCAGCTCTAGCCTGTTCCCATTTGTATTCAAAGTTCAGGCCATGGCTCGTCTCTGTGACTGTCAGTATATCGTCCCCGGACTCCGAGTGGTAGCCATCACCGGCGGTGAACTGTTCCAGTAGGGGGAAGGAGGACAAGGTCAACGAGGGGTGCTCTCGTGATATTGCTGTGTGGCTGCTGAATCCATTATTGGGACATAATGAGTTCCACCGCCTCTCAAAGTCCTCTTCAGCCTCGTTGGCCCCCTTGGCACACAGGTAGCTGAGCAGCAGATGGACTTCCTCTGCAGTGGGTCTTTGGTCCGGCTGGAGCCAGCAGAACTGCATCACCTCATACCTAAGGTGCACCAAACAATGGACAGAGAGTCAGGTACCTGAGATACAACAACAGGGATACAAAGATTTGGTTTTGCAGGAGAAAAATAAATCAGTCCATGTTCTTGTTGAATCTTGTATCCACATCTTTGCATGTGTAAATGAATCCCTCACCAGCGTTCAGCCAGTGGTATTTTGAGCAGCGGTTTGGGAAGTCGCAGCTGCTGCTTCCTCACGGCGTAGGCCAGCACTTGTCTATCAGAGTAGTGTCTGTAGGGCTGGTTGCCCAGTTCGAACAGCTCCCAAATTGTCACGCCCAGAGACCTACAAGACACACCCACATAAGTTATTTAGCAACAAGCATTTGCCTGATGGCCATAGTTCACTGACAAAATTCCAATGCAAAGTTAGTTCTGCTTCCATTGTGGCCAGATTTGAAACTTTTTTTTTTTTCAACTAACTTCTTGATGCAGTTCAAGTAAAAAGTTTCCATAGCAGAAAAAAACAATCAATCTTTAAATTTTAACTTTAATACTGTTTTGTCTTTTCCTGTCTATGGTTTGTAACAATACCAAAACACCCAATGTGTCTGTGTTTGTGTTTGTGTACCTACCACATGTTGCTCTGCTGAGACTGGTCAGCCACCAGCAAATTTCCATGCACCTCATCTACCAACTCTGGAGCAATCCAACGTAGGGGCACGTACATCTGGTCTGACGTCACATAGTAATCGTCCTGCACCATGGACAAGAGAGGACACAAGAAAACTGGCTGTCAACACCTAAAATGTACAGTAAGGTTTAATCAAATTGGCTGATATTTCTGAACTAATCACAGACCTTGTACTTGGTGTGGGACAGGCCGTAGTCTCCGATCTTCACTGAGACGTTACCAGATAGCAAACAGTTCCTCAAAGCCAGGTCACTGGTGAGGGAAGGTGGCAAAAATATTTACATAGGTCTTCAATACTAGGAAACACAATAAGTGAAAGGCAGTGAGGATTCTTGAGATTCTTCAAATAGTTCTGCATGCACCAACGCATACTTGGTATAATTTTAAAAGATGTCTTTAACCTTTCCACATTGACCAACATGACGTCTGCTCTGAAGATGAGGGCGCACCACCTGCAACAAAATCACTGATGCTGGAGTCGGCGAGAAACACTCAGGCAGCACCAGGATGTTGTTCCAGGAGGCCGACAGCTGACGTCAGTGAAAGCACTGAGCTGGAACTGCTGACCAAACGTCATTCCACTCACCTGTGTGTAAAGTTATATTTGTGCAGGTGCAGGAGTCCTGAAGCAATGTCACATGCCATTTGCTGAAGAATGAGAGGCTCAGGGGTCATGTTGTCTGCAGCCCTGCAGCTCTGGAGGTAGCCCTTCAGGTCTCCCTGGACACGACACAGGAAAGTACAAGACACGTATGTTACAGCCCATGACCACTGGAGGGCAGTCCTTTCATTTAATTCAACAAGACCTCAAACCTCAAATGAAAAATTGTATTATTATTATTAATATAATATTAGAATTTGAATTCCTGCAAGAGGTAAGCATGCATTGTGCAGTTTTGAAGAATAAATTCAACCACTTGAAAGAGCTGGATCTTTAAAAACCTTTTGATGCATTTACTTAAAACTTTATAGGGCACTCAAGGCACTTTGATATCTAAACGTAACCTCTATTGTGTCAATAGGAGATTTAATCATTTTCCATTAGTGACTATTGAAAATTGTTCAGTTTTAGACTAATTCAAGGTCAAATAAGTTTCCATACACAGTAACTTGTCCATTTCAGTTTTTTTGTGTATATGTAAAAAAAAATGAAAAGAGAATAATCTGAAAATTACTAGCTCAATCATTTCCCTTTAGACATGAAGAAATTAGTAGTGAGGACCTTGTCAACAGTCAAACACATCAAACAGTGTATAAACACCTTTGGCAAGACACTGCATTGAACCATGAGACAAAGTGACTTAAATCTCTTTGTGTAACCAGCAGCAAGAACACAGACCATTTTATATTTGTTATTATAACATTGTGTGTAATAATATGCCTCTGAAAACGACCAGATGTGGATCCTCATCCCATGAAGGGTTAAGCGTTGTTTTTAAAAAAAAAAACTATCTGTTTGCACACTGGTTAAATTAAAAACCTGTCTAAAAAAATATGACCGACCTTCTCAGTTTACACAAATCATCTTGTGAGCTTTGATAACAAGAAGTCATTTTCACTCGGCTGCCAAATATATCCTGCAGGAGCCAAAAAAGTATTTTACGACCAAGAAGCAATTTGGTCGTAAAATAAGAATTACAAAAAAAATGTGAATCTAGTTAATGAGCCTCATGAAATATAAAATCTAATGGAGACTTCAAATTGAAGCAAATGCTTGCAACTCATTTTACAAAAAGCAATTGAATTGAAAATTTGAATTGCACATAGATTTCTGAGCAAGTCTTGGGGGGAAGTTTATTTATGTCTAAATATGAAACTCACCAGTGGGCAAAACTCCATTACCAGCAGGTAGGGAGTGACCTCAGTGCACTGGGCCAAGCACTTTAGCAGAGCATGATGCTGGAGAGTACTGAGGGACAGAGGAAGGAAATGTGTCAATATCACAATGTGAGAAAAGATTTTTAAAAGAAAAAGGTGTCACGTCAAAGTTCACTTGAAAACGTTTCCTATCAGAATGAAAGTTACCAGTAGGGCTGAATCTCCTCCAGGAAGTGCATCTGCTCGTGCACGCTGGCGCTGGCCTTGAGCTCCTTCACCACCACCTGGGTGGTGCTCAGGCCAGTGTTCACCTCCCCCAGCAGCACCTGGTGAGGAAGAGAAGAGTTGCTACACGTCTGGGGTGCACCAGTGGATGAGTGGGAGGAGACGATGGAGGAGAGAGCTGCACTATCTGGTAGTTCTGTCTTTCGTGGTGCAGCACAAGTCTGGCCACCAAAGTTGCAGACAGCCAATTGAGATCTGTGTTACCCTCCGCTCACCTTCCCGAACCAGCCGCTCCCGATCTCCTTCAGGTACAGCAGATTGTGGCGGCCCACCTCAGGGGACTTGAGGAGCTGGACTGGGGGACAAAAATGGCAGAGAATGCTGAATTTTAACTTCAAGCATTTGAAAACTCACCTAATAACTCAAAGTTTTCTAACAAGAATAAGTCTATCAGTTCATTTCTCTGATAAAAGTACAAAGAAATGATAAAAGTCCATCCTTCACTTACTTGCTAACCAGTGCATTGTTTTTTTTTTTTTTTTTTTTTTCAATCATGGCATTGTTGTCATGATGGAGTTCATGATTAACTAAAGTCTATAAACTGAAGTTAGAAAGACACTTTGGACCTTTAAACTGTTGGAGGAAGCTCCTTAAGTTTCCACATTTGTAGAACTTTGAAGTTTGAAGTGCAAAATGTTAAAATGAAATATTGAAATGTTCGGTGGCAATAATCATTTCTTCGAGAAAACCAACATTGACAACGAACCAAAGGTGATGATAGAAACATAGAGTCCTGAAACCCCCAAAACTCAAGACTGATTTTTGACAAGAACACAGAATGCGTTCAACATTCTGCTTAAGCAGCAAAGTCAAACTGATAAACCTTTTCATCGTCAGCACTTCAAAGCTGTTGATTCAACCTTGTCGACTGGATTAAACAAAGTTGTCGCCAAAACAAAACAAAGAGATGGAACGCACCATGCCGGTTTCTAATGTGGCCTCCTCAGACCTGCTGCTGCTGCTGCTGCTGCTGCTGCTGCTGCTGCTGCTGCTGATGATGATGACGACGATGATGGACCCGATCGATCAGCTGTCCGCCTCGTCTGACTCAGATTGAGCAAACAACCCAGCACTCCTCTTCTGCTCCTCTGCTACTCCGAACCTTCTCACCATGATCACAACCCTCAAGCGTATCCGTCAGTGCACCAAGAGTCCAACGTGGCCCAACGTCGCCAGTGATGGTCACACACAACCCAAACCACAACCACCATGTCCCACCATGACTCTGGACACTGAGACGGATCTTTGTGGTCTGGTAAACAATACAATCACTGTGTGTGTGTGTGTGTGTGTGTGTAAAAGTTGCATCTAGAATGACCCCCATTGTCTACCGACATGGCACCAGTTGGGACCAGTTGACAAGCAAACACAATTGGACATTTATCCAGCAGGGCGAGTCTCATGCCCACGACATCGTAGGATTACATATTCACAACGCTGCTGGGACATCCAGTCAATATTGTTATAGACACAGTCGTCCTGTGTGTTTATGGGTGTTTATTTAAAACAAGTGCAAAGATGAATTCTTGTGACAAGACATTATTGTAATTATTCTGTAAGTTTCTTTTTATGTACTTTGATATGTAATATCTGAAACATTGATAGTTACATCAGTTAGTATCTATCTATTGTCTATCTATCTATCCATCTATCTTTTTTTCTTTTCTACGGATTCAATTCCAAATCACTTGTCGTAATGCTCTCAAACGAGTCAAGTCTTCAGATCTGTAGGAATTTAATCTAATTTCCATGTGCCGGCTGTCTGCTGCTCTCTGAGTGATCCTCTGAATACGTCCACGTCTCACCGGTGTTGTACTCAGGAAGTCCTTTCAGCGAGACGCTCCCTGGCTAAATCACTCCAACCCTAATGGGATTCCATTATATCCTTTAGGTCCAGGATGCCCTGGTCCAGCGCCCTGACTTCTCAACACATTCACTCAATTACCTGGATCTAATATTACTGTGGGTCTGAATGGCAGTATGGCAAGGCTTTAGAGGTCAGCGTAGAAACTGATTATTTAAAACATGTTTGTCCTGCGTGAACACGTAAACCCCGTCGCCCATCCTTGAGTTGTGTGTGTGTGTTTTTTTTTTTTTTTGTATGCATACTGTTCTCATGAGTGGGAGTGAAGCTGTGCTGGCGTGTAGTGTAGAGCAGCTGCATCAGGGTGGGTCCAGGGTCTCCAGTTCCTGGCCCCTGGCCCCTGACTGAGCCAGACTCTTCCAGTACTGGTGTCTCTGAGGGGTCTCCGCCCATTCACCAGGGCCTCAGCAGGAAAACAGATTTCACATCAGCTCTCACAGCCATTCAAAATCCAAACTGCATTAATTACAGAGCAATAAAATATTTGTTTTATTAATTCTAAATAAAGCTATTTTTTGGAGTCATTTTTCTGTGGTTGCAGCTCTGCGTTCTTGAGGGTTTTTTTTGTTAGTTTGCGAAGATCTTTACTTTATTACAATGAAATTTGTGGGTTGTTTTTCCGATGTAGTTTTAATTTGTTACATACCTCCCTTGTTGGTTCTGCTCTAAGGCCTTGCCTATAACAATATAAATTAGATGATGTCATTGGGCGGGCCATTCCTGAAGGTAATAAATCCCTCTGACCCCTGATCACTAAAGCAACAGCAGATGTTTTCCATTATTCACAGAGGACAGAGCATCTGTTTAAGGGCCAGTTTACACAAATCTCGGAACACTGTGAGAAACTTAACTTAGGCCATTGCAGATATTTGGAGTTTTACGAGCCAAAGTACAACATCCTCCACTGCTGACATTTTTCCAACAAGAAACTTGCACACAAGACATTTCCTCTCCCTGTATCTCCCACACTTTCTGTGTTGCCAATTCATTTTCAGAGACATAAAACCAAACCTGTCCAAATATTGAAATAGAGGCTAAATTTAACACGTGAAATTCAAAGGAATGGCAGAATACTTCAAATAAATAAAAGACACAACCGCAAAAAGGTCACCTTTAGCAAGGTTTAACCCCAAGAAAACTTTACTTTGGAAAAAAAATCAGACATTTCACAAAGCATATGGCCTATAGAAAAGTGTCAGAACTAGAGCTGTAAATCGACCATCGCCTACTAAAAGCACAAACCAGATCCTGAGGCTATTATGTTAGACACACCATTGGCCTTGACAGCACCTTGAGATTCAGTTCATGAAAATCAAAAGCAAAATTAGAGAAATATGTAGAGACGTAGAGTCCAATACAAACAGAGAAAATGCTTGAGTCAATACCAAGAATGCAAACAGCTCTCTCTACATTCATAAAAAGACAAAACAGCTCGTAACAATGGGCGTAGTACTCCGTATTCCTGCACTGTCCAATCCCAGGAGCATCTGAGAGAGCAGGTCTCTAACAGTGCAGATCCACCTCTGCAATGTCCCAACCCTCTGCCTCTCAGAGTCTGTCCTCCACCCTAAGCACCCTGCCACTGCCTCCGACCACTGAGAGTCAATGAATCTTCACAAAGTCACTTGTTGACCTGAGTGCCCACACTGTATGTGTGTAAAAGGCCAGGCTTTATCTATAGTCTGGCTTGGCTTGGCAGTATTTAATTAAGGTTCATTTGATGTCTCACAGAAGGTTATTTCACCCGTAACATCGCTAACAAGGCAGAAGTCGTGCAGTCTTCATCATTTAGGATATCCTCGAAAAAGAAGAGGCGCTGGAGCATTTGGACTTGTATATGGTTTTGAATAGGTAGCCAGAATTGCTAGTAAATAGCAGAGAAAAGGGGAGGAAAGTTGTACCATCTAGTACAATGTTCTGCAATGTCATGTAGTTTCTATCCGCTATAAATCTTTCTAAATCACTCATCATGTCAACACCATGGCATTTTCGAAGTGCCTTAACAAAGAAAAAGACTTCTAGACTATTGGGGAAGCACTCATAATGCTCTTTGGGTTAGAGTGCCATTCATTCATCCATCCTGGCTGGTCAGGATCAGATAATCAGATCTACTCATTCCTACCCGGGAAATGACGTGCTATGTGAACTCAGCCTCCCATGAGTCTGAAACAAGACCAGGGCTCATAACTCGGAGAAAAATGGGTTAAAAATCTGACCTCACTTCATTGACTTGGACTTTATCAGGCAGCATGGGCTCATCAACGCACAACGACGACCATTGTCACAGGCAGAACAAGGCGGTGAAAGAGGAAGACTGTTCCTGAAGTTTGTACTCTGGCATGCCTGACATTCTTCCCGGCTGAAGTGTGGGCCGGCTGTTGGGGCGCCGTTACACAACGGGCAGATGTTTGTGGGACGGGGCGAAAGTTAAAGAGTTCATTCTGTGGGGACCTGCAGCAAGGGATTGTGGGATAGGTGGAGGCTGAGCTGACTGGGGCCAGCATCAGGGTGGTGTCCACCCTGGGGATGAATGCTGTCCAAGGCAAACTTCTTCTAACACATATATCAGATCACACTGGTGTCAGATGCACTTGAAGGCGCTGAAGCCGCACGCAAGGCTAATGCGAGGTTTACATCAGCCGCAGGTTCAAATAATTACTGAGAGGCTGTCAATGATATCAGAAGGGAAAGTCTTATTTTTTTTTAATCTGAAACAAAAGTGTAAATATTGTTTAAATATGTGTATTAAAAAAAGCTACAAAACTTCAAAAGTTGAAAATGGAGAATTAGCAGCTAGTTTATAACAAGAGCAGCAGATGTTTTCATAATTTATGGGAACTTCTTTTTCTTTGCACCAGAGTTCAGCTACCACAAGTTTGAGCAAATAAAAAAAAAATCTATGCGTTTCAAATCCAATATGTTGGGTAACTGTTTGACACATCAGGATGTCAGCAAAGATATCGTATTAGACACCTGGCAGGATGAAACTGCGGCTGCACCAGGGTGAAGAGAGTTTGAAAAGGCAACTTGAGGTCCCTCACCTGATCGAGCAGGTTGCTTAGCGACTGGCAGGGAGACCTCTGTGAGCGGCAGGATGTAGACATCAGGGCTGCCCTGGGAAACCAGCGACGCTAAGGTGGACGAGTTTGCGTGGTACTCCTCCCCATCCACGTTCTTGAATTCCTGCAGGACAAACACAAATAGCAAAGGTGAAGATATAGAGGTGAAGCTTTAACTTGGTTGAGATGATTGAAGTTGATTTTAATTCATTTCTATTCAAAATAATAACAACTGTGGTCCAAAACCTGTTCCTTTGGAACCACCCTGAGAGCTGAGAGCACTGAATTGTGTGTCTTGGTTCAGATGAACAATTCTCATAAAAAGTTCTGTTGAAACATGTTAGACAACAAAGCCATCCTGATTCATAAATAATATGTATTATAGTCATTTGTACTGAAATTATTTTAATACTTGATTAATCCTGGTTGTTTTGTTCCTCACAGATACCATAACGATGAAAATCATAAATAACTAGTACATCAGTTTGAGGGTTCAAGTTCTTTTTTTTTTTGAAGTGGTGCAAGTCCTTTTGAATTGCATCATTCTGTTGCTGTTTTCAGTTGAGGTGATGTTCTCCTGGTGGATATGATCTTAGAGGGTGGTGATTTCCTCAGTGCGCTACAGAGACCTGTTGTTCGTCTCACCTGATGTGTTTTCTTGTGAAATAACTGGGAAGAAAATAGAAAACACATACTAGCCTCACACCCTTGAGGGGAAACGCTGCTCACAAATGAAGCTGGTAAGTCAATGCAAACATAGCGGCTGTACAGTGAGCAACACTGTCAAGAGGCCATGGAGACGCATGGCAGGATGAGGAGGGGGAAAACAAGGGGCCGGGACTTGGCAGCTTCTTCACTCCGGATGTTAGAATAAAAGTCCCTAAGTTTGGAGAGAGGGAGCAGTGGGGTCCCGACACTGGAAAAATGTGACCCACTGGACCCAGAGAAACACACACACACACACACACACACACACACACACACACACACTCACACACACACACACACACACACACACACATGCACAAACACTCCCTCAGCCTCAAATGTAAACCTTCACACGGCCTCGTTCACCCGCCCGTTCAACATGTGGTTTCACTCGCTAAAGTGACACACACACACACACACATGCACGCACGCACGCACGCACGCATGCACACACACACACATACATCTTTTTGGTTATCTATTTAACGTAGTAACCTAAAAAATAAAACTATCAAAAAAGAATCTTCTTTATCTATTTCTTAGAATGCCCATGGTTCTTTGTTGTCTGACTCAACGAACAAAAGTTACAAAACTCAAAAGCACATCCTTGCCTCTGTGAAACAGCTGACCCACAAAACCTCCTCCTCAAAAACACACAACAGCAGCAAAACAGAGGAGAAATCTTCCTGCTAAACACTTCGCCAGCCTTACTTGCAGTCCCTCAGACCCGTAGTTGAAAAAGCATCCGCCGGCAGCTTACCTGTCTTTGACAGCGGAGGAGGACATGTTGAATGGCCTCAGGTGCAACACCTCCACCCCTCCAGTCAACACACACGCGGCCTGGGTGCTCCCGACCCCCCACGCCCTGCGTGCCTGCAGGCTGCAGCAGCAGAGCATGGCGGCTCTGCAGCAGAGCGAGCCGGGCTGTCGACTGACCACACAGAGGAGAGCCAGAGGTTTCCAGCTGACTGTCCCAGGAACTGGGGCTGTGTTGGGAGGTGGGGACTGGGGGCGGAGTGGGGGCCCACATACTACACTTGTGAAATCACTCGCTGACTTCCTCTGCTCTTGCCCTCTTTCTCCTAAAAGCCCGGTGAACGTGTGCGGCCGGCAAACACAGTGTGCATGTACACAAATCAGACACATACGTGTCCGATGTAAACACACTCTCAGAAACACCTGCAGGCATCGTAGCACTGAAGACTATCTGGGACAGCTTCAGTCAAGATCTCCAAGATCCAAACGTCAAACATTATATTATTTTAAGGTTACCATCAGCAGAATTGACCGGCAGACCTTTGGCTGAGCTACCTGGTTGGTTCTCTTGTCGCAATGGCCGTATACAGAGATTACTGAGCCACTTATGCAGGTGACTGGATCAAATTTAATTTTCTATATTCACTTTTCTCCTCTAAGCCAGAGCAAAAGGAAAGATGAAATCAGAAGCATAAAAAGATCCACTCCTTCCAGGAGTGTTGCCTCCTCTCCTCCTATCAACCATGAAGAGCTTCGCTCTCTCTGCACTGCTCGACTTTGTTTTCCCAACGTTTCCAATATTCCCTCCTTCAGATGTGGGAACTGGACCCTCTCCTCTCCTTCTCTGGCCCCTTCCTGGGACACACCCTGTACAGGTCCGAGCTGGGTGGTCTGAACCGCCGAGGACGCACACCAGATGTGAGCCACATTGTGTGCATTGTACCTCTTGTTGACCAAACAGCAACCCTGGCTAGATTCTCATACATAAACACACACTTTCATTCTGCTCCTTTCCTTCCTTCTCATTTTACTGTTAAAAACACAAAGTGCTCCTCGTTTCCATGCTTTTTTGGTTTGTTTTTTTTGTTTTGCTGCAGTTATTCCAATTATTCTGATTGCAATATAGATGACAGCGCTCGCTGTCAGCGCAGTGGCCAAGCTGTTATGTCATGTTGCCCAGGACACACGTGTCTGGCGGAGAGGAGGAGAAAATTAACGGTGAGAATGTGAAAACAGGGAGGACATGTTCCCCCTCACCAAAAAACTATTTCCCTCTTTTTGAAATCATTTTTTTGCCACGTAATGAGCGAGTGGCCCTCATAGCATAGAGTCAACCGTATGAAATCAGTGTGGAGGCGCGCCGGGAAATGGAGAAGGCAGACGGTTTAGAAAATGGACTTTTGAAATGAATGGGTCCGTTTTAGCTGCGCTTGGTTGAGACAGTTGTGGTCTCCGGGGGCATGAACTCAGATTCTCACACAGTTTTGATATTTCAGACATCGCCATCATCTGGTCAGACATTTGTATCCTTCTTCTCTGAACAATATTTGAATATGATTTATATTTATCAAGTCGTTACAGACAAGCTAATTGATTTGTCATTTTAGCCAAGAATTATTTTCTGAATCTCGTGGGATTGTATGTTTGGCGACTCACATGGAGTGTTTCTCCACCTGTGCAGTGCCCAGAGTGTCGCTCACACTCATTCACTCTCATTACACACACCAACGAGCAGCTGCTGCCACACAAGGCACTGCCAGGCTCATTAGGAGCAATTTCTAGTTCAGCGTCTTGCCCAAGGACACTTCCACTGCGTAGGACTTGAACAGCCAACCCTCCAATCATCGATCGACCCACTCGACCAACTGAGCCACAGCGGCTTGCAAATGACTTGTCTTGTAGGCTGGAGACACACTGGAGGGTTCAAAAAATGGCTAATTGTAAATATGAAACGTGTTTGATCCTATTTGTCTTTCTCCGTACCCCATTGGAGCAGTATAATAGTGATACCCAAGGAGTGATAGCCAAGTTCCTGTTTAATGTGACGTGACAATATTCCTATCAAGCACGCATGATGTTCCTTTCACTTCTTTCAAGGAAGCCCACCTATGGAGAAAAAACAAGAACACACACACACACACACACACACACACACACAGCACAGCACAGTAGTTTCTCAACTCTGTGCCCTATTTTCTCTGTTTTCTGACCCATTTCAGTTTTTGGAGAGTCTAAAAAATGGAAACAAGATGTCCCTGAGCCGCAGAAACCCTGCCACTCCCACCGCCATCTGCTTCATCCCCATCAACGACGACCGAATGGCTGCAGACCTGAACTCACCATCATGAGAGAATAGAGAGTGCAGTGACAGTTTTTGTGTTTAATCTTTTGCTCAGGGGCAAAGACCATCTCGAGTCAATGCAAGTTTTCAACCCATTGAAAACAGCGTGTAATTTAAGATGTGCGTGTGTGCGTGTGTGTGTGCGTGGGTTGACAGTTGAGAGCAAACGCCCACCTTGAAGCCGTTCCTCCTCCTCTTGCAGCAGATGCAGGCCAGCACGAGGAGCACAACGGAGAAGAGGCCGGAGAGGGAGACGGTCACCACGGCCAGGGACGACGACCAGGACAGCCCTGTCGGCGGAGCGCCATCTGCAGGACAGACGGCCAAGTTACAGATGGATGGAACAGAAACAATGCGAGCGGTAGTAGATTTCCTGCAGCCTCTGACCTGCTTTGTTTCATTTCATTTCATCTATTTTGTAGCACCATGTTCTCTGCATGCGCAATGAAATGCTAGTGCACGCACCATGCAGCCAAGCTGCTTTGCCCTGACGACTGGTCAGGTCCTAAACCATGATGGTTTACCATCCCGCATCCAGCTGAATCACCAAAAATGTGTCCACAGTTGCTGAAAGCGTGAATTTTCTTTTGCAAATCGGGAAAAGCATAAAAGAAAAATCCGTAAAAAGTAAAAAGTAAAAGTAAAGTAAAGCAAAATAACAATCAGGGACTCATACAGCCGACACATTCTTCCGCAACTGAAACATCACTGTTCAGCTTTGTTCATCACTCTAATAAATATGTTGGAGTCTTTCTTGCCCATTTTATTTATTTATTTTTTGGCACGGGGTGTTATTATGTGAGCAGTAGATAATTCATTTTTCTTTTTCAGCGGCGGCTTCACATTGCAACGGTTGCCACGGAAACAGTTTGGACGGATGGCTTCACGAGCAGGATTGCCTTTAGCTGTAAATCTCCCACACTGTTCCCTGCCAACAGCAGCACCACCCAGTCACAGGCGCGCGCGCACACACACACACACACACACACACACACACACACACACACACACACACACACACACACACACACACACACACACACACACACACACACACACACACACACACACACACGAGTGGCCTGTACTTGTGCTGATCCTCTGAAAGCTGGTACGCCTACTTTTTTTTGATCAAGGCTCAATTGGACACAGATTGTGAATGTGAGCGTGAACAGTGTTGTTCAGCAGGCCAGATGACAAATTGCCGGGAGGGAGCAGAAAACAGTTAAACACAGGATTAACTGACCAGCTCAGCGTTGTTGTTGTTTTTTTCGAGAGCAAAAAACCCTCTGTGTGTTTCACTGAATTTACACTCAAACTGGGCTAAACAGAAACAGTGGCCCAGTATCAGTGGCAGTGGCGGGCGAGTAGGAGGAGAGATAGGAACGCCAGCCTGCTGAATTAGTCAGAAATCGTTCAGCACTTAGTATTTGATGAGGAGAGTCACTATATTATAATTATTATTCGAGCTCACTCAGGTCCTACTAAAGACTGAAGCGTTTACAAACAGCAGCAAATGATGACTGCAAAGAGAGAGAGTGGGCCACACCGAGGATAATAAACTCCCAGAAAAGGGTCGGCAATCAACATCAGCCACCATGATGATGACACTGTTAGGCAAGCAACTTGGAGAAAACTACAATTAAAGGGTCATTCATGTAGATCAGTGCCTTTTGGCTCTCACAGCACTGACAAAAATGTCTTTTAATTTTCCCAATTGCTTTATGTCGTATCATAATTGATGTTTATGTAAAAAAAACTTTTGCAAGCCTCCACCAATTGAATATGTTCAATTAAAAGATTTCAACACAATTTAAACATTCAGCTTATTTCTAATGTCTATTGGGAACAAGGCACAACAAATCCACCTTCATCTTCCAAAAATTATAAGGCAATACTTCTATAGTTAATCCAGCTTTTAACCATCAATCATTTAAACATGTATTTATTGAAACATTGTTCTTCTTATATTTTCTTGTATTTCTAATGGCAAAGGTGAGGGTACGTTCACTTGATGCACAGCAGGTCAGTAAACCTTAATAAGCAAACTCTGACATTAGAGAAGTTTATATCTAACTGAGTGGTTATCTTTTATGTTCTCTATTGAATGGACTATAAATGACGTCCACTACTGTTTTCGTTGATGTAGCCGTCAAATAAAAGCAGTGATGACAGTTTTAAAAGGTCTTTGTATTTACAATAAACCTGTTATTTATTTATTTTTGTTTTAGTTTTTAGCCAAATACCTAACATTACTAATACTTTGGAAAGCCTAGTCACATGTTTTCTTTCCTGCAATGTAATTTGTTCTAGACACCTGCATAAACATAAAAGGGCCTGTGGCAGCTGCTTCTGACACACAGATCGAGGTTATTAGCTATGACACTAAGAATTACTTCCTCTTGGGCTGTATACCTAGAATTTTATGAAAGAAGCAGAAAGTTGAAAAATTCAAACATATTAAATATTTTTCCCAAACTGCAATTTTGGTTGCGTAATTTCATTCAGATTTGTTATAAAATAAATTATTTAGAAAAGACAGTTGCTTCAATGTACATCTGTACATGTAATACTGCCAACCTGATTGGACCAGTATCGTTTTTCCACATTGTGCAACGTGAATGCTGGGCCTTTCCAGAAACACTATTAACTGCCTTGTTGTTGTTTTCTCTCCTTCCTCTGTGAAATCAATGCTATTGATTGCTAGCCGTGACAGAATGAGGAGGATCCTCCTCCTTAGCTGTAATGAACCTTGATCCAGAAGAGGCAAATGTCACATGCTAAAGGTCGTCCAGTCTGTGACGGGCACATCACCCTCAAGGGCTTCACTTAGTCTACGGCAACACTTAGAATAGCCCAGCAAAAAAAAAATACCTGAAACTCTGGCATGCTGCCTCTTACTAGCCAGTGTATCTGATCTTCCGCTCAGAGGCAGCCATTTTTAGTCTCACCAGGGGGAGAGCTGAAGTACATCCTGTCGACTAAATGATTTAAAGGAGAGCTGGCGCAGGGAACGAGCAGTGAGGAACATAGGATGCAGCGGAGCTGTGCACTCTGCAGTGCCTCCCACGGGAGAGTCTCCCCGGCACTCAAGCCAGGATCTCAGCGTGGTGGAGAGCGTCCAGCTGACTGCGGGGAGCGAGACAGAGGCCGCAGCGTCAGAGGCCGAGTCCAACGGAGGAGCTCATGTTGTTTGTTCCGCCCTCAGAGACAAATCAGAAAAATGCAACGACCATATTTGAATATACATCTCATCTATGACTATACAGCATTGGCTCAACAAACAAAAAAAAGAAAAGATCAGATGTTACCGTGTGTTCTGCTCCAAATCATAATTGTTTAGAGGGATTCTATCACCACTTCACCACTAATCATCTTGGTTTGTCTTTTCTCACTCTTGTCAGGTATTAGATGGAAAAAGTTATGGAAATGTATGAATACAAGCTTCAGACATGTTCCAGGGGAGTAAAATATGAACATTCACCAGGAAAAAATAGAATATCGTTGCATGATTCTAGAACTTGATTATTTTCATCCATCCATCCATTTCAATACTCATATTCCTGAGCTCAGGGTCGCAGGGGTCTGCTGGATCCTATTCCAGCGGTCACAGGGCAAAGGCAGGGTAACACCATGGACAAGTTGCCACTTCATTGCAGAGCCACATAGAGACAAAGACACACAACCATTCGCACGCACACACACGATTATTTTCATTCCAGTGGAAAAAAAAAAGAAGCTTTTTAAGCATTGTGTAATGTGCACTAAGTAATGTGGGTCAATGTGTGGTTTAATGGGGTCCATAGCTTAGTTTTTGTTTTTTCACTGTCAAGTGCCAGAGTAATGATGGAAGTGAAGGCTCTGCGGGAAGATAATAAATGTCACAGAGGAATGTCAATGGTCGCAGAAATGAACGAATGAGATATTGTTCCAAAAAAATCATATCCGAGTTTAATTCATAAGCTAAAAAAAAAAGCAAAAAAAAAAAGAAAACCAACAAAAAAACAAAACCTGTTCAAGTACATCCAGATCATTATTTCAAAATGTTAACATGTTTAGCTACACGTTTTGGCACCATGTTTGTCATATCAGCAGTCTGACAAAACAGATGTGGCTCTCTGATTCAATTTCATGTTATTTCCTACCACTGCTTATACCCCACTCAGGGTTATTAGAGGGGCCGGAGTCTATCCCACCTGGACATGTCACCAATTTACTGCAGTGCCTCACAGAAAGACTGAATGGAAAGATGGCACAGATGGTGCAAATCTTGCCCCCAATTTTCAAACAGCCAATCACATGTGTTGTAGACACACCAGGCAAATGATTGGCCAATCGTGTTGTGCAGACTGGTAGATTTGGGTTTTGGTTGACTACCTGGAGAGAACTACACAGCAAACTCCTCACAGAAACCCGTGACCTCTGAGGCGTTCAGGTTGCATACCGTATTTGTGACAAAAGGCACTACTGTATGACCTCACACGCTTTAGCTCCCGTACATCCTTTGATGTTGGCGGCTAACGTAGAGTTGCCAATTGTCCATTAAAATACAGAACTGTTCAGTATTTGACAATAAAATGGTGCTTCCTGTTTTGAATCGTTCCGGAAGGGGTTCGTCCCCTATTTCCGAGTTGTCTTGAACGTACATTTATTTTCGATGCAAACTCACATTTGTTTCCACAGCATTCAAAACCATAATCTACATAGCTGCAGGCAACCCATTCACAGTAACTGCGTACTGGCTGCGTAGCTTGCGTAGAGTAGGCTATGAATCACGAACGCTTGTTCTTTTCAGTTGTAGTTATTTAATACTTTTGTAAAAGCTATCCATGCACTTTATTGAATGTTCTGTAAAAATATGCTCAATTAAAAGATTTCAACACAATTTAAACATTCAGCTTATTTCTAATGTCTATTGGGAACAAAGCACTTCAAACTATGTGAACCATATACTTTTTTCAAACCCAATTTTAAGTTATGATTTACCACAACTGGTGAGCCACTGGCCTTTGATGGTCAGGGCGTCCTTTATTTTTCTGAATGAGCGTAGGCTAGGCTAACGTGACCACAGCACCCCCAGTATGTCGTCAAACACACAGAGTTCCTTTGAAGTCATTTTTTGTTGATATCAAAGGCACGGTAGCTTTGATATTGGCAGGGCGGCGGTGACATCACGGTCTGGCGGTTATTAAATAACATCACAGACTTAAGACTCGTGCGCTAGGCTAGGGGCGGGCCCGTCCACTCCACCTGGTACTGCCGATTATGGAAGGTGAGGCGGAATAAACGACCGCAGGTGGCGGTAAAGCAACGCTTTAGATGCCCACTGCCATTAGACCTGACAAAGAAAGTTCTCAAGAGCTGGACGGCACTGACAAGGATGTGTCGTTGCTTCAACTAGCTGTGGCAGCATGCTAACATTTGTTCTTCGTCACGTTGGTGCTCTCATCACTAAACAAGCTGGGAGACTTAAGCCGTCATACATGAGAGAGACAGGCGGAGAGGAAAGGGGCTCCGCCGTTGGATATGGAGCTGCCAGCAGGGGGCGCTGAGTCGACCGCAGACTACGAAAACAGGATTCGCAGGCAGATATGTACGTTCCCCAACCGGCTGCACAATTCCTGGATGAACGCAACGCTGCAAGCCATGCTAAACCTGACAGTGGTGAGGGACAAGTTACGCAATCAGCCCATAGCGCCTCTGACACAGTTATCAATCATGCCGTCATTTTCACGACTATTTTTAAGAGCCCTGAAAACCCTGGGAAAAAATCAGATATGTCTATGGGTCTTTGGTAGAATTAGGTCAAGAGTTGCCAGGAATAACTGCATTCCAAGAAAACAATCCTATTCACCTGGTAGGTCCCTTCTTAATCTGGTTGGGGCGATGTGGACTAGAAACAAATATTACGGAAAGTAAAATAATCACGTGCATGAACTGCAAATGCACCACCATCAGCTCACAGAGCAAAATTATCTATTTTATGCCACTGCCCAGTAAAGACGAGGAATCGGTTTCTTCTCTCGTCACACCAGCTTTCACTAAAAAGCTCTGCCGGAAAAGGTGTTCAGAATGTGACTCTGAGAAAGAAAAAGCCTTCTTCTGGAACAGTCCGGACATTTTAACCATATCTCGTGCTCCAGAAGTTGTTGACAGTTTGGACACCAGATACCCAGTGGCTCCTAATGTCTTTTTAAAGATTTGCGTGGAAGTGAACAAGTCGGAGGTCTACAAGCTGTCGTCTGTCATCTGCTACAGTGCAGCAAAAGGGCACTACTGGGCCCGTTTGTTCCGGGACCAGCGGACTATAGAGGTGGATGACAGCCATGTAAGAGTTCTGCCGTGCGACGAGTTGGAAAACCTGGCTGATGAGGAAATTTTCTTTTATGAGAAAATGCAGGTTCCTGTGCAATAACTTGACAAAATTTGGCCCATTTTTTGTTTTTTTTTTTTGTCTCTAAATAACCATGTTTGCACCAGCTGCTCTGGTTTCTCCCACACAGTCAATTACAGTGGGACCATGGAAAGGCCAATACACAGAGTTCACGTTGAAACACAGCCGAGTGCAAAATAGTCAACAACCATATGTTCAGAGTCGTGCTATGTTTTGACATAAAAAAAACTGGAGGAGCAGTTTTGTTCTGCTTGAAATAAACATGGCACAATTTAAATGATTCCCCTCAGACGATTGTGAGTAAATGTCTTCATTTGCCTCTGAAGTGTTCCTTGTTGAGAGAAAAAAAGCCACATTGTTTCCTCCTACAGGAAGGTTTACTGCATTGTCACTGAAAGTTGGAATTTAAGGCACTGGAGACCCCACTGGATCGCACTAACTCAGTGCTTCTGTGGTGGCACGCAGCCAGAGAATTCAGAGCATTAATGTTATATTTCACTGAAATTGTGCAGGTAGCGTAGCATTGAGTTTATTTCCACACTAGAATGAGATACTATGAGCTTGAAGGTTTTGTTGCAGGGCCCTGAGCTGGACTTGAGTTCCCATATTAAAAAAAATACAGACTGCTAGTGCGCAGTGTGATGCTCAGAGGTTTCAAATACAGCCTCTGGGTTTACCCTTAAGCGTGTTGCCATGGCAACGCACATTTGAATTTCTAAATAGCTGGGAGTTTTGTGTTACTGATTACTGGCTTGATTTCACTCTGTCCAAACATGAAGACTGACAGGTAAACTGCTCGTCTTGGAAGATGTAAAAATACAATAAAGTAGTCTGTACTTGTATTGCTAAGATTTTAAGCAAAACAAAACAGTGCTTTGTTCGTAAGTGAAATGTAGAAATATAAATCCAAAGCGCACCATCTTCTAACGATCCAACTAATCTGATCTGGTTTTTAGAAATAAGACGGTGAGTGATGAGTAAAGGTTGAGCTTGAAATCATTCAAATCTCTGACCTGAGAAGCAGCAACTCAGCCACACTGCCAGCATTGTGTCACCATGTCCAATACCAATGCAAATTGAATCAACAAGACCAGAGAAGAGACAAGATAATAATGATGGCAGGAGGCAAACAGATGGATGGCGGCCGGTTTGCCTCGTCCTTATGGCCCAAACACATGTGAGCTGCATGAAGCTAAAAGTCTGGCCATGAATAATCTGTGCGAAGGGGCCAATCTGTCGGTTAATCTGCTGCTGCACATGAACTCATGCAGTGACCGTGATTCTGGTCATCTCTGCGGACAGACACATACATCAAATATAAACCACACACACCTGGGATGTTGGATGATGGGTCCACACTACCATCAACGATATTTGAAGAGTAAACCTGAGCACTCCTCCCAAATCACATCCAGCCCCATTTAAACAGCCTCGCAAAGTTCAGAGACAAAGAGGAAGTGGCATCCAAGGCCAGAAGAGGCGTAAAAGCGACATCTCATTTACTGAGCGTTGCATGGCAACACAACAAGCCCAACTGAGAGGGCGCCAAGAGTAAGGGAATGAAGACGTCTGCACAGATGACAACACAACCGTTTCCCTGCTGTGATGCAATGTGTTGTCCAGTTCTGGTCAAACTGACCAATACTGGTAAGCTTCACTAGCTTTTTTTTTTTTTTTTTTTTTTTTTTTTTTGCTGTAGCTCCACCTCTTTCACCTCAGAATCAGGATCTGCAAAAACAGGCAGCACATGCGTTGGCAATATGTGCACTAAATATGTGCCACTGATCATTCTGGTCATTTTCCAAACTGGCAGAAAATGATTCAGATCAAAGCTTTGCAAGGTGGAATTGAAGAGTGAAGATGATCAAATCTCATCGGTGAAGGCAACCAGCCGGGTCTGTCCAAATGACCTTTTCCATGTCGCAAGACCCACACAAAGCATGTTTACTCACTTTATTATGTCTTCTTCTGGCTATTGTCTATCTAGTTTTCAAGAATGTCACAATACAAATACAATGCATTTCGCTAAACATGCTACACCTTGCTGTGCCGGAACTGCTCTCCCTTCCTCTCCCATCCCGAAGCCTTTCACTTCACTGCAGTTCAGAATAGAAAGCCCCGCAGCCTGGATCCCTCACGCAGATGCTGGTTAGGATTAGTGTGTAGTGTGGGCTGGAAGTTGGGTCAGCCGGCCTGCCACATGAGAAGGCTGCTGCCCAAGTACCGCAACCTCATTACACTGGAAACAGTAATTAAGAGCAACCAACCATGACACTATGGAGAGTGTCACATTAACTCCATTCAGTTGCACCCACGGTGAAGAGTCCTCTCGATCACCTGCGTCACACGTTGTGTGAGCAGTGTGCGCATGTGTGCGCACATGTGTGCGCGTGTGAGTGTCCATCCATCCATCCATCGATGATACCTTCAACAGGTTTCCCTCTTCCTGACACGGGTGAGAGGAACACACTTTAAACACGCAGAGTTTTGCCTCAGCTGTGTAATTCCTCACAGCAGACGGCGCCCACCTGAGGCACTGAAGAGTTCTGCTCGAGGTCGTTCAGCACAGCGCCCCACGTAGGGGCTATTGAGTCCCTGCAGCCAGAGAATTACTACAGACTCCTGTCTTTATTTTTCTCTTACAGAACCATTTCTGTCTCTTCAGCAGCAGGTCACAAACATAGCACCATGGCCCAGGACGATATTTAATACCAATGTTTCATATACATTATACCTCCAACAGCAGTATTCTGACAACCACTTTAGAACTTACAAAACGTGATGTCAGCTTTAACCCTTGAAGTTGTTTTTGACACTGAGTCGTGTACTGTTTGACGAATGAGAAATTCCTTGTTACAAATTAAAAAAAAAACTTCAATAAGTGAGGAGCTGTGTATGTTAACGTCTTTGACTCTGTTTAGCCTAAAAGCCTGCACACACACAAATGTTGTAAATTCTGTCAGGAAAATTTGCTTTCTGCAATCTCTGTACAGAGATAAACAAAGGTCTTCCTCTGTTTCTGCCCTCAGCGGTGGCATTCAACGCACAGTGTCACTGCAGCAGCCGCACAGCGGGGCACATGTGATCTATCAAAGGTCGCGACGAGAAGTTCAGTGCAGACACGCACACACACACACACAACCTCCAGCCACAACATGGTAAATGTCGCTCCTTTGTTTGCTTCATCCTTCCTGCTCTGGGATCCACTCAGTGATACAACATCGCAGCCCCGGAGGAACGACGGGTATTCTTTTCTTTCATGCATGTATGCACGAGTGCGGATTTACTGGGGTGGGGACTAATCAGAGAGAAAACTTTGAACTTAGAGAAGAAGCTACAATGCCACAGAGCAGGTGAAAACAACAAGGCAATAGAAGAACCAGGAGCTCACGAAAGGTTTGGGCTACATGCTAGTGCGGAGGCTAAACATTTTTGCTTCTATGCATTCAATTTTGTTGGCGTTTTGCCTGTTGCCGTCAATTTTATGCTAAGATATACACACACACTTTCGAAGCATGACATTACATGCGTCTTGGTACAGCAATTAGCCTCGATGAATTCAGAGCGCGCGGAGATGCTCACTTGATTACCGAGAGTGCTGCGCACTACGAGCCTGGCATTTATCAAGCGATCGCACCGGAAAAAAGCGGCTCAGCAGCGAGGGATTATGGGCGCTGGATGCACGCAGTTCAGCCAGGCGCGGAGACAGAGCGAGGCTTCGCGTGGATGCGCAGCTGCAGCGCCGACAAGCTCAGGTTTAGCGTCTGGTCAGTGAGGACACGTGTCTGACAGGGGGGACAGACGGGGGGGGGGGGACAGAAAACAGAGACGTAAAGCCCGCGCTGGCTGCGTCCATTTACTATTTGCCTCCCCACAGGTTGCCCACCTCTCAGAATCTGCTAGCTACTCCCTCCGTCTAGTTTCCTTGATTTCCTTCCACTCTGCCCGTCCCTCTGATCAGCTGGAGAGAGCGGGAGGGGGAGAGGAGCCAGCAGAGCAGAACCAAACAGCTCCTCCTGCCCCTCCTGCCCCCCGCAGGCGCTCACCGCACGTGCTCAGATGTGACACCGCATCACAGATGCTGCGCAGGGCCCGATTACGTAACGCGCATGCACACGCACGAAAAAAAATGCGTGCGCACTAATGCACACCCCTCACGAGAGCAATAAGGTGCAGTTTATAGCTGACGGTCCACAGTCGGACATTGCTAGCGGGAAATCAGGCCAGTAACAGTAGGCTGTCAAGACGGGAGCGTGGAGGCTGGACCCACATGCGGACCACGCAGGATTTGCTGAAAAAAAGGTTTATTTTAACTATATAAAAAAAATTAAAATAAACTAAGGGTGTCCCATAAGGGTAACTAATAACAAAAACATACTGGGAGACTTAACGCAAAAAGACAAGGCAGGTACAAAAGAAAATCATAACAAGAAACTAAGGAAACCAGCAACAGACCTTAAACCACTTGGGCAGACCCAAGAGCAGCATAACATGAACCTCTACAGAAGACAAAGGGAGACAAGGACTATTTATACACTGGGGCAGGGAGCACAGGTGAGAACAATCAAGGGCAGGGCTGAAAACGAGACACAGGTGACAGGCGTCGAGAAATGACCACAGGAAGTAAAACTAAAGACGCTGACAACAGAATCAACAGATTTCAAAATAAAACAGGAAACACAGGACTTGACACATGGCAGCTGTTACCTCGCACAGCAACTGCTGTGGCTGACGCTGTGATACATACAGTTGGTGAAATGATTATGCACTGTTAAACTCCAACAGCAGGCCAAACAAAAGGGGAATATTGATTTGTTAGCTGCTTTAAAACCGAAGCACCGCCTCCCATCAAGCAGGTGACCAAGCCTACTTCAGGTTAAAGGGGCTGATTGGTGAATCTTTTAGCTTCTCACCGTCGACCTTTGTTTTTGTCATATTGTAGAAAGAGTAGTGTGTCACCCATCTACATCGACACACACACATCAGCTGGCTCTATTTTAAATTTCCTATCTTTGAGCTATCTTTATCGCAACGCGGTCTCTCTTCTTCTTCCTTTTCTCTATTTTGACAAGCGTCTTCCTGCTGCTCCACACAAAAAATACGAAAACAGCAGGCCTTTATTACGTAAAAAAAAAACCAAAAACTTATGTAACAACATTAAAAATATATGTTGTGGAAAAAACACAACAAAGAGGGGGATGTGAGCAGAGGAATACAGATGACACAGATTGCCTTCTCTATCCCTCTCTCTACCCCCCCACCCCCCCACCCCCATATATCCCTCCCTCAGTCCGGTCATGGCCAGAATGTCACCTTTCCACAAAAATATAATAAAACCACTCAAGAGGTAGCTCCTGAAACGACCCGTGTGGCTCACACTCTCAAGATCTATCTCTGAGAATAAAATCTGTCAGCCATCATAGACATTCAGAGACACTTCTGCTTGTCATTATGGCCAGACAGGACAAGGGGGGGAAAAAAAGAAAGAGAATTGAGATTCTTCATGTGTGTGTGTGAAGGTTGGTGGATGGAGGAACGGGCTAAAACATGCGTTGTTCCTGCTGTGCAGATTTCAAGTCAGCACCAGCGAGTGCAGGGGTGGAGGGTCTCTCCTCACGGGCCGCACCGCAACTGCTAATGAGCCACACAGGCTGCGTTCAAGACCTCTTCCTGCGATCGGGGGTACTAATCACAGGAAGAGGAACCACTCAAAAGTAACCCCTCCCACCCCCGCTGCACGCCGGTTTCCATGGAGACAGGCTCCATACTATGACTGTCTCCGTGGCAACCGCGACATGGAGAAAGTCAGAGTATATGAGGCAGCCTCGGTGTGCGGATTGATGTGAGGTGCTTTTATAGCCGAGGATCAACGTGCATGTGAAGTGCTTGTAGCAGGAAATGGCAGCCGGATTTGAGCGCCACCTTCTCCACGTTCAGGTAAATCTGCGACGAACTGGAATGCAGCCTTATGTAACGATGATTATCAGGACTCAGAGGAGGAGGGGGAGAGAAGACGGTGACATGAATGTTTCAATGCAGAGGCCCACATGCACAGAGCATCAAAAAGAATGTGCAGGAGACGTGGCGTTATGGAAATACACTCTGCTGTCTCTTCATGCTCATGCTTCATGTTTGCTTCCTTACATAACCAGTTTGTGTAACCAGCGTTCGCGATGTGAAGCTCAAGCAGCTCTAGCAGTGGATGGTCAAAGATAGACGCTCACACAAAAAGACAGTCTTGACAAACAGCCAGAGTTTAGTAGATCCTGGCGCTACGCTAGATCGGCACTGAGGCGAATGTTTTCCAACACATCAGCAGCAAACATGGCTGGCAGTAAAAGTTGGTCACTTGTGTCTGTCGCTGGCAAACAAACATTACATATCTGATGAGGAGACAGAGGATGAAATATAAAAACTGTAAATCCTTTTAGATCCTTTATGCGTTACATTGTCTTCATGCTTTCCGTGCATCATTTAGTGTTGCGGTAAACCTCTTTGTTCACAGCCTCATCGTGCTTGACCAAAGGCTGAAAACCTTGAAAAGAAACATTATTAAATTCATTCATTTAAATTCAATATTGGATGACTTCATCTGTGGCAGCCTAAACCAGAGACTGGAGGAAATACATACAGACTCACAAACTGCAAAGATTGTCCTCCATCCTCTCTTCCATTGTGTGCAAATTTTTCAAGTCCACACACACACACACACACACACACACACACACACACACACACACACACACACACACACACACGCACACACACTTCTTTCTCTCCTGCTGCAGCAGCTTCACGTGCAGCATTCGCCTGCTCACGTGTACAGAAGATGAAGACGAGATAAATTGTGGGTGTCCATGCATGCATGTGTGTGTGTGTGTGTGTGTGTGTGTGTGTGTGTTATTCGTTTCACTCACACAGACTTTCAGAAAGCTGAATCAACCTCCAGTGAGTGACAGCACTGAGTCACTGAGTTGTTGTTGCCACAGTGGCAGTGAGTGGTCAGTGGGTGGTGCTGGCTGGTGAGCGGTGCACGGGGTTGTAAAGTTGACCCATCAAAATACTACCTCAAGTGGTTGCTAAGCTGGACACCTCAATAAAATACATCAACCTAATCTGTGCAACCTGGCCTTTAAACAGAATGGAGCTCCTGATCTGCTTTCATTTCATTTTTTTTGCCAAATGCTTGTTCTAGCCAGACCAAGTAGACAATGACAGACCTGGATACACAACACTGTACCACATAGTATTCGGAACTGAAATTAAAAGCTGGGTATTTATTGTAATCCCTACACTAGTAGGGCAACAGCAGAGACAAGATGGGAACCAGTCAGGAACCTCTGAGCCAAAGATGATAGAGAGCATCTTGGTCTTGGCACAACTCTCTTGGCAGTAAATGGCACTCATTGTATGCCACTTGTCTATCTGTCCCCGTGTATTGCTGCTGAATGTGTGGCGTTCACCATGATCTCTTCCTCAACCCTCATGTGGAAAGACCAGAAGTTTGAGAGATGAATATTTTATAAACAGCGCAAAGAAGCAAAACAGGCCACCGGTTGTTCAGCAGACCCAGATCTTTCCTCTTCAGAAGTAACATGAAAACTCCCCGTTTGAATCGGGCTACATCAGCTTAGGAAATCTGATCACTTAGCAGCATACTTTAATTTACATACAGCAAGAAAAGGGGTCAGTTTACCATTCTGTACGATGTTGTAATGTTGACTTTTTCCAGCCTTGCAGCTTCCAGCCAATTTCGTCTTCCAAATTTTCCATATTTCCATAAACATATATATATATATATATATATATATATATATGATAATGATATTTATATTGATATTGATATTGATATTGATATTGATATTGTCATGCCAAACTTGATGTTCAAAGCCCAACAAAACCTGCAGTGTGCCTGGTGTGCTGTGGAACTGCTCCTCCTTTCCATCTCTGACGGACTGACAGAGATGGAAAGTATAGGAGCAACTCATGTTGCATGAGTCAGTTCCACACAAACACAGACAATCAATAACACAAATCAACATTTCCTTTCTGGAAGCAACGGCTAAATCAAATCCTTCCTAGCATCTCATCAGCACCCGTGTGTAAGCTAAGTACAAGACAGTCAATTCAAACTGCTCCACACACTCACAACCTGAAACTCCCTTGATTCATCGTGGAGGAGAGAAAATAAAGCAACAAAGGGATATTTCTTTAAAAGAAGGAGAGGAACGATGTGATCGTGTTTGGACATGAGACCCTGAGCTCTCTCTGCTGATCACCAGCTGATCTTTGAGTTCATCAGGCTTTCAACCCTCCTTTGGTCCACCTGCCAATCCCCCCACTCCACTCTTTTTACATGAAGGGCCAGCACCAGTCTGCCCATTTGTCAGCCAGGCAGACATGGCCGGTGATGAATCCTTCAAAATCACAGACTTAACTTTAGGCTTTTCCATTAAGTGATACTACCTTGTACCCGGCAGGTACGATTTTAGTACCTACTGAGGGTCCACAGCGAGCTGAGTCCAGCAGAAAATGTGACAACAACCGAGTTCAGGCAACTGATTGGAGAGCAGCGCAGGATGATTCATGAGAGAGACTCCCTCACAAAAATCAAACCATCATCAAAGCCGCCATTTTTAAGAAACGTGGCAACCGTCACTGTGCATTTTTACCATCAGTGAAGTAGACAGAGAAAATGGCTAGCTAACCAGTGCTGCTAGGTGCTAGTGCAAACAGGATAAATATGGCTATGGCTAAGACGATAACGGGGAGCTCCTCTGACCAATATCATTCAGGAGCAAATCACTTTCTCAATGAAGCAGGAAACTAAATGAATGCCTCAGCACAGATAATTACACAGAGAGGAAAAGTAATTAACCACTAACAAGTTGCATTTCATCTGGAGGGCTAAATTATTTTATTCTACCACTTAATTATGACTTCCATGCAGGACCTCCAAGAAGTGTTTGGTCCAGATCCCTCCTGTATTTGAGGAGGATTAGCATCGCAATGCGGCTGGATTGCTGAGATTTGTAGAGGTAAAATGAATATTTCCATCTTGGTCAGGTTAAGGAGAAAATCTAAATGGCAATATATGCTTCTATAAAACCTGATTCATGAACAGAAAACACCTTTCTGAGGGGATGGAAGCAGCTCGTTTGCATGTAAAGACAACACTTACATACGCAGCAGCTGGGTGACATGGGAGAGCTTTGGTTTTAGCAGTTGGAAAACAATTTGAACCGAGGAGGAAGCAGAATAAATTTATGGGCAGCCTTTGCGCACACACACACACACACACACACACACACACACACACACACACATTCAGGAAAATACATGCGCGCGAGCGTGCACACACCCAAGTAGGCCATTAACATTAGAGGCACGTCTGCAGCGGCCTCACTTCACTCTCCCTACAGTGATCACAATCAGGTCCTGAACAAGCCTTGCCGCACAAACAGGAAGTGGCTACGGGCTAAGAAGCGTGCAGCAGGATGTTCTCAGCTTAAGGCCGCTGCTGTCTTCTCATCCTGCTGGCTTAATATGAGAGTCAGGGCTTGGTTCACAGCGGGTGGTTCCGAGGCACGGATCAGAAGGAGATTTCCGATTGGCTGACTGCTCGAAAGAGAGGCGGCAATTTTTTTTTTATTATCAATAATTGCTCCTTCAATGTGGGCATTTGATGATTTTGCAGTGTTTGCTTTTGTATTGTTCAATGAAACAGACAAGTGTGAAGCTGCTTTAAACCTCGTACATTTCAGCTGCTGCTGTAAGCACAAAGGGTGGCTTGTTAATGAAAGCAAGCGATACCCCAAGGCTTGCTGCTGTCTGCCCAGAACAACCAACCTATACTCTTGAAGCTCTGCAGCACTTTAGCATCCAGAGGTCCTGAAGTTAATGAACCAGGCCCAAAAGTGGTGCTATATTCTGCATTATTTTGTCACAAACAGGCAGCAGAAATCAGAGCAGGGAACTGACCGATGTGCAATCACTCGAGAACATCAGAACATCAGCACCTCCTGTGAAATACCCAGCATGCACTCCTGCCCTCTACCTCTTATAGGCAACTCCATCTTTGGGGAGAAGAACGTGCATCTGAAAATAAAGGGCAATAAGCCCCTCTGAAGTGCTGCTGCAGGCCCACCCCATGCGGCGGTCCACTGGGGAGGTGAGCATCATCATTACTGGGTTTCCAAACAAACAGCCCCCTGTTTACATAAGAGGAGCCTGCATCTGCACGCTCCGCAAGGAGCCCACTGAGAAATGTGAAATTAATAAGCAGTGGTTTGGGAAAGCAGCCAGCACTGCTGGTAACACACACACACACACACACGCGCAGTGACATGCAGCTATGTCCTCGCAGGACTGTGATGTCACTCCTTTGCTGATGTCATCACAGGAGGAAGTGCTTGTTCGTCTTGGCGTTTTCTCAGCATCTTTACAGCGAAGGTGTTGACACTGTGGTCATTGTCCCTCCTCAAACATCAGCCAATTTTGCCCTCCTACACAAACACACATGAGTTGCCTGGAACAAAGTTACACACGCAGCTCTGTCAGGGGCACCACAGGAACAGCTGGAATGAATGTGTGTGTGCATGCGTGTAAGCCTGTGTGCGTGCATTTGTCCTGCATGTTGTGTGTGTGTGTGTGTGTGTGTGTGTGTATAAATGGATGCTGAGCTCTGCATCTTTAGGAAGGACCCGTGAGGAGTCAGCACCTCAGCTGCAGGTGGGTTTAACCACCACAGACAATTTCAACATTTGAAGGGGGACCCAGTGTGCGCATGAATATCCCACCATCAAGCCGTAGTGTACCGTATCCCATAATACCCCCCCCACCACCACCACCCCAACCCCACCCCCCTGCTGCCGCAACGCTAAATAGACAAGAAACAACCTCTCACCTCTGTCCAATCAAAACAAAACCTCGGCCATCTCCTCACCTTTAACCTCTACCTTTACACCCCCCCCCTGTCACACACACACACACACACACACACACACACACACACTACAACAAGGCTGTGGGCCTTTAGGATCAGGTGGTCATTAAAGAGGCTCCCTGCAGTGTCTCCGACCGAGTAAAAGCACACAGTCAGCGCTCCTGCGGCGTGTGTGTGTGTGTGTGTGTGTGTGTGTGTGTGTGTGTGTGTGTGTGTGTGTGTGTGTGTGTGTGTGTGTGTGTGTGTGTGTGTGTGTCGGGCTTGCGGTTGCGGCGGAATGTCCCCTCACCTGAGCCGAGATGGGAGTTGAGGGCGAAGCCGGAGCTGAGCGGCACCAGCGGGGACATCGTCAGCAGGAGCGCCAGCATCGTCGCGCGCGATCCGGTCGACACTACGAGTATTTTATTTTCACTGCGGCTCCGTCTGAACCGTCCAAACGAGCCCACGGCGATCCGTCAGCGCGCTCGCCGCCTCCATCGCTCCGCGGACCGGTAGTAGTGAGAGGAAGCGCGCTCCTTCTTTCTTCCAGCTCATCCGGCTCAGCCGTGCAACCGGGCGGCTTCGGCACTTGACCTCGGTCCTCCTCGGCTCCTGGAGGAGAAGAGGAGCGGGAGAGGACACGCTGAGCCGGTGTCCGATCTATCACACCTTCTCGGGATGCGGAGCTTCACGCAACATCTGCACGTGAGGGAGGGAGGGGGGTCAAAAATCGATGACACCTCAGGAAGAAGCTTTGGAATAATAATAATAATAATAATAATAATAATAATAATAATAATAATAATAATAATAATAATAATAATAATAATCAAATCAAACGCTACATTCGGAAGTGCCGGGAGCTGTCCGAGGTGCTGACAGCCACAGCGCCATCTTGCTCCGTAATGCGCTCAAATAGAATTCAAGAATCTTTTTCTTTCTCTGCAGGAGAGAGAGACAGAGAGAGAGAGAAAGAGAGAGAGAGAAAGAGAGAGACAGAGAGAGACAGAGAGAAGACTGTGTTTGGTGGGAGAACCAGAGAGAGAGAAAGACAGAGAGAGAGAGAGAGAGAGAGAGAAGACTGTGTTTGGTGGGAGAACCAGAGAGAGAGAAAGACAGAGAGAGAGAGAGAGAGAGAGAGAGAGAGAGAGAGAGAGAGAGAGAGAGAGAGAGAGAGAGAGACTGTGTTTGGTGGGAGAACCAGAGAGAGAGAAAGACAGAGAGACAGAGAGAGAGAGAGAGAGAGAGAGAGAGAGAGAGAGAGAGGGAGGGAGAGAGAGAGAAAGAGGGATGTGGAGGTCGACAAGTAATTGCCATTTCACACGCGTCCCCTCAACCTTTGTTGCGGAACAGTTATGCAATGTAACATCTATATTTTATGGGCACATATAGGTTTTATACATGTGAACCTGGAACTCTGACGGCTACCAATCAATAATGGAGGAGGGAACAAAAGGAATAAGGAAGGATGAGGAAAATAGGTCTTATGTGTTATTTCAATATTTTTTTTTTTATAATTTGGGCCTCACTTAAAAAACACACACACACACACATGTGATCCATGCACATTGATCCACAGGACAAGGGAAAAGTTTGCCTTCATAACGAACGTTAATGAAATTACTTTGAGGTGAAGAAAAACCATAATATTCCGAGGAATATCAAAAAGGTGCAAGGATGGAACTTCATTAGAATTGGAATGACTACTGCACTACCTTTCACTTTAAAAATACAAAAATATAAAACTGCCCTAGGAGCAAAATGTGTATTATTTAAAGGGACGTATAATGGAATAGAAAATAAATACGATTGCCACAAATTTAGAGTTGCACTTAATATGGATCTGCTTGTACTTTCAGCACATTAGACCCTAGTCCTCAACACTGCACTTAGCCATTTCACTGTTCTGTGTTCACTTCTTTCATTTCTAGGATATTTTCTAGAAAACGTCCCTCCGACGTTTGCTGTAAAACATTATTTTAGACCTGAAGATTCTGAAAGGCATGACTAAATTTTCTCAACTTTTGTAACCACAAGCAGCTCCAGAAGTCCTTTTTGAAGATTACTCAGCACGATTTTCCTCCGGTCTACCACCGGAGATTCACAGTGAGGAGAGAAGCTTTCATCTTCCAAAAGTTCCTATTTTTGGATGTTGATTTGTTTGAATGTCCCCCACGAATCTTGACTCTCCTCCTCCGCTTCTTGTTGTTTCACCGCCTCGTCACGTCACACATGTCTACGGTTTCCCTGGAAACAGAGAGGAGAGATGGATTTCTGGGAAAATGGGGGGCAGGGAGGAGAGGGGCGGTTGGTTGGATGCCAAAAGAAGGAGCTTCGCTTTGCTGTCACTTCACATCTTGCATCACAGGTTGCAGCACTTCATTGCCGGCACTTCATCATCTTCGTCGGCTCATTTGTTTAAAAGCACGGCGTGGGGAGCAGCAGTCGTGGAAGCGTCAGACCTGGTTCTCCTGCTCAGTCTGTCCATTTTGAATTGATGGATGCAAGAGGAGGATTCACGCTGGTGGTGTTTGAACAGTTGTTCACCACAACGCCCCTCAGTGAGAGTTTTCTCACGAGGGGAGAACACAGGGTGTAGACAGCAGGCCAGGAGCCTGCAGGAGCCAAAGGAGATCCACTTCTCTGGCAACATCACAGCATCTTTTGGACTTTATCTTTTGTGTTTACTCAGTGCGCTGCAGACAGCTCTGCAACAACAAAATCAACCAAATGCATTTAATTTTCCCTGAAGAAACTTGTAAAGAGCTCCATGTCGTCGTGAGCTGCCCTGCAAAACTGCTTCTGTTAGCCACAAAAAAATAAACACGGGAGTTTAGAGAGTCAGTAGGAGTCCAAGAAGCCTCATTATTCCATTGATCAAGTGAATAAACCATCATTGGCCTGTTTGAAGCCCATTGCAACTGGAAGCTGAGCATGTTTCTGACTTTTTAATGCCAGCACAGTGGGAGGGCCAAGAAAGGTTGAACACATATGAGTGCACACACACACACACACACACATTCATTTGAGCTGTTCTTCTTGTGCTGACAGAGCAGTGTGTGTAACTTTGCTCAGCGGCAACTCATGTTTGTTAGTGTAGGAGGGGAGAATTCACTGATGCTTCAGGAGAGACGACGACCACATTGTTAACATCTTCACCGTGAAGATGGTGAGAAACACAAGAGGGAAATTTTGTAATGCAGCATCACAGCTGAAGGATTGATACGGAGTCAGATTCTATTAGTCCTTCATCTACTTTAGAAAGAATTGAGAGGATTAATGACATTCTCCTGAAAGCAATGGATGAGTGACTCAATGGCAATGGATAGATGGAAATAGGAGATCCACACTTTCAGCAAAACAACACAAGTGTTAGTTGTGACCAGTGTTGGCAAGTAATCTATTACTAAGTACTTCACTGCTGTAATTAAACTACTTTTTGAGTAATGGAGTAATGTAACGGGATTACTGTGGCAAAATGGGTAATTATATCATAATTAATTGCATTACTTTTCCAAAATCATTTGCGAGCTAAAAATGTCTTATTATCCAGAAAATGTCTGAAATTTAGAAAAACAACATCGCAGATTGATGATGCACCAAAACAAGCATGGCGGCGGCAAAAGAAAAAACAGCAATTGCGTTTGATAGCTGGAAATACAAACATTATTTTGAGTTCATCTCGTTCTCTTAAATTACTTTTATGGAGTAATCCCAACAACACTGGTCGTGACTTATCTTATCTATTAAATGGAAAAGTGATACAAAATGTTTCATCAGTCACTCCTGGCAAAAAAAATCAGACCAACCAACCAAGTCTTTCCAAAGTCAAGACGTATTCATACTCAAAACCCAACCATTTCTTCTGGACCTTGACCGACCATGCCCTCCCTTCATTGCGTGCAACATGCTCAGTCAATGAACAACTTTCATATTCAACCAGAGTCTCTGTCAAAAGCTGTGAAGGCACTGCTCAGTGGGTAGGAATTCTGACTCTAGACACTCTGGATCAATAAACAGCAGGAATCAAATCATCAGCATCAGAGGTTCTGACAACCATGTTGCCCAATCAATAATATCGTCCAGGAACACACCCGAACCCTCACACATCCCTGGTCCACGCAGAGCAAGCCGAAAAGTATTTTGTTAATATTTATTGAAACACAGTCGTGCTGGTTACGTGACTTTATGGGCGGAGACTTCTGACACCAACAACTGTGGCGAACAAGGAACAAAAGTGATTAGCTCTTATCAGCCAGCAAGGGGCGGCAGCGGTCTTTTAGTGCATTATGCTGCATCCAGAATAAACAACGTCAGACTCTTCTTCACTGCACAAGGTTGTTGGAGTGTAGGAGTCTTTGAAAAAGAGGAGGCTTGGTCAGACCGTAATATTCTTATGATACTCTGTTTACTCAAAAATGCCACATTCATTTATACCAAATAATATAGTGAATGTGTGTTAGCTAGAAAAACTGAACCCACGCTGCATGTCAGTCACATGAATGTGTTCATTACATATAAAGGGAGCATTTCACCCTTTAGAAAAGCATTTCTGTTAATCGGGATTTACGTAAACATTAATTGCAGATTTCCTCCTCTTCAAGCTGGCAACGATTGATGCATGAGTCAATGAAATCATGTGAGTTGTTAATCCTGTTAATGCTCCACTTAATACTTGGCCGTCAATCCAGTTTAATGAGCCCTTGAAAAACAAAGAGAAGTGGACACTTTCAAGAATTTATTCTAGCCCCAAACAGCCCTCAGCAAGGCATTCAAATAAGATGCGTCCGGACAAAAGAGTGTGGCCACCCTAATTTGGCCGATGTTACAGACACACTTTCAGAAACACAGCAAGTCAGTGCATTTTAGATATATCAAATCTCATGGAGCAGCCTGACAATATTGAGATTACACAATGAGGACCAGAGTTCAAGAAAAAATAAGCACCAAAAGAGACAGACATGTTTGAATGCATGTTGATGAGCAAATTTATTGAGTTCATGCGGTTTACAAAGAGGCAAATATCAATATACAGAGTATAGTGTAACTGTGTCAGGCATCGTTTTGCTTTTTCTGTTTGCGTTTGTTTTGCGGAACCCACTTTTCCATCAAACTGGAGCTAGTGCCGAAACCCAAATACCTTCTTTGTATTTGGACCACGGAAGAACTGGTTCTTGAACAAGAAAACTGGATGTAAAGTAACAATTATGTAGTCTCGGCAAAAGAAACAGCTCTGTCAATGCCTATGGCTGGAAGCTGGTTGTCACCAAGACAACCAAGTGAAACTTTTGTGCAATCACCAAACAATTGAACAGTAAGACTAATAAGAAATCATAGGTATGTAATAGATGCCAATGCCATCTATTTATGTTTTATTTATATTATATATATATATATATATATATATATTTCAAACTGCTGGTATGAATAATGTGAACGTAACAGTGGCTGTTAGAAACATAACTAAATAGCTGCCATGCATTTGGTTACTATGACACTACATGCAAGTTCATTTCTCACATCAGAGATAACATTCATGTGACATTATTTGTCAGATTGCTGTGAGGAATTACTATCTGTGTATAATCTGGTCGCTGACCAACACTTCCTACCCTCATTGGTAGCAAAAGCAATCATGAGTCCTGAACTAAACTAGCTCTGGTGTTGTTGTAAAGTGAGGAGCAGCATGATTGTATAATGACTGAAGACGTGCAAATGGACACAGAAATTGAGAGTTCAGGGAAAAAAATAAAGCGCTGACAGTCTTACCGGTTCAAGTGGTACAAGTACCAGTGAATCATATGGTAGTGGAAAAAAGTCTTTGGACACCTCATGAATCTGTAATGTACAGTATTGCGCTAAGAATCAGTCTTAAGTCTCCAAGTGCAGTTTGTTTCAGTGCAGTCACCAACATTGGTGCACATGCTGCACGTGCACTGTTCTGTCCAGTTGAGAACTGGATGACTCAGCAAGAGAATGTCCCTTGCAACACATCCAGAGTACAAGAACTACAACAACTTAGTTTTCTTATTTCGTCTCATTACAAATAAACAAAAACAATTGAAATTTGTTTGTGTGCCTCTGATGCAGCCAAACCTTTTGAAACACACACACACACACACACACTTCATTACAGTAATTGATAAGATTGGGGGCGGGGAGGGTTCACGCGCATGAGAAGTGAGTACATTTCCGCAGCTCCCGCAGAAATCTACCAAATTTATAATCCTTTGGACCTTGTAACCGCCAAAACTTTGTTAAAGAATTTTCCTTAGTGACTCCAGTACATTATAAGCGAACTAATGCCTCCCAAACAGACAAAACAACAACAGATTGGGAAAGGAAACCCAAACTCCCCGGTTAGCGCGAGCAATGATCCAAGTGAGGATGCTAACTTTGCTAACAACATGCAAGCGCTGGCGAAAGCAGTCTCTGCCGTACAAGCCTCTATTGGTTCATTTCGGGAGGAAAACCGGGCGTCCATCGCATCTCTACATGAAACACTCAACATGTATGGTCAACGAATTACTGACATTGAAGATGGAATGACCGAGTTCGACAAAAGACTGGACAGTTTGGAAACTTCCCGAACTTTATTGACTAAGGAAAACGATGCCTTGAAGGAGAAGGTAGCGTACTTAGATAACTACACTCGACGACAGAATAGCCACCATCGGTGGACAAAGCTCATAGAAGTTTGGCCCCAAAACCAGCAGATGGCGACAATAAATCACGTCCGATTATTGTCAAACTTCATTGCTTTGAAACTAAAGAGATGATCCTACGCCTCGCCAGACAGAAGGGTCCACTTTCCTACAACGGAGCAAGGGTTCACATCTTTCCAGACTACAGCCCGGATGTCAACAAACGACGTGCAGCCTTCTCCGACTCCAAAAAGAAGCTCCACGCCGCAAAGATCCAGTTCGGTCTCTACTTTCCAGCCACATTACAGTTCACACATAACGGGAAGCGTATGCAGTTCACCGACCCTGCAGCGGCACTAACGTACATCGACAAAATTGTCGCTTCTGAGGACAGAGGCTCTGCTTCACACGCTGCAGAGGACAAATGAGGTAAAAACAATCTCTGTGTGAATATGTGCATACATCACACAACAATACGGGCAACCTACTATAACTTTGATTTGCAATATCGTTTACTTTTATGATCATCACCGTTTTCATTATATTCACTGTCTTGCGGTTCAGAGGTTCATCAAGGGTTAAACATGTTTCAGTATTGCGGGTAGCATGCAAATTCAGGTTTGCAGCAGTTTGATGTTTTCTGGGGGGGATAGCCTTTTTAAGGCCCGTTTCTGTGTTACATGTAGTAGTTTTGATGTGTATGTGTTTTTTATTTTTGTTTTTTGTATATTTTTTGTGCACCTTCCTATTATTCTTTTTATCTTCCAAATGGAGTAGATGCTTACATCTCTGATTTTATTTGTTTTAATGGCGCAGAGTAATTTACAACTTCTCCCAGGTAAAGACGTTATGAAAATTATAAGTTGGAATGTTAAGGGTTTGAATCAAGCAAACAAAACAAAACGGGTTCTCTCTCATTTACAACGTCTTGGTGTTGGTATTGCCTTCATACAGGAAACCCACCTTTTAAATCGAGACCACTTAAAAATACACAAAGATTGGGTGGGGCAAATGTTCCACTCACAATTTAACTGTAAAAGTAGAGGAGTTGCTATTCTTATTCACAAAAGAATCCCTTTTCTTGTGTCAAAAACTATACTGGACCCGAATGGCAGATATGTGATGATTGTGGGAAAGCTGTTTAAACTTCGCTTAGTATTGGTTAATATTTATGGTCTGAACTTCGATGATGAGATTTTTTTCAAAAAAATACTAAGTATCATTCCTAATTTGGACGATCATCACTTGATTTTGTCTGGGGATTACAACTTGGTGATGGACTCCACTTGGGATCGCTCTTCTCAGTCAGTAATAAGAACATCTAAATCTACACAAATAGTCCAGTCATTCATAGATATGCATACACTTGTAGACCCATGGAGATATAAACATCCCACTAAGAGGGAGTATTCATATTACTCTAGTGTACACAAATCATTTTCCAGGATAGACTTTTTTTTAGTTGATCCCTATCTGTTGAATATTATCACAGATTGTAAATATGATCCAATTATTATTTCTGATCATGCCCCTGTGAGTATTAAAGTGACTCTCCCGACCCAGAGGACAAAACGGACATGGCAGCTTGATACACTTCTGCTCGCTGATGAAGACTTTGTGAAGTTCATTACGGAAGAAATAGATTTTTTCCTACAGGTAAATAGGACTGATGGCATCTCACTTTCAACCCTTTGGGAATGGGAATCTCTTAAAGCGTATCTCAGAGGGCAGATAATTTCTCGCTCTGCCTATATTAGGAAAGTGAAATACAAAAAGATTGATGATCTATCCTCAGAAATTAAGACTGGATGTACTCATATCTGTCTCTACGACCCCTGATTTGATTAGGAGAAGAGTAAGCGGAGAAGCTCATTGTTAAATCTCGTAGTAGATTTTACGAAGAAGGGGATAAACCTTCCAAACTATTAGCTAACCAACTTCGTCAGAAAGCAGCATCCCGTAATATTTCACAAATTAGGCTATCCGATGGCTCTTTAACAGAAGATCATCAATCTATAAACAATTGCTTTAAAGAGTTCTACTCTAAATTATACTCCTCAGACATAACTTTGGATCATGACAAATTTCACACTTTTTTTTCTAATTTAAACATTACTACAATTGACCCCGACTCTAAAGTGCGATTCGAACAACATCTGACATTAGAAGAAATTAATAATGGTATTATGTCCCTTCAAGGTGGAAAAGCCCCCGGCCCGGATGGGTTCCCAACTGATTTTTACAAAAAGTTTAAAGATAAACTTGCTCCTCTTCTTCTTTCGGTCTATGAAGAAGCACTGGTGAACAATATTCTTCCACCGACGCTTCGCCAGGCGTCTATTATACTATTACTGAAGAAGAATAAAGATCCTCGTGATTGCTCATCTTATAGACCAATTAACCTGACAAATTGTGATGGCAAAGTATTTTCAAAGGTCATTGCTCTCCGGCTTGAAAAAGTTCTTCCTCGTATCATCTCTGAAGATCAGACTGGATTTGTTCAGGGTAGACTATCCTTTTTTAACCTGAGACGACTTTTTAATATCATTTATACAGAACCTAGCACTCCATCATCAGAAGCAGTAAAATCACTCGATGCTGAAAAGGCGTTTGATCGGGTCGAATGGAAGTACCTTTTTTATACACTTAGCAGATTTGGTTTCGGCCCTAATTTCATTCAATTGATAAAGCTTATCTACACTGACCCAACTGCTTTTGTTTATACCAACGGCGTCTCGTCTGAGTATTTCTCTCTTCACAGAGGGACGAAACAAGGAGATCCAGTGAGCCCACTGCTTTTTGCTTTAGCCATAGAGCCCCTTGCTATAGCTCTCAGAAGTAATAATACGATACAAGGTATCTTACGGGGTGGCTTGACCCATACTGTCTCGCTTTATGCGGATGATTTATTACTATACATCACCAACCCTACTACATCTATCCCCGAAATCCTCAGAATTTTACAAGAGTTTGGAAACATTTCTGGATACAAACTTAATCTCAACAAAAGTGAATACTTTCCCATTAGTGGTAGTGCTAAGGAATATCCGAATCTACCATTCAGATTGTCCACCGAGTCTTTCACATATCTGGGTGTAAAAGTCACCAAGTCATATTACAGCCTATTTAAATGTACTTGAACAGTGTAAACAAGATATTAAAAGGTGGTCTATCCTGCCTCTCTCTCTCATTGGGAGAACAAACTCTGTAAAGATGAATATTCTACCTAAGTTTCTATACTTGTTCCAGGCGTTACCTGTTTTCATACCTCAATCCTTTTTCAAGAAATATAATCAAATTATTTCCTCCTTCATATGGAATAAATCTGCTCGCATAAGACAAGAATTTATGGAAAGACCAAAAGATGTAGGTGGGCTTTCACTTCCGAATCTGCTCACATACTATTGGGCTGCAAATCTTAATGCTATTTCTTTGTGGTTAAAAGACAGGAATGAGAAGATCCCTGCATGGCTCCAGATCGAAAAGAATACTAGCAGGCCACATTCACTCTCGGCATTACTTTGTGCACCATTACCGCCACTAGTTAATACTATTAAGGGTAATATAATTATAACTCAATCCTTGCGTATAATAAATCAATTCAAAAAATGTCTGGGTGTTCAAAATATCTCACTTCACTCACCTGTAATACATAATCACCTTTTTCAACCGTCTCTATTGGACAATGGCTTTAAAATTTGGTATGATAAGGGTATTCATAGTATTGGAAATCTTTATATCGATAATATCTTTGCCAGCTTTGAACAGCTATCCAAAAAATTCGGACTGACCAAGAGTCATTTTTGGCGATACTTGCAAATTAGGGATTTTACTAGAAAAAGGTTAGCTAATTTCCCTTCTGTCCCCCCTTCTTCATGCCTAGATTCCATATTAAAAGTTAATATGCTAGTAATTGATAAGATTTTAAGAGTGTCCGAAAACTTTTTTCCACCACTGCATAGCCACAAGATTCGATACACCAATATACGGTCTTTGCTTCTCTCTTGGAATTCAGGTCACTACTTTGTTGCAAGCACAAGCTGTGACAGCTGGTTTCTTTTGTATTTGAGAGCACATATTCTTCTGGAAGTGGGAGTTCTTGAAGTGCAAATGTTTGGGGAGAAAGGGGTGATATTTCTGAGAGGAGGTATGACGAAATAGCCAGCAGAAATGCAGCAATACCCTTTCCTGTGGAGCCTTTACAGTTCAACCATGTCTGTGCGCCGGTAATGCAAAATTGCAATCGCTGTTGGAAAAAAAAGAAAAAGATAGTTATACAATGAAACGATGCCTGACTGAGATTAAGGAGACAAAAAAAATATCCAGGACTTTGTCCTTGACAATGACTAATCTGTGAATGGAGAAATCTAACTTGAGTTTTATTGAACAGGGGTGTTTAATATCTGGTGCCAGCGAATATTAACAAGCCTGTGTGTTTGCTGCAAAGGTTGAATAAAATGAAAATATAGTTAATGTAACAAGCAGTCGTCACCACCGCAACATATGGTAAATGAGGGTACGTTAACTTTCTCAAAATGGTTCAATGGTGATATAGAAATTTATTTTGCTAAACCATTTGATTGGAGCAAAAGTAATAGGGTCATAGTTATTGCAGTTCTAAAAGCGCTACTTTTTTGTGTCCTACTCAACTGTCTTCGCCTTGGACTTTTTACGTTTATTATCAGCTTATAAACAAATAAGGAAGTTTCCCCAGGATGCACGTCATTTCCTGTAGGGGCAAAACCACCTCTTTGAAGGCACAATCCTTAAGGCCATGGTGCAGGATAACTGACCTTTCATTCATTGGCTTAGTTCTAGTTGCTATGGTCTTGCCATTTGTCTTGTGTGAGATTTTATGGCAGCTGACATCCAAAGCATTGTCTCATTAGCACCTTCATATACACCTGTTTCCAGACACTTTCAATACCAGGTTACCAGGATGAGAATGGAGAGTTGAGGGGCATAAAACCTAGTGATCATCGTGTCACATTCTAGAACGTCATCTATAATCCATCTTATCAAAGAGGAACTAAAGCAGGAAATATCGCTACCAGCGTACTTGTTGCATTGGGCAGGCAGAAGACATCAAAGTGTCTAATACATCAAAGGATTGATGAAATCAAACACCTTGATACTTTTCCAAGAATACTTCAAAGAATCAAAGTCATTTTTGATATTCTATAAATATTGAGTACTAAAAAAAATTAATGAATTTCTCTGTGAACAACTTTTCAGAGAAATTGGAGTTCCGTGGAGGAACAGAACAGTTGATTTCAAGAAGCAGCAAATCCAGCAGCTGCATACAGTAACACAGACACCATGACATCGGAAAACAGAGACGACAAGACGAACTGGAACCTTGAGCTGACCAGAAGTGAGATCCTACTTCCTGTCTTTCAACCGTATGTAAATGAGTTAACCGAGCTACGGTGGTTGGAACTTGATCCTGACAAAGTCGACGAAACAGTGAAGAAAATAGTCTCAGATCTGTGTGTGGAGATAATCAACATCATAGCAAAAACCATTTTCGACGCAATCCAAAAAAGACAGGGAAACGCAGATAATCTTCGTCGTTTACTTGAAGGTTCTGATGAAGTACCCGAACTTGCTGTGTCAGAGGAGCAAGTTCTGGAATCTCTGGGAGATGTTATTCCCAACACTTTGAGTGAAGCTATAGGCGACACTGGGTACATCACCACCCGGAGCTCGGTGGAGATGAACTGGCTTATGGCGGAAGAGATCACGGAACAGATCAACTCAAACCTCTACACAGTGCAAGTGGACAAAGAAAGAGACCCGGTGTTCACCAGTCCTCAACCCAGCAGGCTGAAGCAAATAGTGGCAAAAACACTGGAGATAATCCGCTCAATCTGCTGCAAGAGAAAAAAAGACGAGCAAAGTCAAGTTGTGGTGATTAAACAGGAAAGAATAAGTGAAAAACAGGAAGGCTTTGAGGTGGTGGAGGATGTCATAAACATAAAGTCTTTTATCCAAGAAGAAGAAGATGAGGAACCTGACCTTGGTCAGGTTGTTTATGATGAAGATTTTTCTGCGTCAGCCAAAGATATCACAGAGAACATGCTGGCTGAATCAATCAAGGAGATCTTAAATGAACAAATGAACTCTTTAAATGTCTTTGGTCAAAACAACTTTACTGAAGACGAATATGATCAGTTAATGGCCAGCATCTCGCTGGATATAGAGAAGGTGGCCAATCGAACCAGTGCAGAGATCATGGGATCATCTCTGCTCAAAACTGACAGCGCTGAGATGGTGACCGAGGTGAAGCTCACAACTCGTAGAAAGGCAAACCAGTGGATTCAGGCGCTGTTTATTCACCGGTTGTTCAGGGAGTCCATCCTTCGGTTCGTGTCAAGACTGAAGAGCAAGAGTTCAACGGAGCCCAAACAAGACGCCTCACTGAAACAGCTTTTCCAGGCTGGAGAACAACTGGTCAACTCCATGATCCCACAGGAAGTGATCATTGGAGATACAGCAAAGCGGTCACTCTATGAAAAAATTGCAAATGACATTCAGAACGACGAGCAAGAAATCATCCGTGGACAACTGTGCGACATCGTACTCCGACACCTCCGGCTGCAAGGGCAGGCGGCGCAAGACAGAGACGAGATCTGGAACGAGCTGGATTTTTTCATGAAGCTAACATGGAACTGGCTCAACCAGCAGGCCCAGCAGCACAAGACCAGGATGGACTCTGCCAGTCTGGCCCTGAGGGAGATCGATACGGCAGCAGCGGTAGCCATACCAGAGTTCACAGAGGACTTCTCACTGGTGGAGAGCATCACTTACATACCAGTGTTTGATGAAGAACCCGTCTCCATCCTTGTCAAGTCTCCCGTCATCCAAGAAGTTGTGGTGGCTCCGGTGGAGATACCACCTCAGGTGAACAACAAGAAGGAGAAACTCTGCCACCTGTTGGTATCGGGGCTGGTCAGTCAAATTCTGGACGGACTGTGTGTTTACATCCCTCTAGACGTCATCAAAGCCATCATCTCCAAGCTGAAGGAGATGCTGATGCTAGAGATGTCCGGACGAGACATTTCTTTCAGGGCAAATGGTCTCATCATCAACAGGATCAACAAGGCGGTGATAAAGGACTTGTCTGCGGATATGGGCTCCATCAATGTCATCCGAATCAATCTGATGTTGCAAGAAGAACAAATTTACAAGGATATTATCAGGGCTCTGACAAAAAATCTCGCGGCAACGGAAAACAAGTCGGGCGTCATAAGTTCGTTCAGGACTGTGTTCAAGACCATGTCCAGGCCGTTCAACAGGAGAGAGTAACCGGTAAAAAAAAAACATTAAATAAGATCACAAAAAATCATACATACTGGCCTTTTATTCAGAAGGATAAATATTTATATTAGAAAAAACAAAAAAATGTATAATATAGACATAAGCTAGATAGCCGTTTTCTTTTGATTCACTGGTAGCGTGAGAGGGTTAGGTCAGAGGTTAGCTAGTGAAAGACTATTCCATATTGTTTTAATACTTCATAAAGTAAATGATGAGAACATCAAACATAGGCCTCCATTTAACAGATGAAAGAATGAACTCGGCAAAAAACAAACAAACTGCAGACTGGCATGCCCTGGCTTCCTTTTCTGCTTTGGTTGTTTATGTTCATCTTGAAGCTGCTGAGAGGTTATCATTTAGGATATGAATTACACAAGAATGACCTGCAAATGAAATACTCTTATCTTATCTAGCAGCCTCACACGCTAATGCCTCCTCACTATGTAATAAGTGAAACCTGAACGTCCAACATCCCCTTAAGATTTTAGTGCTAACAATGTAAAACTGAACTTTAGTGAGTTGCTCTAAATGCCCTGGTCTTGGGCTGGACCCTGACCCGGTGCATCAGGTGTAATGTTCCCCAAATCCTCTAGATTTTTCCAACATGTCCATATGGTAAAAAGCCCAAAGAAAGTGTCTTGGTGACTCGGAAAATTTCCCATTATATTCCAGAAGATCAGTCAGATGTTTTAAGTCAGGAGTGAAAGGAACCATGTCCACACAGAAAGGTCTCCAATGCCATGTTTACTGCAGCTTCCAGACTAACTCCTTAAACTTGTGGAAGCTCCGTCTTCTTTGTCCTTTAGATCAGCGCTGCTTCCGACTAGCTCAACGAGTGATTGGTTTGCTTAGAATGTGACAGACAGGATTACAAAGGCACATTCTGTGGTTTTTCCCAAAGGAGTCTGCCCCTCCAAACACCATTGATGAGATTTTTCCCACACTGACATGAAATGTATGTAGCTTACAGTACATAACTTTACAGTGGGCATGTCTAGGCTAACCGGGTACTGCTTCAACATGAAATTTAGCACATGATTTTTTTTTGGAAGAATGTGTCTCTTTAGGTTTTTCTATTGTAATTTCTTTTACATCAGTATAAATTGTTCTTTTTTTTGTTTTCCTTGTGGCCCTTTGTGTATGTCCCAAGTCAGTGCTTGTTGTAATACCTTATTTCCACGAAAACTGCAGCCCAAGTGATTGACTTTGATCCCTGGGCTTCTTGGACGTTAACTTCGGGTTTAGCTGGTTGCAGGAGCTCCTTCCGCCGCCACCACATCCAAGTGCTCTTTCACCTCCGTGCACTCCGACGTGGATGCTGAGCTCTCCCCCACCTTCGAATCCTTACCCACGGAGTCCAGCGGCCTCTCCCCCAGGTGGATCTGCACGTGTTTCTTGAGACTTTCGCTAATCTTATACCTCTTGCCGCAAACGTCACAGGCAAACGGCTTTTCTTGCGTGTGGACTCTCTGGTGCGTCTTGAGGGGCGTTTTCTGGTTGAACCTCTTCCCGCAGATGTCGCAGCTGAAAGGTTTGTCCCCCACGTGGACTATCATGTGCTTCTTCAGGTACGACTTATCCACAAAACACTTGCCGCAGACCTCGCAGCTGAAGGGTTTTTCGCCGGTGTGGACCCGAACGTGGGCGTCGAGCTTCGACTGGAGGTTGAACCTTTTGCCGCAAATGTCACAGGGAAACAGTTTTTCCCCCGTGTGGATGCGCCGGTGTCGACTTAGACTTGCCATCTGGTGGAAGCTCTTTCCGCAGACGTCGCAACTGAACGGCTTTTCCCCCGTGTGGATCGTCATGTGTTGACTGAGACTTCGCATGTGGCTAAAACTTTTCCCGCAAAAGTCGCACTCAAACGGTTTCTCTCCAGTGTGGACTCTCATGTGTAACTTTATGTTTGGCTTATGGTTGAACCTCTTCCCACAGACCTCACAGCTGTACGGTTTATCTCCCGTGTGGACAATCATGTGCCTCTTCAGGTACGGCTTGTTGTTGAAGGTCTTCCCGCAGAGGTCGCAGCTGAACGGTTTTTCACCCGAGTGGACGATCACGTGTTCTTTGAGCTTTGACTTGATATTGAATCTTTTGCCACAAATGTCACAACTAAACTTTTTTTCTCCGCTATGAATTTTTTTGTGCCGACTGAGGCTTGGCATCTGGCAAAATCTTTTGCCGCAAATGTTGCAAACAAAAGGTTTATCTCCCGTTGTATTTAAAGTGACTTTTTCTTTCACTTTGAGGAGAGATTGTTTTCCCGCGTCGTCGCTGTGTAAATTGACTTCCCGGTACTTCGGAGCGCTCGGATCTGACCCAGACACACTGCCATCTTCCAGACTGAAACTGTCATTGCTGTCTTCTTCACTGCTGACGTCTATCTCAAAAGAGTCTGAACTCTGAGTGTCAGTGTTTAGTTGCGACGGACAATCTGATTCTTGGTCCCCTTCAAAGTCCTCACCGTCGGTCTCTACTTTTTTCCGTGTTGTCCCGCTGCTGGCTGAAGGATCATCTTCTCGCTGGTCCTCGTTTGTCAGCCTTCCAATGAGAGGGGATTCTTGAGCTTCATCTTCTATTTTCACAGTGACAACGGTGAACGGACACATGGCCTTGTCCACCTCGCCGTCCACAGGAATGGGTTCTTCGGGACTGATCCCGAGTTCTTCATGTTCCTCTTTGATGTGTATTGAGTCCGGGTGGATCTGATCGACAGGAATCTCCTCTTTAATCACAACCACTTTCTCAATATCTGATGGGAACAGAGAACAACAGTTAAGCAATGGTTGATATAATTGGAAGAAAAACAGGTTAATTAAAGAGGTGTACCAATCACAGTTTGTGCATGCATATTTATTTGTGGGTCCATGATGTCACTATGTGCATGCACAGCCAATGCACAGCGAGATAATGCAATGATAACAAAATGATTCACAAGAACAGGGAAAAGGCAACTACTAGACTCGACCTGGATGCAAGTTTGAACAGGGTCCAAAATGTCTGACGACGTGGGAGCCACCAGCCGGCGGAGATACTTCCAGGCCTGAAGTTGTGCTGGTCATAGGGAAGGCTGAGGGGATCTGTGGTTGGCCAGTCTCTCTGAGGGCACGTCAGGAGGAGATCATGTGTGAGGAGAAGAAAAAAAAAAAAAAAACCTAGCAACTCGATAATGAAAGCACTTAGAATAGTTTTTCTCCACTTATAGCCCGTGAAGCAGGTAACCTGGAGATGCTGCGTGACGACCGACAACTTGCAAACAGGAGTGTTGACTCGTTCAATAACAAGTTGCATTCAAATGTAGTTGTTCTTTTCGATATGCAAAATAAAACTGGAAGAAAGTGTGACGTCAGAAGGACTTACTGAACGGTGCTGTATAATTTCAAATGCCATATCACTGCCGAGTCTTTCCAAACTATGACTGCAGTGCCTGGATGCAGTTTTAGATAGTAAATACAACTGGCGTGTACACTAACCTCATTATCTGTCAGGTGTTGAATCTCCGGTCCTTTTGAATTAAAATAACATGCTTCGCGGAACGGAGTTCAGAGCCGATTGATCGACGTTTGGTCTCCCGATTGATCCTCAAATGTCACGACCAGCGTTATGATTTAGCCGAGGAAAAACAAAAAGCGGGAGAAAGGCCAATTCTGTTGTGTTTACTCTCTGAACACAGCTTCCAGCAGTCGAAGGGGCGCCGCCATGTTTATTAGTTTCCACTTCTCGCGATATTTCCGCAACTGCAAATGTGGCAGCCCCATCGCTTCGCTTCTTCTGTGCATACGCTTTCTACGCTGGAAGGATTTTTTTTTTTTTTTTTTTTTTTAGCTTTATTTAGATACAATTACATATGTCTCCGGTTTCCTGAACTTAGCCAGTTTGCTTCAGCACTATTTGTTGTTTCAGAGCGTGGATTGATTTAACCATCTAAGAAGACTTTAAGAAGAAAGTGGAACTTTTAATGACCCCTTGTCACCACTCGGGGGCAGCATTTCTCAATAATGGTTGAGGCCAGCAACGACTAAAAGCTCTCTCTCTCTCTGTCTCTCTGTCTCTCTGTTTCTCTGTCTCTCTCACTCACTCACTCACTCACTCACACTCTCTCTCTCTCTCTCTCTCTCTCGCTCTCTGTCTCTGTCTCTCTCTCTCGCGCGCGGGTATGTGCTGAGCTGTTGAGCTGTGGTTCTGAGCTGTAACACTTGGGATATTTTGGAGAGGCTGCAGAGCCTGACTCATGGTTTTTACAGCTCCCACCCTGCCTAGACGGTTCCATAGGTCCCCCTCCCTGCCTCACAGACCTCAGCCATGAGCAGGGTGGAGAAGAAATTACAGTCTCTAGAGACAACTTTTGTTTTCTTTTTTCTTTCTTTCTATTTTTTTTTTTTTTTTTTTTTACCTCTGGAAGCCTCCATGTTGAATGTTTCCCCCTATAATTTATACCTCATTACGAAAATCTTTCCAAGTTTTTTTTCCCCCTCAAATGGATTTCAGTGCAGTAAAATGATACAACGTAGGCTGCACAAGGAAAATAGATATTTTATATACATTTACAAATCTTTAGAAAAACATAATTGCACAATTGACTGTTTTTTTCAGTTTACTTGGGTTTAGTTTTTTATCCTGTCCCTTCATCAACAGTGTTGTCTCGAATGTCATCAAGTACAGCTGTTGTTTCCTGAAAACCAAGCAGTGACAGAGCCGGCGACTTCCTCAGAAAAATTGGGGGAAAATGTCCTCCTCAAACAATCCACTGATTCACATTAAAGGCACAAGTAAACCACAGTGTTCTTACAGTGCAGCCCTGGATTACACATTGCACACGTGACATCAAGTGACGTCAAGAATAAAGATAAAATAAGTTAAACAACCGTCATGTCCAAAAGCCCCCTTCCTTCTGCTGAGCCATATTTTCCATAGGACAAACACAGACAGACACAAGGCCTGAGTACTGTCTGAGTACATGCTAAAATAGACCTTGGCCACTGCCTGCAGTGCTCTGCCCATCTATTTAGGGTGTAGGCACATGATATTTTCAGTTAGAGACCAACTTGACTGGAGTCTTAGCTTCACTTGAACTGAGCGACTTACTGATTAAGTCGCTCAAGTTGCCCCAGAAAAATCAGAACTGGGTGTTAACGCATGTTAACGAGGCTTAAACAGGTGGAGGGAAACATTTGTCTTTTGTATAGGTTGTATAAGTTTTGTGTAAGAGCTGTGGGTCAATGACAATAAGGAAGCTGAACGGAGAATGCAGCCTACATTTCAACAATGAGGCGCAGATATAATCTATGATGGTGCAGATAGAGTTTGCCAAAGCCATATGATTAACCCTTGAACCATTTCCATGACCCCTGATTAACCCAGAAATAAAAAGAGAAACTAAACATTTTGGAGCATAAAACCCTTGAATATTATCAAATTAAAATGTAAATCTTGATTGCAATCTTCATGACCTCAGCAACAGTTAAAAATGTTGACTCCCTTATCACAGAAGAGATCTTGTCTTTGGTTTGTCTGCGTCAAAAGTCATGAACAGACATTCTGACTTTGGTTGTTCACACGCCGTTGAGTCTCCCTTCAACATTCAGACAACTTGTCATGGTCACTGTTCTCCCTGCCGCTGGTACAGTCGAATTAGGTCCCACCGGTGCAGCTGCTGCCACAGGTTCATCTCCATGCGCAGGTCGTGGTTGACATAGAAGACCACAGGGTGGAAGCTTCTGTCAAAGTAATGGTCAGAGTAGTTCTGGTAGTCGGAGGTCATGAAGCCATAGGCACTCACCTGCGTCACAAAAGCAGGAAAAAAAAACCAAAACACTACAGTTAGAAGATGCCTCCTCAGAATAACCGTCACTATCTAAAACTCAAATTATCATCCTGGCAAAGAAAACCTAACAAAAAAAAACCGAGCAGAGAGAAGCGGAAAACAATAAAGCTGACTTTTCCAAATCAGATTAAGTGTTGCATGAATTCATTTGAGGCAACACTATTTGTCATGGAGTACGTTTTTTGGGAAAGTAGATGGATGTGTTGCAACCTTTAGTCTCTGTAAAAAAAAAAAAAAAAAAAAACCCTGACAATTCTAAAATTTACAAAATCAGGTCTATCAAACAGCATGAAGTCCTGCTCACATAAAGGAGAAGAGTGGAGACTCATTACTGTGTGTTGGAAAGGAACAGAGCTGCTTGATCCAGCTCCCTGCCAGCAGCCGCAGCCTCATTTTGTCTAATTTCAACACAAAGTTGTTATGAAATGTACCTCGTCACAGGTGTGCAGCGCGGCTAGCAGCATCGACGCCCCAGTGGACACGCGATAAATGTTTTTGTATTTGCCTTGCAGAGTGCTGGAACTGAGGAACCTGAGGAAGAAAGGCGATACGGCGTGAATGAAACGCACGCTGATGGAGGATCACGGGAGAGATTCACACACGGGCTGCTGTTCCGACTGTGGGAACTTCCAAAAGTTGCGCCGGTTATTTGAAACATGAGCCATCCTCACCCACCTCACCCATTCCCAGAGCTCACCCACCTGTTGCGCAGGTACCGGACGAAATCAGGGTGGTACATCTTCAGCTTCTCAGCCGACACATCCGCTCCAAAGTACTTGGACGGACTGTGAGGTATAAAGTTAGATGCCATTTAGATCCGGCATAATGATAACAACACACAAATTGTAGGAAGAGAAGTAAAATACTTTCATGAAACAGCAAACAAAAGGTCCGTCACTGGCATGTGTCACTTTAAAGATATGCTCGCTTGAATTTTTTCCAAGACAGTTTGTTGGCAGCACTGCAGTTCTCGTCAGGAAAGACCAGTTGAGCAGGAGAAAAGTGAATATTCGTCAAGGCTTTGGATCCCGTTTTTGCAACTCGTTTTGAAAGATGATAAACAAAAACGATCATTTGGGGGGAAAAATAGGCTTATTATTTAAATTTGTTGCCTGTTTTCCTCTAATTTAGTCTTTCACATCTTTTTCGTGCATGGTAAAATTAAGCAAACATTTTGCAATGTCATGACATTAGACTTAGAATTACTGTCTCTGTGTAGAAACAGATCTGTCCAATATTTTCTGTGCAAAATCCAAAGACTAAATTTTGACTCAATGGAAAACACAAGTAGAAACATCGACAGACAGCCCACACAGCGCTGTCTACCCAAACAGGTGTCCAAAGAGCCAAAGGGATGCAGAGGAAGTGAAGAGGTGAATCAACCAGTCAGGCTGTTTGGAAGAAAACATCACTTTTTTAGAGACAGAAGTGTCGCTTACTCTTTGTCTTTCTCAGGCCCACTGCCTACTGGACTGTGCGTCGCAGCTGCCTTCATTAGCAGATAATCGCGGTTGTGATCAGGCAGGAAAACGTAACGTGTCTCCTGTTGGACAGCAGTGAAAGGTGACTCGCTGGCTCAATAGCAGAGCGACATGCCTCTGAGTTCTGACCTCACCTTGGAAACAGGTGGCCCCCCGAAGCCGGAATCAGAGTAGCTCCTCATGGAGTTCATCAGCGTGTTGGTGGAGAAGATGTAGTGGGTGGTCCGCGAGCCCACGTCCTGCTCAAAGTGCCGAGTGACTGCGCCGTTAGTCCTGAAGGTCACAAGTGTCCACAAGTGGAGATGATTTAATCTTGAGCAAGCCCATAAACAGCAGTTTGTGATGGATATTCTGACATTACACTGACATTTTTATTATCATTGTTGTTGTTGTGTTGCCAGTTAACAATGATTTCAGTGGAGTTTTCAATTGTCAGAAGTAGTTCTGCAATTGTGGTCATTTTTCTTATGCACGTTCAATGAGGTGCTGTCGTGGACTGAAGTGCACAGGTTGCAAAACGCATGGAGATCTGGGTAAAAACGAAATAGTCGTTGCCATGTAACCCGTTTCTCATGCAGTTTTATCCCAATTGCTATTAAGTTTCTGAACTAACTTCAACTTTGTGAAGGAGGGCTAAGCATGGCCTTTGTGTTTGTCTGAATGTGTTTTGTCTGGATGAATATCAATGTTAAATGTTGGAACCTGTACCAGCTGTGATGATAACAAAGTCCACTGGCTTGGCTGTAAGGTCATCAATCAATCAATCAATCAATCAATCAATCAATCAATCAATGTGTGTGCTTGGTTTATGTTTTTGATTTTTTTTTACCACTCCTTACTAATTTTCTCTGCTTTCATGTGACTTTTTGCTTACATCACGACCAGTAAATCAGCACATCAAATAAATAAAACATGGCCATTTGTGCAGCCTTTTATCATTATTACTATTACTGTCATAGCAGTAGAATTACTTTTTTTTTTTAAATATCCGTGTTTCCATTAGTCATACTTTGTACGCACAACTGCAGCTCAGCTAATGGTGTTACAACACAGGGCAAGGACGTAAGAGAACTGAAAGGGAAGACACATTCCTCTCAGAGTCTACCTGAAGACATAATGGTGGCCGTCGATCTCCTTCCCTTTCCCGGAGTCCTTCAGTATTCCGCCGTTGCCGACAACCGCGCAGCGTGAGCACTCTGAGCCGTTGCGGCGCTCCTGCCAGTCGTCCAGCATCTGGCTGCTGGCGGTGGAGTTGAGGGCGGACAGAGCCTCGGACAGGGCTAGAATCACGCACAGAGCAGCCAATGAAGCAGACTTGTGCAGTCCCAGACAGTCAGCAGCCGTTTCCGTTCACTGTAATCATATTTTCCCGCTGATTCACTGTGATGCAAGTAAAAAAAAAAAAAAAAAAGAACCCTGCGGTAGCGTGTGTGGCCTCAGAGACAGGAAGTTCGATGGCATCATCCCCTAATGTTAACCAATTTATCTGTAATGAGGGCCTCGTCAGAAATCAAATTACCCACAATGCCTCCAATCTGCTGTCTGTATGTATTTAGAATAGCAATAACTTTTCCAGGAGCCCTCCAGAAACCCTTCCCATCTGCACAACTGTGATGAGACTGTACTTTTATTTAGCGTTGAACAAAGGTCTCTTTGTTTGCAGTGGGTCCTCTGCCAAAGGAATTGGGTTTATTCAGTGACATCAAAAGTGGCAAAAGAATTTCTGAAAGCAGCAGCAGACTTGGCGATGCTGTGGTGGGACCGAACACAGTTTCATGAAAACAGCCCCAGGATCTGCAATGCAATCAGGTGGTTGCTCACTCAATCGTGCTAATGAGGAAACACATTACCGGTACGAAATAAATTGTTGACTGAAGGAGACTGTCATGCAAACTGACTGACTTGAAACAAATACAACGTCATTGGGTTGCCCAACATACGGCTCTTACAATAGTGCCAGTCCCAAGTAGGAAGGCATGTTTTCATGACAGGGTTCCGGCCAGGCAAACTAAATGATATGGTCCTGCGCCACAGGCCTCACAACCACTTGAAAGGTGGAAACTAAATCACTTTGCTTCAGTCTGGCCTCAATTGAGGGTTGGATTACTTCATTCGAAGTTGGACCAGAGATGCTAAAAAGGATAAATGCAGTCATGCTGATGTGTAGAGAAGGTACACCGCTGAGGACATACCAGGAGATTCAACAAGTTGCAAAACTGAAAACTTTAGGTGCAAGAGGCCCACATAACCTGAGCAAAAATAAAATAAGTAAAACATTGTTTGTCTTGGAGAGAATCATTGCTTACTTTTTTCTTCATTGTTCTAAGAATCTGTATCTTTTTTTAAATTTTATGTACGTGGAAATTCATGTGACCTGTGAATAGCTACACATTAAGATAAATATGGGAAATACATTGACTTACTCTTGTAGTCAATGTCCCCCCAGCCATGAGTTCCATGGTACTGGCTCAGACGCTGGTAGTTTTCCCTGGTGGCATGGGCAGCCCACTGCAGGACAGGGATGTCTTTCAGATATCTCTCTCCAAATACAGTTTTGTCGACTCGACTCCGTATACCGTTGGCACATGTCTGCAGGAGACAGATAACAAGACCATGATAGCATTAAGGACAAACTGTGTCTCCAGCGAACCCAGTCGTCACGTGACTGCCATGCGTCTGTTCTGAGTATAAGCACAGGATGCAGCATAAAGAATATATATTCAAGTTCATGACTGAGAAACCAGGAGTCGTCTGCTTAAAGTCATCCGTCAGACATCATAGAAAATACAACAAAACTCTCTGCCCTCACAGTTACACACCAGACAAGGAGGGCCTTCAGACAAAAACGCCTTCTTTAACATCTGAACCCACTGTGTGTGGTTCCTGAATGTGTTGCGCTATATGACCAGGTTTAAGCATTAGTAGGATAATTACAAACATACTCAACATACACAGAAAAAAGCCAGTTGTACCTGTTAAAATTACAGGCACAGCAAATGAATTTAACCCATTGACTGGCAAAATACAAGTGCTAGGATAAATTAAACAAAAGGATATCAAAATAACCCCGTCATGTGCATAATCAGCAGTTGTTTACAGAGCTAGCACTTTCGCATAATGCACATGTAAAGTAACTCAAATAAAATTGGAAAACATCATTTATTGAAAAAAAAGAGTGGATATGAACTAAAAAAAAAATAAATTAATGGAGCTGGCTGGTGCAGGACAGCCAAAATGCTCTGCCCACAAAGCAATGCAGATTGAAGTTCAGTCAATGAAAACAGCGGGTAAGTGCAATCATCTGTAGTAACCGCACAGTTCTGCATTAGGTTTGCTGATGACCATTAAGTCTAGACAACCTTAATAGTGATGGTAGAATATACAGTATAAGGTGGTATATATAAGTATATTTTTATATATAAATAAGTATACAAGTACAAGACTTTCTGAGAGCACACCAGGAGGTGGACATCAGTGGACTTAGAATACAATTTGTCCTCCATACATTCTAGGTTGCTGAGTTCACAACAGGGATTGCCTGGTGTCACCCACTCACTGGCCTGCTTCTCATCATGCATGGACATGTGACACGTCCTTGACACATTTAGAGAAGCAGGGCAGGGGGAGACACCGACAGGCTGCGAAAAACATGACTTTCATTTCCTTCAAATCGTTTCCATTGTGAACAGACACTCCCAATAATATAGCAACTGAGTGTTGTGACAGCTTCCCTGTAAGGACGTCACGTCACACGGTTTGAAACTACAGCCTGGATGCTTGTTGTGCAGAAACAGCGGAAACGTTTGTCATGTGGAGGAAATTAATTATTCAAAAATCCGATTTGCTGGTGCTGTTACCGAACTCCAGAATGAATCAGATGTGTTTACGTTGTGATATAAAACATCAATGTGTAAACACACATACACTTCATTTATTTAACCATTGTTTTTTTGTATTTAATTCACCTCCACTTCCATTTTTTTCAGCAAATCCTCAACACAGCAGATCAAGAAACATTTATGTAAATAGGCTCTATGATTATTACTGCATGATTCCCTCTCCCTTAAAGAAAATAAGTCTGAATTAAGTTCTCGCGACTGCATTGTTGACAATTGACTTAACCAACAACTCAAAACACTGCTCTTGCTTCAGACATGGTACATTTCCGCCAGAGAGGACACCTTTCTTCCAAACTATGCTGCAGTCATTACTTTTTTCTCTTTTTCAGTACCATTTATATTTTTTTTACGACATAGACAGACTTACTGTTGCTGCAGTCTCTCCACTCATGTACGAGTCTCCGACGAAGGGTGGTTCTGTGGGCCTGGCGGCCTGCGTGGGCCGCCGGGGCGTTGGTGTGAGGGGGGCACGGCTCCCGGCTTCATCCAAAGCAGCAGCAGGTCCGTTGTAGACGTTGAGCTCATTCTGAGGCTCCTCAGTCCTTTGTGAGATGCTACAAAGAAGAAGAAGAAATCTGGTTGAATGAATCTTGGGCAACAACTGAGGTTCTCGCAGCCTGCTGGATGTGGCTTTACTGTGTTTTTTTTATATGCCTCCCTTTTCTGTGAGTGAAATGCCGACCCAGTATGGGTGCAAGACTCCACCTTTAAATGCAGTGATAAATCCTAGATTGGGTCAGAGGGGCTACCTGGGACGAATGGAACGCTGTGAATAAGACAAATGTACATGTGTGAGCGAGTCATCTGAAGATCTGAATGAAAACGTGAGGGATCCTACAGTGTCATATAGCGATATGGCAACGCTGCTATCTAAACAAAGTTACGATAAAAATAGATTGATTGAATATAAAAATGCACATTTCAAGCTGGGTTAAACATTTTTGGTTGAAAAGTGTCTGAACACATTGTGCTCCAAATGCAGCACTCAAAGTTTGGCAAAGACCTTCCAGGAAAAAGCAGTGGGTTTTTTTTGTTGTTGCAGTTTTTTGTCCTCCTCACCAAAACATCACAAATCTTATCTGGACCTGCTGGAGACACAGCTGCCAAGCAGAGCACCCGTTCAAGGGCATGTGGAAGAAACAGGTCTGGGCAGAGCAGAGTGGTGTGTGTGTGTGTGTGTGTCCTTTGGAAAAACAAACCTCATGGATACAACCAGAGGGGGAAATAAAAAGACAGAGATGGTGACCTAACAGGATCAAACACTGGTCATTGGATGCAAACTTTGGAGTCATTATTCATTTTTCCACAGATCTCTCCTTGATTAATCTGATTAATCTTTACTATCAAGCTGACTTGTGCCGCCGTTTAAATATCTAACTAGGGCTTTAAATGCAGTAGCATTCAGTCCTACAGTTACAGTATACTACCTCCTGGAGACTTTAGTGATTCGTGTGTTAGTGACAGGTGCCACTGGCAGGTACTGACAGGTATCTGTCTTAAACCTTTCTGTGGCCAGTTTTAATAGATAGAGCTGCCAACTGCAGATAGGTTTGGTTTCTCAGATCTGAGGCCACTTGCATCCTCAGTTCAAAGAAGCATGGGAACAACAAGGTGTGTGTATTCCCATCATGACTAGGAGTCATTATTGTTGCGCGTCTAAATGAAATAACTTCTTTTGTCTCTCGAGTTCATAGTGACGAAACAACACAACTGCCGTCACATCCAAAGCTGATGCAATCAGAGAGAAAAAGGTGTAACGGGTAGTTTTGATGTACCAGCAACATTTTGTTCACGCTCCTGTTAAAAGACTCTGATGGTTCCCTTGAATCATAAGCTGAGTGGATGTCAAACTACTGGAGCTAACCCTTATATTAAGAGTTATATGAAAGCTTTCCCATCTTTACAGTATGTCTTATATGGGCGCTGACTGAGTGGCCATCCCCTGTCTGTCACATTCAAAATGAGCCAATCAGATTTCTTCACTACCAGTGAAGCCGGTTGGCGTGAGGGATGCACGTTGTGATTTGTGATTCTCTGCTGATTTTAACTAATCTCTGGTCAAAGAAAGGCAGGGCCAGTGCTGTAATCCGCTCTGCTTGGAATGAGAAAATGGTAACCAGTTTCATTGCACCATTCACACTGGTGTTAATAATAATAATGAACATCTGTCTGATTGAAAACAATTCAGACTGGGACTTTTGCAGCATTCCAGCTGCGTCAAGATGGCTTCAGAATCTTTTAAGCACCAAAACGTGACCATGCAAAGTACTTCACTGTTGTCATTTCGCCTTCACCATTGTGTTCCCAGTATTGCTGCCCTGCTCACCTCCTCGTCACCTGAGTGGGGTTTCTCAGGGTTGAGTGGCACGGGTACGGAGAAGTATTCTGGCTCGCGCTCTGGTTCACATACAACACATAGGTGGCCAGCAGGAAAGCGAAGGTAAACACGGCCAAGATCAGCTTGGTCCAGGATGCCATCAGGACGGATGAGACTGGGTTGGCTGACCGAGGCCTTCCTCCCGCTAGGCTCGGAGGGGGAGGATACTGGAGGACTGATGGCAGGACGGACAACTGAGACAGTTTCTCTGGAAAACCACCAAGGGTGAAAATGTGGGGAATTAATTAACCCAAAACAGGTTCTGGGCTCAGATAGCACAGCTGGAGGGGGGAGGGGATGAAAGAGAGAGAGAGAGACAGAGAGAGACAAAGAGAGAGAGAGAGAGAGTTTTAGAGACAAGCATTTCAAAATAATCCCTATTTAATGAAAGCTTTGCTGTCGTCCCTGAACACATCCCTCTATCTGCTCACATCCTGCATGGAAGTTCTCTGTCTTTTGCGCTCACACAGACACACAAAGAGTGATGTGGGGGATGGGTGGTAACTAAAGTCCAAAAACATACATGTCAGCAACTAGATTGCCTAACACAAAATGGAGTAAACTTGTTTCGGGTTGAGGTGATATGACAGCGTCAGTAGAAGCTAAAAGACAGAAATAACTCCATTCCTGGCTGCAAGTTTGTTAAGCCTCTGTTCCACTAAAATTAGCGGGACGTCACCATGTTTTTAGACGCGGGACGTCGCGGAAGCAATCGGCATTGAGTCCTGTGTCCACACACCAAACCCAGCGGGGTGTCACCCCCGCCGGCAAGCTGCACCCCCACCGCTTTCACCGCTGCGTGTCTGCTGACGTCATCGCGCTGAGATCGCATGATGAAGTGCTACAGAATTCAAGAGTCCGGCGGTGGCCAGTGTTCTTAGTTGTTGGTCACTTTTGGCTGTAGTGGAACGATGACGTCGTTCACACCAGACTTGAAGCGGCGCGCACCTCCGCGGCCGCTTCCCGCCGTGCAGCGATTCTTTTCGGCGTCTGGTCCATTTTGTGCGCGAGCAGCGGGCGAAACAGCCAGAGGACAATGAACAATTATCGAGCGCTGACGGAACGTGATCGAAAACTTTTGCATCAGTACTTGATATACGCCGCGACTGGCGCGATATTATGATTTAGGGCACGTGACGCGCAACGTCACCCCGTGCGGCAGGTAAAAAAATGGTGGTGTTGTCCCGGGTGTTCCAATTCCACCGCATGCCGATTAGTGTGGAGCCGATTTTGACCCGGGTCGCTTACCGGGTTGTTTGACCCGTTTTGTCGCGCAACACCGCGCCTCGGTGAGCAGATTCCACCGCCACCAAATGCCGATTATTTGCAAAAAACTCCACGTTTTTTGGGCAGTGGAATTGGGGCTGTTCCTTTATTCCAAAGACAAAATGAATTAAAGCTGCAAGCAGCGTTTGCGGGACTGAGCCGCCGTGGCCGACGCGCGACCCCGACGACCCACGACGACCCCGACGTGGCCGGCGCGACCCACGACGACCTGACGACCCCTGCGACCCTGCCGTGGCTGACGCGACCCCGACGACCCACGACGAACCCCACCCCTGCCGACGCCTGCAATTGCCCCACGACCTCTGGCGACGCCTGCAATTGACCTCGTCCTCTGCCGACGCCATCTGCTGAAAGAAGTCTATGCAAATGATGCAGATTTTTCAAAGTTTTTTTTATTTTTTGGAAGATGTTGTCAAATCTAAATTATAGGCCTTAATGAGACAAAGACGTAGGTGTTTGAATGACGTCTGTATGACTTCCCTAAAGGAAACTGCAGCTATTTATGTCTGTGATCAGAAAGAGGGAGAAGTGGTCTAATTAATCATCATAAGCCTGTGTATGGAAATGATGCAGATTTTTCACCTGCATTTTTTTATTTTGTTGGTTTGTTTTTTTGAAGTGGCTGTAAATTGTAAACTAAAGGTCTTGATGAGACAAACACGTCGGTGTTTGAATGACACCTGTAGCACTTTGGTGAAGGAAACTGCAGCCATTTGTGTGTTGAAAAAGCTGGAGAAGAGGTCTAATCATCATAAGCCTGTATATGCAAATGATTTTAATTTTTAACCTGCAGTCTTTTTGAAGTGCCTGTCAAATGTAACATATAGGCCTTGATGAGACAAACACGTGGATGTTTGAATGACGTCTGTAGCACTTTTGTAAAGGAAACTGCAGCCATTTACAGTATATGGCTGTTGAATAAGAGGGAGAGCAAGAGACAGGCGTGAGGGGCTCCCAACCTGCAGCAGCAGAGGGAGCGGCGCTAGCTCCGTTAGCTCCGCTTTTGCAAGCATGGACATCTAAGCTCAGAACTCCGCCATTCCGGCGTCTACAGGAAAGATATTGGTATCATCTTTTAGCTAAGAACTTCAGCTATCTAACTATGTATAGTTATCCGGTGAGTGAGTAACGGTGTAGCCGTGGTGAGTGAAAATACGATCTTCGTTTTTTTCGTTCAGGCGATCTCAAACAACTCGAAATATTTCACTTCCTGTTTGTTGGATTCCAAAATTAGAGTGTACGCGACGTAGAGCTTGATGAGACGAACGCGTGGATATTTGTTGCACCAATTTTCGATGTTCCTAGAGGGCGCTAGGTGCATCTTTAGTTTTTTGGTGTGTTTTTAGGATTTTGGTCAGTTTTGACATGCATCGACTTTCAAGGGTTATAAAATGAAAACGGTGCAACGCATCCGGACCATTCTTTTACGTTGACCTTCTGAGAGTCTAGTCTGTTTAATACAAAAGGTTTGAAAGTTGCAGCATTGACGGTTTGTTGAGTACTGTCACTCTGGATGATTTCAAAGAAGTGGAAATAGCTAACTTCCGGTTTGTCAGGGGTCAAAGGTCAGAGTGTCAGAATGTAGGTCTGTATCCAAGGAACGCGTGGGTTTTCGTCCCATGTCGTTTTGACCTTCCTAGAGGGCGCTAGAGGCATTTTAATGTTTTCAGCGGGATTTTGAGCGATTTTTGCTCAATTTTCAATGTGCGTCAACTTTGGAGGGCCGTTGAACGGAAACGTTTTGAAAATCTTTTTTTTTTTTTGATGATTCCGTGGATTGAAGGTCCAGTCTATGTCATACTGAATTTTCAAGCCCGTCGGACTTGCGCTTTCTGAGCCTTGTATTTTCACTCTTTTCCAAACAAGTGACGATAGCTCACTTCCGGTTTGTGTGGGGTCAAAGGTCAGCATATCACCAAATAGGTCTGGATTGCGCGCACGCGTGGGTGTTGGCCCCATGTCTCTACGACCTTCCTAGAAGAAGTTAGTTTTTAACGTGAAATCAAAAAAGTGGAAATAACTCACTTCCTGTATGTCGGACGATATAAGTTAGAGCGTACGAAATGTCGGGCTTGACGAGACGAACGCGTGGAATTTTTCCCCATATTTTTTCGACCTTCCTAGTGGAAGCTAGGCCCATTTCAAATTTTTGGACGCCTCTAGGGGGCGCTAGAGAGTGGAATTTGGCCTTTTTCTCTTAATTTTATCAAATTTTTCGCCAGTTTCTACCTATGTGGCGGATTTAATTCGCATATTTTATATGGTGAGGGGGTCAAAATGGGGAAAGAAGCAGCGAGGAATGTGTAAATAATAATAATAAGAAGAAACATTACAAATACAATCGAGTCTTCGCCTTGCGATGACCTGCTCTGATATGAGCAGGCCTTCGCTGAGGCTCAGTCCCGAATAAAGAAGAATACAACCAGTCTTGCGAACATGACGAACGAGGTTTGTTTCCTTTGTTGTTTACAGGCCTTAAAAACCCAAGTTATCTATTACTATGGATCTACTATTACACTTTAAACAGATTATCTTTTTTAATGGAAAATTGGCTAACTATGGGCGAACAAAGAGCTGCAGACGTTTTTTTTCCTGGTGGCCGAAGGAAAATAGAGCTGGACGGATGGAGTGACACTATGGATGTATTATAAGAACTGGATACCGAACTGGCAATATGGCGGCGGGCCGATTTTGTTTTCCAGTGGCCACTCAAGGTACTGCAGCAAAAAATTCCATGGGCTGTGTCTAAGCTCGTTCTGAATGGCTGCGTCCTAATGTGTCTGAAAGAACGTGACTTTCTCCAGGACTGTCCTGATTGGCAATAGATCATGTGAGTTACAGAGGCAGGATGGAAAGTGACACTACTCCATGCATGCTCTATTGACCCATTAATGCAGAAGTCAAAAACATTTTCGGGACATGCGCTGGGTAAGCAACTTCATTGAAATGAATGGGCCGTCATCTTGGACGCTGGGGGCTTGGGTGACACGCAATGAAAAAGTCTTCCTGGTTTCGCAGCCAGTGGCCGCAGTACAGCAAAACAGTGTCTAGAGAAATAAAATTTAAAAAATGCAGAGCGACTGGCGAGCGACTACCGAAGCACCAAGGACCACAACGGTCGGAATTGAACCAACAGAGAAAATGTTGGAGGTTTGTTCAGCCTAATGCATGGACCACCGGCCCGGTGGGCAACGGCAGGAGACGCCCTTGACTCGGCCGGTGGACGGCCAGAGAATAGTCGGCCACAGCAATATTTGAATGTATAAGGAATGTGAGTGTATTGTGACCTCAAGCAACTTTAGTTTTATGGCTATGTGCAAAGCACAGCCACTGAATCGTGGCAATAAATTAATGCTGTTTTTTGTCAAGGCAGTCACTCACAAAAATGAGTTTCATGACACTTTGCACTTTTGGAGACCCTAGTGACTATGACCTTTTAATACTTTGTTGTACAGGTATAATCTTTTATGTGGGTGTCAAACTCACTATATGCTGCGCTGACAAAGAGCAATTGCAGAAAATGGGGGGAATTTGTGCAGTTTTTACTTACCACTGGCTATCACCCTCTTGTTTGCCCTGGTCTTTGATCTTTTGCTGCAAGAGGTAGAAAGAAGAGCATCATCGTCATTGTCCCCTGAGAAGGAGGAAGACAGAACCACAACATGGTGTGGCCGTTTATCACCTAAGGTTCTCTCAGGCACCAGTGAATTGAATTGAATTTAGATTTGGAAAAACAATAATGAAACAGAGCAAATGCAATAGAGTCTTCACCCTGGTTGAAGACTGGCTCAATTACAATCATAATAATGATCAGAACAAATACAACTCTGGCTCTACTTGCTTTTTTGGCTATGTCCCTAATTAATTCAATTTGTTGATGTATGTCAGCTAAGGCAACAATCAGGGCTCAGTACAGTCGCACGGAAATGGCAACAATGAGTTTTGTTGCAATGTATTCTTTTATTTGCATTTTATTTATATTTCTTGCCATTGTGATTGTGAAACACTGCAGACTGCATGACCTGGCATCATGCAATCTGCACTGTTTCATAATCACTTGCTTTTCCTGTTCGGAAACAAAAAAGAACAAGAACAACAAAAACAAAAACAAAAGCAAACAAGCAAAACTCATTGGGGCAAACAGCCTGAAGCCTGGCACTAAATAAACTAATAACCAAGGCCAGAGACTGATGAAACAGTCCTCCTTTTAACTAACAGGCCCTCAGACGGCTTTACGGCGTCCACCGGCAGGGAATCTTTTCATTTTACCGTTCATCAGGGGCATTTTCCCTGAATAAAATAAAACAGCCAGAGTCACTCATCTATTAAAGCCGGCAGCATGTACCCACTTGGCAACTACAGATCAATCTCTCTGCTCTCACAATGCCCGGAATCATGGAGAAAAAAAGTTGGTGAAAGGCCTGATAGCTTAACAAAGAAACATCACCTCCTGGGAAACCATCAGCATGCCTCACTTCCCAGTTCTTCTTTTCTTTGTTTTTCCAAACATGTCCAGCTGTTTCCACAAATTATTTTGTGGACACCTTTGAAGACCCACAACTGTTGAAAGCTTTAGTGTGCAGTCATGTTCATGGGCTCTGCGTAGGCGACCTGTCAGCCAATCGTAAAAAAACAGTGTCTTGTCGCCTGGGTGAAATAGAGGCGCTACGTCGCACGTACGGCGAACGCGCGTCAGACGGGGTGGAAGTTAGAAGACCGCGGTCAAGTATGATCACTTCATCGGCAATTCTCGTACTACAAATATTTAGTACTATAGCTGTTTATGAAGTTGTAGTGTTCGTCAAGAACCAGGCGTTGTTGCGGGTTTGACCGCTGGCTTTATTGTAACTTCGAACAGCCTCGAATGAGGTCTTCACTTGGTTAACCCAACAATCGGAACCGGAGACAAGACATGTCCCTCACTCACACCCGTGTGCCTGCCCTTTTCCCCAGGAACCCCTCTGCACCTCCTTAAAGGTACCTTCACACAGACCCCAAGAACAGTAACACATGCTGAACACATTTCAAGAACGTTACAGTATATTTTAAAAAAAAAAAAAAAGAAAATGTATTATTATTATTATTATTATTATTATTATTATAAACACTATACACGAAAAAAATATGAAAAATGGCCATATATACATACACTTTCGGTAATTTATCTAGTCCGCTTGGTGCAGCCGTTCACTTGTAGCTGCTGCAGGAAGGAAGGAAGAAAGGACGTGTAATTTATCTCCCTGTGGGGTTCAGCATCCTGCCGCTGACTTCAACTGTTCGCCGATGTGACTGTGTGGGTGGTGGTGGTGGTGGTGGTGGTGGTGACATACGGCTTCCCTGCTCTAACGGTATGTGTCAGTCCGCTTTCGACTTGATACGCTATGACATATTTGACAAATCTTTCGACCTCCTCAAACATACTCAATCCCCAACCCACTCAAAAAAAAAAAAAGAGGAAAATTTAAGGGGGAAAAAAAACTCACTTCTGGCTTGTTAGAAAGTTGGGTCCTTGTTATCACCGCGGACATCACAGTGACTTCCTTCTCTCTTCCTCTTTAGGAAAAAAAACGAAACAAACAACAGCGCAGTTTTACAAAAGAGAATCTCCATTGGGAGTTTTGGTGGACTGGGGGGAACAGTTTGCTCACCGGCTGAGGAGGTCGCGCGTCCTCCTTCTCCATGATGGTGAAGACACTGCGCTCCTCCACTCTGCAGCTCCTGCCCTGCGCCCCTTGGTACCAGAGGGGCGGGGCCACGGTCAAATGAGGAACAGCTGCTAGTCAAGAGGGGGGCGGGGTCTCCGCCAGCGAAGTCTGAACCCGCCGCCCAAAACCGACAAGGCCCGACTGATCACACAAGACACGCGCTCACACAGGAAATACACACGCAGGGAAGTGTGGTGTGACAAGTAGCGGGAACTTTACCAGCAGCAGCAGCACCTCCCCCGACACACACACACACACACACACACACAAATTAAAAAAAAGTTACAACTGAATAGTCTTTGTGGAATCTCACTCGCCAAGAGGAACAAACTGAATTCCTGATTGGCAAAGAACGTTTCAGTGTTGGATTACACACAGACTCTCTAGGAAATCAAGAAAAGGGCCTTCTACTAATACTGTATATTGAAGAAGCAGGTAAAATTTCTTTGTACAGAATGTAAAACTGACATACTGACACATCGTATTTATAAATAGACTGTACCCTGAGCACGGCCTCTTTCAAAATGTAATGGAGGTGTTTTTAAAATCACTGTAGAATCTTCAGGAGTCATTTCTGTTGCTTTGTTTTTGCAGCTGTTTGGCACAACTGGATCCCCCCCCTCCCACCAAAACCCCCAAAAAAGACAGGAATTTCATGCGTGGCTGGGGTCCTCCATGAACTCTTCCATTCATGCAACAGTGCGACGACTACCCAACAGCTGTCCTGACTCCTGACTTTAAATCTGCTGGGCATCCGCTCGACTTATCTGAGGGCAGCGGCGGGAAAGGGATGATTGGGGCCGGGGGTGGGGGACAAGCAAACAACTGTTTTCCTGCAGCAAACACAAGAGCGAGAGCAGTCTTTTGCGTTTTATTGTTTACCATCGCATTAGTGAACGTCACAGTTTTTTCAACCATCAGCAGCATCAACAATAAAAAGAGACAAAAAAAATAAACAGTAAGACCTGACAGCTGATGGTTCGCATGCAGATGTACAAGTGGAACGAGACAATGGAACGAGGCGTATCTCCTGTGTGTGTGTGTGTGTGTGTGTGTGTGTGTGTGTGTGTGTGTGTGTGAGAGAGACACCACAAGGGTCGTCTCGGGTTGGAATGGGAGGGCTGGCAGCAGTGCAACATGCTAGGAATGCCAGCTCACCAGTGGGAGGTGATGGATAAAACTTTAACATCATTACTTTCAGTCCCAACGTACAAACAGCCAAAGAAAAAAAAAAGGAGCTTTGACGGCACTTTGTAGACCTTCTGCAGGCATTGAGGCGTGACTTCACATCCTGGCACTTCCTGCGGGCGCAACTGTTGAACAGTACAATAAATAGAAAGGCAACACGATAAAGGCAGGGATGGGGGGGTGGGGGGGTATTTTCGGATCCAAGGTCTGACTGACTAAGAGGCCCTGCTCTGTCACAGTCACAGTGCTGGGGCTAAATCACGGCCTTCACTTCCTGGTTTAGAGTTTCTCTGTGTGCCACTGGGCCCCTCCCCCACACCCTGCCCTGTCCCTGGGTGAAAATAGACCCACAATGATCTTCTGTGTTCTTCTGTGTTTAACGTGTTGAGACAATAACCCAAAAAAAAAACAAACCCATATTAACACAGTAACAGAGTAACATTTTTTAGTGCTGAGCGGCGCTGCCTCCTTGGTGGACCAGTGACCCGATGAGCTCAGCCACAGCCTACGGCCACAAGCTAAGCCCCCCCAACCCAAACCACCCCGCCCCCGGCTCACTTTCTACTGTATGTGCATTCCTTTCCTCTCCCTCCAGCTCATCCATTCCCCATCTTTCGTCTACACTTTCAGAAACATTCCTGCTCACGCCACAACTCCTCTGTCCTCAAACCTCAAACCTCAAACCTCCCTCAGATTTTCTCCTCTTTTTACCCTCATTTTCTCTCAACCTTACTCTCTCTCCTTCTAGTAACGACCTTCTCTATCGCTCTCCATCTCAAGGAAGGGGGAGTGGGGCAACCTCGTTGGACACCAACTCCATATATATGAATATGTATATGGATTTTTACAAAAAAAAAAAAAAAAATGGATAAGATCCTTCTCTGTTTTACAAGGTATTTTGATCCAAAAATACTCAAACTAGTACTCCACCTCATTTGGTGAAATAAAACAATATGCCAAACATTGCAGAACAATATTCTGAGCATGTGACATCCTGTTAGTTACACTGTTTAAACAGCAGTGGCCAAGCTGAGCTGCAATGTCGGCCTGTTTCGGAAAAGTTCCGAGTCACACGCCGGCACAGCTAACAGATGACAACATTCAAAAACATTATAAAAAAACCAAAAACAAACTTTGGACGGCATTTTAAAAGTATCTCCATTTCTTTCATGACCCACAACACAGTTTGTGTTGCGGAAAGACAAAAGCTGGTGACAAAATATCCCTGAACATGTCTGCTGAAGCACAACACAGTCCCCAAGTGCTGCTACACATCCTGTAATTTCAGGGTAGAGAGGGGCGGAGGGTGGGGGGGGGGTGCATCTCTCATCTACTCCACCACCTCGTCCAGCACAAGCCCAGGCTCGCTCCACAAACATCTGGAAGCATTCTGTTGTTTGAATGTGCACGTGTGCGTGCGTGCGTGTGTCAGTTGGTGGGGAAGCAGGGGGCACACTGCTGTGGGGGAGGGGCGGGACCGTTCCTCCTCCTGCGTTTGAAGATGAAAGGAATGTCCGTCGGCGTCCCCTTTTCTTTCGCACAAGGTGGAACTTGTCTCGCTCGGTCACAGCCAACCACGTCGAGTCTTGCAGGCGGGCAGCCGAGCAGTCGAGCAGGCGGGCGGGAACGCCACGACGGGTCGGCGGTGATGGTCGGGAGCTTGGGGGCCCATCCTGTCCATCACTTCTCCTGCAGCTGCTTCCTCTGCTGACCCCACAGCACCTCCAAGTGGTCAGCCCTCCTCATAGCAGCCTGTCAAGAGGCAGGCAGAGACAAAAACCCCGCCCATCAGCAACGGCAACATTTTTCAGACCCCTTCATTTCAAAGAGATTTGAGTGCATTGCGACTCTATACACATTCCCGTGACGGTCAATGTGTGTTCAATCTCCAGTCTGTCACAGATCGGACAATGTGGAGCTTAAAGATACAGAAAAAAAAAAAAACTCACAATTTCTCTTTCTGCTTTTACGATTGAACAATTATGTAAAAAATAGAGTGAACAGGAGGGGATTTCGGGCAAAGAAAAAAAATCATTTCAGATATCCAAAGCCACCAAAAACATGTCAAATTAATTATTGGTTAATGTGAAAGTTCAAACATCTCCCAAACAAGGACCAGCGGCAGCTCAGTCCGTCTTCTGCTTCTACTTCTGGTTGGGAACAATTTTCTTAGGTCCGTGGTTCTTTGTATAGAAACTAGAAACACATTATATTATTCCAGCACTCTAAATACACGGCGTCCCAAAAACATTTATACACACTTTAGCAGCTGATAACTCAATTGTTTGTTTTCTCTTTGCAGATTAAACCCATTGGAATTAATGATGGCAGCCATCGAAGAAAGAAAATTCACTCAGATGCTAAAATGCTACTGGAAGGATAAAAACGCAGTTGATGTTCAAAGCCAATTTGTATGATGTGTACGATTCCACTGCTTCGCCTTACCAGCAGTGTCTGGACCAGAACAGGCATCAGTTTGAGGACAGGTGGTGACAAGACAATCAAATGTTTGCAAATTCAATTACATTTTGAAAAGTAAATGAATTTTAATAAACACCGGGCAACACGGTGGTGCAGTGGTTAGCGCTGCTGCCTCACAGCAAGAAGGTTGTGGGTTCCATTCTGGGCCTGGGGTCTTTCTGTGCGGAGTTTGCATGTTCTCCTGTGTCTGCGTGGGTTCTCTCCAGGTTCTCTGGCTTCCTCCCACACTCCAAAAACATGCATGTGAGGTGAATTGGAAACTCTGAATTGTCCATACGTGTGTATGTGTCTCTCTGTCTCTATGTGTCCCTGTGTTGAACTGGCGACTTGTCCAGGGTGTCACCCTGCCTTCACCCTATGACAGCTGGGAGGATGGATGGATGAATAAACACCTACTTTACAATTATTTAAAGTGTGTATACATTTTTTTGGGACACCCTGTACATCCAGTGAGGACAGCTAGATGGCGCTGACTGCAACGCCCATGCAGCGGACCAATACCAGAGCCCCCCCTAGTGGATATCAGGGGTGACTGTCACCTTCTCACCACAACACTCACCTCAAGCTGCTTCCGCAAGCTGTTGACTGTTTCCTCCTTCTTCAGGATGGCTGCCTTCACCCTGGCACAACACAAAAAAAAATCTTACTGCTCTTGTTTTTAGCAAAAAAAAAAAACTTGAATTAAAAACAAGGCAAAATCAGAAGTTTAAATTGTTGACAATCAGGAAGTGAACCAGGCTTCCTTCTTACCGCTGCAGGACTTCCGCAAGCTCCTCCTCCTTCTCCCGGTTGACCCTCTCCAACTCCAGCCGGCCCCTCGCCTGCAGCTCCGTCATCTCCACCTTCAGCCTGCGGTTCTCCTCCTCCAACATGTCCAGCTGGTTGGCAAAGTCCTGCCGGATGAGCTCGGCTAGGTTGGGTCGTTCCTCCTCCAGCCGCTCTCTGGTCTGCGGAGAGGTTCACACACAGCGTTCCCAACTGCGTCCCAGTGGAGGAGCGGCGAGCGTCGTGACGGAGCCGCACCTGAACGAGGTCTTCAATGTCGTGCTCCTTCTGCCTCAGCACCAGTCGCAGTCGGTTCAGCTCCATCTCCATCTCCACCTGCTGCTTCCGCTGATCCAGCAGCTTCTCCACCGCGGCCCGCTCCTCCTTCAGCTCCGCCTCGTACTTCTCCCTCACTCGCTTCAACCTGACGGAGTGGCAGACCGGCTTTAAAAACTCACAGCGGCCCAGGAGGCACATCGCAAGAACAAGCACACAAAGGAGAAACTCTGGACCTGTTCTCCGCTGCCTTCTCGTACTCCTCCCTGTCCTTGCTGGACACCTCCTCCAGCGTCTTGATGGCCAACTCAATGTCTTTGTCCCGTTTGCGCAGCATCTCACGCTCGCGGCTCATCAGCATCATTTCCTGTGGAGGCGGGAAATGCAAACATGCCGTCTGTCCGGGTTGAGGTGATTCACTTCCAGAGGTGGGAAGTAATGAAGAACAAATACTTTGTTACTGTGCTAACTAACTACTAAGTAGATTTTTCAGGAATCTGCACTGGAGTATTTCTCTTTATGACAACTTTTTACTTTTACTCCCGACTTCTCTTATTGAAAAACATGCTTATTAAGTTTTGCAAGTATCCATTCTTTTACTTAAGTAGAGAATGTGAATACTTTGTCACCTCTATTCATTTCTTCTTCATTTTCTCATTCTGAAGTAACAGCCTTGTAAGGGGCAGTTGAGGAAAAGTGCAGGTGGCAGAGAGACTCCAGGAACTGTTTGTTACCTTTTCCTTTTTGTAGTTCTCCTCCCAGATCTGCCGTTCCATGTCAAGACGCTCCTGGAACTCCTTTATCTCCTCCTGAGAGGACCATGCACCCCCCGTTAGCCAAGTGGGAAAGTGTCAGGGGCGATGGCGATGTTACGTGCGCTCCTTACCTGGTGCCTCCTCTTCTGCTCCTCGTGGCTCTTGTCCATCTCTTCTCGGAGGGCCCGTTCAGCCAGAGAGCTGTTGTCCTCCAGCTGTCGCCGGAGATCCTCCTGCTCAGTGCGCTGCCTGGATAAAGGTGGCACAAAAACGTTGGAAAACCAGTAAAATGACACACTCTACCCGACACGTCGTCTAAAGCTTGGAAGAAAACTGTTTCATTTGCCACCCACAGCATATGAGGAGACTATCTTAACCAACCTGCAGCTCCTTTGCAAACCACAAAAAAACACTGGGGCATGATGACCAACTGCTCTGGCATTTTGTCAGCTGTTACGCAGCTGGTGTTTGTTTTTTTTTTGTCTCCATCCTGGCACAAAAGGGAGCCGTTCAGAAGGACAGATGACCTTTGAACCCACCTTGCAACCAGCTGAGCCAGCATCTCCTTCTCCTCCGCCACCTCCTTGTAGAGACGCCTCCTCTGTTGCTGCAGGGACAGCTCCTCCTCCTGGAGCTGTTTCTCATACCTGCGCGCAGACAGACAGACAGACCTCAGTGCCACTGTACCAGGCCGCTCACCAGCCAGCAGGATGTTGCAGGTTCTCACACACACACACACACACCTCTGCTTGGCGAGCTCCCTCTCCCTCTGGCACTGCTCCTCTTTCTCCCTCTCCAGCTGCTGCCGGAGCTCCTCGCACTTGCCTTCGTAGTGCTGGCCAGCCCGCTGGTTCGCCTGCAGCAGCTCGGCCTCGTGCAGCGTCTGCAGCTTGTTCAGCTCCTGTTTGTGTTTGGAAATGAGCTTCTGGATCTCTGGCTCGAGGCCTGAAGCAGTGGAAGGAGGCAGACAAGCGTTGGTTGGTTTATCTTAGGACGGAGGCAACCGGATGGCTTCCCCCGACTCCCCAGCTGGGTTGTGGCTTCGCTGCCACCTCACCTTTAACGGTCATTTCTTTGATTTTTTTGGTTTTCTCGTTGATCCATTTCTCTCGGCGGACTTTCTCTGTGGCGCTCATCAGCTCCTTCAGCTTCTTGATCTCCTGCGGAGGATAAAGAGAGGAGGGTGGAGGCAGTAGCGGGGATTTTACGAGGTTTCCATTCAAAGGCGAGCCGTGCGCATTAGCAAAGCAAGTCACACGCCGACGCAAAGGAAACAGGAAGAAGGAAGAAAGACTCCACAACACGGCTAAAATGTGAAGATGAACAAATAGAGACTCGCAGGACTCACATGCAGACTGTCCGACAAATGTGATGAGGCGCAACGTGATGAGAGGAAACAGCGGAGTGAGACAGAAGCGGAAGAGAGGCGAGTCAGGCGTGAAAAAATAAAGTTACCTCACACAAGGGACCCAGAATTTGCCAAACCTACAGGCCAGGATAAAAACAGAGCAAAGACAAGGACAGGAGAAGAAGAGGTGGGAGATGTTAGGAGGAAAGGGAAGGAAGAGGGTAAAGACAGAAGGCAAAGAAGAAGTTTAGAGGAAGAGATAAAGACAAAGAGGAGACAGAAGGAAAGGAAGATGCAGGAGGAAGAAAAGGACAAGAGGAAGAACAAGAGACAGAGGTGAGACTTGGATCAACGCTGTGTAGCAGGAAGCCGATGCAGATCACAACAGATGTTAGGCAGCGGACGCCATTCGTGTCGAGAAAAGTCTTCTCACCATCTCGTGCTGCTCCTCCATCTGCGAGATCTTTTTGCTGTACATCTGGTCGACCTGCTTCAGCTCGGCCAGCACTCCTTCGCAGCGCTCCGTCAGCACCTTTTTATCGCTGATCAGCTGACCAGCGGGGAGACAACTCACACATTAGATGACAAGAGGTGGGAGGGTTCCGGCTCGGGAGACTCCAACACGGCGCCCCCACCTGGTCGATGAAGGAAAGGTGGCCAAAGATGGTGGTCTCATATTGTTCCTTCTGCAGCTTCAGCTCCTTGTCCAGTTTCACCGTCAGCTCCGTCTGCTGGGCCTGAGGACGGCCAGAAGGTCAACGCCCCGAACTAGAAACCACAAGCAAGCGCAAGCACCTCCAGCTCCTTACCAGAGCAGCCTGCAGCATGTTGATGGCTCGTGTCTTCTCCTCCAGCTCCAGCTTGATTCTCATTTTGGAGTAGCTGAGCTCGGCAGGGGAGGGGGTGGAGGTGGGAGCAGGAGCAGGAGTAGTAGCAGGAGCAGGAGCAGGAGCAGGAGCAGGAGTAGGAACAGGAGCGGCGACAGGAGTCTGCTCAACACCAACCAGCTCCTCCTCTGACAGCACAGCCTAAAGTTAAAGGAGACACGGCCATAAATTCACGTGTCGACTTTTCCATTCCTTCGTGCTGCGGACACCCAGGCGCCGACCTCGCGGTGGGATCCCGAAGTCACTGAGCTCGGCCGCTCCTGCTCCGACCTCTTCATCTCGTCGAGGAAGCTCATGATGGTCTGCAGCTTGGCCTCATTGAGCAGGGCGCCCCCGTCTGGCAGGGTAGGGTGGCTGCTCAGTTGGCTGTGGCGCTCCAGGTTGTCGGTGGTCAAACAGTTGGCGTCTCTGTCCTGCGGGTTGACGGACACGGACCAAGCAGACGTGTTGGTTGTTGCCTGTTGTTTCATGTCACGTGACCTTTGAAAGCCTTCGATCAAATGTGCGCAGGTCCCACCCTCCATGATGTCATTCATATGTTTGGGTTAAAGGTGATATGGCTGATCCGTAAAATAATGACACAGAGAATATTAGCAAAGACTTTGGCGACTAGAGGCTACACAGTCACTTTAAGGGAGACATCAGTATTTATTGCTATAATCCCTACATAATCATATAAGTTCATTCTTTTTAATTATCAGTGCCTCCCTCAAGACTCATCAAATACACAATCCAACAACTCCAAAAGGCTCTCATGGACAATATCACTGTATGGATTACCGGCCAACCGGCCAATTTACCACAATGTCGAACTGTCCCTTTAAAAAAGACCAAACATGATGGAACTCAAAACATTCTCATTTCACCTCGTTTATCCAGGCGTATTTCTCCTTGCGATAAAACTTGGGCTGCGGCAGCCCCTCAGGCTCCTCTTGCAGCACCTTCAAGGTGTCCAGCAGCTCCTTCAGGGTGGTCTTATCCTGCCCCCCACTGGACACGGTTCTGTCCCTTGGCTCCTCTGAACTCACTGCCTTCTGCAGGATCTCCTGGGGACGAGCGGAGCAGTTGAACCTCCATACAAATGATGGGGCTCCAACTTTTCCGGGCGTTTGGAGGCCTACCTGAGAACAGTGCGACGCTCTGCCGTTAGATGAAGCAGGGGAGAGGGCTCTGAAGCTGGACAGTTCCACTATGTCGTCTATGATGTTCAGGTTAGAATCTGCGGGAGAGAACGCAGCAGCTCAGCTTTCTCGTCGTTTTGTCACCCAGCGATCCTCGCAGCAACACCCACCCGTGTTTTTTGCTTTGGTGTCTGTTGGCGAAACACGACTTTTAATGACGACTGGATTCTTGGGCACCCTCTTGCGTACAACGGTGCTGCTTAGCGTCTTGTTGTCCTGTTCTGCCACAGCCCTGTGCTGCGCCTCTGCAGCCTGCTGGGGTCTTTTGGGCTGCATTTGCTGTTCATAAGAAAAGAGGGAGATGCTCACAGATTAAAACGTTTGGAAGGGAGACAAAGGCTGAAGTGAGGACACGCTGGTGTCCCTAAGTGAGTAATAATGAGGATTGCAGACCCAAATTAGGTCTTTTGTATGATCACTTTGAAAAATATCATTGGAGTGGGAAAAAAACCAAGGTTTTTTGTGTTTATAGCATATTTAATTAAACAAGTCTTTTTGCTCCAAACAAATGCCACATTTAGACCTTCAAAAAATGAAACAAGCCAGAAAGACAAAATTAATTTTTCTTGCCATTTTTAAAAGTGCTGTCAGGTACAGATTACAAGTATTGGAAACTGGAAGATGGAAAAAATGTTGGAGGAGCAGACGAAAAAATGTGATGAATGTGCAGTTTGCTTTTTCCAAGCAGCTTGTTATTATTTGAGCCTATTTTTACTTTCATCTCTTTAGTCTTTGTCTTCATACTTTTTTGATTGAACTGATATTCTACATTCTGTCAGTCATTTGTGAAGGAGTCATGAAGTTCTTGGCTTGAAGTCAGAACATTCCAAGAGACATTTCTGGAAGGAATTTCACAATGTCTACTACAATCTATTCAACGTTTTGAAGAACTTTAAAACGTCTGTTCCTGGTTCTAGTTTTGCCTGCGACGTGTTTGATTGATCCTCCCGACAGTGAACTTACTTCAGATACATTCAGATGGGTGGCAGTGAGGCAAGCCAGCCGAACCTTCTCTTTGCGGGTGTGTTTGCGGTTGCCCTCCTGACACTGTTGCTCCAGGCAGAGGTCCATCCGCACACCGTCCTCCTCATCCTAAAGGTGAAACACGCAGGTTTGTTCAACACAATGGGACACGGCAGTAAGTCGAGGGGACGAGGTGGCAAGGAGCCGACGGTCACCTGTGAATACTGAGAGCCTCTGTTGTTGGACAAAGCGGGTGAGATGGCTCTGAAGCTCAGCTCACCGACTTCGGCGGCGACTTTCAGATTAAAATCTGCAGAAACACAAAACCAAAACAACCTTTAATGTGATTGGTGTTCCAGATAAAAGCTGTTATAACGGTAATAAATAATTCAACACAAACAGCAAGCCTCACACGGAAGGAAACTCAACATGTTTTCCTGAAAATTCTGCTGCTAAAATGCACATTACAACACAATGCGGCTACGAAAACTCATGAATACATAATTTCACAGAGACTTTGAGATTTGGCTGAATTCTTAAATTATTTAAGCAGGAAACAAAACTCTTAGTGGGGTTATTATTTCAGAGATACATGAAAAAAAACAACAACAACAAATTTGTGATTCCAGTCTATGGGCTAAATTTTAAAATCAAAGGCAAATGGGAATCACTTCAAATAATGATGTTCAGAAAACATGTTTACATTGGTGTACAAATGAAGATGAGATTGAACTATTTCTATAGGAATACAGTTGCATTAAACTCTGTTAAACTCGATATTTCATTTGTCACCGGAAAAAAGATGAGATGCATTTTGGACGAGTGGCGGTTAAAAAAGGAGAAGGAATAAACGCGTGTGGACTCTATCCTGCTCTGTTTTGAACTCATTGAGGTTGATTGGCTGCTTCACACTGACCTGTGTTCTTGGCTTTGATGTCGGCTGGTGACAGTGGGCTGCGTCCTCCCACCGTACTCAAGCTCTCCAGCTCTGCCTCCACTGCCGACTGGGCCTCTGCAGCCTGTCGAGCTCTTTTCTGCTCCAGCTCCTGCAAGTCCACAACAAACACAAGGCGACATCAGCGGCCATTATGGTTATGGGGTGACTGACATGGCCGAATCATCATGTGAGACAGAACTGGTCCAAACCGGTGGTGAAGGAGTGAAACTCTACTTTAATCAGCGCTGGCCGTCGCCCACACAGTCACCTTGCACACTTGGTCATTTCATTTGATTGTCTTGCACAGTTTAGTTTCATGCCTGTACATACAGTCTCGCTGGTTTGCATTGAGAGGAGGGTCACCTGGATGACCGCAAGGCGCGCCAGTCGTGCCTTCTCCTCACGGATCCTCTTCCGGTCTTCAACCTTCTGCTGCTGCTGTTGCGCCTGCTGCTGCTCCTGCTCGTGTTGCTGCTGCTGCTGCTGCTCCAAGCGACTCCCCTCCCACTCCTGACAGAAAGACATGGATGAACATCATGCAGATGCAGATGTTTAGAGTCCACGGCAGGACCATGAAGACGCTACCGCCCCATGGACTCATGCACACCTTCCGTTTGGTGGCGAGGAAGCGGCGGAGGGCCGTGTGGCTAGCGAGTCTCCTCCTGGCATGGCGTCTGTACCAGCGCTGGATGGTGACTGCTGCCTGGTTCACCTGCTGAATGAACCTTCACAAAAGAAAGACAAAAAGTGAGTCACAGAGTAAAAAAATGAAGGATGCGCTGGACAAGAGGAGCAGGTGCAAAGCGTCGGTTCTCACCTCTCGGCCTCTTCCTCCGTCGCCTCTCTTCTTTGAGGCAGGATGGGGCTGCCGCACTGCGCCGACGCAGGGGATCGGTTGTTGGACGAGGAGGAGGAGCAGAAATTCTTCTGGGACTTGGTCAGTGAGGCGCCCTCCAGGGACATGTCATCGTTGGCTGTGGCCTTCAGGATGTTACTGCAACACACGACAGTGGCCCCAAAAGAAAACTTGACTTAGGGTGAAACCAAAACCCAACACAGTCATTCACACCAACAGCGATGTGTTCTCTGTGTGCACAGCTAGACAGCATGACAGCTGACCATTTGTATTTTCTGGACAGTTTGAATGATTCACATGAAGAGAAGTCCAGCTCATACTTAAACGTCGGCTTCTGGTTGGAGCTCTTTGGCGTCAGCGGTTTCTCTGAGTAGTTGTTGTGAAGGATGGTGGTGACCGAGTTCCCCACAGCTCCTTTGTTGCTCCTGGAAAGTCCAACACCGAAAAAAAGAGCTTCTGCGTGAGCTTCATGTGTTAAGGGACCTTTTTCAGGCGCTAAGCTGACTAACAGCGATACAGTAGCCGTTTATTATTGTTAGCCACTGGTCTGTTTTGACAGAGGGGGGGTCATTGTGTGGGTGGAATTTCAGAGAAATTGTATAAGTTGCCACCATCGCCAGGTATGAAACACGAGGAGCAGCAAGACATCCAGAATGCTGCAGCGCAACTCGTCCCCGGGCTGCCGTCAGTCCTGTTTAACAAGTACTGTTGCACTGTGTGTGTGTGTGTGTGTGTGTGTGTGTGTGTGTGTGGGTCTCTGTTTCTCCCATCCCAGCAACATGTAACCTGTGTCAGCCCCCTACAGTGACCTATGTGACCAATGCACTAAGACGAGATGACTACTGAACTACCAGCTAGTCAGTGTTTATTGATTATCTATCATTCATTCATTCATCTTCTATACCCGCTTATTCCTATTCAGGGTCACGGGGGTCTGCTGGAGCCTATCCCAGCTGTCTTAGGGCGAAGGCAGGGTTATTGATTATTTATCAGTGATTATTTATTATTTTTCACCCAGTAGAGACCCCAGCAGAGACGCTGCCCACCTGTTGTTGGCAGTGAACGTAGCAGCCAGAGTGAAGCCAGACTCCGGTTTGCTGTGACTCCTGGGGGAGTCCATGCTGCGGGTGCTGCGAGGGCTGGAGTGCAGGGCAGGAGCTCTGGGCTGGTCGTCCTGGAAGATGCAACACATGCAACAACTGAAAATGTGTCTTTTATGTGATTAAGGGAACTTTGTTTTGTTTTGTTTTTGGTGAGCCACAAGAATTTCTATACATTTGTATATGCAGTGTTGATGAGCATGCATGCATGCATGCAGATGTCAATCTGTTTCTGACTCATCCTGCTGTGTCATCAAAACTAAGCCCACCTACATTACCACCCTGCCAGTCTGTGACACTCAGCCATGTGGCGTCGACAGCGCAATGGCCAGGATTAAAGAATGAAAAGTACCAGGATGTTCCACGTGGTTCTGTCAGGGGAGGTCTTGCTGAGGCCGGCCAGTTTCTTGTGTCCATCGGAGCTGCTGTTGAACAGGGACAGATACTCTTCACTCTGCTCCTGACTGGGGGGTGAAAACAGCACCAAACTCTGGTCAGAGAAATGGTTTATTTTATAACACAAATTTGTTTTTAATCAACGACTTCAAAAACATAAAGAGACAAACCTCAAAAAGCAACAAACACTTAACTCTAGAATATTTTGACAAGAGATCTTTTTAGAAGGATGGTATCAGCACCATTTGAATGAGAATTCTACGCTGTGGCAATACAGCTAAATCTCCCATCTGTCAAGGACTGCGACTTTGATGGCTTTAGGGATATAATATGACCTATAAAACAGGCTTTTAAATGAGTCTATGTTGGGGGACGAGAAGAGTCGCTGACAAACAGCTACTGAGCTGCTACAAAACCGTAATGTTTAGCGATTCCCTTAGAGGCTGATTTCTGTGATTAAACATCACGGCAGCTGCAGGAGCAGGACTAATTCCCATCTCTCCTGCAGGAATTCACTGTGTGGCAGCTGACCATCTGTGTGTGTGTGTGTGTGTGTGTATCAGTCTGGCAGGGTGGAGCCCTGGCCCAGTGAAAAGCAATCTGACGACAGGCAGCGCATCAGGCGGCACATTCCTGCAGGATGGTGGTGGGGATTTCAAATACCGTTTCACTTAAAGCCTCCGCTGCTGCACCTCCTCTGAGGTGGCAGCTGCCAGACAATAGAGCCAGACGACCGTGCAGATACACACTTCTCCTTTCACTGGCTCCTTGGGTGTGCGTGTGGAGGGGGGGGTGTGCTAGGGGGGGGGGTAACCTGACCTCGAGGTCCCAGCCCTCCCCTTCCAGTCAGAGACAAAGCCAGCGTCTGCACCCTCCGACCCCTGCAGCAGCCGACCAGCTTCCCTCAGCTCCTTTATCATGCAGGGGCTGCCGCGCCACAACTTCTATTGTCTGACCTGCTGGAGCTGCAGGGGCTCTGGCGCTCCGCGACCCGCCAGCTGTTGCGGACTAAAAAAGTGCAGCGCTCCTTCTGACAATCACAAGAGTCAAGTCTCCATTCCGGCCTGACAAGCTGCAGAAGCTGCGCCGTCTATCGCGCGTAACCGAACACGCATTCCTCTGAAACGTGTTCTTCATATTTCTGCAGAACGCGTGTCCCAGCCCCAAAAAAGTCCCAGGGTGATCCGTCAGAATCTTGAACTGCAATTCCCCCGAGGCTCTAGCAGAGCACATGGAACAGACACAAGGTGATACAAGCTTTCCACTGCGCCAGCAGTGTGGTGTGATGAGCAGCTTGGGGTGTATGAGAAGTGAGTATATGGATAGAAACACACACTCTCAAATGAAGATATTAAGGAGGTGCAAGTCAAAGATAATCCGATCAAAAAAAAAAGAAAAACGGCCAGCAACACTCAAGTGTCACTGACAGGCATCGAGTCCAGGCATCAAGTTGTCTTGATCCAAACGTGTTTGTGTTTGGTCCTAGTTGCCGGTCAGTGAGATCATTATTCAAGAATTGTTTGAGATGGACACTTGAGTGGCTTTTTTTGTACATGAGAAGTGAGCCACATGCTAAGCAACATCTTGTACACATTAAACACAATATCAAAGCGGTTCTACATTGCCGCTGCGTGTTCACCTTGAGCCGTTGGCCTGCTGATTGACCTGTGTGGTGCTGTTGGACCGTCTCAGGTTCTTGATGGAGCGGGAGCTGCCGAAGCTGCTGGTATCGCTCTGCATTTTTCAGATGTGGGGGAAAAAACCAGTTGCGCTACAAAATCGCAAGATTGATCCTATTCAGAAATAAAGGATCGGGCATTTGGCTCACCAGGGTGTTGCGCTTCCCTCGGCTCTCGCCCGCCACAGACATGGAGACAGAGCGGGAGAAGTATTTCCCAGGCGAGGCGCTGGCGGGCCTCCTGGACACCGAGAGCTGCGAGCCGGACAGGCTGAGGTCCAGCGCGTCTCCTGGGACGCTGGTCGGGATGGAGCAGGGGCTGCGTGTGGTGTGCATCTTCAGGGAAGCTGGACAGGGAGTGCAATAAAAAATTTAAAAAAAAAATAGCAGACTGACTCAGTGACACGAGACACACAAGCTCCAAGAAGTCACGTGACGTAGCAGCCACATTCGCCTCGACGTCCAACGGTCTCCAACGGCAACCGACAACAACAAGAATCACTGTTTGTACAAACACAAATAAGGTGTGTGGGCTGCTTATCAGTGTCGGGACACTGAGTCTAAGTTCGTCCAACATTGTATAATCTAATAAGGACGTCTAAAACCTTCGGCAAAAAATAAATATAAACATTTCCGCAGAGTGACGTTGTCCCGGTTGCTGCCACAGTGCAAACTGTCGTTAGCATTCAGAGGGGCTGACGGTAGCAGGTGCACGGTGGCTCTGTTTCCTATCACAAAACACCGTCGAAGAAGTCGAGGAAGATGTGACCGCCGTCGACACATTCCGCGCGAAGGCGAGAGTGGCGAGACCGCCACAAGCACCTGCCGTTACCGTAACAAACAAACGTGTTTTTTTCCCTCGGCAATTGTCCTGCTAAGCGGCTAATGTTTACCTTTCAATAACCGTTACTTCTCGCGTTACCGACGAAAGAGAGTCGAACGGTTAAACCCGGTGGCTGGCGGCAAATTCTCTAACTTCTACAAATGATACTGAGTCGTTTAAATATAATAGAGTATATATAGAGCATTTAAAAGAGCGCCCTGCAGCCGTTAACTCTACGCCAAAGACGAGCGTACACGGCCATTATTAAGTTTGGAAGAATTAAAAAAAAAAAAAAAAAAAAAAAAAGAAGAAGAGAGAGATGGAAGAGCCTTTTTGCTAACATTTTCTCCCACTAAACCCGAAATATAGGCGGCCGAACGAACGTGTTGGTGCCGAGTACTTACTTTAGTGGCCGGGTGACAGCATTACAGATGGATAGGGACCGCTACGCTCTCACTGTTATGCTTTAAATCCCGTCACAGTCCTTATTCCTGCTTCAACGCGCCCCGCTGATTCCAATTTCCAAGTACGGAGAACCAAACAAGTCGCATCATCTCTGTGGCAGGGGGGAGAGTAGCTCCGCCCAACGACGCCTCTGATTGGCGGAGAGACAGGACACGCTCTTTTTTTGCTGCAAACGATTGGCTGGGTAGTGGATTGAAGGGGGCGTGTTCCAAACGACTGTTTGGTTGACTTTGCAAAAGGGGGACGTGATGACAGAAAGTGAAATTTTCCCCAAATATTTATTTTTATTTTTTATTTTCTTTCCTTCTTTTTTGTGAGGGGGAGAGAGGGGCTTCAGGGGCACCTACATGTTTTGATATTTTGTCTTAGGATTTTTGAGCAAAAAAGTGCCATTTTTATTGTCACATAATAACAACAAGGGCATAATTTTTGTAATAAATGTCTTATTGTTTAGTTTCGTTTCGTTTTTTTGTTTTGTTTTGTTTGTTTGCTTGTTTTTTGCAATAATCTACTTTTGAACTGCAGCCACCCTCGACACATCGAGGTTGAGCGATGTCCTCCGGTGAAGAGGGTTAAGGTAGAGGCATAAGGTCTTTCTACTCCAAATGGACCAGTAAGGTGAACCTGAGGCTGGGCACAGCAGGGAGGGAAGAAGGGTGGAGTGAGGGCATCCCAGAAGAAAACAACTGTTAGCAGTATCACCATTGTCCTAACCACGAGCATTCCCATTCATTCCTCCGTCCAGCTGCTGCTTCAATGCAGATGACCTGTGGTGGCTCAGGGGATACAACTTAAGGCCCTCTCCCCTGACAGATGGCTGCCTGGGGGAGTCACGCTCCGGTCCTGGATGTCAATAGGCTTCAAATCCCCAGAGAATCCTGGTTGTGACCTCCACACTTCACTCTGATTAAAGCTGCCAGGGATCAATGGATTCCTTCAGATCAGCCTGGTGATCTCTAGAATGACAATAGACACACTTCTTACATTCCTACGCTTGCAAAAAAAAAAAAAAAAAAAAAAAAAAATCTATTTTAGGAAAACAACAAAGGCCACTTGGCTTTACATGGTTTACCATTTGGGTCATCAGTAACCACAAAAAACTGATATCCCAACTGGTATAGAGATTGTGTTTTCCTTTTGGAGGGGTGCAAATGGCATGTTCTCCTCCCGCGATGGTAGCCCTCATTGGTCATAGCACTGAGAATGGATCATTGTCCGTGAAGGCCATGGGATCTCTCATCTCTGTAAACTGTCTTCAGATAGCTTCTCCTAGAGCTCGGAGTAATGACTGCCACTAAAACAGCTCTTAATGTTCGAATGACAGCTGAATGGACTTTAGATTTTGTTCTCAGTTATTGATATTCACTCACTCTCTGTTCATTGAGGGGCTGCCAGGTGAACACTCTTGTATAAAACAATTGATTTTGTTCGTATTTGATTTCTTATTCAGGGTTCACGTCCTTCACTTTAAATCTTGACAGTTTATCACCGATAAGACCCATGAGATTCTTGACTGCGACAATCCATGACGGTGTTTGTAGTCAGTATTTCTCTATTACTACATTGGGAATGCAGATGAGCTTGGAAAAAAATACAAAATGTAGCTCTCATTGCAGCAGGTCAGATATCTGCACAGTAAGCAGTTCAGGTCGACCCTTTTTTTTGCACATTCAAGCCACAAAGGAATTCTAATGTATAACGAAAAATTCATTTTTATCTGTGTGTTTCTTCAACATTCTTTGAATTGCTGTGTTTGAACAGAGCATCCCACCTTCACTACAGAGCAGGAAGTCTGTGCATCCATCTGCAGCAAATCAGTGAGGCAGGACAGGAGTCCACCTTGAAGATTAGCACCTGTCTCAGCAAGGAAGCAGAGGCCGATCTCCAGAACGAACACAGCTTCATAGAGGCTCACACAGAAGTGCCCCCATTGCTCTTCAGCCTGTGGAGCAGCGGGCTGGGCCTCGCAGCCAATGTGCAACAGAAACTCTGGTCTTCAGCACTGATGGCTCCACCACCTGTTTAAACCCACAAACATTTCAAGGCAGCCAGAAATCATCTGGACTTTGGGAGGAGACATGTTCTCTGTTGTCTGCTTCCTTTAACCTACAACTCCATCAATCTGTCTGCTCTAACCAGCAACATGGACCAGGCAGTGACAGAAAACCTCTCGATAGCACTTTTGCTGTTGTTGTTGTTTACACATTTATAACATGATACACCTACTAAAGTACGACCGACAGTGTCTTGGCAAATATCATAATGCACCTACATAATGTGTTATGTTGTATGAAGTATTTTATTTATTTTTAATTGACTTTTTTCATTGTAGATCAGAATCTGTGCTCTGTGGTCAGCCCAAATAATGTCAGAAATATAGATAGACAGAAATGTCAACAAATATGATTCAACAAAGTCACTCATGGATTCAACATGGATTCGACAAAGTCATTGTTCACTTGACTTTTGACAGAAAAAAAGAGAAAATGGCTCCCAAAAAATAACTAAATTATTATCATTAAAATGAGGGGATATAAAAATATATTTGGTTTAAATTGAAAGTATGACTCTGCACGGTTCCATGTCACAGTTTCATCAGGTCAACTTTTTCGGAAATTGGAGGACCCCTGATTCGGCGTACGACCACCCTGCGTCTAATAACCTGAGGTTGCGCTCCCACATCCTTGGCCATCATCTTGCCTCCAGGTGGCAACACAGACTTCCTGGTGGAACGCATGCCTTCCACAAAGGTCTCCACACCATCGAACTTGGCCATCAGCTTTGCTAGATCCTCCTTGAGGGTGTTGAACTCCTTGTAGAGATCCCCCAGAGTGACAGACAGCAGCTGGATCCTGAGGTGGAGACATGTCACTGATTGTTTGTGCATTTAAAAAAAAAAAAGAAAGAAGAAAAAGCATGAGCGTTTCTTCTCACCTGCCATACTCAGGCAGCACAGTGTTGTGATCGTGGAGCAGCAGATCTTTGACCTGTGTCATGATGGCGTATTTCCAGTTGTCTAAAACCAGCGTCAAGTTTGAGCATTCTCTGGTGTTCAGGCGTTCTGAAGAGCAGAAGGTCACACCATCTTACAATGAATAAAATAGATACTCAGAAATGAAATAGCCATATCATGTAGCAGAACTAAAATTAACCTCACTTCTGCAGCCTAATGAGGCAAAACATTACTTTCTGAATTTACCTTTTTCACAAAATACAGTGAGCTTTGAAATAAGGAACAGCAATTATTCTTATACTTATTTATAAACAGTCTAATGCTGCAGCTCAACTGGAGGTGAGAACAAAGGGCAGTGCCAGACATTGTTGGCAGTCAAATGCTTGGAGTTGAGCAAAAATTCACCCACATGGAAAGGACACTTACACTCCACATCAGGTATCATGTGCACATACACTAACGATAGCATATTCTGCTAAAGTGGCTGCCAAAACAAAACAAAACAAATACCTTTGCAAGTGATCATTCAGCATATGAGTGTGAAGTGTAAGAAATACTTTCTTATCATTTAGGTTGGCTTTGCTGATTGTCAAGAATACCAGCTAGGTTTAAAACAAAATATTAATATTTTAGTATGAGCTAGAAGCAAGGACAAGGTTTTTACTATTGCTTGCCAGTATTGTTCTGCATGTTTTGTAACTGAATAATCTAGCCGAAACCATTTCTTTTGGGCCAATTTGAAAGAAGAGTTTGAACAGCAAAAAAAAAAAGACACTTTTATTTAAAATTTAAAATTTCCCTTTTAAACGAACAATGAAGGTATACCCACTGCCACCCTGAAAGCTTCCTTGTGCAGAAATTATTTTAAGAGAGAGTGAGTATATCTTTACACAAACAAAAACTGTGACAAACCATTTTGTTCTCTTGTTGTTGTGAAACAAAAATGCTCCAAAAATATGTAGCGTTTATTAAAATTGTCACTGAAACTTTAATGGAAACTTACTCCAGTGGCAAAATAAAAGAGAAGAAAATTGACAGAAACTTTATTGACACAGGTAAAGACAAAAAAAAAACAAAAACAACAACCCAGGAAACACAAAGAGCAAAATGTCACATGCAATAAACGACTGAAACGACTGTTTTGTGTGTGCATGCCAACCTTCACTCCTGAAAGTCCTTCCTGCTGTTTGGCTGATCCTCACTTTCTGAGCGATGCACAACGTTGCTGAGAGGACAACAAGGACGGCTGAAGCAGCAGGCTTCATCCTGACGCACCAACACACTCAAACTCTGCTTTAAACGGACCGCATCTGCATAACCATCTGTCCTAACACAGACCACATAACCGCTGCGGTGAAGACTGAGGTCAGTGTGGTTAGAGAGCAGTGGGACACTTTCTTCTTAAAGTGAGCAGCTGGGGTAGAAGGGGGAGAGAGAGAGAGAGAGAGAGAGAGAGAGAGAGAGAGAGAGAGAGAGAGAGAGAGAGAGAGAGAGAGAGAGAGAGAGAGAGAGAGAGAGAGAGAGAGAGAGAGAGAGCACCTTCAGACTGTCGCCTCCCATCTCATCTTCATACATCCTGTTCAGTTCATTGATCCCAACAATGGGACAGACTTTACTGCTGCAGGTTAGATGGAACAAAAATATACTCAAGTAAAAATTTACCAAACAGAAAGAAATATATATATATATATATATATATATATATATATATATATATATATATATATATATATATATATATATATATATATATATATATATATATATATATACATACATATGTAGGTGGAAATCTAGATAATCTCTTCCTAAGGAGAGAACACTTCTATATACATTATCTTAACACACTAACACCTAACAGCCTTAATGTCAAATATGATCTGAAGTGCTTGTAACAGTTTTGTTGTATTGTACAAAAAATATAGATCAGTCAGTTTTTGTTTATGATGCTTATATGGGCTGATGTGTAAACCGATCTGTTTCTATAACTGTAAATATCTATATATTCTCCTGACTTTTTTTCTCACATTTTGTTGTAATTCAAAATAATTTTCTTTTTCCATTTGAAAAAAATGTTTATATGTACACTCTTTTTCTCTCTTCCCTCACATTTTGTCCTTCTGCTTGCATGTGATTAGTAGCTGACGATTACCAGGTGTGTACCTGCTCCTCATCTAGATCTACCACCCCAGTTGCCACCTCACAGTGTGACTTGACAAAGGCAGAGACATTGTCGAAATAAAGTAATTGTATTTGGAGAGGGGCGTGTAGCGTGGTTTTCTTCTTTTCTCTTCTTGTGTTATCTTATGCGCCACCACCAGCACCTCCAGTGTGCGTCCTCTTCAAACTTTATCTGTTGAAAGAAACACTCAAAAGTGGACAGAATTAGCTACAGGTAATCAATAAATGTAAAAAAAAAAGTAACGATTCAGACCCAAAACCAGTCAAATAAAACACATCAGAGGCAGATTTGATTTTCTCTTTTATTTTGTCTCAAATCCAGATCAACAACATACAACATTCAGCGTCCTCAGTCAGCTGATGGGACAAAGAGGAGCGACTCGCTCAGCAAACGGCCCTTGGCTCCAAATACAAAAAGGAGAAACAAAGAGAGGTCACCGCCGTCCGCCAGCATGACATCGGAGGAATCACCCCTAACAACTCACACGTAGGAAGGGCAAAAGTGATATCACCGCCAAAAAGAAAGCATTTGAAATGCATCTACAACTAGAAAATATATTCTCACTTCATTGGAATCAATCTGAAAGAGCGTGTCTCATAAATAGCAAAATCACCCGTCTCCCACCCACCTCGCCGTTTGAACTCACGTGGCCCACTTCCTGTCCGCTCAGGTCCCCTTCCCATGGAACAGTGCACAAAGTGGTGATTTAAAGGACTGACAGTGTTTGTCATCAACTTCAGTAGCAGGAGACGTCGGCGATGAATCAGAGAACCAGGAGTTGTTTGGTACCTGAATTTAGCATCAACATTTGAGCTTGTTGGGGTTGATTAGTCCAAGCCCGTTTGGTCACAGTCAGCAAACCCATGCACCTTCTGGCAATATAAGCCAGCACTGCTTTAAAGCCCACAGTCATCCCACTTTCTTTATCTGCCAACGTTCGCGTGGACCAGAAACCTTTGCAGGGAACAAAATGTAAAGACTTTGTAACACATGGACCTATCAGCATCAGTCATCTGCGGATGGATTGTTGGAGCCGTCGCTGCTTCAAAGTGTTCAAAAGATTTGGTCTCCAGAAAAATAATAAGAAAAAACAACACTTAAACCAACCAGCGAACAGGAGATGTTTACTGTGACAAGCCCATGCAGTCATTGTCAACATTAGTGCCAGTCTGCTGTCCAGATGCAGTGTAGTGGTTTAACTAAAACACCAAATCTGAAAACTCAAAACTAAAGTTTGTTTAACCTCAGACTTTAATTTTCTTCACAAAATGATCAAACCATTCGCCTCTGATAAAACATGAACCATTTGTAAAGCAAAACACAACTAGAGGGAAAAAAGACAAACAGCTTATGTATTTCAGTGCTTTTCATGTTGTCTTGAGCCTGACTGACATCAACTTCCCGCTGAAGAAGTCTAGTCTCAAGTCATTTGCTGATGACACTCCCTTCTAATTTTCCAAGACCTGGTTGACAGCCATCGTGGATGGACTGTGAACCGCTGGGAGGACTTGACCTTTGACTTCAGCTGAGTCTTTGAACGGCTGACAGGTAGAAACCCCCTGGAAGAGGAACACTGGTTGTAGTCAAAGGCCGACAGATCCCAGTGACCAGTGGGCCAGTGACGGAGGTGAGCGTGGCGAGCACCAGTTGATTCTAAAAGCACCTCTTGGCTGATAGAGATTCCGTAGCCAAACAATGGACGGGGCTTTATTATTATTTATTTGTTTATTTATTTTTATCAGAGACGGAGTGTCCAGCTGATAAAATGAGCTACATATTGTGCCTGCAATCCAAACGAAGCAGCGAGAAGAGTCTGAGGAACGCTTTAGGGCTGGCGGGACTGACGGACTGCGGTATTCAGAGGGGAGCGGCGTTACTGTAAAAAATGACTTGCAAAGTAATTTATTATTGAAAATATAAGCTCTTGTGAGGTGAACGACTCCAGATCTCTCGAGATATCAGGTTGAGGCTTTGACTCGTGATTGTACAGGAAGAGGGTGGGGGTGGAGGGTGAGGGGGGGGGTCGGTTGTCAAAGAGACCTAAAATCAGCCGATGGAGCGGAATCTACCACGACGACTCAAATGTGTCGCTACAGTCGGACTGAAACAAAAGGACAATAAGCTCTATTGTTAATTAAATACCTGCGGCCATTCTGAAATATCCTCAATTCTTTATACAATTTTCCATTATGAGAGTGGGAGGGGCTCTGACCAGGGAGGTGGTTCGATTGCCGCCGTCCTGAGTCGCGGTTCAACTTAATTTGGGTGAGACGGGTTTAGGGGGGGGGCGGGGTGCTTGACCTCACCATGCCAACGTCCCTCAGTCACTGTGGCAGAGAGGATGTGGGGGAGGGGGGGAGGCGAGACCAACAGTCTGGTTTTATTTTTAATCGACTGGTTGGATTCCATCTTAATGAGTGCGTCTCTCTCTCTCTCTCTCTCTCTCTCTTTCTCTCTCTCTCTCTCTCGAAAAAAAACAACCAAAACATCACAGCAGCCTGCGAGGAGGCGAGGACGGGGGTGGGGTCGGGTGGCGGGGGGTCCAAAGTGTCGCAGCGATGAGGTCATCTGCTGCGCTGGGTGGGTGGGGGAGGTGGGGTCAGGGTCGTCCTCTAGCTGCGAGGCAGGCTGCACATCTCACAGTGCTCTGTGCCCGGCTGGTTCATGAAGGTGCAGTGAAGGCAGGACCACATGGCCGACGAGGAGGCGGGCACGGAGGGGCCGCCCATGGCGCCGTAGCCCTGAGAGCTGGAGGGCTGGCCGCCAACCGTACCTGGTGGGAGGGAGGGAGGGAGAGGACGCTGGTGAGCCATCCTCCCCTTTGGGATCTGATAGGTATTTCCCACGAGGCAGAACGACTTACTGCACAGCTGCTCGATGGTGGCCCACTGCTCCGACTTCTTCCACGTCTGGGCCAGATCCTCGTTGGAGGTCCGCACTGCGTCCAGGAGCAGATCGATGCTGTCCTGCACCATCAAAGAAACAAGGGGGTGGAGTGTGAGGGGCAGCACAGGATTTTCCACACTTGTGGCTTTTAATATGCAGGGAAGGAATGAAAAAATGTACATCACTAAGTGGGTTTCAAACAAACGTACAAAGATAAAATGTTTGATGGATACTAGATGGATATTGGCAGGAATTTGTAAGGGATAAACAATGTGCTTTTTCGTGGTTCTCTTTCTTTTCTTCTGTTTTTGTCTTCCCGGAGCTTTGATTAACTATTAAAAAAGGAAAACAGGGGTAGAAGGACAAAAAAAGGCGAAGACAGTCTCTGTTTTTCAGCCGTCTGCTGTCGTCTCGTTATATTCTTCGGTTTTATTGACTTGATCCTACACCTTTCTGAACATGGAGCGCTTACTTATGTTGTTAAGGAGTTGTCTTGTCAACTGTTTTTTTTCCCCGTAAGCATTTTTACATATTTTCTTTTGTTTTTTAAGCCTGTTTGAATAAATAAAATGAAAATGCAGATTGAACGCTTTTAATGCCATCAGTGAGACAGTTTTACTGGAAGCTCGTTTCCCTTCTGCAGGAACACATGAAAAGTTCCTCTCTTCTACCTCAGGTTGGTTTGAGGGCTCTGAGGGCAGAGCAGCTCCAGTGCGCTTATCGGGTCTCCAGGGGTTGACTAAAGACACCCGCACACCTGTAACCACTTCTGGACCGGGAAAGAATGTGACCGGTTGAACATGTTGAGCCACACAAACGAAAACCAGGAGGGGAACGTTGAGCGGAAGGACGGACGGACAGACGGACGGTGGAGGCTTTAAAGCGGCGTCTCACCCTCAGAGGCATGACTTCATTGGTGACGAGGAAGAGCAGCAGATGGAAGTCTGACACGATATCCAGGAATGCTGTAGAGCTACACTGGGACAGGTACGTTGCTAAACTGTGGAAATTCTGCAGAATGGGGGCAGGAGGAGGGAGAAACACACACACACACACACACACACACACACACACACACACACACAACTTGATTAATACTTTCTGTGACCTCGCCAGGTTTCTGGAATTTGGAGGTCCCCCTAATTCTGTCACGCATGTGAAACATTGGGAGGCCTGAGGGGTCCCACCAAAAAAACTGTGGCCGCAGACATTTGAAGTGACTGCCATGTTTCTATACGGTCCAAAACATCCGAAGAGCGTTTACATTGTTGCGTTTAGTCCGCGTAATGTTTCAGCTTTGAAAACAAAACACCGCTGACCCGCTGCGACTTTGTTCTGCCACAGCGGGTCACATTGAAGTTAAGATAACTTGCGCTTAGATAAACACCAGCTGATCCAAGTCACCTGCGTCTCTCCCAGGATGTCTCGGTTCTCAATGGGGAAGCGCTGTGTGGAGCAGAAGGTGTACTGTGGGTCCTTTGGAAAGGTGGTGGTTATCTGCGGTGGGGAAGATGGATACAGCAGAGAGATTAGTGGATATTCATTACTGGTCTTGTGTGCATGACGTACAAGGAAAAGAGTTTTCTGCATCCATCCTGTTTTGGGGACCAGGTCCATATCTTCATCAAGGCCTTTAGGTCGGGGGCCACCGGGCGGACATCAAGCTACAACATGTGTGTGATGACTGTGGGGAAGAACACGTGAAGTCCGCACTAGGGCTGAAACGATTAGTCGCCATCATCGATTACGTGGCCAACAGAAATTTGTCGAAGTGAAAATTGAAGCGTTGACACGTCGTGTTATTGTTATTCTAAATTGCTGAACGATAAATTCACACATTGGCCGCTACGGGGCTCATTTGTACCTGCAGTGCAGTACTGAGTGCTGAGGATGGCAGTGTCGCTTGTTGTTTACATCCTGCAAAAACAGAGAAGACGAACGGCTTCTTCTCTGAAAGGCTCGAAAACGCGAACACAAACGCAGCTGTATCGCCGCACACAGCAGAGCGGAGTTCACAAATAATGTCGAGGATAGGTACTTCGTAGTTATGTTTTAAATTACACGTTCAATTATCATCAGCCTATGACCAAAGTACATAATACGGTTTTTCGGAGGGAAATCATTGAACAAGCTAGCTTAGCTAACGATAGTTCAGAGGTAAATGCTACTTTATGGCAGTAATTAGTGAATTACAGCCTCTGTTGATACCAGAGTTTATACTGAATTGTAACACTCTTTCACTGATAACTTATCAACTGTGTATTTTAGGGAATATACCTAAGATATCTTACGTTGAAAATTGAATATACCAACTATGTCACATATAAATGCTTTGTGTGTCATTATTTTATAATATTTATATATGTATGCACACGCACGCGCACACACACACACACACACACACACACACACACACACACACACACACACACACACACACACACACACACACACACACACACACACACACACACACACACACATCATTTATTTCTATATATTTCTTTAAAAACGTATGCTGTCAGTGTGAAAATAAAGAAGATAATCGTGACTAATTGAAAAAAATATTTGATAGATTAGTCAACAAAAATAATCGTTAGTTGGAGCCCTAGTCCACACCCTGCCCACTTTTTGATGGCAATAAGCAATGGCAATAAGAGGATTGGGGGGGGCGTGTGAAAACCAAACATCTAGAGAGTGAACAGAACTCACGTCTATGATGAGGTACTCCACAGGGAGAGGCCGGGCTAAAAATGTGACATCGTTCCCAAATTTGTCTTTGTCCTTTGAGATGGAAGGAAGATGAAAACAGAAAGAGGGTCAAATGACAACATCCGGATGAGCGGACTCCAAGCAGCCAGCCTCACTGGAATGTCTGGATGTACGGTCATCCTGACCCGATGTGTGACGAGCGGCGGCTCCGCAGGAACATTCTGGGGCTCTCACCTTGTAGAAGACGTCCGGTACGTACTGCTCTGGGGTCGACTCTTTGGCAAAGCCCAACTCTGGAGCATCTTTGCAGGGCAGTAAACACTCGTCTCTGACCAGAGCCATGCACTGATTGGACACCTGGTAGCTCTCAAAGTGCACCTGGTTGTCTGGGCCGCCTGCACACAAACACACAGCCAAACACATTGTCCTTTACTGTAGGTTTAACAGTAAGTTAATACAACTATGCAGAAAGACAGGCAACAGGACAACTTGCTAGATATAAGCACCAACACCCCCTAGTGGATATAGGTGGGAATGCAAGCTGATTTGATAAAGGTACCATTATTTTTTCCTGTGCTTTAAAATAACCAAAACATTAATAGTTCACATACAACCATACTGACAACTAGAGGGCAGCATTGAGTGCTACTGTGCCTTAACCCGTCACAGGAAGGCACAGCTGTGTAAAAGTATCCAAACAAATGATGCAATGATGGGACCGTAACAGCAGCACATTAGCCATAAGCTACAAGCTGTGTATGTGTGCCTCAGTGAGGGAGTAGGAAAAATAAAACTAAGAACCTTGGTATGAAGCACCTAGAAGCAATGGCAGACAGCAGTGAGGAGACTTACACATAAAGTTACTGTGAGTGCGACTCCAACAAGAAACAATCAAAATACAAGATTCCAACTATTTGGATTGGATGGTCCTTGTGGCACTGTTCATTTGGTTGATGAGTGTTTACAACTCAAAATAGCCACAGTTGTCACTTTTAGATTTAGAACTCAAGCTTATAAAATCCAAACTGTTTCAGTCATGAAATCCCATGGGCTATTTTGTCCTTAATCATCTGGTAGCGGTTTCAGCTAATACGCCAAACTCATTTCACAGTCAGCAAAAGCACCAAACCCAAAGTTGCAGAGAGATTCTATAATACAATGCAAGTTGCCAACTTCCTGTTGGATCAGTCAGGAGGTTCACTGGCTGATTTGTTGGTCTTGATGACAACAATTCAATTTTGGTGTCTTGAAGGTTAAGTTAAACCAGCTGGGCTGGCACCAGGTTACCAAAACTCAGTCCAGTCGTCTTGTATTAACTTCCAAGACTACGATGACCTGGAAGATTGAGAACCTTCTCAGACACACTGTCATCATTACCAGCTCAGTGGTCTAGTGGTAGAGTGTCTGCCCTGAGACTGGTAGGTTGTGGGTTCGATCCCCGGCCGAGTCATACCAAAGACTGTAAAAATGGTACCCATTGCCTCCCTGCTTGGCACTCAGTATTCGGGGTTGGAATTGGGGGGTTAGATCACCCAATGATTCCTGGCCGCGGCACTGCTGCTGCCCACCGCTCTCCCACAGGGGATGATGGGTCAAATGCGGAGGACTAATTTCGCATTCCTTCGGGACAATCATGTTGCAACAATATAAACACGGCTGAAAAGTGACAGTGATAATTTGAAACCAACTTATGTTGTCACCTGTAACTTTGTGCTATAACAACAACAACAAAAAAAACCTACCCGTTGCCAGTACAGTCACAAACTTGGAGCCAAAATTGCCGTCCCGAGAGAGTCTGCACGGGTTTGAATGAAGGTTCTGGAAATAGCCGGCTGTGATGCACTCTTCTGCGCTCATATAGTATGAATCCTGACAGAGACAAGGGTCAGTAGTGAACATGACAGGAAGCAGCAGGTTCAGTGAGATGATGATGCTGCTGCTGCTGATGATGATGATGATGGCGGAGCCGCATCTCACCTTGTTTCTGGTGTAGCGGACAGTTCCTATCCTCGTGTCTTCTGACAGCAGGTCTGAAAAGATCCAGCCCACCTGAACAGAGATGTCAAAGGGAGGTCATGAGGCGCTGACGAATGAGGTCTCAGTGGAGAAACCAAACTAAGCAACGACTGCACACCTTGCAGAGACCCAGCTTGGCAGCGATTTCATCTACAGCTGCTGCTTTAGGGTCATCTACCAGTTCCAGGCTGTTCTGAGTGGCGTTCTGCAACATCACAGGCAACACCACGTTACTGACAACGACGAGCTGAACTGTGAGTTCCACCGGCGGACTCAGGGAATTAGTCCATCTGTGAATTTAGTTAGAGACAGGCGGTTCACCTGTGGAGGCTCATAGATGGCGGCAACCTCGGCTCTGATGCCCAGCGGGATGTCTTTGTGCTCGGTGAACCTGCCGTACAAGTAGCCCATCCTCTGACTGCCCGTCTTCCTCCAGAAGTCCAGGAAGCGGTCGGCAATGGTGTGGTTCTCAAACATGATGTTGTCCACGTGTCTGTATTTCTGGGGAGGGAACAGCCAGGGACAGGGTCTGCGATAAGCTTCCAATCACAATCGGACTGAAAACAGAGCGCCGGCTCTCTGGCGGCCGCACCTGTCGGTTGAGCGTGATGGCACTGGGCTGACACTTGGTGCAGATCCCCTCCGGCCAGGGAGGATGGCCCTCGCAGCCCGACTTGATTTTACAGCTGATGTTCTCCAAAGCTGCAAACTTCCCTCTGGAGGAAATCAACAATTAAATAAAATTTTCTCTAGTATTTTTTTTTTTAAATTTCAGGTCTTTAAAAAAAGCGCTGAAGCTACTTCTTACTTGTCAGCTCCACCAGTCAGCTTGCGAAGGTATGCGTGGAACGACATGTGCTTCACTGGTGGGTCAAGGTGGTTCAGGTAGTCTTCATCAAAAGGCTGGAAATAAAATGTTCATGAAAAAAACAATCCGATGACAAGCCGACTGCTTTCAAAAGCGAAGACGGAGTAAATGGTCCCACCTCTAGCGGTACACAGTGCACGCATTTTCCCAGGGCACCGTGGCGACATCTGAAAGAATAAAAATAAATGGTACAATCTCTAAAGCAAGCTTTTTAATGCGGCGGTTTGTGGCAGGTCTGTCTCTCACAGCTGAGGGTCTTTGTTCCGGTAGATCTTGCCGTCCTGCTTGGCCAGATACTGGTCGATCTCGTCCTCCTGGACCTGAGGCGCTGACAGCGAGCGCGGGATGGACGAGGACGAGGACGCGGAGGCGGAGGGGGACGAGAGCGATGAAGATGAGTGCGGGCCAGTGGTGTCCATCACGTCCCCCGAGGAGGAGGGGGTTCCTGAAGGGAAGAGAAACAGCATGTCGCCATGCCTGCCAAAGACACGAAGATGAGAAGATAGTTTTGCACAGCCCCGATTAAAGGGACAGTTCAACATTTGCGGCTGCTCGTCCACTGCCGCAATCCCTCGGTACACATGAGCAGGTTCATTCTCTTTAGGCTTTGAGATCTGGGTGGCAGAGACGAAAGCGGCTCAAATTGTGACCTGCGTATTCACCAGGTCAGGAAGTGATGATGTCACACTAAGGGACGGAGTTGATTTCCAGGCAAATGCATAGTCTGAACTACATTACAGACAAACCTGCTGGGCAGAGGGATTTCAATAACGCTTGTTTAATGCAACGTCTAAACATGGAGAACTTTGAGGTGGCCGACCGACGACGACGATGGTTTCTTTACTAACCAGGAATCAGAAACTTACTTCTTTCAGCCAATAAACAAGCGGCTATGAAGCCAAGTAACCACACCACTGTCTGAGCTGCGCACTGTGTAACCAGAATAGTTTTCAGTATTTGCTCTATGTGTCCTAATGTAACATTATTCTATATCTTTATTTCCTGGCACATTGAATGTGCAGGTCACAACTTCTCCCAGAGATTATTTTATAGTTGTTGGATTGTGGATTTGATCTGGTGTCTCTGAACCCTCAGATCTCAGATCTATAGGGACCATAGGGACCGTGGCAACAGGCCAGTTTGCCAAAATGTTGAACTATCTCTTTGAAACAAAATTCTAATCAAAATGACTTTTTGGTAGACTCCAGTGTGCAAACACATTTTTAATTGTCAGTGTGCTAACACATCTTTTTTATGGAGTCCATTTTTCATTCAAGTGCCAGTTTTTACATGGAAACATCCAGGTCCACTACTCTGGGTATTTTATGTCAAAGATACAAATCGTAACAGACGATGTACAGTTGAACAGAGTGATGAGGTTTGCATGTGTGTGTATTTGAGGGAGTGACTCCCAGTCTCGGTGCTCTTGGCGACCTTCACCTACTTGATTTTCAAAAGGCTTAGAGCTTTGTTCTGCGAGAGGACCTCTCCAGTCTTGTTGCGGTTCATGTACACAGAGAAGCCGTTGGAGCTGAAGCCAAACTCTTGGCCGACCTGAGACAAAAACATCAGAAGGTGAGGCCGACGCTGAGTGGATCAAAATAGACACCATCAAGAATCAACCTCAGCTAATTACTGGCACTTCATGAGCATGCACATGAAACCTGCGCTTGAGTTCAAGGAGCAGCAGATTAACAACAAGCCTGTTGACATGGAACAGATGCCTCTTAAAGTGAACACCTGCTGATTATTGGGTGAAAGAGAGCTGAATTTAGAAGATCACATCAGTCAATCATCTTGAACCATCGAGCAGGTCATCCCAGCAATCCCTCAGTGATGTGTTTTTCAGGGTCTTTCAATGTTTTTAGAAGAAGTAAGAACTTTAATACACTAAAACACCTTTAGAATTTCAAACACTATTACATATCATTACAGTACACAGAGCCGTTTCCCGTTGGGTTGCATGAGGAAAAACACCGCACTGATTCGTCTGTATTCCGTCTCAGCTGCAGCCTTTGCAGCATCTGCCGCCAGGTTTTACTGTCTCTCAGTCAGCAGGGATGAAACCTGCCCCTGCCATTGATCTGCAGGCATCGAGACTGTTCTGCAAGCATTCAGCTTTAAAACAGACCAATCTATTTTTAATGAGGGGCAGCGCCGCTCTACTGTGACTGGCTGGCTCCAGAATGGGCCCATTTTAAGTTTGTGTGATTACGAGGCATTTATGCAGGGGGCCGCACTGACGGCTTCAGAAAAGACATGCAAATAGCATGAAACATGCCACAAATTATGAAACGGGCTAAAGAGAAGAACAAATGAAATGTTTTCGACTGGACCACTACCAGTGACAGACCTTAAAATAGAACTAAACAGAGTTCCAGACGTTAGAATTTGGTGTTGGCGGCAGGTTACAGATGCACATTGAAACACTGCCAATGTTGGTTGTACGTCATGCTATTTGCATGCATTTTAGCATGTGTTTTCTAAAGATGTGTGCATTGAGCTCTGTCTTGGCCACCGCATATTTGGGATGACTCATGTGTGACTTTTGTGTTTCTAAATAAGTCTGAAGCTTTATATGTTTAAATTCTGAGAAAGGGAAAATGTGGGACACTTGGTTTATATTTGCTCAGCCATAAGACCCATAAGATAGCTACTGATAGCAGTTGTATCAAGAAATGGACGATGCAGAATAATCAGCGGTGCCTAAAAACAAATGCATTTCCAGTGTGAGGTAAGCAGGAGCAGCACAGTGATGCAAGGGTTTGTGCACTGATGAATTATGGAACACATATGAAAGACACAGGGGAGAACAGTTCTAAATCATGTAGGCTTACAGTTTGTGTGTGTGTCTTATTTACAATGTTGCATATGTTTGAGTCGTCCTATTACCTTCTTCAAAAAAGCAGCCGCCGTTTCCCTCTTGGTGGCAGGAATCTTCTTCATCCCATCTGGGGACTGCACCCTGATGATCTACAATCAAACAATGAAGCCTTTGCATGATTTACCAGAGATCAAATAAGTGGACGGGTTGGGCTAATATATGAGGTTTTTACCTAGCGTTAGCATCTTCATTTTATACATCTTTCTCCATTGAAAAGCATGACAACAGCTCTTTCAACCCCTCAATTTCACCCCCAACTATCATAGCGCTGTCAGTAACTTGACAACAATGACAGTGCAGAAAAGTGACGTTAGCTCGCCACCCGAAACTTTTCAGTATATAGTTTTGTGATGTCAAAATGAAGCTTAAATCGTGACACGCAAAACGTGAAATGACGTGAAAGATGTGGCAGTGTAGGACGACTTGGTACACCACACTCATCACATACTACATTCAAACAACAGCAGCCTGGTCTCAACCGTGACATATAGCTTCGGTCAGGCTAATGCTTGGCTAATGAGCCGAAATAACACTATAAAAATAACCCTTCCCGATGTTCCCTTAGTGTTGTTGCTAGCCATTGAGAGCACCCTTTATTTAGTACCCTCTCTGCGAGTCAAAGAGCTCAGACAAGCCGGTTAACTAAACGGGCCCAACTCACTCTTGGCTAATGATAACAAGCGAACGTTAGCTACAGAGCTAATTCTGCTGCCTCATCACTCCGGACTTCGGTTAACAAGCTAGCTCTACCGTTAGCCGAGTCGTTCACCTGCCGCGGCTGCGACAACTATTTGGTGTACTTACAATGTTATCTGCCATGTTGTTCGGGTGAAGCTCTCTCGTTAGAAATCACCGCCCTAGCAGATAATACGAATTAACTTAGCTTAACTATCTGTCAGCGAAACTCCATCACACAGCCAACAACTCAATCACCGGGTGTTACACGCATTAGTGTTCGAACGACTGGTCCTACACAGAATTAATCACGGCTGAAACAATGCGATTTTTCTCGAATTGCCACGTTCCACGATTGTTTTTTCCTTTTATTTTTTTCTTGTGGATTATGCGAGCTACGTTGAAGAAAATTAGATATCGAGTGAAAGAAGTCAAAACAGTCGAAAGTTCGAGTTGAAATTAGATTAAAAAATTTTTTATATGGAACTGAAGTGATTAAAGTCATAGTGGTTCAAAGATTACTTTTTTTTAAATTTTTTTAATGAAGTTCAAAGCGGATCTAAATAGTCCTCAAATTTCTGTGCACCACAATTATGTCCACAATATTTCACATATCCCCAACCCTTTGTGATTAATTGTTTAAGATGTCGCAATATGCAAAAACTAAACTAAACTAAAATACAAATAAACTATTTGAATCTACATTTCCTGTCAATAGATTGCATCCTATGATATTGAACTTTCAAGAACTCCTAAATGCTTAAGGATTGCTGATTTATTTCATGGAACTTTTCAAATAATCCCACTAACCAATATTACGCATTATCATTTCATGTTCTCAAATGCTTTAGTCACAAATTGTTTTGAAATGCCAAACAAAATTATTTTCCAATTGTTTTGCCATGCAATAAATGTGTTCTGAATTTTCTGCTATTGTTACATATATGAAGCAACTTGTGTTTAACTTTGTTGCACTTATTTATATGAATGTGATCATATTTAATGAGATGATAACAAATAAATCTCCATTAGTGTCTTATTTTTTCTTTTTTATTGTTTTATTTTTGTCCTCGTCCTGTAGTGGGGTCAAAGCTCAGTTGAATATCTTTTCAGAGCTGAACATACTCTAAACCAGGCCCTCCACTCACCCCTCTGGTACCCCTTGCACCAGTTTAGTCATTGTAAACATGAGTTAAAAAAAAAAAATATATATATATATATTCCATCAACACCTTTGTCTCACCAGGGGGAAACATGACTGACTTTTATGGAAATTAAAGCAAAATTGAAATAAGAATGAAAACATTAAAATTGGATGGGGGAAAACAATCAATAAGGATGGATCTGTTGTGTACAGAGGAAGTAGAGAAGGAGAAGAGCAGGAGCGAAGTAACACTTTACTGTTTAAATTAAAGAGTGAATGATAAATGATGATAGATAACAAACGACACGATGAATGGACAACAAAGTACAACATGAAAAAAAATGTAAAATCTACTACAAAAGATGGCTAAAATATTGACAGACATGAACACACAGGTTGTGTGAAAGCATGAGAAACAAAAATGCAAAAGATCAAACACATATTTTCATTTCCATAATATGATACAAGGGCCATGTACAAAGCAGAGGAGATATGTAACTAAGGTTAACAATGAAAATTGTATCAATCTCTGGACATTTTCCTGTTTTCTGGTAATTGTTTTTTTTTTGTCTTTTTGCTTTTTTGCTTCCCGCAGACAGAACTTGTGAAGATGCACCACAATTATCCAGATTGTGATTACAGTTACAAATTTGTAGTGCAAGGAGTGTAGTGGGGAAAGAGGGAATAGCTGGTGGATGTCCTGGTGTCCAGTCTCTACAGAACTCTGGTTTTGTGTTTTTATTCATTCGGCACCCTTGAGATGACAAATCAGGGCACTGCAGCACGTGAAAGGGGAGCCCACCCACTCCACGGGTCTGTAACTTACTCATACTGAGGCTTCCTTTTAGTTACAGGTTTTTCCACGAGAGATAAAAAGATGAGTAGAGAAGAAAAGAAGAGAGGAGGAGGGACAGTAAGAGAGACATATGATGCTGAGAGAAACAGTGCAGGTCTACCAGTGCGGTGAGATCCTAAACATGAGCAGGTTGCATTTGAGCAGCAGAGTCAGAAGAAGAATCCAGTGAAAGATGGACAGAAGTTTTTTTGTTTTGTTTTTTTCTGGATTAATATCCATTTTTTTTCCCCCATTTTTGTACTTGTCTTAGGTCATTTTTTCACAACTGGTCTGAATTAAAGTCCCATTCGAGAGCTGGAAGACGGCACCTGAGGCAGATGGTTCTAACATGGCCTGTAGTCAGTGCAAGACCAGATGGGGGCGCTGTTGAGGCTCAGATGATGCCGTACTGGGCCAGCTCGTGCAGCTCCAAGTGATTGAAGGCCTCCCAGGGGCAAATGACAGTGATGTCTAGAAAAACAAAACACAGCAAGCACTCAGACTGCTGCACTAATCGGAAAGGAAACACACGAGGAAACCTGAGGCGAACTCACCTGTGCCTAAGCCCTCCATTCCAGGGATGTCATCACCAAATCTGCCAGCGGGATCACAAACAATAAGGGTCACAAACAAGAACTATCAATGGGGTCTAAGACTGTGAAGTGAGCACCGAGCGACCCAGAACTCACCCCTGGACTCCCTTCTTTGGCGGCTTGCTCTTAAACTGACGGGTCTGCCTCTGCTTGAACTTGGGGGGCCCCTTTCGCGGGGTGGCGGGTCCTCCGCTGACCCGCGTGGCCGACTTGATCTCAGCTTTGGGCTCGAGGTTCATTGCAAGCAGGTAACGTTGTGTCTGACCTCAGAGGAGCGTGGTCGTCGTGGTGCAATCTTAGAAGCTGAGGGAAGACAAAAATCAGCAAAGCTGACGCATCGTCGAGAGAGAAAGAGACACTTTTCACCCGTTTAGTCAGAACACGGTCTGACCCAAGATGCTCAATCTGACCATGAAAGTGACGCGGGTGTCGGCCTGCAGCCTCTGTCACCTCTGTCTGACATTACAGCCGCTAAGCCTCTTACTGGCCTGACGAGCAGCATGCAGCATTTTTTTTTTTTCCCCACCTTCAGTTGAGCGTCTAAGACGCACCGCCTCTGCCGCTGCGTTCTACCAGGTTGACCCAATTTGTCCACCGTAATCCTTGGCTCAAGTTAATAAGTGCTACCCCTCTCTGTATTTCAAGCTGGCTGTCCTGGTGTAATCTTGTTAGAGCAAGGACAAAACAACGCAAACTGCTGAGCCGACGCAGAAGGTCTGAGTGATCAATCCACTCAGAGCGCCCTGCCCGCAGTGACAGTCACGGCCCAGTCCTAATGAGCTGGCTGTGTTTGATTACTGTGGGTTTACAGACCAGGCTTGTACTATGCATGTAATCTTCTCCATAAAGGAAGTTGTATTCATAAATATACATTAAAAAAAACCAACCAAGTAAAAATCTGACCTAAATGACAGTTGATTAGGAAATCTGACTATTTTTCACTCAAATATATATAAAAAACAAGCATTATATGAGAAATATTAAAGTTTAATCTCTAAACTTGTGCAAAAAACTGCAGACTAGATTTTTATTTTTTTCTCAAAACAAATAAGAAATAATTTCTTTGGTATTTTTTCCAAATACAATTTAGTCGTGAAGTTGCTTGTGTTGTGTAACACTATTAAATTACCAGAAGTGGCAAAACTTTTTTTTTTTCCAAAGAAAATATAACTTAAATTAGTATAAAATTAAATGTGCCTCTCTTTGCGAACCCCAGGGTCACAAGAAACACCTCCAAATATGGAACAAATATCAAATGATCAAATTGATCTTTGTATTCGTTCAAATTGAGTTTTACTTACCGGCTATGCTGCTGGGAGGACGGCCTGACTGTTGCGTGTGTGAGTGCAGTCCTGCTATGCCCAGTGGATGAGTGGAGGTTAGGCTTGCTGTGGGGGCCACATGTCGCTCGGGGCCCTTCTTATACGCGGACCAAGATTACCATCTTTACCTCACCTCACCCTCCCGTCCTCACTCCTCCCCTCAGCGGTGAACACCTCACATGTGCAACATGAGACCGTCCATGTTCCATTGCTGTCAGGTGACAATAATATGACAACCGTGTATGTGTAGTTGAATCTTTTCCCTAAACAATAATAAGAAAAAAACTGCAAGGAAATAGGGGCTCTCGGACCCGAGCAAGGCCAACATGATGCAGCACACAGACTAAGGATGCAGCAAGAAGGCTTTTTTCTCTTCGTCATCCCACCTGAAATTCACACATCGCAGCAGAAACAAAATATTGGGCATGCAGCACAATTCAAGCAACAACAATATACTTGTGCGTGATAAACTGCGTGAAATCAAAAGATATACTGAGGAAATTTACAAGATGTATTTTCATATTTACAGCGCAGTGGAGTGACATTTGTATTGCACGTGAGAAAATGTTCCACAACACTCCTGGGACTATATAGAGCAAGCACATGCACGGTGTTGCACAGGAAAAGAACAGTGCCGACGCAGAACCTCACCTCAGTTACTAGAACTGCAAATCAGAAGAGAAATTGTTTGCTAATTTCAGATCTACACAATGATAAACAAGCTATTATATTATATAAAAAATAAGGCAAATATTTTTTTTCAACCCCATACAAACACGTACAAACCCTTGTGATTTAAAAATGTGTTCAACCACCATGGTGATATGATTTTCTCCCTGTAAAACCTCCAGACAGTGGACACCTGTTGCTAACGCCAGTATTTTTTTTCCACCTGCTTAATCTTGTTGTTGACATGCATGAGAGGAAGAATTTACTTTTTGGCATCCTTTGGGGGCGTGTCCACTTCATTTCCCAGCGAGCAATAAGCTCAAGGCAGGAAGGCGCACGTGCTTGGCACTCAGCTTTATAATCACACTTATGTGTATAGATTAATTGAGGGGATGAGGATGTATTAGTCTCAGAAATACTGTCATTTACGTTTGTAATTTTGTTTTAATTTATTTAAGTTAAATTTTGCAGTTGTTTTGTCTTTTTACTGTTTGCATGTATGAGACAAATTTTGGTGAGGTACGTAGTTGTGTCCTTTATAAATGCTGTAACTCTAGAACACCTCAGCTTTTTAGCAAATAAAATATATAATCACTGCTTTTTTGGCTTTACTATTTTATGTTAAATAAAACCTTTTTTGCATTAAAGGTCATCATTTGTGTTGATACACATCTGCAGAAATTGTGTTGTATGGAAAGTAATAGCAGGGCCAGAAAGTTGAATTTGCGTTGACTCATGAGTTATTTGTTGACATTGTGTTACCTCCTTCTATTACGCCTCTTCCTGACACAAAACTAACTTCGAACAGCAGAGCACATAGATGGAAAGAATGTTTTTTAAAAAAAAATAATACAATGTAGTTATCAATATTTCTAATCTTTTAAGTTTTTTGAAAACTAAGTACGTATGCGAGGCAAGAAAAGCATATAAATTACTGCATCAGTAATACGTTTTCAGTATCAGGGACCTTTTCTGCCATTCACAATTAGTTTAACATAGCAGCACATGTGCACAGCAATGCATTTAAGGCTTTGAGTATCCCAACTTTAGTTTGAGTAAAAGTTTATTACTAAAGTTGGGTTTCAGCAGCATAATAGCAGCATATTAGTATGTGCTGGCATGACAGAAAGTGACATACTGCAGCTGTGGCGACAGCACTAATCTGTCTCCATTTTTCTTTCCACCACGTCACTGGCGTCCTGCATATGATCACATCATAATCCCCCGCGTAACCTTGCTCGGAGAATATCTGCATGCTGCAGCCAGCCACTGGCATGCAGTGTATCCCTGTTATCCCTGTTGCAGGCTGCAGCTTACTCAGCTGGGCAGATCAGGATTGGCAGCCAACAGATACGCACGCATAAAGTCCCCACATGAGACCCAGCTGACCCACAGACGTCAAGCTGACATCTGAGCATTATCTGCTACTTTTCTTCTGACATCATTAGGTAGATTGTGGAGGTGAGACACGTATAGATCAATTAAATGAGGTTGTGCTTTTTGTCAGCCTGAAATGTCATGAATAGTTTTTACATGTAGCAGTTCTTCATCCCTCATCACAGTATCATCAGTGTACACTGTAAAAAAAGTGACAAGTAAACTTTTTGGTCTATTCAAATTTAGCTTTGGATTTTTTTTTTTTTAAATTATTATTATTATTTTGTTTTTACAGCGTAGTGTTTCGACACCCTGTACTGTAGATGGTTGGCAGCCAGACATATAGTATTGGGTAGTATTTGATGTTAAAAGATTACCTTTCTTAACGTTAAACGCTGCTTGTTTGCTGATGTTTTTTTTAAAAGCTGTGATGTCATGGAAAAATTACAAAACCAATGGCGCCATTGTCATTGTCCAAGTACAGACGGAATATTGCAGGAAGGAGGATTTCCCCCCAAATGATTTCTTCAGTATCTTTTTTTTTTTAATATAAATTACAAATGAGGCTACCATTTTAGCAGGCTGTGCTATCATTACCAAGAAGCTAGTATATGTTGTATAGTTATTGACGTGGAGTGGGAAGTGTAATATTGCACATAGCTCCTTTATGATACATCAAAGTTAAATTTACATGTACAATTGTGTATTCAGCCGCATAACTATGTATCAAGGAACAAAGCTTTTACAAATTTAAGGCATTTATTTGCTTTGAAATGCGACTAGCATAGGGAGCAAATGCACTAAATTCAAAATGCACTAAATTCAAAATGAACAAAGATTTATTGCACAATCACATAACCCTAACACCTGGAATAAAAAGAATGTTGCATGTGGGTCAGGCACAGAATAGTCACTTGTCTACATATATACAGTATGGGACATTTATGTATAGACAGGATTTTGAGTTTATATTATCACTGTTGTTGTAATTGAAACTCAATATATATTGTGTATAAGGGGAAATCTTATTAAACTGCCGAAGGTAGATTTTGCTTTCTCCCCAATAACTGTAGATTTGGATGTTGTCATACAACCTGGAAGAAATGGCATTGGCCTCAAAATCTCTGTTGTCCTTCTCTGACAATTTAAAGTCAAGTTTCATCTGTGGAATCCACTCAATAAAACCACCATTTAATAGAGATGTTTTTCATTCTCTCCTGTTGAACGGCCTGGACATGGTCTTGAACACAGTCCTGAACGAACTTATGACACCAGACTTGTTTTCTGTTGCTGTGAGATTTTTTGTCAGAGCCCTGATTATATCCTGGTAAATTTGTTCTTCTTGCAGCATCAGATTGATTCGGATGACGTCGATGGAGCCCATTTCCTCAAACAAATCCCTCAACACAGCCCTGATGATCCTGTTGATGATGAGACCATTTGCCCTGAAAGAAATGTCTCGTCCGGACATCTCTAGCATCAGCATCTCCTTCAGCTTGGAGATGATGGCTTTGATGACGTCTAGAGGGATGTAAACACACAGTCCGTCCAGAATGTGACTGACCAGCCCCGAAACCAACAGGTGACACAGTTTCTCCTTCCTGTTGTCCTCCTGAGGTGGTATCTCCACCGGAGCCACCACAACTTCTTGGATGACGGCAGACTTGACAACGATGGAGACGGGTTCTTCATCAAACACCGGTATGTAAGTTTTGTTCTCCACCAGTGAGAAGTCCTCTGTGAACTCTGGCACTGTTACAGCTGCTGCCGTATCGATCTCCCTCAGGGCCAGACTGGCAGAGTCCATCCTGGTCTTGTGCTGCTGGCCCTGCTGGTTGAGCCAGTCCCATGTTTGCTTCATGAAAAAATCCAGCTCGTTCCAGATCTCGTCTGTGTCTTGCACTGCCTGGCCTGGCAGCTGGAAGCGTCGGAGAAGGATGTCACACAGTTGTTTACGGGCGATTTCTTGGTCGTCTGTCTCAATGTCACTGAGTGTCAACTCGGCCTGGTCCTGCGGGATCATGGAATCCAGCGATAGATCCCCAGCATCAAATAGCTGCTGCAGTGAGGAATATTGTTTGAGCTCTGTGGGACTCTTACTCTTTAGCCTTGACATGAATCGAAGGATGGACTCCTTGAAAAATCTATGAACAAACAGTGTTGTCATCCATCCGTTTACTAATCTACTTGTCACATCATCCGCCTTTGGCTCAGTCACCATCCCAGTTCTGTCAGTTTTGAGCAGAGATGATCCAACTATCTCTGCACTGGTCCGATTGGACACCCTCTCTATATCCAGGGAGATGCTGGCTGTTAATTCATCATATTCCTCATCAGTAAAGGTATTTTGACTAAAAATTCTTAAAGAATTCATGTGTTCATTTAAGACTTCCTTCAGGGAGCCAGTCAGAATGTCCCTTGTGATATCTTTGGCTGCATCAACATCTTCTTCATTGAAACGACCACTGGAAACAATCCAGGTGGATTCCACTTCATCAAAATAAGTGATTGCCGTCACATCACCTGGTACCTCAAAGTCCTGATCCTCTTCCTTTTCAACCACCTTTTCCTGTTTAATAACTATAATTTTACTCAGCTGGGTTTTCTTCATCTTGCAGCAGGTTGAGCGGATTATCTCCATTGCTTTTGCCACTATTTGCTTCAGCCTGCTGGGTTGAGGATTGATGATCACCGGGTCTCTTTCTTTGTCAGTCTGCACTGTGTAGAGATTTGAGTTGATCTGTTCCGTGATCTCTTCCGCCATAAGCCAGTTCATCTCCTCTGTGTTTTCAGTTCGAGTGTATTCAGGATCACCTATAGCCTCACTCAACGTGTTTGGAATAACATCTCCCAGGGATTCCAGAACTTGCTTCTCTGATACAGCAAGTTCCTGCACATCAGGTCTGTCTGGTGACCGAGGAGCATCATCTGTCTCCTCAATCCTTTGTTTGATGGCCTCAAAAATGAATTTTGCAATGATGGTAATTATTTCAACACAGAGATCTGTAACAATTCTCCTTACTGTGTCATCAACTGTTTCTGAGTCAAGCATAAAGCCTCGCAACTCCTTCAGCTCATTGACAAACGGTCTGAAGACAGGAAGTAGAATCTCAGTTGTGGTCAGTTCAAGGTTCCAGTTCATATTCTCATCTTTGCTTGGTGAAGTCATGATGTTTGTTATATTGACTACAGGTTGCAGTTGCCACCCCACTGAAATGCTTATACTACCACTAATGGGACTTCCTCCTGAAACAACCTAATGTGTTGTTCAAAGAACAACACAAAAAGTATCTTAAAATCTCTTTTATAAATTAAACATTAAAAGATTAAAGACAACCTTGATCGTGCTTTGATATAGATGCTCCTTTTATGTTACCCTTTAGTCAGCCATTTGATACCAACTCTGTTGGTAGCAGCTTGGAGGAGCCCTTGAGGTAGTGGTTGAAACTAGAAAAAAGAAAGTGAAGACAAAAAGGCAACAAAGGTTTCAGGACAGTTTGGGGCAGTTTAGGAGGCAAATAGAATCAGAATAGAGTAGAATAGCAATTCCACGTGTCCGACAATCACGCATTCATTTTTCATCATCCAGTTTAACGTGTCAAAGAAATATGGTGAATATGGTCAAAGTGGTCTGGCCATGAGCAACAAAAGTTCCTATCATTTGCTTATCACCTGTGTTAATACTTGAGGGAAAAACAAAGCACAACAATAAAAAAAATTGTGTTTTAACATTTCAATATGTTTGTAATTTCATTTCAACATTGAACATACGTACAGGGTATCTGGCACATACCAATAAACTTGAAATTATTTCAACATACTTTAGGGATCTACTGGAATTTAAAATAGCACAAGAAATAATTTACATTTATTATTGGATAGAGAGAGGGATGCCCCTAGCTATATAGGGACACTAAATGAGAAACAATATTTTACTAGAATAAACCTTATAATGATGTGCAGTTAGTTTTGGAGTGGTAAAAATAATAATCAAATTATGAATATCAAAATTATGAAATTTCAGAAAATGTGTAAAAAATTTTAATAAGTATGAGCGGGGATGTAACTGTCCGAAAAATGTATTTTGTTGCCATCTGCATGTTCCTGTTTTATTTGGAGAGCCTCGTTTTCCCTACTTCCTTCCCTTTTCCCCGCCCTTGTTGAGTAAACCCAAAGCTTTTTTCATCAGGGTCTTGTTTCCTTGTGTAATTCAGCACTAGCCTGCCCCTTTGTGTCTTGCCAGGTCTCTGTTACTCTTATGTACAAGCTCTCTCGCCTGTCTTTCTGTCAGCCTTCTGTGATATTTTGCTCGAACATGGATTCTTGCCTGCTCCCAGTCATTTTCTTCTGCAATCCTGTGTACCAACTGCCTCCTCCTGGATTAAAAAGCTTCTTACCTGGACCTTCTACCCTCAACTAATTTTTCCCATTCTGCATCTGGGTGTTGCTTGCCTTGAAACTGCTCATGCTACAAGACCTTTTCCTTTAAACTGTTTTTTGTGTGATTGAAAATGTCCTTGTTTTTTCTGTCATTTAGTCATATAATTTCATCCAGGAGCTTTCACTGAGGTGTAAATGCTCGCCAAATTACCTCTTTACCACAGTACGATTTGTCATACTGCAAAAGTAACACACACACACACACACACACACACACACACACACACACACTCCTCCCTAACTCCTGCCCCCTTGTTATGTAACCCAACACTCCCAGTCATGTTGTGCCCAAATCGTGAGCTCTGTTCCTCTTGTACAGACCTGCTAAACCTTTTCCTGCTTTTCAGAGATTGAAGGTAGGTTTTAACTTTCCCATCAACACTTTAAGACACTGTGCATGCAGTAGTACATACGTTTGAAAGACTAAGTAACTGTTCAACAGTTGTGCAGAGAAGAAACAGGAAACTTTGTTTAGGCCCTGTGCCTTGTAGAGACCTCAGAGAGCCCTCCTTCAAGCTAATGCTTGCTCTGGACCTGGTATCCATTGAACCATAAACAGTTTTGTTACAGTTTAGACATTTTGGGACACACATGAATTCTCTAATTTTATCAACCACAGGTTCTGATACACAGAATAATGGTTTCCAAAAGACTATTAAGTACATTTAAACTGGATAAGACATGTAACAATGGATCATATGAATATAGACTGACTTATTTTAGTATTGTGCAATGCTTTTGCAGTTTCAGTGGGAAGGCTTGATTTTCATTTGTCTCAGGAAACTATTCCCTTTTTTATCTGAGTCAACATTTTTTGCTCTTCAAAAAGCTGGTCATCCAGAAATGTTTTCTTTATACAATAAGGACAATAGAGAATGCCAAGAGGAAAATCAATGTGAGAAGTTTTTCCAACAGTCCTTGATGACATGTGTCAGCAGCAACTTTTCTTCAAAGGTCCAGAGTGCAAAATTTGGCTTGATTTATAATTTTTATATTGGTAAAAGCTTAACATATACTGCACAAAATAATACACACAAACGTGTCTACTTACAGTACTATAAAAGTAATTTGGTTGTCCTACCCTTAGGACGGTTCTCGCCCAGTTAGCTGTGTTAGACAGTGCTTTAAATATGAAACGTCAGGTTGGTTTCTTTAAAAAAATGTACACACTGGACCTTTAAGCAATGGAAAAGAACATGCAGATAGCTGTCACCACATATTCATTGACATCAAGCTTGTGTGTCTCTCATTCTTAGAGTGAATCCTCAGGGAGCATGTCTGGTGTCATGTTTGCTGTTGTGTTTGTTGCCGCGTCCCTCATGACAAGCCCAGTGGTGAGTGGCGGCAAGATTCTGGTGTTCCCTTTGGACGGCAGCCACTGGCTCAACATGAACATGCTCATCCGGGGACTCCACGCCAGGGGCCACGAGGTCACGGTGGTTCGCTCTTCCACCAGCTGGTACATCACGGAACAGGCACCACATTACCGCTCAATTACCATCACCCAGCCGGAAACCGGCCAACTGGAGGACCAAGACTTCTTCAACATGCTCCTGGTCAGGATGCTGGCCTTGCAGAGACAGGGGGGGTTTTTGCCCAGCATTATGAACTTCTACTGGGAAATGATCGGTTCTTTGGCCCAAATACATGAAGATGCCTGTCTGATGGTGGAAAGGATATTTGAAAACAAGACTCTTATGCAGAACCTCCACAACACTCAGTTTGATTTGGTTCTGATAGACCCAGGAATACCTGTGGGAGTGCTGGTGGCTCATGAGCTAAAGCTGCCAACTGTTTACAATGTAAGATGGATCACCAGCGGAGAGGGACATTTTCTGGTAGCACCATCACCAACATCCTATGTCCCAGTACCAGGACACATCATATCTGATAAGATGGACTTTGGACAGAGGGTCAAGAATATGCTTTTCTGTCTCTTCAACACATTCATTGATATGGTTATAATAGCCCCTCCTTACAATAGATTGGTAGAAAGGTATTTTGGTCCTGACGTTGATTTTTGCCACCTCCTACAAGGTGCAGACATCTGGCTCATGCGTGTGGACTTTGTCTTTGAATTCCCGAGACCCACCATGCCAAATTTTGTCTACATTGGTGGTTTTCAGTGCAAGCCATCGGAGCCTCTGTCATCAGAACTGGAGGAGTTTGTTCAAAGTTCAGGGGAGCATGGGTTCATTGTGATGTCTCTTGGTAGCCTGGTGAAGAGCCTACCATTGGAAATCACATCTGAAATTGCAGCCGCTTTTAGCCAAATTCCTCAAAAAGTCATATGGAGGTATGATGGCGAGCGACCAAACAACTTGGGCAACAACACTCTTTTAGTAAAGTGGCTGCCCCAAAACGACCTCCTGGGTCATCCAAAGGTCAGAGCCTTTGTGTCCCATTGTGGAACAAATGGGATCTACGAGTCCATCTACCACGGAGTGCCAATTATAGGAATCCCGCTCCTGTTTGACCAGTTTGAGAATGTTTTAAGACTGGAGGTGCGAGGAGCTGCTAAGGTAGTGGACGCAGTCCAGATCACCAGCCAGAGCTTCTTGGAGGCAGTCCAAGAAGTTCTTCACAATCCGTCTTACAGAAGCAACATGAAACGTCTGTCTGCTCTCCATCGCGACACACCGGTGCCTCCTCTGGAGACGGCTTTATTCTGGATTGAGTATGTCATGAGGCACAAAGGGGCTTCGCATTTACGAACCGAGTCTTTTAAGATGCCCTGGTATTCCTATTACTCTGTGGACGTTTTCTGTTTCCTGGTAGCTGTGTTGTTAATGCTGACAGCCTTCACAGTGGGACTGATAAGGTGCCTTTGCTTGAGAATGTGCAGCAAAAGAAAATCCAAGCAGGAATAGTATAGTACTACATGTAGCTTTTTACTTTCACAGATTTGATACATTCACGTCCAAAATTAGGACTGGCAACATCACCTGTTGTAGTATCAGAAGTTTTTGGTATTATTGCGTTATTTTTGTAATTAATCATGACTTTATTTGTTAACTAAACACAATACAATAATTCTCCAATTCTGTCAGAATATTACATCATTGTACTTTACTCACAAAACAAAAAACAAATTGATAATGCATACGGAAATGATTTGTTATGTGTTATGGATGTGTGAGCAACATTTTCTGGTCTGCTCTTCAAAAGGCAAAAACTAAATAAATCCTGTTTCTACGCGTATGAATACAAACATCTAAAAACGAATTACATGTTGCCACTGGTTTTATTTTTCTTTAACTGACTGAAGACTGTATACTTCACTTTTAAGTACAATTGTTTGATAATGATAGGGTCATTTTGCTTCAGCAGATGAAGGAAGAAACAAGAAAAACGGGGCAGTCAAACGGTCTTTTCACAGATCCATTGATACAGTGTCTTACAGGAGGCATCCATCCAAGACATCTTTGTCTCTTCATTGGTGTCTATGTGTCCACAGTCTTCTCCCAAGGGGTCATTAAGTTTCCAGTCATCAGGCTCAGACCCGGATTCCAGTCTGCTCAGCCAGTACCTGAAGGAACAGAAGCAGGGACTTAGTTTCATAATCAGACCTTAAAGTTTACATTTTGGCCAAATTAGAATTAGTGCAAGTGCCCCTTTGCTGTCTTACTGTAAACCTGATGTAACTGATCTGCCGTCGACCCAGAGCCAATTCCCCTCCTCCTCTGCATCTGTCAAACCGATCCACAGCCTGATGTTCCTCTGGTCCAAAGCCCGGCTGGTCTCCAGGACAAAGTTCTGGTTCGAAAGCAAAGAATTTGAACTACCACACTTAAAGAGTGATATTTCAGGGTCTGCCTGGCCGATCCTTACCTGTTCGTCTTCGTTGTTGACGATGAGCAGGTCACCACCCTGTGTCTGGCACCAGGCTCTGCTGGAGCCCCATGCCAGCATGCGAGAAGAGAAGTAGTAGCACTTGCTGTCAAACAGCTGCCAGCCCTCCTGGCACATTCTGCAAAGCCGTTCTGTGGAAAAAAAAAAAAAAAACATGGCAAATTGAACAGGAATTGAAAGGATTTTGGCTTTGTTGAAAGTGTTAAGTTAAAGTTAAAGTCCCGGCGATTGTCACATCCCAAAGGTTGCAAAATTTGTTTTCCTCATTTGACCCATCATCCCCTGAGGGAGCGGTGGGCAGCGGTGCCACGCCCGGGAATCATTGGGTGATCTAATCCCCAGATCCAACCCTGAATACTGAGTGCCAAGCATGGAGGCAATGGGTGCCATTTTTACAGTCTTTGGTATGACTCGGCCGGGGATCGAACCCAAGCTTTCTCTATGCGCTGCTGGTACCACTCCATCCACCTACAGGACAGCTGTTCCGGCCTGCAGGGTCTCCTGAACTTTCAAGGGTAGCTAAGACTTAAAGGGTAACTATCAGCTGTATTCAACCCTCATATCATGTGCAATATTCCACACTACATGAACTGAAATGTTGTTTAAATTTCAATTACATGGTCACTATTGCACTCGACTACCTTGCAGCAACTGTTAGACTGTTGCATGTGTAGTATATGAACTTATGTGCATGAACCTATGTATATGTACTGGCTTGAACTTATGTCCATGAACTCATTTGAACCAAGAAGGACCGGGTTGAACCTCTCCATATAAGGCAGTTATTGATTCCATATGGTGCCTCGGCAAAGGGGTCTGGTCAGTGGGCCTCTTGTTATTCAGCACTGCCACCAAATTCCTTCTTCTGGTAAACACTTGGGGTACGGCCAAGGAATGTATAGATTCTCCCCCACTCCTAGTATCTTCATCTCAGGTTACAGGGGTGTATAAGAGGAGATGTGAACAAAGGATCCTTGGGAGTTGCTCACATCAGGCCAAAGAGAACCCCCCAGGCGACCCGGGTGCCTGCTTGATTTCTGACTTCTTTGCAATAAACCAGTTTTTATACAACCAAGTCAGTGTCAGCGAAGACTCCTTCAACATCTACATCCCTCGAAGCCACCTGAAGAATTCACCACACATGCATCAGGCCTGCCATTGTTAATCGTCTGACGTCTACTTTTGTTCTGTACTCACTGTCTTTTTCTTCTCACCACTTTTATTGCCTCTTATTACTCCTTGTGTTTAGGACTCTGTATCAGTGCTGCTCTTAGTCCTCCTAATTGCCACTTATCTCATTGAATCTGAATCTCAGAAGGGGTTTGGTTACTTTTATTGCTGATGACACCTCAACAGCAATACTACTCAATAGATGTTATAAATATCTTAAAGGAATTCTGACTTGCATGACATTTAATTCTGTGGCGCTTCTGTGGTCATCACAGAAAGTCAGAAAGCTTTCCAAAAAATCTTTTAAAAAAATGACTTATCTGGAAACGTATCTGTTAATTCTGAAATTAGCTAAAGGAAAATAAAATGCACGCACCTTTTGTTTTGTGATTGACCACTGGGCAGTAGAGGTTTAAAGAATTCAGGGCCTCTCTTGTAGAATTGATCTGTGCCGCCATTTGCTCCTCAGTCTCCACTGCTTTCTGCCTCTGTGCCATTAAAGTGCTTTGCAAGTTCTGGTTGTGCTCCTGCAGCACTGTGTTGCTTTGTGACACCTTCTCACAGTCGGTCCTCTTCATCGCTTCTCCTTCGTACCTGTTGTTAATTTCCAAAAGCTGACGATTTTTTTCTTTCAGCTGCGAGAGCTCATCCCTCAGGAGGAGGGTGATTTCCGAGAACTGCTGCTGCTCCTCCTCTCGCTGAGCATTGGAGTCGACAAGATGTCTGATGGTCTGAGACATGTCTCGCTTCTCCTCCTCCAGCTGGAATTTGTTCCGAACTAGACGCTCAACCTCTTGGGTGAGTTGGGAGTTTGTGGAAGTGAGATTGACAATTTTCTCCATCAGTTTTGTGCTCTTTGAACTCAAGGCCAGATTGTCGGACATCAACTCTGCTGAGGTCCCGTTAAGGACTTTGCTTTGCTCCTCCAGCTGGGCACTGTGCTCTTTCAGGGTTTCTTTGTCACTTCTCAGATCGGCATTGGCTTTAGTGAGAATGAGGTAGTTCTCGCTGATGTTGTGGTAGTCCAACAGGAGGCTCCTCCATCCTGGCCTGCTGTTTGGCTCAGTGTTATCTGGAAAAGTGAAAGAGCTGTTACAGATTTAGTCAATGGAAAGTTGTGCTGATTAGTAAAATCAAAAGATGTAGCCTAGCTAAACTGGAATGCTGGTAAAATACAACTTCTCATTTGATTCACTTTGAGAACTCAAATCGGAAAACAAACTAGGGCGTTTGTTTTAGCTGTGTGTGATGATGACTGATTCTAATGTACTTGTACTTTGTATGCAAGTCAAGGTGTTAGCAGAGTATTTCTTCAGATCATGGTGAGGTTGAAGGCAAAGTGAGAAATTACGTTACCATAGGATGATTGCATTACCTTTGTTCATGCTCAGTATCAACCATGAGCGATGAACTGCTGCTAAATATTAGGAATTCAGAAAAAACCTTTTGTATTGTAGAACATGCCACATCAGTGTGATGTGTTCCAGCTTTCCCACTGATCTCACTACAGTTTATGTCCATTGCCAATTAGGAGATGCATGCAAGAAACTTAAAATGAGAAGTAAAGATCTGCATGGCAACAAAATCTTGTGGTGGACAAAATCTTGATTTTTTTTTTTTTTATGATCCAGCACCCATCTAAGCTTTCTGGATGTGGTGCGTGTGTATCCGTATGTCTGTATGTGTATCTTTTTTTTTTGTCATGCACAGAAACTTACACAAGATTGAAAGAGCTACGCAGACGGCAAGCAATGACAGACAGAGCACCAGCAGGCCGGCCAGCAGATGGACATTCGGGCGGCTTCTTTTGCTTCTGAAACAACTTGATGCTAAGAAACACAACAGAACCATGTCAGTGATCATTTCAGTCGTACTTCACACTGAACCGAAATGACTTTTGTTGTGATTTGCGGTCTTCTTTTTGAATAAAGAATAGTCTTTTTTTGTATGTATTTTATAAGACATTTTGCTTGAAACTTGTTTTGAATCAACTCAGTGTTGTCTTAAAAATTTCAACTTCCACTTCTCAAAACATTATGTTTAAAAGGATTTTACCATTAAAAAATTCAATTTGTGCCTGTAATTTATGTAATACTTTAAATACAGCTAAAAAAAAAAAAGAAACATAAAAATAAAGCAGGTAAGAGACACTTAGATTATATGATTGAATTATTTCAGCATGTAATTCAATTTTCATCAATTTTCAAATTGCAAATAAAGTGATATGGGGAAGAAAGTTCTGCAATCCAAATGGCTAGATTACTTACCTGCTTCCTGTTCATGCTTACTCTGAGGTACTGGCATTGAGCTGGAATTGGGACTATTAGTCCATCTCAGCCACCGAAGATTGACCATTTTCACCACTCAGCCTTCAAGGAGACAAAGTCACAGGAGCATCAGCAAGTCAGGATGAATTGCTCGTTACAGAACAAGCTGCATGAGGAGCCAGCTGGACACACTGACGCTGCAGTCATAGGTGTAACTGTGTGCAAGGGGACTCAACAGTGCAGGAACCTGCAACCAATTCAGAGTCAACATGTCTAGACATCACAAAGAATTTAGTTCTGATTGGCATTTTGAAGTACAGATTTCAGAATGGCTAAAGAATACTGCAAAATGCCACACAAGCTCATGAAAACAATATATCTGAGGCACTGCTGCTTCAGCATTTTACAATAGACTGCTCATTAATGCTGCTGCTAAAAGCTTAGCTGTTAGATTTTCTATTTAATTTCCCCATCACAATGTAAACCTTGACTATTTCCACAACACCGGTGGCTCTGGCTGCTACGCAGTATATAAAGGACAAGAAAATATGCTCATGTAATGTGAATTACATCTATAAATCTAATAAAGCTACAACTATAAAGAATTCTCTTACTTGGAAAAGTGACTAGCAGATAAAAACTCACCCTGGTCCTATGGCCTCTCAATCCGTCTGTAGTCCTGATGAATGCAGCAGAAATCTGTGAACCCCCACCCCCATTTAAAACCCTCCATTCCCACCCCCGTCTTCGTGCAGATGCTCAAATAATAGCATGCTATGTTTGATGTTAGCTTATCTCTCACCGAACAATAGCAAAGCGAGGCTGAAACTCTCTCTTTGTTTGACTTGTAAAGAAGACAGTTGACTTATTAAGTGAATGATAAGATATTTGGAGTGATTTATGAACATCTTTAAACTTCTGCTGGCAGTGATGTGTCTTGTTTCACTTTGGCCAGCAGGTGGCGACATGCCATTTTCAGTTCGTTTCTGTGAATTAGCACACAGTTACATTCCGGAGCTTTGGGTGATTTTCAGAATTTATTTGCAACAATAAACAACATCCAAGCACTCAAAACACTGTTGTTTCAAAGAGATTCCATTGTTATTGAAGACACAATGTGACTGTGTGATACAGTGAGGTGTGAAATGCAACGCCGGCAGCAGAGGCTGTGAGGTAAGAGGGCATCAGAGGGATGTCTGTCTCTATTTTCTGCCATATATACCAGCCCTCCTGGGGAACTGGAAGCTCCCAGTGAAGAAACAAGCACACAGGGAGGACACAGCCTAACACCAGTGGCTGCTCTCTTGCCCTCAAAGATTTACAGCTGATGATTCTAAGATATTTACAAGACAGGAGGCATGTTTAGTAATGTGTGAGCAGAGACATTGATCGGAATACGACTGTCTGAAGGAAGAAAGTGTGTGTGACTGTGTGTGAGACGACTCGTTCTGCGAATACAGAAGTGAAGCTGCGACGGTGTTAGCGCGACTCTGTGCTAATGACCCTTATCAGCCTCATCCTTTACATCCCGTCATGAGGCCAATAAATGCCTTCTTGACTGACTCATTTAGATGCTCTGATACCTGTGGCTGCTTCCTCCGCGATAAGCACTGGCTAAAACCCATCGGCCTCCCACCCCATACAGGAAGAAATTTCTGCCACAAATGGTGAGGAAGCAGGATTGTTCACACACAATGCAAGTCTCCTCCTTCAGACACAACGATGGAGAATGTGAAGACAGATATAAGTTTGAGTTTAAAATAAAAACATTGGCGCACTTGCTCTTACGCAGGCTGTGATGACGGGCATGACTCATTCCTGGACTTTACTGTTGCAAACTACCATGTAAACCAGGATGGGAATAAGGCTCACAGGGACCAGGATGAGGGTGACCATTATCTCCTCAGGAAGATCTATTATGTCCTGGTCCTCTTCCTTTGTGCAGTTGTGAAAATATTCTGAATGTATTGAGAAGAAGAAGTCCTGAATTTGAGGGTTTGGGAAGAAACAGCCCAAATATTTAGACACCTTCTCCAGGCACAGTGTCATTTCGTTGTACGGTCTGTAACAGAGAGAAAAACATCGAAAGGAAGAAAAATACAGAGAAAAAATAGATTAATGTCGATACATGACTCAGTTTTCTCTTCATGAAGAACATCCCCTCTGTGAAATGAAACTCTTCAGTTGCTCAGAGTGCCACAGCAGGGTGGTACATCTACCTGTAAGTGGGACTGAAACTCTTCTGGTCAAACTATTTCCTGTTGCATGTCATAAATAGAGTGCTCTCTGTGTGGGAGCTCACTAAGGGTGTGGCTGTTTGCTTTACCCACATAAAGATGGATCATTTCACCCTGACACATGCACTGTGACTGACTCCTATCACTCAGTTACCCCCTGTGAAGAACAACCAGCGCTGACTTGGTGAACGCTGCGTTTTGATTTTAACTATTAAAAGAAACCAGTTTCCCCACAAAATAATAATGAAACATGGATAAAACGTACAAACTGCTGGGAAATTTAGCTATTCTGAATAAAAAGAGGAAAGGGGTTTTTCAAGAAAAGAAAAGTTGAATTTTGCTCATTTAACAAAATTAATATAAATAAAAGAAATCATAATATCACTACATTTTGTCTGATAAAGCTGTATAATATCATATCTGGTACTTCTTTAGAAAAAACTATAAGGTTGACTTTTGTGTACAACTGACAAGTGACTTCAGTCCACTTGATGACACTAAATGTCAGATATAAAAAATTGAAATATACTGTATGTTGAAACAGTAAAAATAAGACACGTTTACAAAGAGGGGCATCAGTCAGCAAGCTAATTTACCTGGATTCTGTGATAGTTTATGTTTTCACATTTTATGTCTTGGCTTGTGCATTTTTTTAAATTTGTTTTCAATTGTGCCTTTTAAATTAATTTTAACGTTAAACATCTTTTGCTTCTTGGTTGGCAGTATAAAAGCAAGACAAACACTGTCACAACTAGCGCTCACTAGGCCGCTTCTCCTGAAATTAAAAAGAACAAAACTCCCCAAACATTCACATCCTATAAATCACAAGTGTCAAACTCTGGCCCGTGGGCCAAATTTGGCCCACAGTGTAATTATATTTGGCAAAACAAAATCACTACTAGAGCTGGTCTTATACAGTACGTGTACCTCTAATACTGCAAATCCCAGAATGCTCTGCTGGTATTTAGGTCAGTCAATCAGGACAGAACGTTCATTGAAGGATATTATTATTACTGAACTGGATTATTGTTGTTATTTTATGTTCAAATTTATTATTAGCCCGTGGAAAAAGGTTACTGTTGAAATTTAAATCAGAGGGCTGCAAATAAAAAAGAGACATAGGATTTATTTTAAATTTACATTGTATTTATTTTGATGAGGTTTTTTTTTATTTGAAATTTGATTTTTTTATGTTTGCAATATTAAGTCATGTATTCTATAGTATTAAGCTTTGCTTGTTCCATCTTCAGGTTGAAGTAAAACTTGTTAGGTTCCATATAAAAGGGTTCGCTTTCATATCTTGAGGAAATTTTTTTCAAGAAATCTCAATGTTGGCCAAGTTTGTCCAAGTTTTAAATGTTGGCCAATTGTGTGTTTGAGTTTGGCACCCCTGCTATAAATCATAGAGGTTCATACCTAATGACGTTTTCGAGCACACACCAGTCCTCAGGGCTAATCAACATCATCGCCTGGTGGAAATGGATCCCACACATGTCGTGACTATAGATCTCCAGCAGGTCTCGTCGACACACTGTGTCTGAGATGATTGTTTCCTGCTCCTGAAAGTGTTCTGCAAAAGCATCCAAAAGACACATCACTGATACAAACTTATTTCTTCCTGATTTCATCGCATCATTTGGCTGAAAGTGAAACTGTTGATGCCCCGCTCCAGAGTTTATACCAGAGTACTTCCTGTGAGGGCAGGACGTGTGGGGAGGCTGAAAAGGAAGTGGAAGGAAAAAAAAACTCACTATCATCTTCTGTGATCGCATCTGATGTTTCGTTTGTGGTTATCCCCTCGATTCTGTCCTCAAGTTGACTCCTCTCATCTTCCGTTGAATTAAAAGTCCCATTTCTGGACCTAAGTGAGTCTGAAGGCCAGCAGTTATACATACATATAAAATGACAAATGATGACATCAATCAATAGTTTACTCTAAAATTGATTTGCTATTATTTTCAAATTTTACCCAACCATGATAATTATCAATAGTTTACTCTAAAATTGATTTGCTATTATTTTCAAATTTTACCTTTTCATGAAGACTTTATAAATTAATGTAACAATAATGTCCTATATCTTGGACATCACAAAAGGAAAATAATATAATCAATTTTTTTCATGTTGGAATAAGCATCCTTGATCGGTCCTAACTTGAGTCACAGAACTACTAGTAAGAAAACTGGCTGGACAGTCAAATTGAAAATTTCTTGGTTCAGTTTCCCCTTTGTTTTTTTAAAGAATTGTGGGGGGAAAGAGCTCAAAGCAATTTAAAATGCTATTTTCCCCCAAACAAATTAATTAATTGATTTAATAACTTTAAACAAAGCAAGAAACTTACAGTTGCCATCAGTGAATGTTTGGTTCCTCAACACTTCACGTGTCATGTTAGCTGCTTGTAATTCCACAGCACCTGCCGAAATGAGAAGCGAATCACAATCAACCATCAGAACAGCGGTTTTGAACAGAAACATCTCTAAAATAAAATATGTCTGCGAAGCAAATCGTACCAAGGCTGAGGAGCAAGACCAGCAGGTGCAGGATCATGGTGGAGAGCGATCATGTGGAGATCTGCAGGGACCTCTGAGGAGCCTAGTGGCTCCAGGAACGAGTCCAGCCCTCCTTATCTGAGTGCACTGATTGCGTTCCGCAGATGGACAGGGCGCACTGAGGAATTTCTGAAAGGCTGGACATCCTGTTTAGTTTTGAGATGCTGTGGGAAGTGATGCTGTGACAGCTAAGATGATTGATCGCACGGCTTTCAGACCTTCAAAATATAAATAAAAGTTGCGAGGAATAGAGGATAGGTGGATGGACGTGGACACGCACACACACACACACACACACACGCGCGCGCGCACTAGGCAGGAGATCAGGATTCAAATCCTGATGGAAGCTAAAGGATGTTTCCTTAATGTTTCTTTTGTTCAGTTTAAGTCGTCCAAAAAGCTGCATTATCAGCTGTTGGACAGGAACACTTACTGAACAATGACTGAATTCTATGCTCTTAAAATACCCAATTTGTAAAGTATTTCTCTCATTATCAGATTTTATGTTTCACCTGTACTGCGGTGGAGTATAGCCTCGCACAATTCACTTTCAAATGCCACACTCCAGTATTTGACATCACAGTGGTACACATTCCCTAAGCGGAACAGGCCTAATGTAGGCCCCCCACACACACACACACACGTATGCACACAACATCTCAAGAAGGGCATAAGACGCTGTTGACCTTAAGCAGGAATGTGCACCATTAGCAGCAACAGCTTCCTGTCTGCGAGGTTAGTGGCGAGCAGGATGAGAGATTTTGTCAAGCTGCGCACAGGAAGCTTTTAGCAGATCACTGCAAGTTTTCTGACGCTGCACTTCCTTATCTCACATCTGCATCCAAATGTTGACAACAAGTTGACAACAACTGAACGCCCTGGTCCCTGACTTTAGAACCAATGAAGAAAAGTTATCTACAAAGTAAGAATCAATCAGAACATTTCGCAAAATGCCTCACACGGGGCCCGGGAGACCGCTATCACTAAATCTCCAACAGCAAGTGTGCTAGACATCCCCCGGTCTTAATTTCATCTATAGTGCATGAACATGTCTGTGACGGTTGACATCGCAATCAAGTCATTTCAGTTGAATCATGTCAAATAGAAAAGATTAGGCAGGGGTACCGCTCTTTCTCTCCTGCCCACCAGGTGTCCTCAGTGTGTGCCTATCTGTGTCCTCTGATTATTATTCTTTCCGTCTTGGGACTCTGGTTTCAGGCAGTGGTGGGGTCTAGTTTATTGGGGATACTCTGATACCCCCCTCCCCATCATACACATCTGTCCGGCCACAGCTACTTCAACAACAACAAATGAAGTTTCAGCAATCAAGTGCAAAAAGTGGTGCAAACACAAGTACATTCTCTAAAGCGGCCGTAAAACAATGGCTGACTCTCAAACAGATAAGAACATAAAACATCCTTTTAATCACATTTATAAAAGGGAAAGTGAACGTTGTGTCAAAAAAACAACAACATACCGATCCGTATCTTTGCGCATTCTTTAGTGGTTGTACAGTAATTTGGAACCTTTTCTAATGGTTATACAGCGTATACCTGTGAATTATAGACTACACCACTGGTTTCAGGATTCTCATTACAGGCATTTGAATCTTTGACTTTCCCTTCAGGACTAGTTCTCCACATTAACTGCCGTTACAGGTTTTGCCTTAGACATATGGCCAAAATGGCGCCCCAGCATATTTCAGAATAGCATCAGCAGGGGACAAAAAAGGACAGATTTGACCTTCGAGCTGTATGCCTTCAGTGCTTTTTCACTGGTTCCTCTTGTGCACTTTCACCTCTTCTTCTTCAGCAGCAATGGAAGGAGAAGGTCTTGCGAGGGTTCTGTCTCCTCATGTATATCTTTTAACTTGATTGGAAATTGTTGATGTTACAACTCAACTGAGATCAGTTCCAATTTTCTAAGGCTTCAACTCATTCTGCAACTGCCAGAGATCATTTCAAGCAGCAGCATTTTTTGCTTCAGGAATTGCACTTCACACCTGTTGTCTCTCTGTGTCTGACGGGGGTAGGAGTCCTGTATTTAATCACTTTCAAATGCACTTGCTTTTTTTATTGGAAGTTACAACAGTACTCTGTCACTGTGCCATACAGTTTATCTAGTTTTTCTTTCTTTTTCTTCTTTTTTTTTTTTTTTTACAGATACTATGAAACTTCTCCCCTGACATTTACCATAGCTTCAGTAAGTCTCCTCATCACTGCATCCATTCGTCTGGACAGTCACATCTGCTTTCTTTTTCGCTCATCCATTTTTCGAACCTGAGAACAAAGTAAAACACAAAGTAAACATTAATTTAATTCATGTAACTAACTAATTTTGTTGTGGTCAGGGTGTGTTTTGTTTTAATCAACTTCACTTCACTTCATGCTCATTTTACAATAATCAGTTACCGTTAGAAAAAAAGGTTTTTACATTGCAGACAGAAAAAACAACCAAAATTCAGGATGAACTGTAAGAAGTTCAGCACAGGAAAAAATAAATAAATAAATAAATAAAAAAAGTGTAAAGTGCATGCAAGTCGGTTTAGTTAGAATAGTGTGAAGTATGAAGTAATGAGCAAATGACTTCTGGGCTGGTACTTATAGATCGTACATAGATATTGTACTTATGTATAGAAGTACTAGAAAGATATGATACATAAAATATGTGCTATATTATTTATAGATAGAACATATAGATAATGTGGTACTGGGCATCGTGGGAACAAGTAAAGAAGCAACTAGTTCCCATCATGTCTAGAAACGATCAGCCTCATCATGACACAGAAGGCCTTGCCCCTTTCTTGCTTTCATACTATGTCTCCACCTGGTGGCGGCGGTGGTTGTTGATGAACCTGTAGCTCACGTGTTTTTTCTTCGATGCACGGCAGCATCAGGCAAGACGGTGACCACGATTTTAATCCTAAAAATATATACTGTATACATTCTTTATAAAAATGAATTACTAGTTTTTGCATTGTTCTTAAACATTACAGACAATTAAGGGTTTTATTTAAAAAAACGGAGATGGATTTAAAAATAATAACAATATATATTACATATATGTATATATCAATATATTAATACACACATTTTGAGGCGTTTTTTTATGAAAAAAATATTTTTTAATGATGTGGATTTTGAACTTTAATCAATAAATTAATTTTTTTTTTCACACAGCACAATATATTTCAAAATTCATTCATTCATTCATTCATCTTCTATGCCCGCTTATTCCAATTCAGGGTCACGGGGGTCTGCTGGAGCCTATCCCAGCTGTCTTAGGGCGAAGGCAGGGTGACACCCTGGACAAGTCGCCAGTTCATCGCAGGGCCACATAGAAACAATCAACCATTCACACTCACATGCACACCTACGGACAATTTACAGTGTTCAATTGACCTCACATGCATGTTTTTGGACTGCAGGAGGAAGCCGGAGAACCCGGAGAGAACCCACGCAGACACGGGGAGAACATGCAAACTCCACACAGAAAGGTCACAGGCCCGGGCCCCGGAATCGAACCCACGACCTTCTTGCTGTGAGGCGGCAGCGCTAACCACTGCGCCACCGTGTCACCCTATATTTCAAAATAGACAGTAAATTCAAAACAAAAACAGTTGTTTTACCACACCAGAGAGTTTGTACCATAATAAATTACGTTAAAATTCACGACATGTAGCTGAGTGCCTCCTTCGGTAGGTCACTAGTTTCACATCACAACCACACAAACACCAGCCTGGGAGTTTTCAAGAAGAAACATGTTTCAGAACGTGAGCCCAGCTGACTTGATGTGTATACCCTTTCCCAGAATCAGAAACAACCTCAGCCAAACCGGAAGGTATCGCCAGCATCAAGCAAGCAGTTTTGTTTTCAGGTTGACAAATCATGTTGTCAGCACACACAAAAAAAAATCTCACTCAGTAGAGAACTGGCTGGTCGAGTACTGAAAAGAAATAATTGTATTTTTTTTGCTAAAAAAAAAAAAAGGGTTTAATGTTCTATGTTAATAAAAGAGCATAATGTCTTAAATTGTCAATTAAATGTATTTTCTTAAAAATATTGCAGCATCTGTTTAGGAAGCTGCAACTGTTGAGAGACTGCTTGAGATTTTTCCTGGATCAAGGCAATCGTCACAAGTGAATGGGGGAAAAAAAAGATCATTCTAAAATACCAAATAAACTCACACAATGAACTCATTATGAGAACAACCACAGTGGTTTATCGCTGTGAAAAGCATAAGGTGACTCTTGAGATGAATTCATTTCATTGTGATGAAGAAAATTTGAACCAAGTGACATTGTATAAGGTATGGTGGTGCAGTAGTTATTGAATCAGCAAGGAAAAGCTGGCTACTTGTCCAGTGTGACCCTGTCATCACCCTCAGACAACTGGGAGAGGATCCATCATTCATGTTGCAGAGAGTGCAGGAGAAGTGAAATGAATGAATTAATGAATGTATAAAAAGTGGCGACATGGTGGTGCAGTGCTTAGTGCTGTCGCCTCACAGCAAGAAGGTCGTGGGCTCAATTCCGGGCCCGGGACCTTTCTCTATGGAGTTGTAGGGGAGGAAATATCTAGGCACAAATACTAATATCTCCCCAACACGTATTCCGTCGTTCCGGTACTTAAGATGAGGATTTCAAAGTAAAGTACGTAATAATTGATTTAATCTGACTCCATTTGATAATAATAACTTTACTTTTGTATATCGGTTGAGAGAAAGACTTGATTACTAGTTAAGAATATAGACTCAATATGATTGAATTCTAGTGATTCCGACAGTAGTCTTCAGTTCAGGGATGGCTTACATACATTAACAAACTATTCAGTTTATTTATTTAACATGGAAGAATAGCCTGATGTCTGGGTTGGAGTATTCAGAGGTTATTGAACATGATACCCAATCTTATCTGTCCAACTCAGAGGTTAAGGGTTTGAATAATGTCCAGTGAAACTTACCATATAACTAAGGTCATTGGGATTCTGATTAATCCCTATCTTAGTTCAGTGATGGCAGATATAGACAAATCATTCAGTGACCTTCTTAACATAGAAGAACAGCCCAGACATCTAGGTTGAGATATTCAGAGGTTTATATAATCTAACTCAATAGTAGAAAAACATGATACTCAATCTTTTCTATTCAACTCAGAGGTAAAGAGTACAAGCATTACTTGGATACATTTACCATATAACTGAAGACTAAATCAACATTCAATGTCAGATAATTATCCACATAGAACAAAAATCTCAACAAGTTGATATTGAAGGGAAATGGATAACATACCAGTTTATTGCGACGTCCAGAGTAAAAATGCAACAAAATGTAACAGACCGGTTGTGTGAAAATGATGGTACGCAGACCAAGAAGAGGGAACAGGATCAGCCAAAAAGACCCCTCAGATTCTTGTTCCTTCTCTTAAATATCCTCCCAGAACAGACCTCTACCATGCATATTTAAAAGATTCAAATCGAATATATTCTTCCTCGGGAACCTTTTGGTCATCAGGGGTTATTTTCCACAGTAACAATAGATCACCAAGACCTTCACACCTCTCGCACTGAGTCTCACAACATTTCAAAGGAAAGTTATAAACAAAAGGCAGAGACAGTCCCCAAATGCACATCAAACAAACCCAAGGAGATACCTTTGGCCCTCGGGATTCCTTTCCGTGACATGTAAATCAAGTTAGTTAATTACAATGGGTGAAATTAACACAGTTGTAACCCCCGTCTGGGAAGAGCTTCCATTATTAGAGAAAACGCTTCAGGATGTGGATTTGACTGTCTTACAGAGTTTTTTTACATTTTCTACCTGTGTCTGTGTAGGTTCTCTCCAGCTTCCTCCCACAGTCCAAAAACATGCATGCGAGGTCAATTGGAAACTCTTAATTATCCATCGGTGTGTATGTGAGTGCGAGTTTGTCTTTGTTTGTGACCCTGTGATGAACTGGCCACTTGTCCAGGGTGTCACCCTGCTTTCGCCGTATGTCATTTTTATTATTTCCATAACAATGCAATTGCAATCTAATATACTTCAAAGGATTTATGAAGTTACTCTCTTAAGCTGGGAGCCTGTGGTGATTGTTTCGATGCATACAGCTTCAGCAGCGGCTTGCCAACCTGTTGTGGTTGCTGATGGGCGACACACCCTGAGACGACCTCCTGCTGAACCTTTAACCTCCACATATATTCAGACACAGTACATTTCACTCAATAAAGTCATTGTGATTCTTGTTTGTGTGTATGCATGTGAGTGAGTGAGTGAGTGAGTGAGACAGAGAGAGTGATAAGAAGAAAGTATATATTGAAAAACTGTCTGCATTCAACTAACTGGACTCAACTCACGGGCACTGAAAGTTCACCAAAACCTATACAGCCACTCTGATTGGCTGGAGCTGCTGCAGGGGTTTCATCCTTACCCCTTGCTTTGTGTGCCATCCTCTCAAACCCCAAAAGGAGAGACAAGGACTTTGAACATGTTCAACACCTCTAACAGCAGCGGTAAGATCGCCTCGCGAAAGCCTCACTTCAACCTTGATGATAAGTCTAAGAATTACTGATGGAAAATATGAACTGACTCAAGCTGCAGCACTTGCATGATCAATATTTTGTCTTGAAGGCAGCGTATCATGAGGTTCGCTCTTTGAAACTGAGGTTAGGATTTACCAGTGGTCGGGCTTTGCTCAGAGTGACTCACATGGTTGTGTTGAAATCTCATCAGCTGATTGGAAAGACAATGCTCCTAAGCCAAATAACTGCATTTGAAATAACACACATCTATAGAAAAAAAACTTCATATTTTAAAGTGAAAGCTGCTCATGGATCCCACTATGGCATCAAAGTGACCTTTGAAATTTAACTGCTCAGATCTGAGATGATCTGATATCTAAAATTCTTCTGAGTAGTGTAACCCAAAAAAATACATATATCTTCTCAAAGAACAAGAAAACAGCATGCATTTTTGAAGATGATAATAATAATAATAATAATAATAATAATAATAATAATAATAATAATAATAATTATAATAATTATAATAATAATAATAATAATAGAATTTAAATAATAAAGTTTAAAACTGTCCAAAAAAATTATCAAATTTCTTTTGAATGTTTTAATTTTTGGCACTACTCAATAGAAAGACCAATGGGAACAAATGAAGTTTTGACACAGAAATATGACAGTGGGTCAAGAACTCGAAAGAACGGCCAAAAACTGTTCAGTGAAGCCGTTTGTCAATGGTTTATGGACCCAAGAGGAGCACTAAATTTACTAAAAAGAAGATTACTAAATTAAGAAAATGCAGACTTTTTTTTTTTTTAATTGCCAAATGATTTTTTATTACATTTTTTATTTATTTATTTTAAATATGAATTACATGTTTTGGCATTGCTATTGTTGACGTTATGGGCACAAGCTATTTTGGTTGATGGTACTAAACCTTAACAGTATAACAAAAAAGTTTCTTAAAATTAACAAATCATTTGGAACATGAGCGACGAAGGTGATCAGTCAGTGGAGGATTAGTGAGCATTATTTATTTTAAGTAACAAAGGTTTTTGGTCATAAGCGTAAAAGAACACACACAAAAGTTAATTCTGCATTCATGTCTAAATAACTGAATATTTACTGCAAATAACAATATAATTTTGCATAGAGCATGAAAGTAACACCTTGTTGTTGTTCCTTTCTTATTAACAACATTAATGAAATAGTGTGAAGTGGGGAAGACCCGTGTCATCAGGTGGCTCAATGGCTCGAGTCTGTTTCTTCCCTCTTTTCCTTCAGCTGTCTCAAAACTATTCAAACAAATTGGTGTGTTCCTCTTATGTAAATGTTGGTTAAAATTTGGTTTTGGTATTAGAAGTATTTTAGTTTGGAACTTAGCATTGTTTCACTTATTGCAGTTAATATTACGAGTCTTCTTCACAACGATTCTTTTCTTACTGCGCAATTTTACTGATTTAAAGGCTTTTGTGGTGCCCATCAATTGACAAATCTAAACTTGTTCTTATTTATTAACTTCAGAAATAATAAAATGAATATCAAACAGAATAGCCTCAGTCCTATGCTAGTAGTAGTAGTAAAGTAAGTAGTATAGTAGTATAGTAGTATAGTTATATGGCCTCTTACCCACCGAGAGATTCTCTGAATGCGTCTTCAAGGGTTGAGCTGAAAAAAAGAAATGCCTATTTAATATTTCCAGCAGTCTGATGCCGTGAGTCTGAAGTTAAAATGGTGCGTGGTGTTTCTGAAAACATCTCATAAAGGCTGCTGGCACGCGACACTGACTGATCTGTGGAGCCCGTGGGCTTCCCGCCGCCAACGGGCCACAGCCAGTCACGCAACATGTCGACCACACTGAGTCAAAATTGACGGCTGCTCCCTCAGAGTGAGAGACAGGCTGAAGAGTCGTAATTTGACTGAAAGTAGAATTCTGTTTGAAATCTCTCTGTATCGTATGGCTCCTGAGACAATGATGGCATTTAATGCTCGCACGAACACTCTGAGCTGTGACGCCCTATAAACTTAGTTTTCTTCATAGGATAAAGGTTTTATCCAAAAGCCCAAAATGACTTGCTTCATTTTATTAACTTGAAAATTAATGATTTCTTTTAAAAATACACTAAAATGCTTTTCATTTTGCAAGGACCATATTTTCAAGTGGAAACATGTAAAACAGAAAAAGAGAGCAGTATTGGGAAATTAATTATAATATGCACTACAAATCATAACGATACACACATAGTACATGTAGAAAATAAATTAAAAAAAAAAAAACATCTTTGTTTGTTGATGTACTGTATCTTTTTTCATATGTATTTCTTATGTATGCATTTAACATGTATAATGTATGTCTGACTTGATGACTTAATTCTAGTCTTAGGGAAACAAGACACTCAAAAGAAAATATTTAATGTACAACTAACCCTAATCCTAGGACAGTATGAACAAGTTGATATACGTTGACTATCAATATGAACGTTGGTGAGGATTTGCTGTCCCCGAATTCATAGTAATGGCAACAGGCCGACTGTTATAAGGTCACACTGAAAACATTTAATAAATTCAAACAACTACAGCAACAATTAGAATCAGGCATCTACTTATTGACCCCGCTGTGTGAGTCATGGTCTCACCCCTGCCACCCCCCCAAGGAAAAGAATCTGTGTCCGCCACTGCAAAATCCCCCAAATGAAATAACCAAGCAGTTAGTCACACTGCCTCACATATGTCCATAAACAAAACTTGTTTTTATCCCATCCTCAAGTGATGGCGCACGCCTACTCCGACGACTACTACACCACGGACGACTACAACTCCTCCTACACTGACCTGGCCTCTGACTGGTGTGAGGCCACCGACGAGCAGGAGCTGGCCATCAAGGTGTTCCAGAAGTGCGTCTTCTGCGTGGTCTTCCTGCTGGGCGTGGCGGGCAACGGCCTCGTCATCGTCACCTTCGCAGCCTACCGCCGCGACCGCCTGCGCTCCACCACCGACGTCTTCCTCTTCCACCTGGCGCTGGCGGACCTGCTGCTGCTCCTCACGCTGCCCCTGCAGGCCGCCGACACCCACCAGGGCTGGGTGCTGCCCGTCGCCCTCTGCAAGGCCACGCGGGCCACCTACGCCATCAACACCTACAGCGGCCTCCTGCTGCTGGCCTGCATCAGCGTCGACCGCTACCTGGTGGTGGTGCGCGCCCGCCAGATGCTGCGCCTGCGCCGGCAGATGCTGCCAGTCGGCATGGCGGCCGCTGCCGCCGTCTGGCTGGCCGCCGTCCTCCTCAGCCTGCCGGACATCCTCTTTTCGGGCGTCACGCGCACCGGGGACAACTTGTTCTGCGGCCTGCTGAGGAGTGGGGGGGTGAAGGCGGCCGCCAACGGGGCCGTCATCGGCGTCTTCGCCCTGTCGCTCTCGGTGATGGTGACGTGCTACTCCCTGATCACCAGGGTGCTCCACGAGGGGCACTCCCAGCACCAGCACCAGCAGCAGCAGCAGCGACGGAAGCAGTGGCGCCGGCAGCGCACCCTGAGGCTGATGCTGTGCCTGGTGCTGGTCTTCCTGCTCTTCCAGCTGCCGTACACGCTGGTGCTGTCCCGCACGATGGCCGGGAACTTCTGCGGCCCGCTGCTCGAGTACGTCACCTGCACGCTGGCCTACGCCCGCTGCTGCATCAACCCCGTGCTGTACGCGCTGGTGGGCGTACGCTTCCGGAGCGACGTCTTGCGACTCCTGCGCGGTTCGGCCCGTCTGTGCGGGTTTGATGGGGCCCAGCTGACAGCCAGCTCGGTGACCCCTTCCTCCCCGACGTCACCGTCCTCTTAGCTAGCTCTCCAACCAGCCTCACACCGAGGTCCCCTGGATTCAGTTAAAAATTGGTATTAGTACAAGAATTGGTACAAAAAAAAGTAACAAAAAGTTTTTCTGCAGCTTTAGCCATAGTTTTCACTTCAATATGTCTAAATGCTCACACCATTGTTGCATTATTCCAACCTTTGACCATTCATCTAGTTGGGCAATTTCTCTGTGCCATTTTGGTTGCGCTGGATAGTTTTTCTGTTACCTTTTTTATGTAGAGTAACACGGGCTGTTACGGTTCCTCCATTTTCACCCTTGAGTCTGCAGTCACACCCCACAAAAATCTCCGACAGCCATTTATGTTGTTCTGTTTGCGTCATCATACTTTCATGTAGAAATCAAGTCAAGCATTTGTTAGTAGTCGAGTCAGTACAGCTTTTCAGTAGATGAAAAATTGGTTTGTTTTTCAGTACATGCACATGGCGGAAAGTATGACTGTTTCATGCAAACTTTTCCACGTTGCTTTCAGAGCAAAAAGGTACCAAAAGTGAAAGGTTTCTCTGTAGAGTCTTAGAGAGCATGAGGTATCTGAATCTAGATCTTCCTATGAATCAACTCTTGAAGACTATGATGACCTTAACCGGAACCACCGCAAGCATTCTCAGGCATATCTTGTGTTTAGAGCGTCGACATTCATAGGCAATAAGTTGGTGAAATGATGACTGGAATGACAACTGTTGTTTGAATTGTAATACTGTGACTGTGATTTATTTACTTGATTTATTTCCAAGTAAATTGAAGGTTAATGGAATTTGAAGATAGACTGTTGACAGACCCAGAAGCTGTTACTCAGGCATGTGACGCTAGCGCACAAGTTCACAGTTCCATGGTTCGTACAGAGTTGTTAATTCATTCATCTTCCATACCCGCTTATTCCCGAGCTCAGGGTCACGGGGGTCTGCTGGAGCCTATCCCAGCTGTCATAGGGCGAAGGCAGGGTCCACCCTGCATTTATTTCAATTCAGGTCTTAATTTTACACCCTGATTGGTTTACTGTCTATACGTAGAGCAAAAATTAGTAAAAACGAAAGTAAAATGTCTGCGTGCTTTGTTTTTTGCTTTTTTTCCCTCAATAAATACTTTGTTAAATTCTAACATGATTGTTTGTTACCTTCAATTAAACTTTTTTCGTCACATTTAAAAAAACAATAACTAACAATTGACCTACCAGTCTAGTTATTATGACCTATACGACCTAAACCTAATCTAAAAAAATAAATAAATAAATAAATAAAATAATTTATGGTAGTGCTGACTCAAATAAATTCAATCCTGCCTGGTGTTCTTCGCTTACTATATGCGAGTAACTGTCTTAGTTACCGTTGAAACCTTTAGAAAGAAAAATGCATAAATGTAAATTAGTCTGGTCAGAGGTTTACAGTATAGAAGTGAGTAACAGGATTCTGCAGACTTATTCAGCTTCATGAAAGTTCACAGTAAAAAGACTAAACTTTTAAAACAAATGTCAAGTTAACTAATATCTACCTAACTATACCTAACACCTTTAAAGTTTGCGATTTGTAGAAAATAAATTCATTTACGTATAACAGTGACCATAGAAAATGTGGAATCAGTTCATACCTACCTACGCGAGTCTCAGATCTACTGCAGCAGTATCATGTTTGATCGCTAGATGTCAGCCTGGTGCAGAAGCACGATATTACTGTCTGTACATGACGTGTAACTGCGGCGTGGGCACAAAGTATATTTTGGTTGGGTTAGTATAGAATTGGATGGAAGAACTTTGCCAGGAAAAGGGACTTAAAAGCATTACAAGGGCAATATATATATATATATATGTATAGCTCCTTAAACTTGTTTCGGTAGTTAAACATCCACAACAAGTCAACAATAGATCAGATTCTTGTCTTACATTATTGTTTGCATTAGTAATTAATCAAACTACGACATTTTTAATCGATTAATTAATTTAACCAAACAATTCCAATTACTTGAGCGTAGGTGGAGGTGGAGAGGTAGAGGTAACATCCAGTCTCACTCATCAACTTCCACCTCCCCCTCTGCTGGTCACACTTGACTACGTCCGCTTTGCTGCAGACCAGGTGTGTTCAGGTATCAGTAAGGCCCTCGTGAATTATTCACCGCAGCCTTCCAGTAACACACTCGCAGCAGCTTATGTCACCGCTGCACCCCAACTTATGATTCCGATTATGAGTGTGATCCTCTTTGGGAGCATTATGATGCAACGTGTTGCTGAATACAGTTAGTGTTGAAAGCATCACTAAAACACTTGAGTTGTCTTCCCTCATTCAGCTCTGACAGGACGCAGAATGGATGGCCGTCACTTCCCAGAGTCAGAAACGTCACTTGCGGTGGCATCAGTGAACATCGGTGCGGCACAAATGATTCAGAATCAAGTTGTCAAGCGATTAGTTCGGTGTTTGCTTTCCATCTGTTGACAGCCGAAGCTCTCATTCTCGGGTAGATGCATGGCTGCTCTCTGTTGTGAAAGAAAGTAGTCCCTCCGGTAAGCTGCAGCCTACAAGGTGTGTGTATTGTTAGAAGTAAGCGGGTTAGGGATTTCTGAAAAGAGGCATTGCTGTAGAGTTTTTCAAATACTTGAGCTCCATTCTGCTCCGTTGAACAGAAGAGAAACATCAGTGCAACACTGTTGCATTTGGCTTTTGTTGGAATTCATTATTTTTCCAGACGTCTGCATCATTGTAACTATAAGTCAGAGTTTTGCCTCAGCGGATTACATGAGAAAATTCCCTGGTCCTGATACATGGAGGCACTAAGGCCCAGTTAGCGCCTCTCTGTCAGTGCCTGCTGCTGCTGCGTTCTCTCTCTCTCTCTCTCTCTCTCTCTCTCTCCCTCCCTCTCTCTCTCTCTCTCTCTCTCTCTCTCTCAGTCAGTCAGTCTCTGTTTGGGATAGTCGCACCAGCATTTGGATCGCTGCTTTTTTCCTCCTCCTCCTCTGGATGTGCGCGTCAGACTCCTGGTGACTGCCAGCACGCAGAAGCAAGATGAAGAGCTTCTGCCGACTACCTGCGTGCCCCGTCACCTGAGGGGTGATGCCCCCTGTGGAGGAGTTTCCTGCTGAGTTTTTCCTCTCCCAGAAATCCCCCACCTACTCCCCTCGCTTATTTCTCGCCACCTTTCCTCGAGCTCCCCACTCACTCTCACTCTCCTCCCATTCAGCCTTCGCTCAGCTGTCACTGCGTCTGTCACCCTCAGGATATCCCCTTCCCCCTGTGTCGGGTTTCATAATGCACCAAGATCTCGCTCGCAGTCAGACTGCTGCTTTATTCCAGGAGAGAGCTTCAGCATGGATCCAGTCAGGACTGACAGGCTGTATATTGACTCTGACTAACTAGATAGGGTTATTTCAAACAAACAAACAAACAACAAGAAACAACTTTTTGGACTCATGGGGAACGCTGCAGGAAGTGAGGAGGTACCTCAGGGGAAGGAGGGGAAGCCGGTGATGGCCTCCACGGGCTCCAAGGGACCAACCAAGAGCCCGAAACTCCCCATGCCCCCTGAGGAGGAGCTGGAGAAACGGTTCAGCGATGTGCTGGTGAGTGTGTGACATCATGCTCAGCCTTGCAGCTTCAGTTTTCACACTTAAAAATATAGGAATTTGGAGTATGACGGTCCTGAGCACGTCCTCAGGTTGAGCTCACTTGCAGTGCCAGGTACACAAAGCCACCGTGGAGGGATACATAAGAGTTCCATTATGCTGGAGCTTAAAGCAGCATTAAGCTGGAACAGTGTGCATGTGTGTGTGAAAGTTTTCGTCCATCTGCAGTCCAACCTACTTTTCTATTCCTTCAATTCATTTCTGGAGAAGCTTACAAATGATCAGAAGAGGTTTCCGTCATTGTGGTCCGACTCAGAGTTCTGCAAACATCTCCGACTGCCTTTCACTTTACCAGTTTTTTTTGTTTCACTTCTTTTTAGTTTTGCTATAAGTGTAAAAGTCAATTTGGGACATTTCACAGCAACAATCAACATGTTGATGTGTGTCAACAGGAACACATGGCTGTGATGTTCCAGCCACTTCATACCTTTGGTTACGAAAGCAAACCAACAGTCGAGTTTTCTTCTACAGAAATCACAAGATTGTTTATTAGCTTCTCTAATGAATCTTCATATTCCATATAGCGGTGGCCTTTTCTGTGACTCCAGGCCTTTTTTTTTTGCCCAAATGGCATTCCTCAAGCATGAATTGACTTCCTGGCCATGACTTTAGCGAGCTCTTCACTGACTCATGGCAATGACGTCTGCCAGTGGGACTCTGGAGGTCAGACACCGAAAATGCAGACTTGTTATTATAGGAGCCAGTGTTCCACCTGTCGGGAGGAATGCCTGGACGTTAAATATGTATTCCAGGCGCACCTAAATAGCCCTTTACGCCAATTACTCTAAATGTGTTGCGCCAAAGTCTGAGAGCACACACTGTGTGTGTGTAACCCGGATTTGAACGTATACCACCAACCACAGCCAGGCACAACTGTTAGCCCAGGAGAGGGAAGGATTGAAGTGCGACGCCGGAGTTATGTTGAGTATGTGACCAGACCACTTGGTGTGCGATGGAGCTGCATTCCTGCCATCAATCTTCTCTGACCTTATCATCACAACTCTGAGCTTGCTGAAACCGTGCAACATTGTGTTAGACAAAGAGGCGGCTTGCCAACATTGAGCGTGCTCACATCAATGGCTTCCACAATCCTCCAGATTCCAATAATGCCAAGATTATATGCGTCAACTTGATTTGGTTTCCCTATAAATTCCCTATAAATTCAGAAACAGAAATAAATTACATTTAGTAATTAGGTAAATGTAAGCATTGTGTAAGGCTAAAAGCAAAAACGACAACGTCGTACATTCAAGTTTTGCACCAAGAAAGTGTGTTCTGTTGGAGCTCACTGCAGGATGTGCTGGCTTTGGGTGTTCAGAAGCTGCAGTGGGAAAACATTCATCACTCTGCAGCAGTCGAACTGCATCAAATGTGGCTTCACACAGCGTCGGCAAATCCCACCAAACAGAACCACCCCACCCCACTCCAGACACTGAAACTCACACCCCTTATGTTCTGCTGAGTCAGCTTGCTGCAAAATGTAGAAGACGATGATCTCTCACCTGGCAGTTATGGTGTCCACACAATGTTTTGCACGTTTCCTTCAACAGGCAGCACTTGACTGGTCCGGAATATGAAATATTGCAAATTTGTAATTTCAGGTTCTGTGTTTATGGGGAGAAGGAGGCAAGAAACGCGCGGTCAGCAGTTCTTCTTGTTAGGCATATTTAATCAGGTTTCTAATTATGTCCTGATGAATCAGTTATGTTTCATCAGAGACCACATCACTCACGGATAATACATATCAATAAGTTGCACTACATTGTGGCAGAAGGTTTTCATGGTTATTCTTTAGCTTAACACCAGATGTACCTCTAGAGCAAACAAAACCAGGACATTTTAAAGAGGCGACACATTGATCAGTCAGGCCTGATTGATCACATCCAGCCTTGCAACAACATTGATTCGCTGTGCCCCCCCCTCTCTCTCTCTCTCTCTCTCGCTCACTCACCCACAAGCAAACACACACGCACACACTCTGGAAATGTGTCCACTGCAGGAAGTGATCAATTAGATGTGCACCATGTTCTTCTAATATTTCTAGAGAGAGACTGTGGATGTGTGTGTGTGTGTGTGTGTGTGTGTGTGTGTGTGTGTGTGTGTGTGTGTGCATGCATGTGTCCTTATTAGTTCAGCTGATGTCTGTGGAATAGACCCAATGAAACATTATGCAGTCGGTAAGCTGCAAAACATGTGTGTGTGTGTGTGTGTGTGTGTGTGTGTGTGTGTGTGTGTGTGTGTGTGTGTGTGTGTGTGTGTGTGAGCTCAGACTTGTTTCATTAACATTCTCTGTCCTTCACATGAGCTGACTCCGGAGTTCCAGTTTGTGCAGGAATCCAGAGGAAAACAAAATAACATTTCAGGCTGTTAATTTAATCAGAGGTTTGGGAGGAGTTGCTGCATGAGCAACACAATTGCAGCCAGTGTTCATTACGCGTTCCTTTTGTTTGCAGCAGTTTGACTTAGTGTAGATTACAAGTTTCAACAAGGTTTGTTTTAGCTTTTATGACAGATTTGCATTAAGAAAAGTAAAACAGAATGTTTTTTTCAGAATGTAGTTTTAACATATATGCTCTGGTTTTTGTGAATATAGCAGGGTTGTTTTTTTTTTTTTGACTTTTGACAACATAATGAACATAGTTTTTTGTAAATGTTGAGAGAAGCTGCCATCATAGACATTTGTGACCATCATATAATTTAGAACTGTTTGTCTAAAAATAGCAGCATTTTAGGACAGTTGTCAAGACTAGTTTAAGAATGGTTGGTTGTAATACGCTCTGTTTTGGTGTTGTTGCTCTAAACTGGTTCAGTGTGAGCTAAGTGCGAGCTTGCACAATGATGCTTCCTCTCTGTTGTTGTGTTGTGACAACAGACTGCTGATAATGAACGGTGATAAACTCTGACCCAGGCTGAGAGCCGGTTGTGTGAGTCACCACTGACGTTTATGTGAAGGCTTCAAGGTACTGCTGGATGTCCTTCATCCCAGTTCTCTCAGACTAGTTCAGAAATAAAAAGTTATTCCAATTATTTCTCAAACAAGTTAAATTTGTTTTTTTTTTTAGTAATATTTGCATTTCATAGGAGATTTTAATGAAATCAGCTTGACGAGTGTCCTACCCAGATTTCATAGAAACTTCGATATTACACCAAGCAAAAGAAGTTAATACACTGCCTTCCCTGGAGTGTGTCAGATCCATCTGTCGCTCCAACTTGGAAAATCTAATCACGTATCCCTGCTTCCAACACCAGTTCACAAAGCCCTCATTATAGCCCTTACAAAGCACAGTACAGGACAGAGCAGTGCTGGACTGAAGAGACGGCATCATCAAGGTGTTTCCAAGTCACCACGCGTGAGCGTCACACAACCAAAATGCCATTACAAGACATTGGTATGGACAATACAACCACTTAGGCGAATGTTCGTATGTTCTCATTTCTGCCCATTAATTGTCAACCCAGCAAGAGCACTCACCTCTGTGGAGCAGGAGGTGGCGCTACAACACATCTGTGCTAACTTTTCTTTCTTTCTTTGACTCGTGTGATGCAGCAGGTTTCATTTCATGTCCTATTTTCAGAACACGATGAACCTTCCTGCCGACAAGGTGAAGCTCCTCAGTCAGTACGACAGCGAGAAGAAGTGGGATCTGATCTGTGACCAGGTTTGTCCGCTCTCCATCTACTACAAGAAGGCCATGGTGACTTAACAGTGATGCTCCCAAGAGGAGGCTCATAAATACTGAACATGTCTGTTTTAAGATGTGTTTAAAAAAAAAAGTGTTAAATGCAAATTGTAACACATTGGAGAGACTCATTTTAAGACTTTGTTTGCCCAAAAGGTTTAGAATTTTCAGACGCAGTGAGGAAGGACTCAATGACTGTGTGTGTGTGTGTGTGTGTGGGTGTGTGTGCGCGCACGCGTGGGAGTGAGTGAAACCACTGCAGTAGTCTCTGAGGGTGTTAAGATCAACCTCATTTGCATTGGAAATACTGTGTAATCACTGTGCTTTCTCACTGCTGCTTTGCAATCAAATATGATTAGTACTCTCTCTCACTTTCTGTGTGTGCCTGTGTGTGTGTGTGTTTTCCGCACCATTAGGAGAGGTTTCAGGTGAAGAACCCTCCATCTGCCTACTTGGAGAAGCTGAGGAATGTTCTGGATCACGGCGGTGGTAGAAAGGTTCAATATGTGTGCACATGGACTCTGTTCTTGTATTTACAGCAAGTCAGGGTAAAGAGTGGGTGTGGCAGCTCTTCTGCAGTGACAGTGAATCGTGAGATGCAGCCTGAAAGAAAATGTACAGTTGCCACACAGTTTTTTTTTTAAAGGATGTTTTTTTAAAAGTGTTTCACATTGTTGGACATGAATAATATCAAACATCCAGGTGGGAGGATTTTTTTTTCTTTCACACTGCAGGCAGAAACAGATATTGTTTCCAAACCAGTTAGAACATCTCCACTATTATTAAATTATGAAATTGCCTAGAATTGGAGACTTTCAAAAGATAAAAGTAAGTCATTTACTGACCTTCGTGCTTGTGTCCTGTCAGTTTAAGAGACGCGTCCAGGAATCTACCCAGGTCCTCCGAGAGCTGGAAATCTCCCTGAGGACCAATCACATTGGGTCAGTCACCCAAATGGCGCACAAACTGATCTTCAGTTGCATTCAACTGTCAAAGTGTATTCAACAGTTAAACTTGGTTTATGTTGGAATGCAGATTTTTTGATGCATTATTGTGTGAATCACAGTCAAGGTCATTTGGTTGACTTGTTGTGTGTCTGCAGCTGGGCTCAAGAATTTCTTAACAGTGAGAATCGAGGGTTGGACGTGCTGGTGGATTATCTGTCTGCTGCCCACAGCTCTGTCTCGTAGGTATCTGCTTGAAACTGAGGCTATCTTCTGTCCTCCACACCTCCTGATTGAATCAAACTATTTCACTTTCAATCCCAGGCTGGACGTAGAGGGTGTGGACAGCAGCACGCCGCCGCCAACAGACAGACACAGAACCCTTGAGAAGTCACCTGAAGATCTGAACAGAAGTGCCAGTAACTCCCCAAGAACGGTCAAGGCCAAGACCCTCACTGTTAGGTGAGTGTGTCCATGTGCGCGTACGTGCATGTGTCTGTTACTTCTTGCCTGCTGTCACAGGAGCAGGAGTTTCCTGTTTTTCAAGAGCTTTTTGGTTTTTGACATTTTTTGCTTCCTCCCACAATCCAAAAAATGCATGTGAGGTAAATTGTCCATAGGTGTGTATGTGAGTGAATGGTTGTTTATCTTTGTCCCCATGTAGCCCCTGCAATGATGTCACCCTGCCTTTGCCCTATGACAGCTGGGATAGGCTCCAGCAGACCCCGCTACCCTGAGTGCAGGAAGAAGCGGGTGTTTAAAATGGATGGATGGAACTTTACTCATGTGTTTTTCTTAAGTGTGATACTGATATTCACTTCCAAGTGAATTATGATTATTTTAAAGTAATTTTTAGTGTTTTTTTCTTTCCCAAAAATACCTTTATATATGTTTACAATTCATTGCTGTGTAGACCACCAGCACCACTGACACAACTCATCCAGATGTCCTGGTATATCGTGCTATATAACTCTAGTATGTTCCTGTATGAAACTCAGTTGCAAGAACAGATGAACACTGAACACTTTGGTTGCCAAGACCAAACCTTCTTGCATGAACTCTCCAGCTTTTCACAGGAGCAAAGGTCAGCTGCCATGATAAGGATATCATGACATGCCTGCAGCAGCAATGCAGACATGCTACAGCCATAATGGTTAATATGAATATGATGGCTATATGGGGCTGTATGCAATCTTTCTTGACGGTACAGAAAGTGAACAAATCTACCAGCTCTGGACCACCATCCCTGAAGTGTTTTACCTTGATGCATCCCATCCCATGGGGCTAGAATGTGTGGCAGCGTGGTAGCACTCAGGTCGTAAGACCGGTCTTGGCCTTGACACCTTTTGGTCTTGTCTCCATCTTGAGGGGACTTCAAAAAACCAGACAAGCTGGTCCCACATCATTATACGCAACCTTCTTTAAATGCCTGCTTGTTTCCAGCTCTTCTCGTCATGAGCTGAGTGACCTCTTTCACCTGCTGCAACAAAATGCTTTCATCCTACAATTAATGCAAGCGGTAGAGTCCAGTCGAATCTCACACTTTATTGGCCTTAGTCTTGAGTTGATCTAGGCAATGATGCTGGCAGTCTTGTCTTAGTGTCAGTTAAGGTGGTCTTGACAAAATAATTTATGAGCGGTTGCAATTTATTTCATTGGGAAGTTACAGCGTCCAGCAGGACTGACCCTGGACACTTAAGCGACGTCACTCTGTAATGCCACCAGGGTGAGGAGGCACAGATGTGTCCGTAACAGGGTTCAAGACTGCTCTGTCCTTCAGAATCCGTGTATCTTTGACAGTGTAGTGTATGAACAGATCCCCTGACAGGACTGGATCATTTTTGGGGGGTTTCAACTCCATATCTGCTCCCCCTCAGTCTTGACTTGGTCTTAGTCTTGGTTGAAATGGGGTTGCCTTCATCACTACTCGCAGGGCATCCAGGGTTAGAACAGTGTTGGTATACATACAGTACTTGAACTGCGCATGCACAACAGGAATATTTAACAATCCGTTCATCTTTATGTGCGGCCTTCTGGCAGTGAGCAGTGATGGAATGAAAGGTGTTGCTTTGCCTTGAGTGCATACCACGTCAGCAACCACAAACCTGACGGCTCTGCCTCTGTCACAGGAAACCACTGTGGAACTCTCGAGTCGTGACGCCCACAGACGATGTCCACCTCTGCATCATGTGTTTACGAGCCATCATGAACTACCAGGTATCACAAACAGCGCACACACATTCCCCAGAACTCACATGACAACCACAGTGTTTTATGAACACCACGTTTGCCTGTTAAAAGAAAGAAATTATTTTTTGGGGGTGTAAAAGTTAGGAACAAATGATAAAGCACATCAAATGGAAAATTGCCAAATTAATACATTTTTATAATTAAGAAGTTTGAAAACATTTATTTAAAAATACAATAAAATATCATAACATATTTCTATATGTTATTAAACTGACTTTTTTTTCTCCACAATGTTTTCATTTTTAATTTGTAAATTCTTGTGGTAGTAAAGTATTGAATGTTTTTCCAAAAATACGTTGTCATTACGAATTATTACGATGTGTGAGTCAGATGGACTGTCAAACGAGTATCAATTCTCACGATGTTGTAGTCTAAAATTCATTTCATTTACTTCAAATTTTGATGAATTCAAGATGATGAATGATGAATGATGGATGATTATATTTTAAATGCAGAAACACAGATATCACCATCAGTCATGTGACTTCCTGTTCAAGACTTTAAACATCTGTGTGTCTTTAGACTGGGTTCAACCTCGTGATGAAGCATCCCTGCTGTGTGAACGAGATCACGCTCAGCCTGAACAACAGGAACCCGCGGTGAGGCACTGACACACCCACGCTACTGACACCTCACACGACTTTCACAGTAAAAGCCATAAATGCACCTGTGTGTTCTCAGGACCAAAGCTCTGGTTCTGGAGCTGCTGGCAGCGGTCTGCCTGGTGAGGGGGGGCCATGACATCATTCTATCGGCCTTCGACAACTTCAAAGAGGTTCTTACTAGCTTTTGGGGATCTCCAGTCAGACCATGTGATGGAGCTGCTTCCTGTTCTTTTACAAAATTGTTCAAACTGAATATGAAAGAGGTGTCGCCAAAGTAGCTTGGGGCTATGACTACATAGAAGCCACTAAAAATGGAAAGGCCGTTCCTTTGAGACCCGACATTTACATAATGAGAACGGTGTGGTCTCCTGGTGCAGACACTGGTATAATAATATATCTGAGAAGAACAACGACTGGGAGATGCAATGTTTGCCTGCGCATGAGATGCCCCACAAAGCAATGAGTGAACAACAAAACAAGACAATGAAAGTAAGGATATGCATTAAAACAGGAACGCCTTCCCATAAGACCGGAAAGATCACAATAGTGGTGAAACATGTCGACATTAACACTGGCAGGAGATGGGAATCCAATAGAAATCTTAACCTACCCTCCAAAAAGCTACACTACACCACAACCCTTGCTTATAGGAAAATTCTGTGTCTGTATGTGTCCACGTGCGATAACCAGGTGATGGATGGAGCACCAGATGTAGCACAAACTGGCGAGAAGTCAGGTTGATATACTGCATCATTGAGTTTATAATTCAACATGTGAAAGAATAGATGTGGACAACACGTTGGTGCAGTCGTGGTGCAAAGGTTGGTTAAGGTTGTGGGTTTGATTCCTACCTGTGACCCTTTAAGTTACCAGGCAACTACTTCTACAGGTGTGAGTGTAGATGGTTGCTTGAGTCTTTGAAGTTGGTCAGCAGAGCCTGAGTTAATGGATGGATGATATATGGATGGATGGATGGATGGAGAGATGGATGGACAGATGAATGCTGTTTCTCTTTTCAGCACAGCTGCCTTGTGTCCATTTAGAGAGCACAACAGGTCACTGTTCTAGCTTCATCATCAGGATTCAGTAAGTTTTAGCAATATGCTGTGTAATCTAATTTTGGTTGATGTGTTTCAGGTGTGCGGAGAGAAAAACAGATTTGAGAAGCTGATGGAGTTTTTCTGCAAGGAAGACAAGAACATTGATTTCATGGTATATCTCTTTAAAACACTTAAAGTCAAAAAACCTTTACTTCCCGTGTACGTGATTAATGTTACATTAGATTTGGGACTGGGATGATCAATTTTTGACTGTATATATACCATTAAGTTTGTTAGACTTCAGGAAGAACACATTTTGCTGTGTAACAGGTCGAGTGGCAACGACAGTTGATGCGTCATCAAAAGTGCATATGTTAGGGATTGTGCTGACCTGCAAGGTTGGAATTGAAATGCTCCTTTGGCTGCTGACACCATGTTAAACATAGTGTACAGCAGCAAATGATTTATATGATGAATTGATGCTAATGGTATCATACTTGAATGTCATGAGCTTAGTTTGTCAGTTGACATTGCACACAGTACCTATATGGTCCCTTAAATCCTTGTTTGCAAGTGTAGGGTTCACACCTATTTGATGATAAAACAAAACAAAAAACATTCTAACTTGCACCTTGCTGTGTGTCCACTAGGTGGCCTGCATGCAGTTCATCAACATCGTAGTTCACTCTGTGGAAAACATGAACTTCAGGGTCCATCTGCAGTACGAGTTCAGTCGCCAGGGGCTGGACGAATACCTGGAGGTAAAAAATAATATAAAATAAAATAAAAGACGTCCATTTGTTCCATTTTGTGTTATTGTTTAACAACACTGTGAATTAAAAAAAAAAAAAAAATCTTACTTTTTTGTGTGCAGACACTGAAGTTAACAGAGAGCGACCGGCTACTGGTGCAGATTCAGGCCTACCTGGACAACATGTTTGATGTTGGAGCCCTGCTGGAGGACGCAGAGACCAAGAACGCCCTGCTGGAGCATGTGGAAGAGCTGCAGGAGCACAACACTCAGGTAAGTGTACATACACAGACACAGACACACAGGTCCGGTGATTCTCTGTGATGGTGCGGGAGTAAAGATGAGTGTCGGTGTCTCAGCTGAACTCCAGGTTGCAGGAGAGCGAGAGGGAGACAATGGAGAAGGTCTCTGGATTGGAGAAGAAGCTCATTCAGACGTCCAAAGAGGTGGAGGTCCTCAAGGTAGAGTTCCTCATCCTAAGCCTCTTCTCTACTAAAATGATGGCGTTGTCACTGTGTTTTTTGAACGCGGGACGTCGCGCAATCGATCGGCATTTAGTCCCTTCCCTACGGACCAAAACCAGCTGGGTGTCATCCCCGCCGGCAAGGTGCACCCCCTCCGCTTTCACCGCAGAATGTGCCTATCTTCTTCTGGTCACCTTTCATTCTGAGTGACCCACCTCATTGGAGAAAAAAAATTATCATGAGATATGTAGAAACATGTGCTTTAATGTCAATTGAAAATTAACAAAAGTTGCAACAAAATATGGGTCCTTGAAGCCCCACGGTATTTAGCTCTTTATTGAAATGACTATTAAAACACTGGGGGGATGAATGAAATACAGCTATTTTGATACTTTGCTCAAGTTCGGATTCAAAAACTTGAGAAAACAACCAACGTAATGACTTTCCTCGATTCTGACTGGGCAAAGCCATTGTCAATCAACATTCCATCCTATAGGAATGTTGATGCACAGTTGCACTGGCGGCACACTAACAAGTCCAACCAGTCAAAGGCTCGTGTTTGTAGTGTCAACTTAATTTCAGGCAAGTTATCATTGATCAGCCCTTTCTGTTAGATTGCGCTGTAAAGCCTGGGGTGTACATGAATCATATGCTGCCTAAAGTTATTTTGTGCTGGACGAAGGTAGCTAGCTTGCAATTAGCAGTCGGCTAGCGCTCTTCTTGACAAACAAGCTAAATCAGGCAGAATATCATCATCGGCTAATACTAATTTTATAAGGTATTTCTCGCGGTCCGTAATGGACAAGGAAATCGCATATTCGGAAATATGTGGTTGAAAGACCGCGGGCATCCATGCAGGTTGCTTTAGCCGAAGTACTAACCCCATGCTGCGTGGGCATCCTTCCTAGGCTTGGAATGTTTGAATGCAACGAAAGGGTCTATTGAACAGTCAGTCAGAACAGCAAGAATAATTCCAGAAAATGTGGAAAAAATATATATTTTGTTTCTAAAGGCTAGCAGGATGTGACCTGTTCATTTTGTTTTATTTATTTTTTAAATATGAAATATATACGTACGCACGAATTATTATTTTTTTAAATAAAAATAAATTCATGAGGCAAACTCTAGAGGGCAGTGACATCCAGTCGGCCATGGTGTTGTTGCTGAGCTTGGTCACTTCCTGCTCCAGAATATATTAATAATATTATACACACACACACACACACACACACACACACACACACAACACAATTAGACGAGAAAACCCAATTATGAGCTTAGTCTGATTAAGCTCCGCATGCAAACGTAGTCACTGGTGTCTGTGCTGGGTCGTCAGGAGAGTCTGCAGGAGTCGTGCTCCCAGGTCACCCAGCTGCAGCAGAGGGAACGAGAGCGAGAGCTCCAGCGCGAGCGAGAGAGAGAACGGGAGAGAGAGCAGGAGCGCGCCACTCACCGCCTGATGGCGCTGCAGAGCCGAGTGAACGACCTGGTGGAGCAGGGCCTCCTCCGAATGGAGCAGTCCCCCTCGGGTGTTGTGGACCTCCAGGTGGTCCCTGTGGTCCAGCAGGGGCCACAGAAAGGTGGGTGCCGTCATGTGACTTTGTGTACTGTAGGATTTCTGGGGACAACTAAGAACTGCTTCCTGTATCTCTACAGCAGGAGACGAGGTCGACTCTGCAAATGCCTGCAGTGACTCCGCCCCTCCGCCGGAGACTCCGCCTCCTCTGCAGTCGGCTTCAGCGCAGCCTCCACCTGCTCCACCACCACCACCACCACCACCCTCCTCCTCCTCCTTTTCCCCCATCCCCTCCAGGCTCAGACAAGGCTCCTCCCCCTGCTCCACCAGCAGCTCCTCCACCCCCAGCAGGTCCTGCCAGCCAGCCGTCAGCACAGGGGGCTGATGGGAGTGCAGGTGAGCCTTTCATGACACTGCAGAATCTTTGAAAGGCAGCCGCTCAGTTTGGTGTTTGTGACGGTGAGTCACTCCGGCTCTGATTCAGGTTCCAAGAAGAAGAAACCCATTCAGACCAAGTATCGTATGCCGCTGCTGAACTGGCAGGCGCTCCGATCCCACCAGGTGACTGGGACCGTCTTCCATGAGCTGGATGATGAGATGATATTACAGGTATGACCGCTGCCTGTTTCCACACAGGGACCTTCAATGCAATGTGTCCTATTTATCGCAGTCAGAAAAAACTGGCAACATTTTCCAGTAACAAATTGAAAAAGCAAGTCGGATGCATCGTCGGCACTGTTCCTGAACACAACAACATAAGTTACCAAAACACCATCCATCCATCCATCCATCCATCTAACCCTAACCCAACAAGTATGCACGCTCAAATTCAAGGACAATCAAGAGTTAACTTAACTTTGCCTGTGAGCTCACACTGGGAAAATGTGCAGGAAGGCCTAGGACGGAATCATATAGCCAGTCAAATTTCAAGGACTGAATTAATGACAGTAATTTCAAATGAAGTGGCAGCTCCTCGATGTTGATACATGGCGCAGCCGTAGGGCGTTGCCAACTCTTGTTGAGTTGTCAAGCTTCTTCTTAAGCTGGTCTTCTGACTTTTGCTGACCAGGGAATCCATTTCGTTGCCCTTGAACCCTCCTCAGCTATCTTTAACCAAGGACAGCGTCTATCAGTTGAACTCGGCTTGTCTCTCTGCAGGAACTGAACATGGCCACCTTTGAGGAACAGTTCAAGACCAAGTCTCAGATGGCCCCTGTGAACATGGGCACCCTCAAGATTAAACTGGTGCACAAAACCCCCAGCAGAGTGTCTCTGATGGAGCCCAACAGGGCCAAGAACCTGGCCATTACACTGCGCAAGGAGGGAATGGCAGCATCCAACATCTGCAGTGCCATTGAGACGTAAATCAGCTTTAAAAATACAAACAAACAAACAGATCAGATCAGGTCAGATCAGATCAGATCAGATCAGATCAGATCAGATCAATGTCCTCCAGGAGTGAGACCCTCCTTCTTTTGCATTCCCCCTGCAGGTACAACCAGAAAGCCCTCAGCCTGGACTTCCTGGAGCTCTTGGAGCGCTTCATTCCCACCGAGTACGAGATGCGGCTCATCGGCGGCTACGAGGGCGAGGGCAGGCCCCTGGACGAGCTCAGCGAGGAGGACCGCTTCATGGTGCGCTTCAGCAAGATCCCGCGCCTCCCGCAGCACATCAGCACCCTCACCTTCATGGGCAACTTCCCCGACAGCGTCCAGCTCATGCAGCCGGTTCGTAGCCAGAGCCGCGACGCCTCCCAGGGGGAGGTTAGTGTGGGGGTGGGTGAGGTGAGTGATGGGGTCAGTTACGCCTGTTGTCTCTCTGCCAGCAACTGGACGCCGTCATCGCTGCCTCCATGTCGGTCAAGTCATCCAGCAAGCTGAAGAAGATCCTGGAGGTGTGTGTGTGTGTGTGTGTGTCTGTGTGGGTGTCATGTAAGTGCACTGCTGGATCTAATTGCAAGAACCATTCAAGGTTCACTCTAGTAATAACGGCATCCAATTCCGAAACCTCATTCATTTAATTTTATTATTTTACCTCCATTTAAAGCCAGAAAACATGAATTCACATCTTTCACATTCTCATTGTGGTTTCACATTGAATATTAATTAGTGTTAGTTTGAGCTCATTTATTGGCAAAGATGTTGTAACAATGTCAAACAAACATTTTGTTGCTGTGAGAAATCAACTCATATTTATTGGTCCTATGATGACTTAAAGGTCATATTTCACAAGATGGGCAAACGGCCAAGAAATACTCAGATAGCAAACACGTTGTGCACTGTGTTGCCGTGTTGACATCTTTACAATGATTAGCAGCTCTACAACAGAACTTATCGCACCTCAGACCATAAATCACATGCTACCATGACTCCACCAGTGTCTTCCCGCAAAAGTAAATGCTGTCTGGATCTATATCTAGAACGTGTACATTTGTATGACTGTAGTTGATCTCTTCGTCATGGTCTAGTAGAGGCAGCAGTGCTGGATGCTAGCTTGTAGCCGGTCGCTACCAAGTGTTGGTCTCTGAAGCTCAAAAGCAGAGGGTAATTGTAGCCCAATGCAAACCAAACTGTTAAACTCTCTTTGTCTTTGCCTTGTCCACACTACAGTGGCAGGAGAAGCAGGTCAAAGTTCACCCAACTTGTGACCACAATTTCTCAGAACATTGAAAAAAAAAAAAAAAAAGCTCTGAAAGAGCCAGTGCAGATACTCTAAATGTTTTGGAGTAGATTCCCCTCAGATTATCCAGCTGACTTTGCTCCGTGCACTTGTGCGTGTCTCTGGTGTGAAGATTATCCTGGCGTTTGGAAACTACATGAACAGCAGCAAACGGGGCTCAGCGTATGGTTTCCGCCTGCAGAGTCTGGACCTTGTGAGTAAAACCAAACAAACAGACCAAAAAAAAAATATTCCCCCCAACTTGCTGCCTGCGTTTTCACGATTTTTTGCTCCCCGTCTCCAGCTGTTGGACACCAAATCCACGGACAGGAAAGAGACGCTAATGCACTTCATCGTTCGCATCATACAAGAGAAATATCCTGAAGTGCAGAACTTCTACTCGGAGCTGCACTTCCTGGACAAGGCAGCGCTCGGTGAGTATGGCAGGATTCTGGGGTTTGGGATTCACGATCACGTGCTGCTTCTTCTTCTACTGCTTACTGGTCAACTGGTCAATAAAACCTTCTTTACAAGTTTGCTCGTTGGCATTTTTTGCTGACACCGTAGACTGACGGAGCTGGTTGTCCTGTCTGCAGTGTCTCTGGAGAGCATCCTTCAGGACCTGCAGGCGCTGGACAGAGGCATGGAGCTGACCAGGAGGGAGTTCTCCCTGGACGCGGAGAACCCGGTTCTCAAGGCCTTCCTGGACCGCAACACAGAGCTGCTCAACTCACTCACAGCTGATGGGAAAACGGCGCAGGTCCACCTCCCGATGCTGCCTGCTGATCACATGATCTGGTTTCCTTTTGACTCCTTGAATCAAAGTGGAACCTCTCTCTGTCTCTGCAGGGCGTCTACGAGTCCACAGTGGAGTACTTTGGAGAGAGCTCCAAATCCACTCCGCCCTCCATGTTCTTTCCCATGTTTGTTAGGTTCATCAAGGCTTACAAGGTCAGGTCAGGCTCCTCCCGCTGCGAGAGCGTTTAGCGACAGCTAATTCATCAGTTTGATCCAACTGTTTGTCTGTGTTAGCAAGCGGAGCGGGAGAATGAGAAGAGGAGGAAGCAGAGTCTCCGGATCCTTGACCCTCCGTCGAGTCCACAGAAAGAGGACGTTGGCGGCAACAAGGTAATCATCAAGGTCATTTAAAGGCTGATTGTTGGATCGCCTTATTTTCTAGTGTCGTGCTGACGATCCGCGTGTTCGTTTAATGACAAATCTTAGGAGAATGATGCTGATTTCACTATGTCTTTAGTGAACAAATTCATTCAGGATACAGAGCCCTTGGTCGAGTTCAAGCCTAACATCAGCAAGTGCTATCAGGTCCTGAAGTCTGACTGACTCTCTGTCCCCTGATCAGTCTTTATAGATAGAAAATATCCAGTTGCTCTCACTGGCGCACTCAGGTTACGCCCTCCTCTGATTGGCTGTCTGGTCTCTCATTCGATGTTGCTGCTGCCTTTGTTCCAAGTTGTAGGCTGAGGTCCGAGGTAGAGATGCTTGGCACTGTGCTCAGTGCAGTGGGGTTTTGCTGACCTCTCCTTTGTCGCGCCTTCACTCAGAGCTCCTGTCAGATTGCAGAGTGTCTGTTTTGACGTTTCAGCTCGGTGTGACGACCAGACTCCAGCAGGTGGACCTGATTGCCGAGCTGAAGAAGAAGCAGGTGTCCCCGCAGGTGAGGGAGGGGATGGACGGCACCATCGAGGACATCATCACAGGTACGCCCGCCTCCACCACGTCGCCTCGGCCGCAGTTGCTCTAGTTGTCCCGGGTGAGGGGATGGATCAGTCAGCATGCTGCTAGAATAGGGTCGCACATATGCTGCATGCTGGCAGTGACGGTCGGTCACTGCCACAAGGTGTCACCTCGGAGTGAGACACCCAAGGACCAGGGGTGGGTAATGTTTTTGACCTGTGGGCTACAAAGGTTGTAAAACAGAGGGGCCGGACCACGAGCAGATGGATGGCGTGTTTTGGTGACCCACCTCATAGGAGAAAAAAAAAATCATGTGATATGTAGAAAACATGTGCTTTAATGTGTATTGAAAATTAACAAAAGCGTAACAGCAAAATATGTCTTTCAAGCCCCACGAAATTTAGCTCTTTATTGAAATGACTCTTAAAACACAGAAAAAACTGGTGAAATACAGATTTTTTTTACGACTTTGTTTGGCGGGCCGGATCTAAAAACTTAACGGGCTGCATATGGGCCCCGGGCCATAGTTTTCCCCAATGTCTAGACTAGGACAGTGGTTCTCACCTGGTGGAGTCTCAGGAACCATATATTTTTCTTCATCATGAGGTTGCGACCCAAATTCATTCCAGAAAAATAAAAACACTAGCCCACATTCTATCAAGTCTAGTCAATACATTATTGAAATTGAATTGAATTGTACATCTTTAACATTTTCCCTGTGGAATGGAAACGCCTGATTAAGGAGCCTGGTCTCACCTTAACCTGCTCTCAGTGACTATGCTAAGCTAAACTAAACACTTCCTGTTTTGCGCTGTGTGAAATCTACCTTCTAATCCTCAAAATGTAAAAATCTGTTTGCTCTTTAATGTTCTCATTTATTTGTTTTCTCTTCCTTCTTTACCGTTCTCTGCTTCTGCCACTCCTCTTCCCGTCTCCTCCAGCGCTAAAGTCTGTGCCCTTCACAGCGCGTTCTGCCAAACGTTCCTCTCACATGTTCTACGACTCCGTCTTCGGCGAGGAGGTGACCAATGCAATCCCCAACTGCTCTGTGCTTCTTCCGTTTCCAATTACTCTTTCTTTCTTTCTTTTCTTTCTTTCGTGTGAATCGTAAGCAACTCTCACGAAAGTTTCTCTTCGACTTGTTGTAATATTTTGATGCAAGTACAACTGAAACTGTCCGTCCACAGATCTGAGAAATCAGCCGTACAGACGGACAGACGGCGGCCGACGCAGCGGAAAGTGGAAGCCGGGACAACAACTGCAAGTGTCGTCCGACATCTCGCTGTGAAAAGGCGGGACAAGAGAAAAACAAAAGAACCGATGTTTGACTTTCTGTTTGTGCTACTTGTGTTGAATGAAGATGAATTGCTTGGTTATTGTGTTGAACTCCAAATCTAGAATTCTTTGAGATTAAACAAAAGTACTTTGGATTTCTCAGAAAATCGTTTGTGTGATTTTAAAAATACATTTGAAGAAAAAACAATAGTATTGTTACAATGAAACAACTGTAAAATATTTAAATTATTTTAATACTGGAAGGTAAAAAAAAAGTAACCTTTCCTTTTCTGCATTATAACAAATAAAATGTTTTATACTGTTCACCATTCAGTGTCGCTGATTCACCAAGCGTGCTAACCGTGCAGCCATGCTAGCGTCGAACAGCGTCAGCTTCCTTAAACAGCAAAAATGTTTGCAGTAAAAGTTACCATAAGTGTAAAATGATGGCGAAGGAGGCTTGATATCTTTTTCTGGATGTTTTAATTGAACACTGGCAGGTAGTGAATAAGGACACTCAACATGTGCGTGATAGCGCTTTTCCGTCTCCCCTAACTTCCGGTTACCGTAAAAAGAACCCAATATATGCGCAAGCGTATCTAAGTACCGTATATGACACTAGGTGTCACTGACAATGAAGGACCTGCAGCCGTGTTGTAGAAGAGGTTCACCTTTATTGTCACAAAAACACAACAGGAGCGTACAAAAGCAGCAATCGTTTGTCCGCTTGATTTTTGTCGCACGAAGCAATAACTTTTTTTATATATATATATATATATATTTTCTTTTTTTAAACACTCCGTACACAAAGTTTCATGATGTTTTGCACCGTATAGTTAATCTTAAGTAATACTGACTTGGTAAGTAGAGTATCGTTCTTCTTCACGAGTCACAGACAACACTTCGCACACGGCAAGCAGCACTCTCACACTGGAGGAACAGCTGATATATCTATCAAATATCTCCTTGGTTTGGGTTTTTTTTCTTCTTCTTTCTCTCACAGTAAAAGGGGCTCGGCGGAGCCGTTGTCGACATAATACAAAAATCTATGTTACTGTACACTTTTTGTTTTACTCTATCGTACACTCACAGGTATACACAGAATTATTGACAAGAGAATGAGACCTCTGTTGAGCGTGCAGATTTTAAAGGAATGTTTACGGTGTGCATGCCATTTTGGACTATTTTTTTCCCCATCTAAAAAAAAAAAAAAAAAAAAATCCACGTAAAATCAAATTTGCTAATATATTATCTGGGTTTATATACAACTTTAAACATCCACAATTTTTTTTTTTTTTTTAAACAATCACACATTCATCAAGAAACAATGAACAGAGTTTTAAACGGTCGTAAACAAACACTTTCGGTTATATTGGAGTATAACGGCGGGAAAAAATAACAGGGCGTCTTCATCTGTGATTGTGGTGTGTGTGTGTGTGTGTGTGTGTGTGTGTGTGTGTGTGTGTGTGTGTGTGCTTTTGTTACCACGGCGGTTCGACAGCGACCAATAATACTCTCTACCGCCGAGACACCCGCGTCCTTACTAACGTGTGACTACATGGTCAGCAGGAGAAATAAAAATAAAACTCTTCAATGCAGAAAAATAAAAATTTATAGAATTGCTGATGTAAAACGTGTCGCGTGCGTTATGAGTCCCCTTCTTCAAGTATAAAAATACAAAAAAAGCTTGATTATATAAAACATAGATGATACTTTTTTTTTCTTTTATACATGTTAATAAAGAAAAATAATGGTCATTTAATATACATACAATATATCTATGAAGTGATTCAGATTATACTGTTGTATTCTATTTTCATCTGAGGCTACTGACACATTCCATAAATGAATTAACTACTGAATATATAGATATTTTTTCTCCACTGCTATCATTTAATTGCTGGCCCAGGTGGGAACGGCAGCTCTACATGAGTGTTGTAGCGCAGGGTGGCAGCGAACTCGATGAAAACCGTCACTGAAGATGGAATTCTGACGTTAGTTTGATAATAATTTCCCGCTTAGAATTTCTTAAAAAAAAAAACCTAAAATCAAACATATTACTAAAACTGTAACACTGGTGAAACAGACCCTGTGCTGTGGATTTAAAAGGGAAACACTGACTGAGTTCCAGTTCCATGTTATATACCTATAGCTTTAACTTAAAAAAAAAATAAAATAGGCTAATTTTTGTGGTGACACTTTCATTAATGATATAGAAGTTCGTTAATATTAGAGGCGTAGATGATCTCCCTCCAAAATCTGAAGATCCAGAATCTGAATGTTCATATTTAGCCGATTGGCCGAGGTGAAAATCACACATATGCACGTCAACATTGAGCCGTCTGGATTTCAATTTTATTTATTTCATTTTTTATTTTATTTTTTACTGACTCCTATGTATGTCGAGGGGATGATGATAAAATATTTTTGATCTTGCAAGTTTTATCATGGAACTGGAACACAGACCTTGTGTTAGGCTGCCACCTGTGGCAGAAGCAGGATTTGCACACTGACGCTCCATTTCCACTCTGCTTCATGCCGCGGGTCACATCCCTATAATATAGTGGGTCTGAATAATGTGCCAACATGCAAACTGTGTGTCTAAAGCCTCTGTTACACTGCATGTGTGTGTGTGACTATCTATAGATGCTACAGTGTGCCAAGCTGGACGCATCTGTAGTCAGTAACCAGTGATTATCAATCAATCAGGAAAGCAATGGGGCGACAGAGTGGGATTAGGAGCTCAGTTGGAGGGGGGTGTCAGGCAGGTCGAGACCGAGGAGATTTTTTTCTTGTGCTGATTTCGTTTTCTATTTGGCTCACTAGTAGGGATAATTTGGCGACCTCTAGCTGACAGTCAAATTGCACAAATGTGACGCCTTCACCGAACTCGGATCCCAGAACTCGCTCCCCCCTCGCATTAAGTCCAGCCGAGACCTGAGAAGCAGACAGAGGATGGAGAGAGCGAAGCAGAGACAGGAAGAGAGGATGGGAAGGAAGACTGAAAACAGTGCCGGGAGAAGCGGCTGGGAGGAAAAAAGATGGAGGCCGCGGAAACCAAACCAAACCAAGTCAAACTAAAGCAAACCTCAGCGCTGTTGGCAAACAATAAGCGAGCAGAGAGGAGGAGGATTAAAATAGCCAAAGCAAGAAGCGGTGAGCGGAGGGGGGAGGAAAAAAGAACAAAAACCAAAAGTCACCAACAGATAAAGGATTTCAAGTCTTCTGTCAAAGCTCAAGTCAGTCAACACTACTTCCACTGGACACCAGAGGGGGCTGGGTTTCACTGCACCGTCCTTGTGTTTGTGGGCAAGAGAAAGGAACAGCAGGAGCAGGAGGGGGAGGAGGGAAGAAGAAGAGGGGGAGGAGAGAGGTCAGGGAGGAGAAGGAGAGGATGGAAGTGGACGAGGAGGAGGAGGAGGACGAAGAAGGTAGGAGGGAGAGGAGGAAGAGAAGGAGGAAGAAGAGTAAAAGGAGGAGGTGGAGGAGATGGAGGAGGAGAAGGGGATTAGGACGAGAAGAGAGGAGGAGGAGGAAGAGGAGGAGAGAAAAGGAAGAGGAGAAGGAGAAGGAAGGGGAGGATGGAGATAAGGAAGAGGAGGAAAAAAAGGAGTAGGACGAGGAGGAAGAGTAAAAGGAGGAGATGGAAAAGGAGGAGGAGGAGAAGGGGATTAGCAAGAGAAGAGAGAGGAGGAGGAGCAAGATGACAAGGAGAAGGAGGAGGAGGAAGTGAAGGAGAGAAAAGGAAGAGGAAGGAGGGAAGGAAGAAAAGGAGGACGAGGAGGGGGAGGAGGGGGAGGACAAGAGTAAGGAGGAGGAAGAGGAAGAGGAACAGGAGGAAGGGGGCGGGCTGTGCTGCTGCTGTCACACAACCTCTGCAGGAAGGAAAAATAATCAGGCGAGAAAACAACACCGAGGATGCAGAGAAGGAGAAGAGAGACGTGTGCATGAGGAGCAGGAGGAGGTGGACCAGGAAGAGGAGGAGGAGGAGGAAAGAAAGACGTGTGAAGCTGAACCGGCAAGGACAAGAGGAGTAAATAGAAGACGAGTGGAGAAGAGGTGAGAAGGGGAAGAGGAGTGTCAACACGGAGGAAGGGACCAGGGGGAGCGTCCTCCTCTTGGTTCGACTGGAAGGTCTCCGCTGTCGGGCTCTGTGTCCTCTGAGGGAGGGAGGGAGCAGCTACTCGGTCAGGTGACCTCAACCAGGCCTCCTTCACACCGCTGAGCAACAACCAGCTCTAGGGGGGACGGGGTGTTCAAAGACTTCACGTTGAGTTTTACAGGAACACTTGAAACACATCCATGAATGGTCTCCAAGGAAGAACTGCTGATTATTCTGCAGTTTATAGTAAAACCTGTTGTTGTTGTTTTCTTGTTGTTGTTGTTGTAGTTGTTGTTGTCTTCCTGGATCTCCACTCCACAATTTTTTTGTTATAAAAAGGCGAGTCCACGTTCAGGTGTGAAAGCACGGCCGTCCTGAATGCTAATCCAGCAGCGGCACCCTGACACAGATGGTTTTCTCAGACCCGGGTGGAGGCCAGCGGCGTTAGCCGTGTGTTTACTGCTGTCATGGCTAATGCTGTCAGGAGGGCGGCACTCTGTTAGCGAGGGTGCCAGTCTGGGTTCTTCAGTATTGCTGCTCTGAGGTGGTAAACGAAGACAAAATTGAAAGTCTAATTTGGGAATGAAACCGGGCGGACTGTGTCCCGGGTGTCCGCAGACGGGGCAGAATTTGGAGGTGCTCGTTTCCTGCTCAGCTGCTGAAGCTTCCAGCAGCAGATGAGACAAGCGGGCCTGTGGTTCCTCCGCTCAGTTAAATGTGAGCGGTTGCGCCTACAGAGTGAAATTCAGATTAGCCTCTCGGAGTGGTGCTGCAACATCTCATCCCTTTGTTTTGCTGTCAACTCCGTTAAATTTGGCCTTTTATGGGTTTTAGTTGCTCAAAGAGCGGCTTGATTTATGGCAGCAAAGACATGGCAGTGACTGAAACTATGAGGGAAGGGGATGAAAAAATAATTTGAATTCATAACAAACATGTTTCATTGACAGGGTGGTCTGATATTTAAGTTGTTGTTGTTGTTTTTTTTTCCAGGTATTTAACAGTATATATTTGTCATGTTGTTTATGAGAACTATATTTCAGAACTAAATCCACAGTTTGTGGGTAAAACCCACCAAAACCAAAAGCCAAACTCTGACCAGTTGTTTCGTAGTGGCTTTGATTGTCTTCTGTCTGAATCCAGATTGTTGAGGAAAAGAATTGGGAAAATGAATGAGACAGAATGAGTGTCATTCGTAAATCAGTTTTTTTGTGATTAAACATTTGTTGATGCCATTCTCCCCCTCAGCTTCCGCAGGAACATATTCAGATTTACACTAGACATAAAACTGAGAACCTGATCTTGGGAATCAGCCTCTTCAGGAGAACTTGTGCTTCTTTTCTCATCACTTTGCATAATAAATCGTAGCGTGAGCGCCGTGTAAAGGCAGTTCTGAGCAGTCTGGCGTGTAGACGGCTGACGGCGTGGACTAGAGGAGGAGGTGCAACGTCCTGGCTGTGGCCCGGAGCTGTGAACGGTTTGATTGAACGGTGTCACTGGTGACATCAACACCATTGGCGCGAGGCTAGTCTCAGTCATTTCCTCGCCGAATAGGGGGGAAAAAAATCCTCAAACCGGGATGACTAAATCTCTACGCAAGCCAGTTTGGATCCAGAATAGGCAAGACAGACGGGTACAAGAGTTCCTCCTCACGGTCAGCTGGTCTGGCAGCCGAGGAGGAGAAGTTGGGAGGTGGTGGTGGTGGTGGTGGTGGAGGCGGATGCAGCGTCAGAGGAGGAGCGGTTAGAAGTGGAATACCTGCTGCTGGCCCTGGACTTTGGGGAAATCCTCCTTCTGTTTGCGGCCCTTGGGCCTCTCCAGGCTGCCCTGCTGCAGGTGTTTGAGCCGGGCGGCCACGGTGGGGCCCTTCGTCGGCCCTGGAGAGTTACTGCTGTTCTGTGGGAGCCAGGAGACACACAGGTGTCGACATGAGTCTGTGGCTTCCACCTGATATGTTTTGTCTTTTGTCCGTCGAGGGAAAAAAAGTTTGGCTTTAATTTGGGCTTTTAAACAATTAATTTTTTAATCAAGATTAATCTCTGATGTTCCATAGTTGACTGCGTTTAATCACGTTTTGATTTGCAGATTTCAAATTCTGGTATTTTGCCTTTCAAGCCTTTTTCTTACCGTGTGTACGGTGTCTAAATTGGAAATCAAATGAACACAGAAATGATTTCTTTTTATATCTTTTCTATTATTATTTCTTTCAAAACTTACATTATTTATGCATTTTTACAGGAGTTCAAATGTTGGTGCTTTCTCTGTGTCATATAGCTCCAGTATGCGTGAACAATTGTTCCCCTTTAAGGTAATGTTAGATGACGATGAGGTGTATGACAGGTAGGAGGTAGGTAGGGCCCATTTAGCAATTGCATTCGTTAGCTTCTTCGTACTTTCATCCACAGGTGACGGTGGTGATTCCCACGCTGCAAAGCGCTGCCTCACCATTTTGAAGGACATTGGTCGCACCTGTATGTTTAGCTTGTTGTTAGCGGTTGCTTAAATCATCACCGCAGAGTGAATTACACAACATAAACACAGCTTTGTTCTGAAGCTCAACACAAACTCCCTCTGGAGCAGAAAGTGTCGGCCAAGTCCGAGAACAGAAGGTGACAAACATTGTGTAGTTCAAACAACTTGACAAACATTGTTGTAACATAGTTGCAAAGGTTGAAGTCAGAATTATAAAGGATCTGGGTATGTCTGGTTGATGGGAGGTTTATTATAATCTTTTTTGTTTGTTTGTTTTTTAAAAGATCTTTAGGTTGGCTGTGTGTCAGAATGTCTGTAGTCACAAGCAAGAAGAAAAAAAGGGACGACAATACAAAATACTTACTTGTGTGAGCAGTGGGTCACTACTGAGCCAGAAGCATCCAAGCAGTGTTGGGTGTGACTGCAAGTGGCTAATGCTAGCAACAGTTTTTCAGACTATTTACCTCTACTATGGTGCTGGGCTAATGTGTTGAGACAAGCCAAAATCACACTTGTCGCTATAAAGACAAGTCTTTAGTTGTTAATGATGACGCACTCAATGGGTTTCCCAGTCTAACCTCAGAGATTAACGACTGAGAACTCATTATCTTCCTCATTAATTCTCATTTAATCAGCAGGATGGAGAAAAGGCAGTAAAAGTGAAATTAATCCAAAACATCTGCTGGATGTCTGTTCTGTCTGTCATACCTCCAATACAACTGCATTGTATGTTGTATGTATTTTGTAGTGTCTAACTCCCAGGCAGCATCACAATATGGAACCTGGTGAATGGCTGCATAACCCTCGTCTGATTTTCACTGATATAGAAACTTAGTTTGGCAAAAATAAAAGGTTTAAAAAAATCTGTAGATCTTTTGATGACATCTTGGCTAATGTCTACACTACATTATTGAGAGGGGGATCATTAGCAGCTGTTGATCCATAGAATCGATATCAGTATCAACATTCATCCCTAATGGTGAAGGTTTCCGTACCTCCAGCTCTGCTATGATCTTCTCCTCATCGTCTTCATCCTGGGCGCCCGATGCAGCAATGGTGGGTGGGGTGGAGGCAGGGCGGGGAGAGTCAGAGGTGATCTTCCTTAGTTTCACCAGAGTTTTGGGTAGATCACCGTCCTCCTCCATCTGGAAAGAAGATATTTAGCACTTAAAGAGTGGAGAAGCTCTCCATGATATATTCCACTTTTTTCTCTCTATTAGTTTATCCTGCAAAGTTATTATAAAACAGATGTTCTCAGCCTGAGCCGTTGAACACTTGGTGGCAACATTATCAGATACCAGCTTGAAGTGAAACTTTTCAGATGTTTCTGGAGGCACCATATGGAGTTTGTCATCCGCGTCTCCTGCAGCCAAGTTTCATCTCCACCTCTGGGAAAAGTGGAGCGTTTCAAAGGGCTGATGAATCTACAGAACACTGAGTAATTTAAAGGATATCTGAGCGGGATTGATGTCATTAGAGGTGTGGATTGTTCTGCAGGATTCAAGTGAGTTGAACCCCCTCAGAGCCTCCAGCCAATGTCCAACCAATCGCGGTTCGGCATTGTATGGAACAACTGGCAATACAACAATAACCCTATTTTCTTTTGCCATTCTTATGTGCTTGACCTGAATTTACCTTCATGGTAAATGGTAAATGGACTGCACTTATATTGTGCTTTCCAGCACTTTCAGGTTATGCCGGTATGCCACTCATTCACCCATTCACGCACACACTCATACACCAATGAATGGGTGAATGCTGCTTCAGACCCCTCGGTCATTGGACGACTCAACTCTTCGAACTGAGCCAGAAGAAGCTCTCGGAGATGAACGAGTGCTTTGCATGGATTACTTTAGGGTTCAGTTGACCGGACCGTTCCTCACCTTCGAGTTCTTGATCACGTCTCCGCCGCGGTTGGTGCTGAAGCCGTGCGCCGACGGGAAGCTGCGGCGAGGGGGCGGCGGAGGCGGAGACTTGGAGGGCTTCTCCGTGCGGTAGCGAGCCACGTTGAGATCCACTGCCAACGGAGGACGTCTCTTCAGAACCCCAACGGCAGCACCATCAGCCGGATGAATGTCGTGACTCCACTCACCGGACCCTCGGTGTAACCCCGCTCCCTCCATGCTGTTCAGCTTCTGGGCCGCCAGCTGCACCTTGCCGGGCTGCTGCTCCCCACCGACGGCGCTGCTGGACGAGGTGCCAGTAGTGGCGGCGGCAGTGGCGGCCCCCACCGCGGTGCCAGCGGCGCTGGCAGAGGACGTGGCTGTGGTTGAGGTGATGGGGATTGTGATTTGGGGTTTGGGAGGCACGGCCGGCTTGTTGATGTGCCTGGCGGCGAAGTCCAGGTCGGGGATGGCCTTCATGAGCTCGGCCTGCGTCTCCTCCAGGAGTCGGTTGATGTCCTGTGCGCTGAACTGGGTCAGGCTGGCCCGCTTCTCCTCCCAGTCCCGCTCTGCCGCCTGGATGAGGGCCAGAACTTAGATTAATGAAGTTTAGTTTAGTTCAATGGCTTTCAAAGTTTGGGCTGCCGCCGACCTTGGTGGCCAACAGAAGATAAAAAATAATTAAATAAAAATAAATAAATCAATAATTAAAATTGCGACATGGTGGCGCAGTGGTTAGCGCTGCCGCCTCACAGCAAGAAGGTTGTGGGTTCGATTCGGGGCCCGGGCCTGGGACCTTTCTGTGTGGAGTTTGCATGTTCTCCCTGTGTCTGCGTGGGTTCTCTCCGGGTTCTCCGGCTTCCTCCCACACTCCAAAAACATGCATGTGAGGTCAATTGAACATTCTAAATTGTCCATAGGTGTGCATGTGAGTGTGAATGGTTGTTTGTCTCTATGTGGCCCTGCGATGAACTGGCGACTTGTCCAGGGTGTCACCCTGCCTTCGCCCTAAGACAGCTGGGATAGGCTCCAGCAGACCCCCGTGACCCTGAATAGGAATAAGCGGGCATAGAAGATGAATGAATGAATAATTAAAATGTCACCCTAACAGTCATCATTATAAAATATAATCTAATTATTGTTTAATCATTATTATCAACTATAATCTCTAATGATACGTAATATGCTTGCCAGTTACTTATCAATGTGATTTGCTCCTTAAGCTAGCCAAGGTGGTGCAAAATGGACAGGTTAGTGACAGGGAGACCCAAGGAAACAGACAGACAGCTTAGCTGTGGAAAATACTGCAGCAATAAATCTTAGAATTGGCCAACTACAGTACTCAACATCAAACATTAAGTTTGGTTTTACAGCCACACAGAAAAATGGCCATGATTATCAACATGTTAGTTTATAGTATTCTAATTTTAAACAAATGTAACTATTATTATTATTATTGAATAGCAAATAAAAGTAAGAAAAAAACATACTAAAAGTTTCTTGGCATTTTTTCTAGCATTGTCTGTATGTTTGCCAAAGGGCTCCCCGGACAGGAGCGAATGATTTTGGGGGGCCATGGTGTGGAAAAGTTTGGGAATCCCTGGCACATGTACAATCAGCTACACAAAGAACCACAAAAAGACTAGGCTTAACTAACTAACTAAAAAAACCAGCAAAATTTGCCCACCCTTCCACTGACTTCATAAGGACAGGTTCTTTCTGGGAGAACTAAGGTGCGACTCATTGTCACGGTCCTTACCAGTCGGACCTCTGCCGACAGACACTTATCGCCTGGCCGCCGGCTCGGAAGCTCATCCAGGACCCGGTTCCGCAGGGTCATGGGGGGCTGCATGTCCTGCTCCGAGCCCGAGGTGTCGCCGTCGCCGACCGGCATCCAGTTGGCCAGACTGGAGCTGGTGCTGAGGTCGCTGAGGCCGCTCAGGCTGAGCGGAGGACTGTTGAGGATGTCCAGGTCGGAGCTGCGGCTCATGTCCTCCGACCTCTTCTGCGATTGGCTGATCAGGTCCTCCTGGCTCTTCCACACGCCTTCTGTGATTTGTCTGTGCAGACGAGACAGGGGGCCTGAAGGGGGCGCCTCCTCAGGGGAGTCGGACTGAGACTCACACACGGGGGACAGACTACCTGCGCAGCGTGCTGAGGGCGTCCGTCATGGTGTTGCAGCGCTTCAGCAGCGCGTCCAGCCGGTGAGGCTCCTCCTTCAGGAACTTGACAGCCTCCACCTCCACCCTGAGCACCACGCGCATCTTGCTCTGCAGGCTGGGGAACTGGTCTGCAAGAAGAACAAAGAAGGATGTGAGATGTGAGGAGAAGATGGTGGATGAGATGAACAACTGATCGTCTGTCAGCTGTTCCTCTAATAAAATGATGACCGGGAGCAGCAGTTGTTGCGCCCCGAGGAGCTTTCGAACCAGTGGCTGCCCGTCTTAATGAGGGCACATTAAACGCTGTGCGTCGAGATTTACATTTTGTCATTAACATGCAGGAACAATGAGAAACAGAACACTGCAAAGAAGGAGGGAGGACAAAAACAAAGGGATACTAACAGGAATCTCAGGAAGCCTGGACAGTCTATAGTTCCACTTTAAATGCAACATGAACAGTAGTTCAGCAGCTCAGGACTTGCAAATCCAACCAGAAACTGATTTCCATTTATCTTAATAACACTGGATGAGTCTGAGATTGTGTGAGATCTCCTCGGCAGCAGCGATACTGACCACGGTCCTGAAGTGGCTGAATATATCAAAACGGTGTGAGTCATGTTTCTTAACATAAATGCTCCCAGGGCCAAAGAGATGACTATTGATTTCATGAGAAATATCACAGTTTCCTCCTCTCTGTTCAATCAATAACCAGGCTGTTGAGCAAGTGCAACAAAATAAATATGTGGGCACTGTGATGGATGATGAATTGGATAGATGCAAAAAAAAAAAAAAAAAAAAAAAGATGCAATTTAATAGGAAACTGCTTGCTGGTTTTAGTGCGGTGTTAGTGTTTTTATCAGTACTTTTTCATGTAAAAGCTTTTGTAAAGACCAGGACCAGGTTGCATCATGGGGTTAAGGTGTGCAGTAGAAAATTGCAGATCTGTATGATTAGCAGTGGAGGGTATTGAAGTCTCTCTTGTCTGGATCTGCTCATCCTCTCCCCCGTATAGAGTTCAAGATGCTGCCACCCACCCACAGCTGCAGTCTGCCCTCCCACACCACCACCAGACTGAGGAATTCTGCTGCCCAAGCTGCCACTGACCTTCTTAACAACACAAGATGGGCTTTATTTTTTACATCTTACATTTTGCAGCATGTTTATAATTAACTGTCGGCCTGTTCTTTTTTTCCCTCACGCATTTCTATTAGCCATTTTCAATTGGACAGTTGTATGATTACCATGTGAAATGGATGGTTGTGTGTGAGACAGCAGACTGCAAAGCAAAATCCACCTCGGAGATAAAAATAAAATTTTAATGAGCCTTGAACTGTAAAGTCAAAGTAGACTTACTAATATGTGTCACTGAAGACCATGACCTGTGGCAAACCTGAATGCAACAGCGATCATTTTGAAAATGTCATGTGACTTGAAGTGGTAGAATCATTCATTTTATCTTAGGTCCATCTTAGAGTAGATGTGATTAAAGAAATGCAAAAAACGAAACAAAGAATACTTCCTGTCTAAAAGAATATAATTTTGGAATGATGGTGGAAATATGAAGCTACACAAGAATGTGCGAACAGGTACAAAAAGAGTATTTTGCTGGACAATGTGCACATGACAGATGCTCCAATTGTCCAGGCAGCTCTTACTCTTGAGCTCGGTCAGCGTGTCTCCCAGCATTCTCAGCTCTTTGCTCTTCTGCTCCACGTCCTGCTCCGTCACCAGGCCGTGGTTGATCGATGAGTTCCTCTGCAGCTCTTCCACCGACTTCTCCAGGTCACTGAGGAAGAGACCAAGGCACCTTCAGCCCGCCCACAAATTATATCAAATCATTCAAATCAACAGACAAACTGGTAGACTGTTCGTCATTTAAAGTTTCTTTTCTTCAAAGGTGCATAACTTGGTTCCTACGATAACTTCTGTTTGATAAAGAAAGGAACGTGCGCGTGTCCCACTCACTGCAGCTGCTGGATGAGCAGCTCCTCCTGGTTGAGATACTTGAGTCGCTCCTCCTCCACCAGGAGGCGCTGCCTCTGGAGCGGGTCCTCCTGTGCGCATGGCGTCCAGCATCATGAGGCTGAGCTCCGACTCGGTTTGCCGCAGCAGCGACAGGACGGAGTCCTGGTTCTCCAGCTGAGGGACACGGAGTCATGCGATCACATGTCGCGTCACTGTCAAATGTCTCCATTATGTAACGTATGGTGTCTTAAGAGAGAAAAAGAAAAGATGGACACTCCTTCCAGTCCCCTCGTTGCCGCACGCCCACCTGCATGTTGCGTAGCTGCGACAGCTGTTTGCGCAAGGCGTTGGTGTTCTGCTGCAGCCCCTGTAGGTGGAGCTGCATCTGCAGACGGGACACCGACACGGGCTGGTTGGCCCCCGAGGGCGGCGGCGGCATCAGGGCCAGAGGGGCGGACGGAGTCAGAGCTGCACGATGAAAAGCAGGAAGTGAACTCGGCGGTGGCGGCGGTGGTTTGCTACAGGGCACGCGACAGGAGCTGTCCTGAAATTCTGACGCAAACGCCCGCGGTGAGGTCACCAGGGGCGAGAATCAAAGTTCAAACTGTCACTATGACTTTTTCATTTGTATTCCACCACCATTCTACCTCCACATGTTTTAGATATATTTTTTTTAACTATACAAAGTAGCAAAAAGATTGTAGTCCATAGCCGGGCAAACGACATTTCATTGGAGAAGGAATCACTGCTGCGTTTCTTTTTTTCAATGACAATAAAGAAAAGTCTAAGTCTAAGTCTAGATTTTAGTGGTCGTGCTAATAATTCAGGACAGGTCGAGTCGTTGGTGCAGCGCAGAGGTCAGAGGTCACAGTTTTTGAATGGAGCTGACGATGAGGAACATCATGAGGAAACAGCAGCACCACCAGATCCAAAGCCCTCGTCACATCACCGCTGGCATGTGGGAGAGTCAGATCACCTTCTGACATGACGATGGAGGCTGGAGGAGGTTGAGTCACACGCAGCAGGCACAACGACACAGAGGAAGGAGAACAGCGACGGGACAGTCGGACTCAGTCGGGAACAGAGTTGCATTCTGAAGCCACCACCCAAACGGTGAACGACGGGTCGGACTATTTAGCGTCAGAGCCAAAAGAGTTGGAGACCGAGATTCTGTTTCAGTGCGTCCTCGATCGAGCCTGTTTCTTTATCTGAGGAGGTTTTAGAACGCTTCCCATCAGTCTCCCCTTGCTGCCTCAGCAGACCAGGGTGAGGGAATGAAACGCTGCTGATTGCCACTGCAGATAGCAGGTTTCATCTCTGGAAACAATCTGATGTTCGTTGGGCAAAGAAAAAAAATTGTCTATCCATTCATTCATCTTCTATACCCGCTTATTCCTATTCAGGGTCACGGGGGTCTGCTGGAGCCTATCCCAGCTGTCTTAGAGTGAAGGCAGGGTGACACCCTGGACAAGTCGCCAGTTCATCGCAGGGCCACATAGACACAGACAACCATTCACACTCACATGCACACCTACGGACAATTTAGAATGTTCAGTTGACCTCACATGCATGTTTTTGGACTGTGGGAGGAAGCCGGAGAACCCGGAGAGAACCCACGCAGACACGGGGAGAACATGCAAACTCCACACAGAAAGGTCACAGGTCCGGGCCCCGGAATCGAACCCACGACCTTCTTGCTGTGAGGCAGCAGCGCTAACCACTGCGCCACCGCGTCGCCCAAAAATCGTCTAACAAACAAATAAAAAAAACTAAAACAAAGTACAGCAAAAAAATAAAACTCAATTTCAGCTTAAAAAGAGATAGGGGCTTATCTGTGGTCATCTGTGTTGGAAAATCCAATTGTCATACACTGGACAGACACGGAGAGAGCACAGATCGGAAAACTTCTCACTGAAGACTTTATCCAGCGACACACACTTTCTCCAGCGCTGCCAACTTGGCGACTTTGCCGATTGCTCTGGCCACTTTCCAGAACCCCCTTGGCGATTTCAAAAGCGACTAGCAACAAATCTGGGGAGTCGCTCTGATCTTTCGGAGAAGCTTGATGCCGACACCAATACATTTAAGCAGCGAAGGCGACGTGGAAGGAGGACGCTGGAGATCCTGGGCCCTCAGCAGATTTGCAGCACGCTGAGGCTGCAAAATCACTCACTTTCATTGAATCTGGCATTTCAAAATACATTTGAGCCTAGAATGCAGGTTGCACAGTGAGCAGTGCCGTCTTGGAAGGTCAAAATTAACTGCGAGACTCAAAGCGACTGTCTGTTCGCCAAGTATGTCCAGTTCTATTTTGGATTCAAGTACGATAGAAAGTACCAAGAGAAAATAAAAAAAAAAGTTCTGCCATTTAGCTAAATGTTTCATGTAGTGACATTTAGGGACATGTGGTAGCTCCTCCTTCTCCTGCTGAAAATTCCACCATGCCGAGTTTCTCCAGGACATCTGAGTTCACAGGGAACGGTTTTATTTTACTAGTAAACGTCTGAACACAACCAACCACTTTTTTATTTTTGGAGCGACAACATTTTTATTTCAAATAATGTAAAAAACATTTTTTGTAAAAACAAAATAAAACCGAACTATCAGAAAGGTGGGAATTCAAGGAACCTCTAACTCAGGTTGTAATGCAACTCGGAGACAGAGAACAGGAAGTGAGGTGAGGACACCAGCTGGGGCCCCTTTGGGGGGGGGGACACACAGGAGGGGGAGGAGGAGGGAGGGAGCGAACAGGTGGGAGACACTTCGGGGACACATAGCTACCTTTTTTATTTTTAGCGCGTCCAGCTAAAACAACAAGAAGCATGAGCAGCAAGTTACACAGCAGCCAAACAGGAAGCCGCTCACACGTCAGCCTCTCGACCAATCACACGCAGAGAAAACAGGGCAAAAAGTAGCCGGAGATGATTGCCGTGGCCATCAGAGAGGAAGCAGCGACAGGCGGCAAGAGCAAAGTGTGTGTGTGTGTGTGTGTGTGTGTGTGTGTGTGGAGTGTGAAGTGCGTTAAACTTACCGTCAGTACCGGAACAGTCGCTGGCTGACTCAATCTTCTCCCTGCAACATGCAAGAGGTAAACGGCTTTGATACCCGGCGAGGAACACGTGCGCTGCAGAGTGTGTTTGTGTGTGTGTGTGTGTGTGTGTGTGTGTGCGCGTGTGGTCTGTGGTGGGCGGTGAATTAAGATTTCAAGCATAAATTGATTTTTCTGCGCGGCAGACAGTTGGTTCTCTGCGTCATCTGGAAGTGGAACACTTATAGCTTGATGCATTATTCCACTTCCGAGGTTGTGTGGGCAGCGTGCGCGTCTGCGTGGCACGTGTGTGTGTGTGTGTGTGTGTGTGTGTGTGTGTGTGTGTGTGTGTGTGTGTGTGCGTGTGTGCGTCAGAGAGAGTGTACAGTATTTAACTCACGGGCTGTCTGCCTCAGGTGCTCTGCTCAGGACTCTCTGCAGTAACCCAGTCAGACTCGCTATCTGCTTCTCCATGGCCTCCATGCGCTCCCTGAACACACACACACACACACACACACACACACACACACACACACACACACTTACTTAGCTCATTATGCACCCTGGGCTGTACTAATTTCCTGCTGTGACTGACAGCTGCATCACCTCGTCTCCGTTTCGTTGCCCAGCAGAGGCGATCCGAACCCTCCGGCGCCCCCTACCTCCCCTCCAGGGCCGGCCAACAGGCAGAGCTGCTCGGCGTTGAGGCCCAGGCCGGGACCGGGGCCCCTGGCTTTGGGACTGTCCCCGAACACGGAGGAGGAGACGGAGTCCCTCCTCAGGCTCTGCCTCCCCGGGGAGCCCCGGCCCGGCATGGTGCCCCCGTACGGCTCCCTCATGTCGGGGATCTTCTGTGGGGACGAGGGCGGCGGCACCCGCAGGCCCATCGCCAGCATGGAGGCGGCGTACGCGTCGTTGTAAAGCGGGCCCCCGGGCCTGTACAGCGCGCCCGTTTCCATCAGCTCTCCCTGCAGGGCGGCGGCAGAGTAGGAGGTGAGGGAGCGCATGGCTGCTGCGGCTCCGCCTCCTCCTCCACCGCCTCCGCCCCCTCCGCGGCGGTACAAGGAGCCGTAGGGGTCGGCTCTGGCCGGCAGCGGGGAGTGGGGACCCCCCGCCAGGCTCAGGCGACTGCTCTCCGGGCCCAGGGAGTAGGGGTCGGCGTAGATGCCCCCGCGCTCGTCCCCTCGCAGCAGCACCACGCTCCGGGAGCCGCCCATCTCGTCGTCGGGCTTCACGTCCCGCCGCTCCAGGATGGCGCTGGAGGAGGCGCCGAAGGCCTGCTGCACGTGGTGGGGCTGGTGGAGGGGCGGCGGTGGCTGCTGGTGGGGGGAGGAGTGGTGGGACTGGGAGTGAGGGTGGGGCAGGGAGTGGGTGTGGTGGGTGTGGTGGTGGGGGGGCCCGGCATAGGACGAGGGCCGGTTGCCGCTGTAGAGGAGGCGGGCCCGGGACGGCGAGCCCTGGGGGGAGGCAGAGGAAGATGAATGCTGGGAAGACATCGGCGGGTTGCTGAGGCGGCGGTGGTTGGGCGACGAGTCCTGAGGGGCGTACACCATCTCCCTCTAGGGGGGGAATGAAGGAAGAGCACACAGAATCAATGGAAGCGCGGCAATAGAGCCACTGATTATGTCTGTAAAGAGGAAAACGATTGCGCATTGTCTGCAGAAAACACAAGGGTTTGTATCTTTGAGCGTTTGTTTCCACACTAGGTGGAGATCAAGAAAAGCAAACATAAAGGACACGATAACCTGCCAAGGTTGGGGGTCCACTGTTTAACAAGAAATGTAATTATGCAGGAAATTAGACAGTAATCGATGAGTTAAGCATTCACAGTTACAAGTTGTTACAAATTGTGAATGCAAGTGAGATGGTATCGGTTAAATAATAAGATTAGATTGGGTGGATTAGGACAAAGCCTCTTTCTTATGCAGTAGGATTTTATCAAATTAGTGACAAAAAATAAAAAAAAAAAAGAAGAAGAAAAAGAGGCAATGAGCTCTTTACTGGGAAAAACCCACATCTTCAATCACTGGCCTGAAGCCCCGCCCACAACAACAATGTTATTGAACAGGGCTTTGACACATTGGCTGGCTGCTGTTAAAGGGAACATCAATCTGTCATCCACTAATAGGCTGAACAAAATGCTAAGTGTTCACTAAGAGCATAACTTGCTAATTTGCTAGCATCTCCAGTAGAGTTTGTTAAAACCTGGAGGGATTAGCTCCTGTGACGTCCAAGCTTTAATCTACTGTAACTCAGTCCAGCTCTAACATTTCCTGAACTGAAAGAAAAGCAGTTTAGGGGGGAAATGATGTTCACTGTCCCTCTGCCCGGTGTTAAGAAGCAGATAGCTATCTGTGTAGGGTGATTTTTGCCTGGGGGAGAATGAGTCAGTTATCGTTTGTGAGGATGAAAATGCCTTTGAGGGTAAAGAACTATCTGTTTTTCTCAGTTCACTATAATATTTTACAAAAAAGGAACACAGAAAAGAGCTCCAATCACCCTCCTAAGTGTTTTTAAGTCATCAACTGATAGCGTATTGACCAAGGGCGAGTTGTTTTTTTTTTTGCATTCATCCGAGAAACAAAGCAGGACGCAAAGCAGAAGCTCTTGGTTTGCAGCCCAGGGAAACACACATGGCCATGAAAGACAATGGAAGATAACACTAATAGCTTGTGACGCAGCAAGATACCGGCTGAAAAATATGCAAATTAAAAAACCAATATTTCTCCACGGCAACCCCTCTGAGGCCTCAACACTCAGTGGACAGCCCCACAGCAAGCTAACGGCTCCTCTGCTGTTGTCTGCCAAGTCGTAACTTAGCAACAGTCTCAAATCGACAGCATCCTCCTGACAGACATTTGCTCATACCTCCTGGAGTTCCAGGGTCTGTCCTGCAGGAAGGGGCGGGTATAATATCTCCAGCATCTACATAACATTATACCCAACGTGTAACTGTGAATGCTTAACTCATCGATTATCCAACGTTTGTTGATGAGAGATGTAGCAAGTAACAATATCGTGACCATCTAGTTAAAACCTTGTCATGTAAAACCGCCACCGCCACGCTCAGTCACCCAACCTTCCAGAAACTACCATTTACGAATACAAGTTGTTTTTTTCTTTTTTTAAAAAATAAAAAAAATAAATAAAAAATTAGACCCAGAGGGAAGTGAACAGGTAGGCAGTGTTGCTAATCTGGCGACTCCGTCTCCAGACCTTTCCAAACTCCCAGGGCAACAAAGGTTGCTGTCACATCTAATAGTCCCCGATATCGGGTAAGATTGTGGCCTCAGCTAAAGTGGGGTTAAAACATTCAGCTGGTCACAGTTTCTCACGGCACTTTGTCAAACTGACAAGACCTTTGCAATGACATATTCCCCACTTGTAGTGGCGGTGCACCAAGTACTACCGAAGAAGAACACAAGACAAACTTTGAACAAGAGACCTTGTTCATTAATTGGTCAATGCAGGATAACTTGCTACCCATAATACCCTGTATTTTGTATGTACATTCACACTGGCCCAAACAAACTGGACTCTCTGAGCAGACGTACTGGAGTGAGATTAAAGAGGGCTGGTGTGAATACACCCTAAGTGTGAAAAGCAACTAGCGAGAAGCCCAGCAATGTTTTCAAGCTTTTGAGAGAATGTAAATACCAACACAATCGATTTCAGTGACCCAGTAGTGTGCAAACTCCAGTTCATGCCCTTAATGAGCTGTTTGGAACAGAAGACAGACACTGATGGTCTGTGTTGTTGTCGTGTTACACATCGAAGGGTTACATTTAGGCCTGCCAGCGTTAACATATTATTACAATGAGATTAAATACAAAGCATAATTCTTTTATCACATTTAAATCACGAGCCTTTTGTCCCTTCCATTCACCTGTACACATGTCTTCAAGCTGTAGCACTGTGTTTCTACACTACATTCTGTTCATGTTAGCTGTGTTTTTAAAGAAATAATAATACAAAATATCAAAAGGGAAATCCTATCTTTGTGCGTTTGGTTACCAATGAAGACATCAATATGGACATAAAAACTGTCTTGAAATGGAAAAAACAGAATTTTAAACATGCAAACGAAAATGTGATTAATCACAGTTAACTATGGGACATCAGAGATTAATCTCGATTTAAAAAATAATGGTTTGACAGTCCAAGTTAAATTTAAAGGTTATTTGTCGACATATGACACCTTTTGTATATTAGCTAAAAAAAAGAATATGGCAATATTACTAAATGGTCATATTGCCCTAGACCACCTACAATGTTTCATTTCTAACCTAACCCTTGACGTTACTTAATACTGGGACGAAAATCAGCCAATCAATGTCCTTGTCCTGCAGCGCCAACTCAGATGAACTGCAGTTCTGTAATTCTGGTCATGCTTTTGTGATCAGCAATCAGGGAATAATATCAGCTCTGCAGGCTAGACTTTAGCGAGCCCAAGCACACACACACACACACACACACACACACACACACAGACTCACCCGATGTGTTCACCTTGAATCAGCGTATCACACACATAATGCTCAAGGTAAGCCTGCTGCTCAGATAAGGCCATAAAAGGCTGGCAAAATTTTAGAGCTGGGACGCGACGGAGGCAATGACGACGACAACTGATCCCGGGAGAGAGATGAACAGTTGACCTCTAAAGACACTAACACACAGACACCCGCACACACACCTGCATGCTAAAAAGAGCAACGAGACGCGTTGAGCCCGTGGGTGTTATGATTGAAGGAAAAAGGACAAACAGGTCAGGAACGTGGCGCCTGTTTAACATGCAGATTCATTCTTCACAGCTGCACGCCTCGACTTGTCTGGAATGTAATTTGCCGGGTTTGTAATTTGTCTTATTCTATAAAAGCTGCTGCTCTCGAACAAGCGCTCTCCAAAAACGAAGGAAGAAAAACCACGGTGTAATTAATCGGGGACAAAAAGGTTTTTGGTAGGAACAAAAAAAAAAACCAACTCTGTGACATCACACAGTTTGTGTGTCTGGGTCAAACCACGTGCGTGCGACGTTAGCAATTATGCTTGATGGCACATTTATTTGGTTGATAAATTTAGACAAACACCGTGACAGGTCGTGAGAGAGAGAGAGAGAGAGAGAGAGAGAGAGAGAGAGAGAGAGAGAGAGAGAGAGAGAGGAGGACATAAAATAACCCGCAGCACTTTCTTCATCACATGGGACGGATTTTGAGCAGATTGGTGAGATTGAGAGACTGGTCAAGTGTTGTGATGCCATCATCAATCATCAGCACGGCAGAAGAGCAAAGGTCGAGCTTTCAGGCTCTCCAACTCTAAACCGTGAGACACTGCTGTGGATCAGGGAGGTTGGCCTCTTGCTTTTCCGGGCAGCTTTGTGACAGCGAGCTTATCTTGTGAAGAGTGATGAAGGTTGTAAAAGGCGGCTTGACGTTGTGTCGATAGCCCCGAAGCCAGTGTGTCTATCAGGCAGCCGCGAGGCTCTTCAGATCAAAGACTAATCTGTGAGTGTCCAATGCTGCCATCACCACCGACTCTCAAGGTCTTTTTGTAATGCGTTGGTTTCATTATAAACATAGACTGTATTTGTGTTCATCACGTATTTGAAATATGTGATTAACACCCATTGTTAAAAAAGGGAAACATCTTTTTTCCTTTAACAACTCCTGACAGAAGGAGAAGCAGCATTGTGACCATCGGAGAGTGTCCAGTTTCCAGTCACACTTTCCTTCTTACGCTCTCAATGCGTCAGAGCGCCGCAACGGGGCAGCTTTGAAAGCGCCATCCAAGGGTGAAATCGCTGCGAAACATGAAGAGTTTTTCCACCACGAGCCTCTGGCAAACACTCTGGGATTCTTCTCCTTCTCCTTCTGCGAGCCGAGCCTCGGTTCAACCAACCTCAGTCGAGTCAGCGCCACTGAGGAGAATCTGGCACTGATCCAGGAACAGCCGAGGGGCAGCAGGAGAGAGCGGCCCCTGTGCAGGGTTGATGTGAGGCCGTGTTTGCCAACACACAGGAGTTGAAGGAGTCTCGAGGGAGGAGGGGGCGCAGATGAAATGAAAATAATTTTGAGGGCAAATGGAAAAAAAAAAACCCAAAATAAAAAAAAAAAAAAGCAAACTATTCATTAGAGGGCGTTGTCGTAATCAGCCGAGCCCAGAGTGAACCGTTGGAACACATCGCAACATCTATGTCCTGCAGCACAGAATGGGATGAACTGTAGTTCTTTAATTCTAGTGATCAGCAATCAGGTCCTCGGGTCGAGGAACGCAAGAAAGGGACGTACCCGCAGGTCTCCGTTGGCCAGGTGAGGGTTGTGGTGTCCGGGGTAGGTGCCGTAGACGGGTTCCTTGCAGTAGATCTTGATGACGCAGCGGTCCTGGACGTCCCTCGGGTCCTCCAGCTCGTAGAAGATGTTACGGGTCTCGTCTTTGATGAGCAGAGCTGTGCTAGGAGACCTTAAACATCCATCCAGCCCCGCACGACAACATGAGTTTAGCGATAAAAGAAAACAAGTTGGAGCAAAAGAGGAGGCAGCAGGGAGGCTCCACGTACCTGAGCATGGCCATGGTGAGCCTCTGGGGGAACATGTGCACGATGAGTGCCCTCAGAGTCTCCAGGCTGGTCAGCTCGTGGGTCAGGTGCACTCTGCGGGTCTCCTCCCCGAGCTGGAGGAAGAGGATCCCTGCATTTGTGGAGAGGGAGGACGGGATGGCGAGTTGAATCAATAGTCAACCGTCCAAACGTCTTCACTCTGCTGACGCTCAAGCTCATTGACGACTGTTTGCTATTTCTCAGAGTGCAAACCCGTGAAGTGATAAATGGGTTCAGCAACAGAGGGTGAGACAAAAGAAGACGTGTAGATACTCTGAAAATGATAAGACGGGATGGCCAAGGTCTTAAAACGCCTCAGACGCTTTCCCACATGAATAAATATGAGCACAGCCTCGGGTTCCATCGATGGGACGTGAACTGTTTAAGGAGAAAATGGAGACCGATAACAGCTGCTGCATCAAGAAATTACAATCAATCATTGTGCGTTCTTTTCTTCCTTTCGCATCACCGGCGAGACAGATAGTTTACAGAAGATGATTTTGTTTTTGTGCACCACCTATTAATCAGAGATGACAGGCGGATCATTTAAAAGCGTTAGGCAGCTCTGTTTACAGGTAGTTCAACTCTCCCAGGGTTGGAACAGGGTTACAGACGCTGTGATAACTGATTCCCCGCATTACTGTCAAAACTAGTTCTTAAACTTCTTAAAATGATTATGTAAAGATATCCATTTTGTTACGGTCTGGCATTCTTCTGTTACTTGTTTTTTGGTTATTGGGCATTCCCTCAGCTTCTCCTCTGTTTCTCCTTAGCAGGGCAGGTGGCAGTCAGGAGGCGGGGCATTGCCATTCTGCAATCACCCACCTAGCCCACTCTGTCAGACAATTCCACTATGTCCATTGGTTGGTACCTCGCTGCCGCACACCTCTACCGTTCTCTGGGAAAATCTCAGCTTCCCTCCTGCCACTGCCGCCTGCGACATTTTGTGCTGATTTTTTGAGTTTCTCTATTTTCCAGGGTGATGAGAAGTAAGGTGTGAACGCAAGCGTTTACTTATTCTCCTGCTTTTTGTTGTCCACCTGTCTTCCAGCCAGAGCAAATTTTTTCACAAAATAACCAGCAGTAAATGAAAGCGCTTCATTATCCCTTAGAAAAAGAGCAATTCCAGCAGTGCTTAACAAGCTAAATTGAAGCTATCTCCCTCTCTGTGAAGTAACATTGTAAGGCTAAACAGTTAGCATTTGTTGGTACGATATGTGTTTCAAATTTAGACATTTTATTAAAGTAAGTGCCCTAGGACAACCTTTGTTAAAGTGCAGTGTGTTATGTCTTCGTAATTCTAGGAGGTAATATTTGCAATGGGTACTGTGCAAGCTGCCGCCTCACAGCAAGAAGGTTGTGGGTTCGACTCTGGGCCTGGGACCTTTCTGTGTGGAATTTTCATGATTCTCCCTGTGTCTGTATGGGTTCTCTCTGGGTTCTCCGGCTTCCTCCAACAGTCCAAAAACATGCATGTGAGGTCAATTGAACACTAAATTGTCCATAGGTGTATATGTGAGTGTGAATGGTTGTTTGTCTCTATGTGGCCCTGCGATGAACTGGCGACTTGTCCAGGGTGTACCCTGCCTTTGCCCTATGACAGCTGGAAGAGGCTCCAGCTGACCCCTGTGACCCTGAGCTCAGGAAGAAGCAGGGATTGAAAATGGATGGATGGATGGGTACTATGCAAACGTAGCCTGTTAGTGGGTTAAAATAGGTAATCCACCATTCACACTGCTGCAATGGGAGAATGTATTAATAAATGTTGCTGTATTTATATCCAATCTGCCACATGGAGCGGAATGCGTTTCTGAGCAACACTGCAACCAGCCACAAGGAGGCAACAAACGAGAACGCATCTTTGTAATCAGCATCGTCTTAGCAGATTCTGAATGGAGATGATGAAACCAACGGAGTTGTGTGTTGACCTCTGACCTGGTGCCCTGAGCTTGGCCTGGCTGGACGAGCGCGCCAGCGGCAGGCTCTGACGCAGCCGGTTCATCCGGTTGAAGCCGATGGGGAGATCCGACTCCGACATGGTTTCCAGATTTTCGGCGGAGGCGAAGGAAACCCGGCTGGCCTGGTCGGCGAGCGCCGGCTGAGTCGGGCTGAGTCGAGTCACGCGAGGCGTCCGAGTCTGCAAGCAGGACGAGGGAAGGTGAGACAGAGCGGAAGAAGGTAACGCCGAAGTTGAACACAAAATTGGCAGAGGGAAAAAACAAAATGGCAGCAGGAAACGAATGCAAAGACACAAAAGAGAAGGCATTCAGCACACAGGCGGGCGGGCGGGCAGACAGTTTAGCTCAGACAAAGCTGCTTTGCATCTGCCTTCAGAGGGCCGGCGGTGGGGAAGCTGAGTCCTGGAGATAAAGCTTCTCACAGAGGCTGCAGCACACACAGCCAGGTACAATAACACGTCTAAAGAAGAAGAAGAAGAAGAAGACGAAGCAGAAAAAAAACAAGCCTGGACCGCCCTCAGAATAGCACCACCTGACTGACTGAACCAAGCTTCAATTAGACACTCAGGAAGAAGAAAGTGTCGGCAGCAGCACAGGAGATGAAAACACTTGGAGGTGACTCAAATGTAAAGAAAGTCGGCGGCGCCGAGCACTTCATCTGCGTGCCGGTTTCCTGCCAGAGCTGCAGATCACCTCTGATAATCCCCCCCCCACACACACACACACACACACACACACACGCACAAACACCCACGGGCCATTTTTGATCGGCAGAACACCTGCAGTTACGGATACAGCAGGTTGGCTTTTAACAAAATTCACACGGAGGGACATTTTCCAGGCCAGAAGATACAGTAACGAGCTCCCACTGCCTTCTGCATCCATGGCCCCGACCTCCATCTCATCCATCCCTCTGTGTGGGTGCTGCTGCTTCAATCCCCGAGGCCATCGGGGCAACTGAGGCGCGATGCTTGGCCGCGCGCGCGTGCCCGCGGCGCCAGCACTGCGCGGCAGAGGACGCTTAAAGCATGGCACGGACGCCAGAGATTTCATTTCACTCCCCTCGGCACCCAGGACAGTCGGAGGGTCCGCGGAGCCGCAGCACAGAGAGGGAGGGAGGCTCCCCGGCACGGAGCAGCCTGACGGATTATGCTCGCCGCCTCTCGTATGTTCTGAGATTTATGGCCTCCCGCTCGCTGCTCGTCGGGCCCAGACGGCGCACAGGCAGCGCGCCTCCCGCATGCAAAACCACAGCGCCGTCAAGCTACAGAGGAGAGGAGAGCGCAGCAGCGGGGGGAGGAGGGGATGTTGGGGAGGCTCTACTCTGCATCTGCATCTGGCGATGTGCAAAGAGAGGTAAGACAAGAGAGGGCAGGGAGAGGTGAGCTGATGTGGTGGTGGAGGAGGAGGAGGAATAAAACATGGGGAGCACCTGGAGGAGAGGTGGGTGGCTCAGAGTGACTGATGCCTTTGTTGCCTCCTGGTGGCTTTAACGTGGGCAGGAGATTGTTTCTTTAATCAATCAGTCAATCAATCAACTCTTATTTAAAAAGGCTAAATCACAACCAAAGGCGTCTCAAAGCGCTTTGCACAATCAGGATAAAACCAACTGGGCCCTCCAGAACAAGCAAGGTGGGCAGGAAAAAGTCCCCTGTTGGAAGAAACCTGGAGCGGATCCAGACTCCAGGGGGCGCTCATCTACTTGGGGGTTGGGGTGACAAGGAAATACAAAAACAAAGAGTGAAAAAGAGAGAGAGAGAGAGAGAGAGAGAGAGAGAGAGAGAGTGTGGTCAGAGTGCAGACAGGCCACAGTGTGTGTGTGTGTGCGTGCGTATGTAAATATATATATTCATATGTATACATAACTATATACATGTATCTGTATACGTACATATGTATATGTATACATATATACATATATACAGTGTATAGAGAGGGATAGGGATATAAATAGGTATATAATAAATAATTAAAAATAGAATAATAGAAAGACATAAATATGTACTTGTGTATATAAATATGTATATGAATAAAACTAAATTATTGTATAATTATACATAACATTTAAATAGACTTAAATGTATAATAGTGGATTGTTTGTTATAGAATAGAAATAGAAAGTATTTGTCCGTGATGGGATGGAGGAAGAATTTCGGGGTGGCAGAACTTGAAAGTGTTCGACTTTGACTTTCAGCGGCAGCTAAAATAAGTCAAGGCAGTGTTTGTGGCTTTGACTTGAAGTCTTTGCTGCACTCAACACCAGTTTCTTCACTAAGCCTGAGCCACTCTGCACGCATGTTGTCTGAAAAAACAAAAATGCCTATTTGCGTTTTCTTGCATGAGAGCTTCCATGAATTTCATGAGGGCACAACAGTCATCCGAGATGAAGATTTTCACTTGATTTCACTGCCACTGCTGCAAAATGATGTGCGCTGGAAGAAAACACACACGCACACACACACACACACCATCGAGAAGAAGCGCTTCATGTTTTTCTAAACCAATTAGATGTTAGTTGAAAAGGACCTCAAAGTAAAATATTGCACCACTATGTCAATATTGCCACTATGTCAAATGAACTGCGGCTCGACTATTCACCCCCCACCCAATGGAACCAGCAAACAGCTGGCTGCACATCAAACAGTGACGCCGTGTAATCCGGTGAGGAAGGACGATAACAAAGCTGCAGCTTTAATGCGACAAAAACCAGGTTGTAAGCACTTCATTGGTATTGTAACGGCTAAGCTGGGTTATTGTCGCAGGAAATGTCGTACGGCACGAAACATCTGGCCGAGTTTCACCACAGAGGAGCTCCTGTGCTGCTGTGAGTCCTCGCACTGAGGGTTTGTAGATCTGGAGGAGATCAAGCGTAAATCAAACACAAGAGAGGAGGGAAGATAAATTATTGGAAATTGCAGGGGAAAATTTTGTCTGCTGGTAAAAACGGACCTGCAGCTGATCCGATCATTGATTAAAGGCCACTTATCACACATCTTTCTTCCTGCTCTTTCCAAAAACATGGCATTTAAAGGACATTAGGGGTCATTTTACACATCTAAGTATTTACATTTTTATAAATTTAAATCTTTTTTATATACACCTGTCAGGGCACAAATATACATTTGCACGCTTAAAATAATATTTAGGTATTTCATGATCATTAGTTATCATCTGTCACAGATTACATCTCTAATTGCAAGTACACATTGACACAGCTAGTTAATCACTCACATAGCTTAAGTCCATCTGCTCCTTGGTGCAGACATACAGGCCACAACTTCAGACTGAAGTCTGTCAAAACGTAGATGACGACTTTTGTTGCCACCTGTGGCAGCAGAATCTTCTGGACATCTGCATTTGCATCTGCTGAACATTTTCTCCGAATGCGCACACATCAGACACACTAAAACTGCTTCGTCCTCATTTCAACTGGACGACCTGGCAAGGCAGCAATGGCCACCTACAGATCCGGGAATGACTCTCATTAGTGAGCTGTGCAGTGGCTGAAAAACAGCTTGGTCACTGCAATTTGCATGCTTCACTGTGCAGCAGCCAATCAGGCGTCTCGCTTATCTGCCACCGACGCAAACACAATGACCTTCAACCCTCAATGCCACGCACTGGGTGCTGATTTGTTAACTGCCAAATCAAACAAAAAAAACTTTACCATCGACTCTGCAGTTACATCCACGACACCATTGTGTAGAACTGTCAAATATCTATTTCCTAACCAGAACATTGTTAACAGCAGAATCTTCCCTCCGCAAAGTATTACAATTCAACCTGTTCAACTCCGAGTGGCCGCGAACATCCACACGTCCCACTGGCTCCGACTCCCTGATATGATTGATGAGGCACAGCTGAAATACACTCCCTCTCCACCCCTCTCTCCAGCCGCCTCCTAACTCCTGCCTCGATCCGCATAGCTGCCACAAGCACCATGACTCAGTGATTTCCTGGCTTTTAGCGACTAACCCTGTGACATTCCTTCCCAGGCAGATTTCTCACCCTTTCTGAATAATTACAAATCATCCGATTGGTTTTTTTTTTTTTTTTTTTTTCTCGCTGCGCGCCAACCGGAAGAGGAGAAGGCAGCAACATCATTACGCCGGCGGCCTGAGGGAGGCGAAGGAGTTCCTAGTTCCATTTCCCACAGTGGCGGAGCAGCTGGAGGTTAATTGCCGTGCTCAAGGGCGCTTGTTTTTTTAAGCGAGAGAAGTGACCCTCTGAACCCTAATATTCCCCACTGAAGCAGCCTCGTCACAGCTGGGTTTTCTTTCTGGAGGCGACCTTGATGTCACCAGAGAAGGACAGATCACAGTGTCAACAAAACCAACGCTCCTCTGATCAGAAAAAGCCACCCAATGCTCCAAAGCGGCTTCTGTTCCTCGTGGCTGAAATCCTACTGTAGCCTCTCTCATTAGGAGAGACCTTTTCGCGGCGAGTCGCTGCAGCTTCCGTTGGTTTTTAGCCTTTTTAACGTGCAACCCTGCGCGCTCAATCCTCGCAGCCTTGGCAGTCAAGTGTCACTGAGCGATTCTGGCCACGTGCCGTAGCGCCGTGCCCGTCAGGAAGTGCACTGCAGCACTCGGGCTCTTAAGCCTTTTCTTTTTTCCAGCGGTGAAGAAAACGCTAGGCACTCCTTGCTGAGCCCAAATCGGGGGAATAGCGATTTCCCCGCCAAGCATCATATCAACAGCCAAACAGCGTCGACGCAACAAAAGCCTTTGTCTGAATGGGTTAGCACTGAGCTAGCTCACTGGGGCACATACGGGTAGTCTAGGGATACGACTTGGTAAAGGAAAAAAAAGAAAGTGTGAGGAATCGATATTGTGTTTAAGAGCTGAGAGGAAAAAAAAATCAAATAACTGAGCAGATAACTGCGTTGGTTGTGAATCAAACTTAATTTATTGAGTCAGTGTTTGATGGAGTGATGGATGGATGGATGGATGGATGGATGGATTGATTTCAGTTTCTGGAAAGACCTACCAGGTATCCAGTCGGTTTTATGATGTTGAAAAACTGTATGAATCCAATCCAGAGGAATCTTGTTTTATTTTTTATAAAATGTTTTGTTTTTGTTAGTTTTTCAACAAACGCTTTGGTTAAAAATTTTGAAGTAAGACTCCACTTAAAATCATATCAGTTTTTGTGAAATTCCAAAGAAGTTTATCATCACAGGATTTATGTAATTATTTTCCATAGTTGTTGAGTTGTTGAGTCAAAATGACACTAATGCTTATGGGCAGAGGGTGCTGTTTCCGGGGACTATTTTTACTGCTGCACCACAGAAAGGCATGCTGATTAATTTGAGTTAAAAATGTAGAAACTGTAGGAAATAATTAAGGAGTTGTGCAAAATAAAGAAATGGTTTCTGTTGTCTAGAGATTGTTCAGTGTTTTTAAAAAAATGCCCAGTATGGAACAAAACTCAGCACAAAAAGAAAGAAAATGATTGGTAAATTAGTACTTTGCTGCAACAACGCATCTTGGCAGAGAAGTTTGGCATATTTTTCATGTGTGCAACCTACAAACTCAGCTTTGCTGCTCACAAATGAAACGAAAAAAAGTTATTGCTGGTGTCAAGAGGGGAAGTCCGCAGATTGTCACTGCCAATGTTTATTTTTTCTGTGTCCGTTTTGAATGAAGTGTACTATCTGAGGTGTTTCTAGAGTAAAACAAAGGGAAATTTGTCACGCATGAAACTGAAACTGAAATCTCAAGAAAATTAAGAATCTCCTTTTTAATTATTCCGTGAAAGTTTTAATATGACTCTCTATTTATTAAGAGAGATAAAGGAGGATGAGAACAAAAACACCAATAAATTGACCAACTGAACTGGAGAACACAACCTTGTAAACTATAATACAAATCTCAACACACTCTAAAGGGGAGACAGTTAGATACATACAACTATAAAAATACATTAAGATAGATTGTTAGCTGCACACATGTAATAATTGTGATCTGCCTATGGGTCCAAGAAAGCCAGTGTAAATATCTAGCATGACAAAATGTGTGATCGATGAATTCTGATGTGGGGTAAAACTCCACTGGAAAGCAAACACTGGAATGATTCATCAGCCGCAGTGTAAAAATATTAAAACATTCGATGACAAGAAAAAAAAATATGATTGACCTAATTAGAGTTTTCCATCCCGGGGCCCAGTGCGACTGTTAGCTGCTGCCACATGTAGGCTAGTCACGTGACGTTGGCACTGGGATTTGACCACCGAGTCGATGCCACAGCGCTACTGTTAGCTGCTGCCACATGTAGGCTAGTCACGTAACGTTGGCACGGGGATTTGACCACCGAGCCGATGCCACAGCGCTACTGTTAGCTGCTGCCACAGCGCTACTGTTAGCTGCTGCCACATGGAGGCTAGTCACATGACGTTGGCACGGGGATTTGACCACCGAGCCGATGCCACAGCGCTACTGTTAGCTGCTGCCACAGCGCTACTGTTAGCTGCTGCCACATGGAGGCTAGTCACATGACGTTGGCACGGGGATTTGACCACCGAGCCGATGCCACAGCGCTACTGTTAGCTGCTGCCACAGCGCTACTGCTAGCTGCTGCCACATGTAGGCTAGTCACGTGACGTTGGCACCGGGATTTGACCGCCACATGTAGGCTAGTCACGTGACGTTGGCACCGGGATTTGACCACCGAGTCGATGCCACAGCGCTACTGTTAGCTGCTGCCACATGTAGGCTAGTCACGTGACGTTGGCACTGGGATTTGAACACCGAGTCGATGCCACAGCGCTACTGTTAGCTGCTGCCACATGTAGGCTAGTCACATGACGTTGGCACCGGGATTTGAACACCGAGTCGATGCCACAGCGCTACTGTTAGCTGCTGCCACAGTGCTACTGTTAGCTGCTGCCACATGTAGGCTAGTCACGTGACGTTGGCACCGGGATTTGACCACCGAGTCGATGCCACAGCGCTACTGTTAGCTGCTGCCACATGTAGGCTAGTCACGTGACGTTGGCACCGGGATTTGACCACCGAGTCGATGCCACAGCGCTACTGTTAGCTGCTGCCACATGTAGGCTAGTCACATGACGTTGGCACCGGGATTTGACCACTGAGTCGATGCCACAGCGCGGCGTCGGCATCCTTTGTCTCTGGTTTCATTCCTCCCACTTTCGGCGGTGAAGAGGAGAGCGAAGGCAATCGGCTGCGATCATTCCGGCCACTCCGGACTGACTGACTGGCTGACTGACTGACTGACTGACTGACGAGAGCACAAAATGGAGCAGCGATATTTGCCAAAGTGAGGCTGAATAATGCCGCCGCTCTGCCTTCCATTGTGTCTCTGACAGCATTCTGCTGTTCGAATCCAGCCTTCCAGCAATGAGTGGGGAGTGTAGAGGAGGGGGGCGTCATAATTAGGAGTAATAAATACACCTCATCCATAATTACACCTCCCCCGACCGCAGCCCGTCCACGGCAGCGTGAAAAAACAGGGGGGCACGTGATCACGTCAGACGCAATTGTTCGCTAATCTGTGATGTGTTTGGACCGTCGGAGCAGCAGCCGTGCGTTTAGTGAGCTGGCAAAACCGATGGAACATCAAAGAGGAGCAGCGGAGGGACCGTAAAACACACACACACACACACACACACACAAGCACACACCCATACAAACACGTACACTACTGCGGGGGTTTCTGTTGCATCAGAGGAGGAGGAGGGCGAGACGCCCCGAGAGGAAGGAACCCGATTGGGATTGAGCTGCAGCTCGCATCTGCGGTTGACGCGGAGTAAACAGACGAGAAACACACACACACACACACACACACACACACACACACACGCTGATGTGGACAGGTCACACACACACAAGAACCCACAATATTGCACAGTAGAATAAAAGATGATTAGTATCACGGCCAGCTTATGTGCTGTGACACTGCGTTTTACTCTCAGCAGCGCTGGTGAAGAATAATACAGCAGCCTCGGCTCCCACATGTCCGTGATCTGTTTTCCCCCAATTCGAAGGGAAACTTTTCACCATCCCCCAGAGGGCCTGGCGGAATAAACAATATCAAACAACGCAACTGCATTCTAAAGCAAGCAAGCCACAAAGAGAAAAAGCTTTATATAAAGGATGGCTCTTTGTTTTTTTCAATTTGTTTTTACAGCACTGAGCTGGTTATTGGTTCAATAAATGGTGGTGTTTTTTTCCTCCTTAAATACACCCAGCGCTCTGCTTAAAACCTTACTGGACGGCGAAGATCTCTGAGGTTTCAAGCGTGCAGTCTCCAACATCCATCGTACAAGACTCCCATTATAATGGTTTTCGGCAGGAGGACGGCCGCCCAATGAGGGCAGAGGGGCGGTACCAAGGGGTTGCTGAGACCTGTAATAATAGGAGGAGGCACACTGTTGCCAACTGGCTGCGCTGACACTAAAGACATCTGGCTGTCCCACTTTGAGAAATGCTAGTCAAGCACCTGCCATGGTCGCTGTGTTCAAGACTTCCCAATTGCCTTCTGCATGTGAACAAGCTCAAGCCTGTATGTTCCAAGTCACCAATCATTCATGTCAACTTAAAAAAGTGGTAAACCTTGTGGATTTCAATTTGACTTTTCTTTTACTGACTGAGAAAAATGTCACCTTTAAAGAATTTATTTGACTTTGAAAGACCTTTTGGCCAATTGCTGTATAAACTTGGGCTTATGCAAAACACCCCAGACAGTTTTCAAATAACTTGTATTAGTGTTTAGATATTAGCAATTGTGAGTGTCAAGTGCCAACTCATCCCAGTTTCTATACATTCAACTTCAGACTTCAGGTTAGACTCACATTTCAAGCACATCCACGCATCTCTTCATAGATGAAGTTCTTCTAATGTGTGATGGGTGCGTCAATTTTCAATGGAGTTATTTCATTGTCAACTTCTTTACATTTCAAACAAAGTCTCGTGCGGTGCTCGGTTTCAGCAATGTTAAAGTCAAAGTGATCTTCCTCAAAATTAAATAACTTGCCAAAAAATTGTCAAGGAAGAGCGATGGGTGGACGTGTGAGTCTAATGTGAAATCTAAAGTTAAATGGTTGTGAATGGGGATGGAAGCACTTATTTTTAAATTGGCTGGTATTGCAATACAAAAGCAAAACATTTGAAAACTATTATAATATTTTTTGTTGTTGCAGCTGGTTCTGGAATAGAGGTGTTGCCTGTCATTTCCAGAATTTTTCTTTTTTTCTCACATTTTTGATTATTTTTTTGCTAGATTAAAAAAAAAAAATAATGTCATCACCATAATCAAAAGCTTACCTCAAAAACCCTTTAACACTGCAAGACCTTCTTAAGAGTTTATACAACATTTATTTTTCATGGAGTTCAAAAGCAGCAGCTTTAGATAATCCTGGAGTTTATAGTCGCTGCATCAGCAATAGTTATGCAGAGAGCCTTTCTTCAGAGCATCAACTAATTTTATGGTTAAAATGCTGTAATCTGCAGTAAGTGCTTCGCTCGACACATTCACGAGGACACAATCTCCTTCTCCAGCTGCAGCGGCGGCGGCCGGAGCAACACGTCCCATAAAACATCACAGCCTTTTGTCTGAGTTGGAGGGAAAGTGCACATTTACATTTTAGGCGACTTTGACACGCGGGTTTCGTTACGAACAAAATCATTTCTGAATGTCACATCGCCCCAATTTGGGAGAGACTTCAGCTGAGCTGCATCTATTTTTTGCTAGACTGAATTCTCACGCTAATGACATAAAAATAAGACTTAATCTGGAGAGTTATAATCATGTACTCCAGATACATCAAAGAATATAATGTCAACAATCTTATTTTATTCAGGACACAATCCGAATATTTCCACATGGCCGCACTAGCGCTTCAGAATACAAAAATACAAAATATTTAGTTAACTCTGTAGCAGCTTACTGTTGACACTGAGCCCACAGTCATTCCAGCTTAGGCTGCGCTATTAGGCAGCACTTATCCCTTTGGTTTGAACCCAATCGATGATTTTACTCAAACGGAGTCAAGTTTCCTAGTGTGGAAATGTGAAACCAGTCGGTAGTGCTACGATAATGTGAGCAAATGATGATTGCTTATGGCTCCATTCTCACACATCGATTACAGCGGGACTGCACACTGCAGTGAAAATTGAATTTAATCTGGGAGCGTGCTCAGATGCCTATGGTTTGTTTTTAATGTACAAGGAAGTTGGAATGTTTTGCATAGCCGTAGGATATAGTTTACATGTCCATCTTGACCAGCAATGCCAATTAGCAACACTGCAAGCATCCCAACTAGATCATTTATGAACTTTCAAATTCCAATTCCAATCGTGATTTTGGCTTTCCGTGACCGTAACACGATCATTGAAAGGAACCATTGGTTCTGCAATGTGGCTGATGTAGTGAAATTCAGTGTGTCTCACTTGACAGTAGGGCTCTTAACTTTCAATTTCATCAGTCGATGTGTGTGTTTCGCAGGGCTGCGCTGCAGCCTCATTGCGTTAATAATCTGTCATAACCCCAGCAATCTGGAACCCGCCACAGCAGATGGGCAGGACTTCTATTTTTGCCAGATGCCAGAAAACAACACGGCACGGAGCTGAATGTGTGGGGCATCCTAGCAACTGTCACACCAGCAACCATTCAGAGCAATCACTGTGGGGCGCCGCTCAGCAGTCGCTCCGCTGGTCTTATTGGTTACTATGGTGTTCTCACAATGGTGTGGCCCTTGTTAAGCAGCAGTTGCTAATGTGTTCCAAGTGGGCGATGGCGTGTTTGGATTGTCGTTTGGATGTTCCGTGGGTTCGTGAGGCCAGTGTTAGGAAGTTTCAGCGGCGTTGTAGACACTCACTAACACATTGCTAAGTCACTGTGTTCAGGGAGGTCAGCGGGGATTCACTACTTTGTTGTTACCGCTAGTGACTCGCTCAGTGGCATACATAGCGGCACTGAGATATTTTTCAAGAATGCAAAACATTGATGGGTTACAAGTTTACTTACACTTGAAACCTGCACTTATTTGATCAGATCAGCCACTAAGCAGCTACAAATCGCACTTTAGTGGCGGTAACTGTAAAATATAAAACACAATAAGAAAATATATGAATCTCCTGATACGCATAGGAGCGCCAGAGTTTCTCTTTTTGAAATCAGACTAATTAAAATTATTCAAAGGTTCAGGTTCGTCCTTGCCGCACAATCAACCACACTCGTATTGTAGCATTTCTGACGTGTGTTCAGTTTTGTGTGTGTTCCACTGTTTAATAATGGTCGTGTTGCTGTTAGTATAATGCGACCATGTTATACTTCCTCTTTAAGAGGACGACAGAGACCCCGGACAGGTGTGTGTGCTGTGCTTGGGGCTGTGGGGATGTTTGGAGAGACGTGTGCGACTGTCTCTTTCTTGGAGTGAGTTCAGGAGAAAACCAATGTGCATGTTATTTGACAGCAACAAAAATATAGTCTTCCGTCAGAAATTCAGCTTCTGGTGATTGAGGTGTGGTTACAATATCTGACAATGTATTGTGCAAATTGCGGTCAGGTTACCAGAGCGCAATTTGCACTTCTGACTCCTCAGATGCCGCATTTGCGCCTGCATATCATTAGCGCAAAATCCTTTGTGGATACGACGCAAAGGTGGCGGAGATTACGGCCACAAAGTCGCCACAAAACATGCCACAATTTACTGATGTGTTGTAATTCTTTCTGGCCCATCGTGTTCTAAAGGTTCAGTGACAGCAAATGTTTTGAAATCAGTTTGAATAATATAACACTTGATCACTAGAAAATAAAGCTCAATTACAGTCATTGTTGTTATGATTTTTTGCCACAGTTGTCCAGGCTTCGCTGCTGATGTTGTTTGCTTGGCTGCAGGACTTCCCTGTTTTTGCCATGATTAAACTCTGGCGGTGTAAGCTTCCTCCTTGGAAGGTTCAGTTATATTCCTTTCATTAGGAAAAAAGTTCAGAATGAAGCTTTTCAAGCTGGATCTGAGAGAAAGCGCATAGGAGAGCTGAAATGTAAGCGATCCAGCTCCTTTGCAAGGTTGGGTTGGCAACAACCTGCGATAAAAATCTGGCTGCTGATTTTTCCGCTAATCTTCTCGCTCAAATTTCCTGCCACTGGGTAAAGAGTGTAATGCAGCGTAGATTACGTTAATTGGAGAAATAAGAGGCTGGGGCTAATCTAACACACACACACACACACACACACACACACACACACCTGGGACCACTCATGTCCTCTCCTCATCACATGATAACTCAGGTGTGAACTGGCCTGAGGGCCAAATGCAGGCATGAGAGCACACAGGCATGAGGGATGAAAGTGGCGTGTGTCAAGTGCAACTTATTCATATGAAAAGGAACTGGAGACATTTCAAGAGAGAGAAAAAAACAAGGGAAAATGTCAAGGTTTACCTTGACGGGGACAAAGACATGAAAATGATGTCAAAACAACCCATCTGATCATCACGTTGACATTTCCAGCAAAAACTGCTCATAGCCAAAGATGGTTTGTTCAAGTCAGAGGGATTCAGCCTGAAGGAAACATTCATGTTTTATCTGGTACTGTGCTACTGACAGTAAATGGACTGGCCTGCGGGAGGCCCTCCAGGAAAAAGTTAATAAACAAAATCAAAAAATGAAATCAAGGAACACGGTCTAACAGCTCAGATAATTCCACCCCAATTATCCATCCACCAACATGTCAAAGAACCTGCCAACGACTGATCCATCACTCAGATGGTCTCTATAAAGTTATCCAGCATCACATGATCTATCAGATACTGGCTTACACTTGATTTTTTTCCATTTTTTTTTACTCACAGCAAATTACAGATTCCCTCTGAAATTTTGAAGCAGCTCAAGGTTGAACGTTTGTGGAAGTCGAGCACCAGACAGAGTAAAAGCTGAGCCCAAACTCTGGTTGCAAACGATGTCACTGGTGCAAGATCACATTTACGTGTTGGACAACAACACACAATGCACACAGAAACGCTGGGCCTAAAGTCCAACATTTCTCTGTCTCAGTTTAAAGCTCTTCCAGAGGCAGATTAACCGGCCAGGTGGATTTACTCTAAACTTGGCAGGTGTGGGAAGCCCTCTGCAGGTCTTTGACCCAGCTGCACATTAACCTTCTCTTCATCCTAAAGTAAATATGTAGCTCCAAGCAGCTGCTGCGGTAGCTTTTCTAGCGTTTGAAATCCCAGTTTGACGTTCAAAATCACAGCGGACCAGTGATTAGCTCGGCGTCCGGCACTTTTCCAGCCAAGAGAGCACCAATACAGAACACGTGAAGTGCAGATGTTCAAATGTGTGACCGTTGCCGAGTGCGATGGAGAGAAGTGGAGCAGTCGTGCACAGACACACAATGGACAGTGATCCTATTAGAGACAAATCCACACGGAGGGACAGATTTACGCCGAGACACAAACACAGTGTTGGTACTGACCTTGAAGCTCCAGTAGTTTGGTTGCTGCAGGGGGGGAGAAGGGAAAACAAAGAGACAGAGGGAAGGAAGGGAAAGAAAGACGTGGTGAGACGTTTTCTCCAGGGTTGAGCGGTGAAAAACACAACAATTTGCCATAAAACGACAACCGAAGACAACTCAAGTGGTGCCACAAAGAGGCGCGGTGGCAGTCATTTTTATAGATTTAAAAAAGAAAAAAGAAAAAAAGAAGAAGATCAAAAATTATGGCACGGCTTGAACAAACAAACCATCTATCTTCGGAAGAGCACAGCCACTGTGTTTCTGACACACTAATTGTGAAGATGACTGCCAGATTCACTTGTGTTGTCCTTGACTGCCAATATTATGGGCCTTCAATCACAATTACGCCGCTAAATACTGAGCTCCATACTCCCTTCTCTGGATTAGTGGGAGTCCTGGAGTGCCAGCAAGACATTTTGAAGTCGTGGCTGCATGTGTTTGGATTTAGGCAGGCTAACGTTGTTGTGGGAAAACACGTGTACAGCGGTGTTCTTGTGCAGGTTTAACATTCAGTCACTGCCGTTTTGTAGCGTCCCCGCTCTAAATGATAAGTGCTGCATGCACGCTAACAACAAAGCTAGCTGGGTGTGGACCAATCACAGAACAAGTCAGGGCTAACCTTCAACAACCTTCATCTTTTAATCTGATGGACCAGATTGAATTTATTGTCTGATCCATCTGATTCGAATTCCTGCCGAATAACTGACAGCCAAGCCGAGCCGCAGCTGAAAGGCTGATGTTGCATACGACAGCAAATAAAGACAAATAAATACAAGGAAGAAGCAATGATTCGCCACCGTGATGGAGGCTTGCGTCATGCCTTTGTGCTGTGACAGGGTAAGATAAAATCCTCCCGCTGCTCTTGCTGAGGGGGAGGACAGCTCTGACCCACAGATGGCCCATACAAGGAGGAACGGGGCTTTCACCTTTTCATTATGTAAAAAACTGATCTCGCACCCTCACAATCTCCTAGAAGAAAAACTGCCGGAGGCAAAAATTACCCAACTATTCTCTCCTACATGGAGGTGAAAGACCTGGGCTGATAGGGTGGTTGTAGGTAATTCAATTCAATACAGTTTAAGTCAATACTTATCATTGTCATAGTGGTCTTTGTTCAATATCAATTGTCAGTATTTAACGTCTATGTTATGATAAGGTATGTCTTGTATCAATGTTTAGTTGTTTTTTTTTTATTGTGTTTTTATAACAGCAATCCTGCTCAAAGACAACAGATGTAAATTAGCAATGTGGCTTAAACCTGACAAGGTTACGCACTGTGTACTGTCCCTGCCAAATAAATGCTAGTAAGTAAGTCAGCAAGCAAGTGAGGGAGTAAGCAAGTAATTATGTAGACACAACAGAACAATATTATTTTAGCTTCTAAATGCTAGTACAACGATAGTAGTGGCAAGAGGAACAGGTAGAATATAAACTGCAAGTGTCATTTCTTAAGCTCCTCCCACATCTGGAAGAAAGCAACTTTGTTGATGAGTTTGGGGAAAGTGTGAACAGGTCACACTCACAATGGTGGATTTTTATTTCTCATTGAGAGCTCCGGAGTACACAAAGTGTTTAGCCCTGTGTTTACAGTGATGCTTTGGAGCATTGTACAGGTTTGGAAGGGGACAAATACAGGGTGTCTACAAACACTGCAGCACCTCGCTGGGGGTGTTGGAACTAACCTAGGAGAATGATTAGAACCCTTTGTGACATCAGAAAGGAGTGATGACCAGATCTGCGTGCTTTAGCACAGACTTTCTGGCTGGTGGAGAAAGAAATAAAAGTTGTTCTTCTTCTCGTGTTTCTGTTGAGGTCACCGACAGGACAGAGATGTCATTTTTCAGCTGGAAACACTGGGATTTTGGTGTAAGGAGGCGAGATGATAAGACAGCAATCACATCGCAACACCTACGACTCTCCTCGGATTCTTTGATTGCCACGTCTGGTACTGAAATGTGAGTTTCACACGGCAATATTGAGCATTTATGTGAAGTGGCCTCACACTTAAGTGGACAGATGCTCATATATATATTTATTTTTGTCACATGTGCAATGAGAGACTTTGAGTAAACCGTTCTAATTAAGCCGAGCTCTGTGTGGCTCTCGGCTCCTGATGGAGCAGATGCTCTGGGAGCCACCGGAGTTCCACAGACTTTTCTTTCTTAACTGAAATCTCAGAAGAAAGTTTGCCGCCGCCTCTCCAGATTTTGTCGTGGACATGCAGAAGAAAAGAAACACGACAACCTGACGTGACGCCGCTTAACTGCAACTCCATTGGCTTCTCCTTGTACACAAGTGCAGAGCCTTGTGTTGAGTCCAAAAATGTAACACAACTCTTGATGTTTTGCTTCAACTGTGTGTGTAACTGATATGTGATATATAAACACAAATCAATTCAATTAAATACCACACTTTTAAAGGGTCTGACAGAACTGCCTCTTTGTTTCTTCTCAACAATCTGTACAGTACCGATGCAGACAATGTTTAAAATTCAGTCTCATTTCGCCACCAGACGACAGAGAAGACTTTGGTTTTATCATATGGAATGTGTTCACCGTCCCCAATGATGAATCATGGGCAAAGGCCTAAAATGTCTTTTATCAGTTCATGAATGATATGCCTACTGACACAGCGGAACCACTCATTCTTCATTGATGTTGAAAAGGAGAATCTTTTCCGTCTGGGCCGCAGATCCACCTCTCAGGTCGATGTGCTGCTCCCACACACTCTGGGATGTTGCTAACTATAGAGTAGGACAGCACCGTGTCAGGAGGGGAGAGGAGTCCTGGCCGGCGCAACTCACTCAGATGATTTGCTGACACTCAGATGAAACGTTCTTGCCGATTTGTTGAATTTGCCAACATTGTAACATCAAAAACATCAACGTAGGGTGACAGTTTATGGGAATCTGGGCCATTTTAGAAACATATGAAGTACTTTTTGTCAAAATAAAGCGTTTATCTCTGTCCATATTAAGATAGTTAAGATGTAGTGTTAACATTAGGAACATGTAGAATTACCTGAATGTTACAAAGCAGATTAGGGAACCAATTACAATCAACGGCATCCAACTTTGGCAGTGGCAGGATTTAGGTGAAGACATATTGACAGTATTGAAACTGTGTACTTCAAACAGTAAACATATGCATAAGACCAACGTATTCAAACTATATTTTTAAAGTTATCAATTAAGGATGCTAGTTTCGGACAGTGCCGTCAAAGAGGACATAAGCGTGCAGTTCACCTCCTGACCCGGTGGTGTCCTCCTCTGTAGTTAGCAATATCTCTGAGAGCAATTCAGCAACGAATGGACGGACACTGAACTGAAGGTCATCTTCCTCTACACTTCCAGCACTGTGACAGACATAGCTGCTGTCCATTGACCAATCAGACATCCCTCGGCGATAACTTGGCAGTACAATCACGCCATGACACTTTTTCCCAGCACTGAAATGAGTCGTTAATCTCGGGCTGTTCCAACTGAAAATGGCAACCAAAACAAACCAGTTTGCTGATATATTACCAGAAACCATTCTCGCAGTGGAAACCAGATAATGGCAGCGTGCTCGCCAAGGATCAAGCGTTGATTCTTAATTTCACTGTTTTCTGGCCTAAGCCTGCTGACAGCTGCGTCAAATATCCATGAAAACTCCCGAAGCTGCTGCTGTTGTTACAGACCAGCATCGATCATGTCCATCGGATCTACATCGACCTATGAGGACGACGCGCTGCTGTACACGGCTCTGGACTGCACTGTATTATTACCGCATTATCCCACGGCTATGGGAATCCCTGCGATAGTCTGGGATGAGATGGGGGTGAATGAGTGAAATGTACACCAGCTTCAGATTTGGCCTCCCGATCTCCTCGCTGGGATTTTAAAAAATCAATCGGCCATGGATTTTAACCTGGTCTGCAATCTTGTAAGACGCTGTGAGAGAATCCTCGCGCTTCTCCCGACACGCGGACGGTCGGCTGAACCCGCAGCCGTCGGGCGTATCAAGCAGCACCGACACCTGGTTAATGGGCCTGGTTAATGGGCCTGGTTAATGGCGTTTCTCACGGTTGGCTGCAACTGCTCCTGCTGGAGGTTAGCGTCGCCTCTCCCACCCTCTTTAACTTGGTACCACCTGACCACAATGTCACTGGGCAAACAGCTGAACAACAGAGACACATGAGAGCCGTCTTGCGTCGGCACCCGGCGGGCCTCCCCAGCGCACCGTGACTCAGTGATCACCGGATTTTTCAATCGCTCGGGCTGAGGTCCCCCCGGGGGGGCGCTAGTACGCAGCGGAGCCTCGCGGAGACGGAGGGGAGCGGCGGGGGGGAGGGGCAGGAGGGGGAGGTGGTGGGGAGGGGGGCGACGCCTGACCTGCACGCGGAGTAGCCATTTTTTTTTGGACCTAACCGCCGCCCCCCTCGGAACGCCACCGTGATTCCCTCCTCCTCCTCCTCCTCCTCCTTCTCCAGCCCGAACACACACGTGCACACACATCCACGGTTACACACACATATGCTGCACATGCTGTTTTTTTTGTTTTTTTTGCTTGAACACACACATGCCGTCCTCGTGCGTGCACGGCGACACACAGTGAGTCACTGCGGCAGCGCGTGCAGGCAGACGCACCTGCTCGTCACCTGACAGCAAACACACCCTCCTCTGACCACATACACACACACACGCGCACACACACACGCACACCAGCAGAAGGGAGGGAGAGGATGTGTGTGTGCGTGTTTGTGTGTGTCTGTGTGTGTATAGACAATCCAACAGCTATCAAAAACACACTCTACCATCTCAGACAATCAGAAGAGGAAGACACGCATGTACGCGTACGCGCACGCACGCACACACACACACACACACACACACACACACACACACACACACACACACACGCACACACACACACACACACACACACACACACACACACACCTGCACTTTACAAAGCTCAGGCAGCAGCAGCAGCAGCAGCAGCAGCAGCAGCAGCAGCGTCTCGGCTCAGTCGGGCAGAGTTACCGTGGCTACTTAGCGAGCCCGTCGCTCGCCAGGGCGCATCTTCTCGCTCCTCTTGCCTCCCCCACGTCCTCCTGCTCCTCCTCCTCCTCGTCCTCTTCCTCCTCCCCTCCCTGCTCTCCATTTGTCCTCCCCCTGCCACAAGCACAGACTGCGGCTCGGCGTCTTCCCCGCCGCCCCGAGGATCAGCCAGCGTCCTCGGCGGAGCCTGTAGTAGCGCCTAAGAGGCAGTTAGCATCTCTCCCTGGCCCCTCCTCCTCCGCCTCCTCCTCTCCTTCCTTCTGCCTCTCTTCCCGTCGGTGTCTCGCGCTTCCTTCCACCGGCTCTCCCCTCTCGTCACTCAGTCCCTCTCCCGCTCCGTAAAGCTGTACGCTTCCCTCCGTAGTGCCGCCGGTGCCAGCAGCCGTATGATATCACCGTCTTGCCTTATAAGGGCGGACGGCTGGTTGCCATGTCGACGGCAGACTCCACCTGTTCTCCCCCGGTCCACCTTTTTTTTTTTTTCCCATCCCCCTCGGGAGACGGATGGTTTGGCTTGGGTAAACAGACGCAGCACATGAGAGGAGGGGGAATGTGGGGGGGGAGGGGGGTGGGCGGAGGGATGTGATGGACGCCAGCTGACGGAGGCTCAGAAGAGGAGGGGGAGGAGGAGGAGGAGGAGGAGAACACTTAAAGGAGAAGATCTGATGGCGTCTAACGTGCAAAGGCATGTGGAGCCAGAGCTCAGCGCAGCGACCGAGGGGCGGCGGCCAGCCTGCGCCCATCCTCAAGATGGAGACGCAACTTTACCAGCGTCACTCTTAACGCACTGTGCCTGATTAAGGTCAGGGGCATCACAACACCACAATATGGCGCTGGCAGACGCCGACGAGGCTGTCAGGTGAACGGAGGCTGGGACTCCGTCTCCTGGCTTCAGTTCTCTTTGGCTTTTAGTTGTTATTCAGTCAAAGAATGCAGCTGTGTTTTAAAGTGAGCTTGTGTTTGTTTGTGATTTACAAAAAAGGTGTTTAAATTCAGTAAGAACCGAGCTATACTGTAGTTATGTCATACAACTACATAGGAAATGTGATTGTGCCAATAGATTGTTATTTTGATTGTGGCCCCAATGTCAACCGACATGGACCAATACACTTAAAGATCCAGAGTGGACAATTTGGCCTGATTTATGATTTTTATTAGTACATTAAAAAAGAGGGTACACTTGCAGTACAATCAAAGTAATTTGGTTTTGCTACCCATAGGACAGTTCTCATATGTATATAAGCAAGGGTCACGATCCCAGTTAGCTGCCATCTTGCACCACCATATTTCTAAGGAAGCCTGGTGTGGACAATTCAGCCTGCCAGAGTGCATTTCATATTTAGGCTGAACAGTCCTGTCCTAAAATAAACCAAGTAGGGCTGCAGCTATCGAGTATTTTGGTAATCGATTCTTTTATCAAATATTCCAACAAGTTATCGAGTAATTGGATAAAACATGCGTTTGCTTAATTAAAGCCCACTGCGCAGCAGAACGCAACCATTAACATCAGTGTGTTAATGGAGTTCACACCAGACATGGTGCGGTCGTGTTTCAGAAGCATCCCAGAGGGGTGAAACCGCGCCGCCCTGGTACCGTCGTCAAAAGACCGCTTCCGTCTTCTCCCGAAGTGCATTGGGCGAATGGCTGTGACGGAAGCACGTTGTGTCACACTAAAAAGAGTCCGTGCAAAACGTGAGCTTTAAATTTAATTAAACAACGTCACGATGCAGAAGAAATTCCTTGATTATTTTCTTGTCGTCGAGTTACTCGAATTACTCGAGGAATTGTTGCAGCCCTGAAAACCAACGAAGAAGAAGGTTGACGAGGTATTCAGATTTGTGTGCACAGGCTACTGTAGTTCACTGACAAATTCGGGAGGGGGAGGGTAAGGGAAATCGAAAATGTAACCACTTGATGTTGCTGTTTCTTCCAAAAATGCAAAAATTACACACTTAACCTTTAAATTTGAATAATTTCCTTTGAAAAATCTAACTAGCTTTTCTGTTTGGCCCGGTATTTCATATGTTAACACTGAGGCAGGAGAGGTTGCATTAGTGCTATGCAACAGCGATCGACAAGGGGGTGATAGACATTTTCGTTTAGTTTTTTGGCATCACCTCAACGTATCTTCAACGGTTAATTAGAGTTTCATAGAATGACTGCCGTGTGAAAAAGGCAGGAACAACAGTCAAGCTGTGGGTCACATGTCACTCCAGCTGATCGATGACGGAACGCGAGGAGCAGAGCCACATGGTGAAGACTTCCCGTTGTCCAATCCCGCCCCACACTCTGATAACCCATTACAAAGTATCCTATTACCAACCTAGCGGTCCATTCTTTGCAAAAACGCCTCCGCTGCTGCGCGTCAACACCATGAGGACTCGTGCAAGAATAATGCACCCGTGTCTTGTTTTCTCCCCGATCCCTCCAGCGTGCCGTCATTATTTCTGAGGAGGAAAATGTTCACGTGCAGGAAAGTAGAGCACTCAGAGGTCCATCCCGCCTCAGGGCTGCACTCTACTCCTTTTTACCAGTCGGTACGCAGAGGCTCAGTTTTACTACAGTAACTTATTATTAGGAGGTAAAGAATTGACAACTTCATTATTTTACAATATTGTACATTTTGCCTACAGCAGTTTACCAGGCAAATTCATTATTCAAAATTTGTTTATTCAACGACTGGATTGGAAACATGTTGAAGAGGACCTCAGTGGTACAATGTGAAATGGAGAGCATACCAGCATTTGTGTTTTCAAATTTTATTATTATAATCAAAAACAAATGAAGCTATTTTATCCCTTTGCATGTGCAAGTCTCATCTTTGTTAGTGTTAAATGTTCAAAGCTGTTTTTTTGGTTTTTTTTTTAGTATTTGTCAATTTCTCAGTAATTGTTTGAAGAATATTTGGGAGAGCAATTGCAAGAAGGATATGTTCAGTTTTTTTAATTTAAACTATGGTGAGCTAAGAGTGACAAACCAATGAGAAAAGAATCATTCACTCTTTTCCCCCCCCTTTTTAAGCTGATGAAATAAAAGGAAAGAGCAGGCCTGCACATGTAGAAAAACAAAGATGTTTGTGACTGACTGACAAGAGCAAGTGAATGACCCTGGAAATATTCCCCTTTCAACCACTTTCTGTGGTCAGAAGCTTTTTCTCCTTTTCAGCACATTTCTCCATTTAAATTGTCAGATCAATAACCTTTCTGCATCGCATCTCTTATTTCACCTTGTTTGTCAGCAGAGACTAATAAATGTCTCCGTAAGCTAAACTGGGTCAACTGTGATAGCATGATTGCGCATGATGGAGGACCGGTGTCTCCCTGGTCTCAGGCAGATTACACCTCAATAAATCCAGCACGGGTTGCTTTATGTGCATAGGTAGTCATCTTGTTGTGTATGTGTGTGTGGCTACCTGCCGTCCTGCTGGGGCCGAGCCCTGCGACATGCTGCCGGGGCTGTTGGAGAACTTGTTCTTCTGCAGGTCCATCAGGGCGTCGCGCTGCCTCTCGATGTCGGCCTTGTGGATGCTGTTCAGGGCCTCCAGGCTCTTGGCAGCCACCGAGTTGTGGCGCCGGTCCAGCGAAGACGACGTGAAGCCGCCGTTGGTGCCGTCGGTGAACCGGCGGGCCCCACGGCCCCCGCCGGCGGCCAGGGTGTGGTAATCCCGCGGGAACTCCGCATCTCCAGCAGAGATCATGGGACCCTTTCTCTTCTCTCGACCTGAAGAGTGGAGAAGGTAGCAGTGAGATTCCAGGACGGTCCAGAGTCACTGGAACAGTTCAGACGGGAACGACTAAAAATAATATCAGAAGGAATATGTCGTCATATAAACTGAAGGCAAGGATGAAACAAGCGCCCTGACATGTTTGAATTTTAGTGAAAGCAGCTCACAAGCAGCTAGCTTTCAAGCTGTTGTTTAGCTTCTTGCATTAATATTTATAATTGTTTCATTAATGCAGGCATCTATAGTTCACTCAGCCATGAAATGGAAGCTCAAGCAAAAAAAGAAACATCAGAAAATGTTAGATTTGTTCTATTCTATAGATCTATTGTTAACTTGTTAATATATTGATTATTATATAACTAGCTAACATAACCATTTCAACAGGCAAAAACAATGAGAAATGTGAAGAGACGTGTTTGAAACTGACAACGTTGCCTTTTCAGCAAAACCCAGAGAAACAAAAACCACAAAATGAGACAAGTACAAGGACAAGGACAAACAAACAAAAAAAAAATCCATCCTGGCACAATGTGTGCATCACAATAAGCAGCAGTGAAATGAAGGAAACAATGTTTTGATTCAGCAAAATTGTGAATATAAACAAATCAATAAAACAATGAAATTCACTTCATCAATCCAACAGGACAATCAGAAAACAATCCCATCCAATCCACAACATAATCGTAATATAAAGTTAATACAAATTAGCTTTTATTTAACTTTATGCTTCACAAAGTTCTAATTGAATCACTAGTCCTGAGGTTTTTAAGCGTCCTTGAACGCACCTGCTGCTTAGAGAAGCGTCTCATTAAACACTTTTTTTTATTTAAAAGCCAATAAAAATGATTGAGAGTAATTAGCCATGTCAGAGACGGTCCAAGTTCTCTTTGAAGGTGAAACTGGGGGAGAAAAGAGAAGAAATCATTTATTTATAATTAGCATGGTCAGTGCACATATTCAGAATTTTAAGACTCTAAAAATGAATGTAGCAGTCTATCGGACGAACTCAAGGACCGTCTGGTGAGAGGAAGTGAGAGTGAGTGGAGAGCAAACAGAGGCACAGCAGCAGCGGGGGGGGGGGGACAGGACAAAAAAGCCATTTCAGCCTGTTCATGTGTGTGCGCGCGCACACACAAACACACACACACACACACACACACACACACAATGTAAAAATGTCTAAAGTTTCTCTGTAAAAAATGAGTGAGTGCCTCCCTTCACTGCCCTCCTGTAGCAGGGAGGGACCTCATGTCACATTCAGGTCAAAACCGGTCATAGAGAAGCAACATAAACACAGGTTATATCAGACTTGGTGCCCCCTGGTGGCCAGCAAAATATTAAACGCACTGGCCTTTTCCAGTGTATTCCTGTGCCTCCTTGGAGATCCGTGCAGTTCCTCCACAATGGATGGAAGACGCAGTCATCCGCAGGAGCAACCGTCTACACAAAATGAATTCCTTTTCACTTCCTTCACTGCGGCAGTCGTGACATTTCAACTCATTCCTGAGAAGTTCCATCAACCCCACCCCCACCCCCACCCCCACCTCCACGGGGAATTCATCGTGACAACAGAAATATCTGCAAAGCGTCTGGAGGAAGCATTTGATTTGATCCCTGATGTGAAGATTCCAACAGGAGCGCAAAGCTAAGGCACGCCAGTGTGTGTGTGTTAGTGTGTGTGTGTGTGTGTGTGTGTGTGTCTATCCACGGCAGGGAGTCACTGCAATGCTATGTGAAGCCTTCAACAGAAACCCTGCATGTAGAGTCCAGCTCTGGCGTGAGGGAGGGGGCGTGGTGCGTGCATGACAAAGTTACCATGTGACATTCTGCTGGTCAGACAAATTTTTTTTTCCGTCCTGCCGGTGTCTGCTGGTGCGACAGTGGAGGAAACGTGCTACGGTTGGGCTCAAAGCGCTCATTTAAATTCAGAGGAAGACATCCAGTCTGCACTGGCAGCGGCCCAGGACCACCAGCGCTCAGTCACCGTGTGCTGACAGCTGCATCACTCTTTTTGCACATTATTATCATCTCTAGGTATTTTTCCCTCCTCTGTCGCTTATTACCGATGCATTTGCTGGCACTCTTATTAAAAGGGGCTTTAGCTTTAATGGTTCCTAATCCAAATCCAAATTAATTACACGTAAGGAGGTTTGGAACGTGAGACCATCGACGCGTTGGGTGTTTTTCTCTAGAGGTTCTGGTTTTGTGCCACAGGGGGGCGCACATCGCTTTGTAGATGGGAAAACAAACTTCACGGCGCAACAGAAGAAGCAGCCTGTGGCAAAACGGTCTCGGCTGGGGAAGAGTTTCACTGCAAACACTGAAAATTATTAATGCGAATGAATCAATGTTGATGCTGCACCACCTGAATAGTCAAAACCGCACAATCGCAGTGACATAAGAAATGAATTAGGCTACTTCGTTGCTATCAAATGAATCACACGCCACTTGCATGATACTGCCAGAGCACTAAGGAGACATTTTATTGTTCTTTATTTTGGTTTTGGAGTAACAGGCCACAACAGGCTCCTGTACTTTCAACAGCTATTATGTGAGATTAGGAAATGCACCAGCGCCTCTACAGACACCAGGCTGAGCAGCAAGTGGGAGAAATTTCCGTTTTTGACTGTTTGCACCCCCTCTCCTCCTGCGTGACTCATTCAGCTGAACCTGCGTTGTCGACTCGGATCTGTTTTGTGTTTTTAACCTTGCGGCAAACTTAAGGCACATATGAGTTTAATCACAACATGACTCAGCAGAGTGTAAATCATGTCGCCGCTGCTTCTGCCGTGAACGTTGATGGGCTTCATGCTACCCTCCGGCTCACTGGCTCACGGCGTGACCTTGGCGCTAGCCGGTGTTGGCTACATGCCGACAACAACTAGCGACTAACGGCTAATCGCGCTGCTTTTATTAGTTGAACTCCGGCCTTGACGCCGTTGCCACCAGGGGACCGCCATCGTCCACGTTCGCTCATGTTCACGCAATCGCGTTAACATAGTGCCGCAAGCATGGCTGCAAGCCCAGAGTCACAACTATTACTATACATATGGCTAGCGTGTTTACTGAAGTTTCACTGAGGGTTGGCAATTAGCTGTTTCCAGCACAGCCATCTAAATCTCCCTATCTCGCGCCATCTCTCAAACACTACAACACCAACCCACACACACACACACACGGTGCCACTCATTCCATATTTCATCTGACCAGGACGCATATCAAAAATGCCGCCCAAGGCCACGTCCTAACATTTCTCATTACAAGACTATCAGAGAGAGAGAGAGAGTGCCAATGTGTGTGTGTGTGTGTGTGTGTGTGTGTGTGCCTGTGTGTGTGTGTGTGTATTACAACCTTGGCCACTGATGGCCGTGCTCTGACAGCGGCCATTTGTTAGTTTTATGGTTTCATCAGGCAGAGCTCTAATCTTCCAGTCTGGGCTTCAGTCATATTTACTTCAGCTTGTTTTGAGGTTCACACTTTTTTATTTGTTGGAGTGTGTTTGCAGCCAAAAGGGTGCAACCAGGCCGACGGCTATGTACCTAGAAGACATACTGTGTACTAGAATCGTCCAACTGTTAAAAGGCATTCTGAGCTGCTGCTTGGTCACTGATACTGATCATTCCAGTCGCTCAGGTGGCAAAAACTGAAACGCAGCTCCTGGCGAGAATTTAACTGCTTTTGTAACCTAAATTCAGAGTGACTATTTGATGCTCTACTGAACTTTTTGTTTTTTAATTCAATTCATGAAATTTAGTCTCAATTGGGAATCAGATGTAGCCCATTTGTTCGAAAAAAGAAAACAATTAAAATAAATGGATGATGAAGAACTCAAACATACCAATTGGTTGTGAAAAACAAAATATCCTTTGGTTCAAACAACGTTTGCCAATTAACTAACAAAATGAAGTGGGCAGAAATACATTTCATGAAGAAGAAATGTTTTGGAATGTTTTTTAAGCCTCAGCATTGTTCTTAATTTGCCAATGTGCCTGTGCAGGTGTCTTCCTAAAAGGTAGATGCTTCGACGCTGTGCACACTCTTGAGCAAAAACAAAACCGCGACGAATGAAATCACACGACGATGTGATGAAATGGATATTATTGGACTGACTGACACCTGTAAATCCTGGTAAACACCATGTGAATCTATTTCCGTCTCCTCACTGACGACATTCTTCTGGACGGCTCGTCCTGCAGCCATCTCTGGCCTTCTTCCCACTGACTCATCAATTATTCATGCACCCCCCCACCCCATCAACTCAATCACAGTCCAGGGTCCAATGTGTGGCGGCCGCTCACTCGTCGTCCCTTCCCTCTGCTCCCCGTCAGAAACTCTCTATTCATCAGCACATTAATTACAGTATGAAGGAGCCGCCGCGGCATGAGGAAAAGAAATTAGAATATCCACATCTCTGAGGTTGGGGGAGGGGCGCAAAAATCGGACGCAGGGAAGCAGTTGATTACTCAATCCAGCACGCGCACATATGGATCGGCGGAGCCGGTCTGAAACTGCTTTCGACCTTAGATAAAGTTGCACAGAAATTGGTTTTCGGGGGGGATTGCGAGGAGATCGAAAAATCTGAGCTCAACTTTAACCTTGGGATGAAAAAGGCTTCGCCAGTTCCTCAGACTATCGTTCACTCTCTCAGAGATTCATGAGTCCCTCGCAGTCAGACAACTGATAAAAAAGTTATGGGCTGTCTAGAAATACCCGAAAGACTTTCTGAACTGCTCCCCCTAGATAAATCTGTCTACGTGTAAGGCTTAAAAAAAAGGATTTCTTTTTATTTTTTTTTTTATTTTTTAATTTGTTTCAAAATAAAGTCGTTTAGAAAACAATGAGCCAATTTTCCTGAACGCTTTGGGCTTAAATTCTTAATCCAATACGGGAAGTGTTCATTGATAGTGAATGTGACCGTGGCCTTGAGACTGGGGGTCCCTGGTCCCCCGCCTGCCCCAACCAAGTCACACCATGAATGCAGCCTCAAGGGGGCGCACCGTGGATGTTTGCCTCCAAGGCCAAGGATAATTGCAGTGGCTGTTGGGAAGGTCATTGACCACGCTAAACACTAGAAGCCATTTTCTGGGGTGATCTTTTCAGCTGTTTTAGGAACAGCTGCAAGGATTTGCTTCTAGAGGAGGTGATACTTAATGTGGACTTTGTAATGCAGCAACTTCTGAAACAAGTATTAACTTTCTTCCCGTGGACAGAGGCGTAATCTTGTTCTAAAGCTGCAGACACAGCTGCAGACACACCCTGGCTAGCGCTGACTAGCTGCAGGACTGGCTGATTCATTCCATGAAGAACACGTGCAAAGGGGAAAAGTCCGGCCTTTGACTGCTGGGCCTAAATGGTGCCGCTGAACTGAACAAAACTGATGCGTGGCTTATTTATTATTGATGCGAGCCATTCACTGACAGTTCATGTGTTTAACTGTTGGGGGTAAATTTGCATTCCCGACTGAAGCTCATCTATTAATACGAGACGCTAATGTGTGTCAGCTGCCGCTTGTATCATAACGTAAGAGAGATGACAAGAAGGTACGAAAGCCTGCTTTAATGTTTCAAAAAAGGAATTGTTCCTCAGGGACAGGCTGGAGACTCAGACTGGCTCTGCAACGGGAGAAAAGATATTCGTTCCAAGCTTTGCTTTTATTTCCCAGCTGCAGCGTCACACAAATGAAGACTGAGTTCACTGCAGTGCTGTGCACCGTGTCCTCCCAGTCTCAGGCTTTTTTCCCCCCCTGTCTAAAGGCTTTTGACTGGAACAGGACAAATTCTGACCTTAATTAAAGGAGGATCGTGGCTACAGGAGGACGAGGGACGAATTCAAGTCAGCCCAGGCCATCATCTTACAAAGAAAAGAAAGAACTTATAGGTCCAGTGGGTCAAATTTGGTTTGAGATATGATTTTTATATTAGTAAAAGCTTAACATACTGCCCACTAATGTATTAATAAAAGTGTATACATAACACTGGGTTACAAAAAAAAACTGTTTTTTCAACTGAATTAGGACCATTTTGTACTGCTGAATCCAAAAATGACAACCATTTTTCTCAATCAAGTCAGGTTTTGATGCTAATTTGATTTTGAAAAATTAGATCTTCTGACTAAATGGATTACATGTGACATTATCAGTTGATTTTCGTTAATATTTCTCATCCAAAAAAGGTTTTAGGAGGAAAAAAGTCGTTTTCTAACAGAATGTATTAATTAAATGATACAAAATTAAATTTCTGTAAATTGAATACTAGACATTGATGAAGGTAAGTACATGTAAATTGGACGTTACGTCTTCATGTGCAAAATTCATTTCATAAACTTCAGTTTCTTCGAACCCCTCGAACGCTCACAGCAGGGATGTCTCTCTTCAGAGTCCAACAGTAATCAACCATCATGACTGCATCCCAGCGTCCCTGATACCTGGTCTCCATCTCATTTTTGTCCTGATGGAATCCCCCCCCCATACCATGTGTGGTATTAACCATGGTGACCAAGCTTTATCCTGGTCACCAAGTTTAATACCAAAATAAGCATGGTAACGTAGTGTTCAAGACATATTGGTCTATTTAATGACAGCGGGTTGCGGGGTTGTGGCGGGTTGTGACAATTGACGCGGTTGTGCGGGGCGGCTGGAATGAGTCCAATTATTGATAACTTCTCCAAATATTACACACTTAACCTTCAAAGCGGAGCCATCTTTCAGGTTTGACCTCTTACAAGTGAACACACACACAGGCAGACACACAATGAGCTCCGTCAACCAGATACAGATGACTGAAAAAAATAACGACTGGCTGGAAAGGAATTTGTGTGAATTGGTGTGAATTTATCACTGGTACGACCCTGCAGAGTTGCTACATCATCTCAATACAGCCAAGAAGTAACCAATGTTAAACATATTTAACATCTCACTTCACTGTGAAACATAAAACAGCTTTGTTTCTTCAGGTGTGAAAAGCCAACAAAATACACACAAAGCTGAAAAATTAAACTTTACTTACTCGCCTTTGACTCGGACTATTTTTACATCATAGCATCATGCTGTCACCTTACTGGAGTGAAGCCCTGAATAACCCTCTCCACCCCTCCCCCAATCCTTTGTTAAAGTCTGATTAAAACGAAAACTTTTCTGGCTTTGCTGAAGGTGCAATTTTTGGCCTAAGCGCTTCCTGGTTACGTGACATTTATCCACGGCAGACGCTGTCACACGGTCAGTAAACATCGACATTCATCTCATGTAGGACGGCGTCTTGGAACATCCGTGCCTGCTGGCTCACCGCTCTGCAGACTTCTGAACATCACTAGGAGCAGATCTTAAATTCTGATGAACCCGTCTTCAAAGAGAATTAGAATTGAGGACAGTTTGGATAAAGAAAACGCCGAGGCGAGGGGACAGCCGAGACTCAATCTTCTTTCCCCTCAGCGCTCGGCTCCGATCGACTGCCGCATGTGATTCTGCAGCGGCTGCCTCGCACTCATATCAGCTAATCCCGGTTCAGGGGAGACGTTCAGGGACAGTCGGGCCATTGATCCAGCAGCGAGACAAACTACCGCTGAATGGGGAAGAGAGAGGGACAGGTGCGAGTGAGAAAAGGCCAGCCAACAAACTTGGCACGGCGGCGGGGTTACAAGAGTGCACAACATGAAGGCGGCTCCGCTGGCCAGATGTTCACACCCCCCACCTGAAGGGGGAGCTCTGCTGATGAGGCAGCGTTATTTTCTGGCCAGGGCCTGAGCACAGGACACGTCCTGAAGTTGACTAATTGGCAACACTAATCGAGCGGCGGGGGCCGAGATGAGTCAGGGGTCCATGTCTATTAGCTGGCTGCTAATCGGCGCCACACGCTGGCCTCCGGGGGGAAGCCAGCTGGACAAGTGCCAGCTCGGCCCAGTGAGCTGGATGAGCGGCTGAAGCTCGTCAACGGTTGTCGCTAGGATTTCATTTTCATCGTTTCCTCGTGAAATAACAAAATATCCAGAAATTTTGCTGAAGTCAACCTCTGCAGCAGCGAAACAGTCTGGATGCCCAGGACGACCGTTCAAGCCCCTGGCAGGCACGACATCCATTCATTCATTACATGAAGACTGGGATGGGACACTGGTGCCTGTGTGTGCAGAAATAGAAATGACGGAAGCAGATTCCTGCTGCAGCACAGAGGAAATCGACAGCATCAAAACTGTTTAAAGTGTTTCGCTGGCGAAGCGAAAATCTCCTCTGTGCCATTATTTCGTCGCCAAAAATACACAACTGCAAGATTGAATGTGATGATAAGGTGACGATGTAAGAGAACAAGTCATTCATCCATCCATCCACTTTCTATCACAGCCTCTCCTGCACTGAGGGTTGATGGGGGTGCTGGAGTCTGTCCCAGCTGTCCTGGTGTGAAGGCGGGTTGCGTCCTGAGTCACCAGTTCATCGCAGGGCCACACAGGAGACCAACAACCACCCACACTCACACCTGCACAATTTAGAGTTGCCACTTAATTTAATGTGGATGTATTTGGACTGTGGGAGGAACCTGGAGAGAACTCATGCACACACACACACACACACACACACACACACACACACACAGGTCAAGGATCTCCAGTTAGCTGCCATCTTCCACCACCATATTTCTATGGAAGCCTGGTGTGGACAATCCAGCCAGTTTTGTAATTAGGGTGACTGCTCGTGTCTTCAAATAAGCCAACGAAGAAAAAGGTGGACGAGGTATCCAGGTTTGGGTGTGCAGGCCACCATAGTTGAAGGGGACGGAGAGTGAAAGATGCTGCAATCTGAAATGTAACCACTTGATGTCGCTGTACCTACTTCAAAATCTCCAAATATTATACGCTTAACACGCTTTTTAACTTGTACAAATGGCAATAAATATCAGTCTACCTATCCTTCAAGGGATGGAGGATGAATTCGTAAAACACACCTCGATCTACCGCCAAGACCGCCCACTGGCCACCTGTGGTACTGCAGCTACTGACTACTACATACTCCCATCAAGCTGACCTAGGCTCTTCTTTGTAGCTGACTATTAACCACTAATCACAGAATTTCACCGAATTTTAGAAATTTTCTGACCACAATAATAATAAGCAGAATATTGATACTGTAAACACTGTCAAGACTGGACGACTGTCAGAAAACACAAGGCAGTCTTCGCAGGAACAACATCGCAAAAATGTTTCCTTGCTTGCTCAAAATGAGCTCAGAAAGAAGACGGTTTGCTGGCTCGAGCTGCACACGATCCTCCCGCACCTCAGAGCGCCATTTCTGCACTAACTGCTTTTGCTAAGAAAATAAAAACCAAGCGAGTGTGGCAATTAAGCCCCCTGATGTGCCGGGGAGGAAGAAGCAGAGTGACGCGGGAGGGGAGGGTGAGGGGAAAATACACTCGGTTGAGACGGCACTTTCAAAGGACACCAAGCCTGATGTCTTCCTGAGCGTATGTGCATATTTCAGAATTTCAAAGCTTCAAGTTGCCTGCTTGATAATGAAATCCTGCCACACGTACGCCGACTGCTTATACAAATGATCCACAAATCCGTAAACAGGCTCGAGCACTGACTTAGCCCTCCTAAATAAATAAATAAATAAACAATTAAATAAATAAATAAATAAACACTCTTCATGTCTTCCACCTGGCATTTCATCTGTCAGCCTGCATTTTCTAAGCCTGTGACCAGACGAATGTGTGACGAGGCACCGGAAAAGCATCACAGCCTCATGTGAGTAGAAAAAAAAGAAAAAAAAAAAGAATGAAGGAAAGAGAGGGAAAGAAGTCAAAGCTACGCTCACTGACTGGAGCGCTTGCGATGATTCAGCTCCGCCCGCACTCACTTGCAGCCTGCTGCCGCCGCCTCCCCTCCACTCTCCCAGCGGCCGACGGCTCAGACGCCTCGCAGGCGGAGCTGAAGCTCTGGGCCCGGCAGGAGTCTCCGGGGAGGACGGGGTTACAACACGGCTAACAGCAGGCCGTGGCACCGGCCTCTCCGCGGTCGTGTTCCCGCGGCAATTCCCGCGGGTCACTCCGCTGCCTCTTCGCAGCGGTGATACGCGGAGCTTCACTGCGTAGAAACAATTAGCGCCAGAGTCAGGCAGCCAACTTTAGAGCCTTAATGAGTTCAGTGGATTAAGTGGTGGGTTTCATTCCTCTGCAAGGCTGAGTTCAGTGGATTGTGTGTGTGTGTGTGTTGTGTGTGTGTGTGTGTGTGTGTGTGTGTGTGTGTGTGTATGTGTGTGTGTGTGTGTTCAGGTAAATGTAAGAGCGTGCCGAGCCTGGAAATGTAGCTGCTGCAGACGACGGTCCGGAACCCGTGGCTCCTCTTTCTATTAACGATCAGAGGCAGATGCATGTAAAGTGTTAGACTATGGCTGTCATGAATTATTCATGCCTGCGACTGAACTCGTTTGCCTGTGGAGCGAATCACCCAGGTGTTCAAGTCTCTTCCTTCCTCATAAGCATCACATTCATAATCCCCCAGCAACTCAACCTCACCGTCTTAATGTAATGTCACACTTTACACTGATATGTTGTGCACGTGTGTTTCCTGGCAAAATGAAAACCTTCGCTGAAATGTAGCAGGCCTCTAATTGTGGAAATGGACTTCACTGAAATGTTTTTGTGTGGCACCAAAGAGTTGAATTAGTCACTGTTGGCTATAAACTAGAAGTGCAAAGTGCAAAGAATTTGGTCAAAAAGCTCTTCTTCTTTTTTTTTGTGCCTCTTTTGGACCAACCAAGAATTCCAGTCTGCAGCATCAGTGCTGTCAAGTCCACTTCTTGATTGATTTCACTTTTCTCCTCCGACACGGCAATCCATCTCCCACCCATGTGGCTTTTCTCTCTGTAATGATTTTTGCCCCCCCCCCTCCTTTCCCTGTTTTTTTTGTGTGCGGTGGATGTTTTTGAGAGAGAGAGAAAAAAAACTGATCCAGCTAAAATTATGTGCTATTGTGACAATTTCCCCACAGTTTGTGAGCTTGATATGGATTTATATTTTAGGCAACCCTGAGGGGAAACATCAATCCGGCGGCAGTGACAGTGTGAGGCTGCGGCGGGTGTGCAGCTGCACGTTGTTAATCTGTGAGGCTGACTGCAAGCACGCGTGCTGCTGAGCTGCTAATGTGTCGAACGCAGTCGAAACAAAAGGGTGAAAATATGGCTCTTGTTTTGTCTTTCTGTGTCCAATCTGTTTTATATGCTGTTAGCAAAAATTGCATCAATCAACTGCATAAATTACATAAATCATTGATGTTGCCTAAGTGTGTCAGGTGCAAAAGAACGAGATGGGAGAGAAAAACTGACTGAAGAAAATTCTGGAGTAAGTGGGTCATTTTCAATTCAGTGTCTGTTTCAGTGTCAGTTTTCTTTTTCTTCGTTTTTTGACATTTTATTCATTGTGGGCTTGTAGTTTTTTTTTGTGTTTTGTTGAAATTTGATTCAACGTGTTTTGAGTTTTTAGTGTTTTGTTGAGATTTCATTGAATGTGCATTTTGAGTTTTTTTTGTTTGTCTGTTTTTTGAGTGTTTTTTTTTGTAACCGTCTCTCATCACTAAATCTCAATGACGTTTAATTGGCTCTAACTGGTGGGAAACAATGACTGTTGATATGTGGATAATGACTTTGGCCCTTTTACAGAACTTTTCAATTGATTTGCAACTCTTTGCACAAATCAAACTTTTAGTGTTGCGCCGCCGATGTTCAGACAGTCATAACGATAAAAGTGGGCTTTGAACTCACGCACTGTCGTGATCAACAGCAAAGCAGGAGGATCAGCTACTGCCAGTTCCTGACAGTCGTGACTCTTCGGCAAAGGAAACCAGGACGTGGAACGACGTCAGCGTGACTCACATTGTCTGTTCAGCCTCCCGTTCTGGGCGAGCCCAACTTCATCACAACATGTTCCTGCGCAATAAAAAAGAAGCGAGGGCCCGGTGGTCCCGAGACGCACTGACTGTTGTCACAGCGGCGGCATCAAAGTGAAGTGGCGAGAGCCCTGCCGTTCTGACTCACCCCGTCCTCCATCCGGAGCGGCGGCGCCACTTCAAAGGACTCTGATAGGTTGCCGCCGCCATTCTGCTGGGCAAACTTAGCGCGCCTCGGAACTGAGACTTCTGAAGGTGGTTGCGCGGCGGCTGTCAGCTGCGATCTCACTCCCTCCGCACTGCGAGCATCAACTCAACGCACAAACACGGACAGAGCACCTTGTTTCTCTTCCTCTTAGCAAAAAGCAGGTGTGCCGGCTGTGTGTGCGGACGCTGTCCCACAAGCTCTTCCCTCAAGTGAAGGTCAGCCCAGGTTATCCAGCCGACCCCCCCACCCCCACCCTCGCCATCCCTGGCCACCGGCGTCCCTCGCCCTCCAGCAACCGCTTCAGCTCCAACCAACTCCTTCCTTCCTTCCTTCCTTCTCCGCTTTTCTGGGGTCTTTGAGGGGAAACCGCGATTGGGGAAAAAAAGAAAAAGAGAAAAGAGTGGGATAATCTTGCTGCATGCAGCCGCTGCCGGATCTTCTGCAGAGAGTGAGAGTGGCTGGGATCACCACGGCGACAAACCCCCAACATTACCCCCACCGCACACCCCCCCCAACAACCCAAATACGAAAAAAGAGGGCAAAAAATGTGCAGCTGCTGCTGCTGCTGCCGCTGCTGCTGCAGAAGAGCGGTAGAGACGGATGGATGAGCGGACGGACGGACGGACGGACGGGACGGACGGAGGGACGGACGGAGGGATGAGGCGTACCTGGCCGCTGGTCCTGTGCAGGTCGGTTCCCCCCCGTTGGCTCAGACTCTACATGGTCACTGTGTGTCTTGCACGTGTGTGCGTGTGTGTGTGTGTGTGTGTGTGTGTGTGTGTGTGTGTGTGTGTGTGTGTGTGTGTGAGAGAGAGAGAGAGAGAGAGAGAGAGGGAGAGGGATGAGGAGTGCTGGGAAGTGCACAGTGCAGAGTGGGAGAAGATGTGAGGTGGGGTACTAAAACTCAGCCTCTCTCTCACTCTCACCGTCTCTCTCTCTCTCTCTCTCTCTCTCTCTCTCTCTCTCTCTCTCTCTCTCGCTCGCTCCCCATCATCACCTCCCCTTACCCCTCCCCTCTCTCTCTCTCTCTCTCGCTCTCTCTCTCTCAGTATAATCCCTTCCTCAGTCTTTGGGGACGAGCTGCAAATGAACCAGCTCTATCTCTCCTTTTACCCCTCCCTCCCTCCCTCCCTCCCTCCCTTCCTCCCCTCACCCCACCCTCTTGTTCAGTATCTCAGCTCTGCTCATGAATCCCCCCCCCCCCCCCCCATTTCCTCTCCCTTTCATGCTCCCAACCTCTGGCGAAGATAAGCCGGCGTGGCGGAGATCACTCCCGTCCTCAACGACTTCCACTGCTCCGTACTGCACCTGTCCCCCCTCACTCCCCCCTGCCCCTCACTCCCCACCCCTGCCCTCCCCCGCAAGCCCGTGTGCCGCATCGGCGTCTCTGCTGAGTGATTAGAGCGCCGCCGCCGCCGCCGCTCAAACATGCACGGCTGCTGTTTATACAGGCATTTAGGTCACGCCGGTGCCTCTGCGGTTCCGCCACTTTTGCTGCTCGCCCGGTTCCGAGACCGTCACGGGCGGCTGAGAGCGTCGCTCCCACCATCTGGAGGGGTCTGGCAACGTGGTGTAGGAGGAAGGGGGGGGGGGGGGCAGAGGGAGCGCGCCGCCGCTGCCGTCGCCGCCGCCGGCCCGTGTTACGTAACGAAACTCACACTTGCATGTTTCATGAATGCGGATGATTAACTGGAGCCACTACAGGTTCAAGAGAGAGTAGAGGTGATGCTCAGTCATGTCTTCAAAAAAATCAAAACACATTTCTGCTTCACTGTCAACGCCGAGATTACGCAGATAAAGCACAAAGATTTATTTCTGGAAGAAGAAAGAGAGATTACTGTCAGCGCGGCAGTAACGACCCTATTATTCACATTCATGATTAATCTGTCAGTGATTTTTCTCCCTGCAGGTTCGGAATTAAGTGTTGCAGCAAGTCGGGGGCTGCTTTTGGATGAGCGGGAGCCCACAAAACAGTCATGTGTCACAGAAAAGAACACTTAGCAGGGACAAAAACAGTGATTTGGGCTTTTAAACGGCAGAATAAATCAATTTCCCTGCCTATCAATTAAACGTGGGGCGGTTTGTTAAAGTTCAAACGTCTCAATCTGCACCTGATGTGGGTTTTTTTTTTTTTTGTCGTCGCCAAAAGAAAATGCAGCAGGAATTTTTTTTTTCTCGTCAACGGGCTGCCAAATGCGGATGTCATGCCAGGTGGAATTAGACATCCTAAGCTGCAGATTTACAGAGCGCCGTCTATTCATGTCATTCACTCCGGCTGCGACTCGCTGCCGCCGCTGCTGCCGCTGCTGCGCTGCTGCTGCTGCTGCAGAGCAATCAGCAGCATTCACCGCAAATTGGTGCTGATGCTGAGGATGAGGTCACTTCCTGCTGCCGCTAGGATGCGGGCGTCCGATGCCGTGACAGCCACAATCCGTCCATGTGCTTCTCTCCCTGTGCATGTTTAGCCCAATTTCCTCCTTCTTCTTCTTTCCTCTTCTTCTTCCTTCTTGCCGCCCACTCAAAACATCCCCAGCCCTAATTTAGATCGAGCGCTTCTTCCCACCTACACACACACACACACACACACGCGCATGCACACACACGGCCTGCAGTGTTTGTACGATGCCACGGCGCTCCGACTCGTCAAACCTCTCGCCTTCCCTGGCGGCTGCGGGCTGGGCGGATTACGAGCGTGTCAAATTGGCAGAAAGTATTAGCGTCACCGCCACCGCCGTCACTATTAACCCCCACTGGTCAATTAGGGAGATGGATAGCTGGCACAGATAATAGCCCCCGATGGCTGCTGGACCCATTTCCTGCTCAGTGGACGAAGAGAAGAAGGAGCAGGGACGGAAGAGGGGAAAAACATCAGCGACCTCGTGATGGAGAGAAAATGCTTCTTTCAAGCACGGCAGGAGAAAAAAATCGGATCGGAGGGGAGACGGCGAGGGCTAAATAAACACAGGCTATTACTGCGCCGCCTTTGGATGCAGGTTTGGAGTTTGGGTCGCTGACATATGGAGGGAGGGAGAGGCGATGGATGTCATCCTGATGGAATCATTTTCAGAGACGAGGAGGACTGAAGATTATTTGATGGGTTTTTTTTATCTCATTTTTTAGTCTTGCAACAAATGATGGTGTAGATTTTTTTGTTAGTTTAGTGCTAAACTAAAGTGATGCATTAAACACATCAACACCACACACAAACATCATGGTCTTGGTTTTTTTGTTGCTACTGTCATTGATTTGATCTCTCTAACGAACAGAGACAGACTGCACCACACAGTGACAATGTGACATTCTCCTGAATGACCCGTGAGATCTGCACACGCTCGACGGATCCCTGGTCTGAAAACCTCCTCCTTGTTTCGACATTCCACATTTGAACCCCATCATTCCACTGAATGGTGCAGTTGAAGCAGTGATGCTTGAAGCAAGATCGCTCAAACAGCACATCTGTCCGCTTCTGCCGCTGCAACGCAAAACGGACCCGCATTTTAGAAAAGCCACCCGGCCATCGTGCAGGACTATAGACAGGAAGTGGGCTCCCGTCACAGCGGCGATCGGCGGCGGTAATGCACAGTGATAAGCTGCTGTCTGCCACAGATGGTACTGAAATAGCGGCGGAAAAATGGAGAAGAAGAGGAAAACCGACAAATAAATATTAGATTCAGTCTTTCAGGGAAAATGTGTCAAACGCGTTTCTGAGTGCGGCTGCGAACTGCCAGAATACGTGATGGAAGCAGGAGGACCTTCAGCTAACCTCCTCTCTCAATCACACACACACCAACACTTCAAAACCCAAAACCCCATGGCAATATCTAATGCTTTTCCTAGTGCATCTTCAAGGCTGCGACAAAAGGCAGCGCTACGTCAAACTCAAATGCTTCGTGACGCACTGAAATCTTGACACCTCGCCCTGCAAAATAAAATAAAGATGCTAACAGGCAGGAGTTGGGAAGCCTCCCGTTGGAACAGCTTTATGGCCTGCTTGTCCTAACAACCCAAAACCACAATGTGACATAACACTGTCATCACAAAGCTATTGATCTGCATTCATCGATACATTTCCAGTGATCGCTGGATATTAAGAGGAAAGAGTCGAGATAAGTCCAGATGTTTTCCTCCTGCCAGGGTCACACTGCGCAACTGACATGCAGCTTCGGTGAAACTGAATCAGTAGACGTGTGTTCATCAGGTCGTCTATCAATTTGTCTGCCTATTGAATAAAATTCAATTGCACAAAGACACACAAACTAAGGACATACACTTTTTCCACAATTCACAGCATAATGTCCACGCTCCTTAAAGAAGGACCTACCGTAGTTCAATGCTGGTAAAATGGCAGAAGGTATAAAACCCTGCAAACTGTAGACATGACTGAAAGTAGCACCCAATGGCCTGTGACTGGGGGGAAAGTTTACTGCTATTTATTATGACCAGGTCAAGGGGGAGAGTTTATTTTAGAGGTTAATGGTGCTTTTTTGTGTAACCTACCCATTCACTGCAACAAAAGTCCCATACTTAAGACTCACAGCCACAGAGGTGCACACTCTGTGCTGCTGCAGTGATGCAGGAAATTGTCAAATATACACGCATAAGCCAGCAGAAATTTGAGAAAGGCTTAAGGTCCTTACACACCGGGAGCGAATTCGCTAGGCGAATATTTGCGTGTTTTTTAAAACCTATTGAAGTGAATGGACCCGTACACACCGGCAGCGAATGTTCGCTGAGCGAAAAAGCGACGGATATTTTTTCGCACCTGTGTCGAATTATTCACAGACAAAAAGAAGAATACTGGACTTCTGACCAATCAAAAATGATGTTGGGTGGTCAATGATGTCACATCAACACGTCAACAATGCTCTCTCTTAGTACTGGCCAAATTTCACTGGATGGTCGTGTTGAACCCATCCATCTGCTCTTATGTCTTTTTTTTTTTTTAAGCCGTGGTGTAGAAAGTGGTGTTTGGTTTTACGCACGTAAAACAAAACTTCTCGGTCACCAAAAAAAAATTCATATATTTTATTCTTTGGTTTAAATCTGTTCCGAAAAGCTTTCTAAATGATAAAAACAACCAAAGGAAAAACGAAAATATTTTATGGCAACAGGAACTTAAATAACGTGGTCAAAAAACGGTTTATTACCACCGCTTCTTCTTCATCTTCCACCTGCACCGCCGCGTATTCACCTGACCTATATATCCACCTGACGCACACAACACGCCCTCTCAAGACACAAAAAACAAATAATAATAATAATATAGCATAATAATTTTAGCAATACAATAAGCACAAAGCTCATGTCCACGATAAACTAAGGTAGTCGGCATACGAAAGTCATTAATTTAACGGCTGCAACACCTCTCTCAAGAACAATATTAGGTGAACCCAAATACTTCTATTTTTTCTTTTGACTCGACTCCATTGTTTCTCCTTCGGCGCGACAGAAAGAGCCCCAAACTTCAGTCGCTTAGCGAATTTCAGACGCATATTCGCGTCGCACTTGGTGTGTATAGAAAAAAATCGCTGGCGAAACATCCGCCTTTTCGCGTTGCTTATTCGCGTCGCTTTGCCTTTTGCCCGGTGTGTAAGGACCTTTAGACTACTCTAGCTGTGAATATAATAAAACTATTGTATAAATACATACATACATGAAAACCAAAGGTGTGCAATGAATCTGATCAACCGTCCTCTGAGGGAGAAAGAATAAGTGGAGGATTCAGCAGTAGGAGCTGACTGGCAGTTTTCTAGACAAGATGAGCTTAGGATCAAACTTTCAAGATATGTGCCCACAAAGACACACACACACACAGAGACGTAGCGCAGTTAATTTTTTTTTTTTTTTTTTTTGCCCAAACTTCGCGGTGGTTGACAGCAGATGCCTTCAGCTCTGTTGGGCATCATGGGACTCTTTCTTCACGGCAGACATTGTGACCTTCTGAAGCGCGAGCACAGGGGTGAAACAAATCCAATTAGCAATGGCTCCATTAGCCACATTAGCTGCCAGCCACGCCAAAAGCAGGAACCTTGATGCGTAGAGCTAAATATAAAGATCAGCCTCACCTGCGTCAGGCGGCAAAGATTTCAAGGCCCGGAGTCTCAAAGGCCTTTTTGTTTTGTGCTGGATGTGGTGGATTTCACGGGATGAGATGGGACACAGCGTTTTCCCATTCGAGCCGCTAGTAGGCTAGCTGCCATGGCTCTAACTGCCAGGTCACTAAAACAAGCTCTGGGAAGTAGTTTATCCATGTCCATCCAAAAACACACACACACACACACACACACAGTACAGAGACTACACTTATACTAAACATTTAAGATTTACAGACATATTGAACACAACCATCTCATGGTCTTTTCATAGCTATGTGTGATAGCTGTGGGGTGTCTTTTATTTGCTACAAATGTACCAATTAGAAATTAGGTCATGTTCGAGGTGACAACGTTCCTTTTGGAAGTCAGAAAAGCAAGACGGATGAGTTCACTGCTGTCGCTAGCAATGTTAGCTCGTACCTGCATATAAAGCCATGCTAGATGATGTGTCTTTGTGAAACTATCAGACCAAGCAACAAACACATTTTCACTGACTGTTGGAAACCGAAGCTCCCGTATTCTGCACCTGGTGCTGTTAAAGTCCTTGAGTTTCTGACCAGAAAATCCAACTTAAGAGGTCATTTGAGATGAGGGAGAAGGTCGAGGACTCAGAAAATGCGACTTCAAACGTATCATAATCCAGCAGGACCTGACTCTTGGTTCAGCATAAGGACGGCGCAGCCACATTCAAAGCGCCACCCAGGGCTGCACATACACAATGAATGGTGTCGTATTAGCATTGGCAGTGGTTCTACAACTACCACACGCCGGTACAACCTTTACCACATCCCATGTGGTGCAGCTGCGATGTTTCAGGAAGAAACAAATGAAGTTCCTGACGATTTAATAAGGCTCTTTGAATTGAATCGTCAGACAGAACTGCGGGAATCTATTAATATGTGCTAATGGCTGCGAGACTTGCCATATGTAGCCACTTAGAGCGTTTGCTCACTCACTGATGAAGAAGAGTGAGTAACGTCTGCCATGCAGACCCTGCGGTGGATATTGTCATTTTATGTCCTGCAGCTGTTGGGAGGGGGAGGAGGAGAGGAGTCAGGAGGGGGAGGGGTTGCAGGAGTTCCATTGCATGAAAAGAGGAGCAGCCCGACTCCTGCAGGAAACACTGCTCACTGCGTTTCCCCCACATTTTGCTCCCACTTTTACTCCTCGTGTGGTGGCTGGGATCTAAAATTTTTGATGACAAAAGCACAAAAGGAAGCTCCCCTCTATCATCCCACTCCCCAGCGTTGCACCGGGCTTTTTGTTCTACAGCTCACTCCATTTCTTCCCCCCCTTTCGTCATTTTTCTCCGAAAGAAGAAAAAGCTCTTTGTACCAAAGCCCTGACATCCACAAGTTTGTCTTTGAAAATGTCTTTTGTATCTCCAGAAACAGTGACAATGTCTTCATTTTCTGCATAAAATACACAATATTTAGTTAGTTAGTTATTTAATTAATGTGGTCATTTTCTTTCAAAATCAATACAAAGACATGTTTTTATAGAGACATTCAGACAAGGAGAAAGATGTGTAGAAGGCAGCCGAGGCTTATTTTTTCAAGCCTTTTAACATGGCGCTATTGTGTCAATGTTATTGTGTCTATCAGACATAATAAGGCTGAAGAAACATGATGTGAAGTTTTGGCTTCACATTAAAGATCAATTCCAGATTCATCTGAGCACATTATCACTTAACTACAAAAGCCACATCACCGATAGATAGATAGATAGATAGATAGATAGATAGATAGATAGATAGATACTTTATTGATCTCCAGGAGAAATGTGCGTCACGTTGAACCAAAGTCCTAGACATGGTGAGCCTGCTGCTGCTGCTGCTGCTGCTGCTGCTGCCTCACACAGGATCTCTGAGCAAATGAAGTGAACTCTCTCTTTCTTCCCTTCATCTTCCCTCCATCTGCTCCTCACTCATCCCTTCTCCTTCAATTCCATATCCTTCTGCATCCCCCACTCCCCCTGTACTTCCCCACCCCTGCAAACATTCCAACAGGTACGATCAGTCTGAGAGTCTGTGCCGCTGCTGCTGCTGCTCCACACCTCCTCCACACCTCCCTCTGCCTCCTTCTTCAGTCGCTCTCGATTGAGGCACGCTTGATCTGCTTCCCGCCGCCACCTGCACCTCTGGGCAGGTGGCGTGGTGCCAGGGTGACACGACTCACGCTGTCAGGTGCCATAAAGACATAAGTTGGAGGTGTTGGAGGGGCTGCCGCAGTCTGAAAAAACGCTCTGTTCACATCTAATCCTCTCTGCCGCTTTCGCAGGGAGACGGCAGCCAGGAACTGACAGGACTCATATCGAAGTCAGAGATAGTGGCTGCTTTTCACAATCCTATCCTCAAGAAGTGCTCCACTGTGTTGTTATTATTATTTTTTTTGCTCCGACACAGATTTGTGCAGCAGCTGCAGGGAAGGAGAGGGAGAGCAAGAGGATGGAGTGGATCAATACTGATTAGAGAGGGCGGGGTGGGGGAGGGACCTCCATCTTGGAGCTCAGGCAACTTCTCTCACAGATACAAAGATCAGAGTCTTACATTGTAAAAGCGTCACTGCCGTGAAAGAGAAACTGAAAAAAAGTAAATAAGAAAACATTTTCATTGTTGGAACAAAACAAGACAAATATTTTCAATACATTGACTGAAGAAATAATCAAATGGAGCCAATGTTTATTCAGCAGTAACAAATACACAAGAGAAATGAGGAGGATCACTCTAATCAGTTTGCATCTTGTTATCATCACCTGGTCTGCTCCTTGTAAACAAAACAAACCACATCCCTAAAATGAATCTGGTCTAAAAGCCTTTAAAATGGAACAAACAAATGACCGGGGCAGAAAATTTGCGCTATCTGTGGTTCAGGAGGTGGTCTGTGGTAAACCTATAGTGCTGTGACTGAGAGGGTCCACAGTGGTGACAGGTCGTATAGCCAGTGATAGGCCATGATGCACCACCCCGGATTACTGGACGCACCAAAGCAGACTCAATACTAACAGAGGAATAAACTGTTTTTCAATGCAAGTTTTATTGGGCACAATTTTCCATGGGACCCCGCCCACCTCTCTGCTCATCATCCCCCAACTGACAGGGCAATGAACAGCAGGTTTGATGGTAGTGATGAAGAGACAGCGGAGATTATGGCCAAATGCAGAATTCAAAACTTCTTTTAAGGAGTTATTATATAAAGTTTAAAAAGCAGTTAAATGACCTTAGTGTGTAGCAGTCTGCAATGCTGCTCAGGGATTTCCTGATAAATGTTGTATTAAAGTGAATAACTAAAGAATCGGAGTTAGTCTTTTGGAGTTATAAAATGTTTAAAGACGCCCTGCATGATTTATGTGACGGCCACATGGTGTTTAATCTAAACTAATCATGACCGTTTCTTCCTGCTGATTCCACTGACGCCACTGATCGCACCAATTACCTTCCATTGAGCAGCTTATTGAACAAAGTCCGCATACAAAATAATATGAAAAAATAATATTATTGTTTTGTTTATTATTACAAACAAAATAAGGATTTCTTTAACACTTTACAAATGATGTAAGCTTGTTTCATCTAAAAGAGTGAGTTAAAAAATGGGAAAGTTTCATTATAGTTCATTATCTTTCTCTTGCCCATGTTGGCAGATTGGTCTGTGCTAGTTAGTTTGAGCACAGCCAGGAAATGTTGCAGTGATCCACCAGCAATTAACCAAACATCGTCATTCATGCTAGGTGGTCCCAATATGCTGGTTATCAATGCAGGTTTCCAGTCACCAGGGCGTGCATAAAGGGGTGGTGTGTTATCAGCCTGTAACCAATAACAAACAACAAAGTTTCCTGTTTTTTCATTATTGAGGAGCAAACTCTCACCATCTACAAGCCTGAAGAACACAATTTTTTAAAAGAAAAAAGTAAAATGCAGCACAGGACAGAGTTTTATCTTTTCCTTTCCAAACACATTAACGTGTGTGCAAAGTTTAAGACCCTCTGCTAAAAAAAATGTGCTTTTCTTCTGTTTTTGCCCCCTAAAATGTCAGAAACACGTCCTCATCCCCCTACTGAGAGGGAGACGGCCTAATGCACATCTCTAAACTCTTGAAAGCAATGCCAGCGAGCCGTATTTGATCACCTGCTACCTTTCAACTAGGCAGCTCCTGCAGACGATGGGCTTTCCTTGGTTAAAGTCTACCGTGCACCGCCAAAACTGAACACACAAACACATGAAAGCGTAGCGCAGAGAAAGGCATAATTAAGACACGAGATAAGACTGACTTATTTGTCTCTTTGTTTGTTACATAACAAAAGACTACAAGCCGACATGTTGCTATTCGGTAAGAATCTGCTGGCAGACGATTGTGTTGCCGAGCCATCCTGATGTGCACTGCTCGCAAACCAGGCAAAGTAAAAAAACGTAGGTGGGCGGGGCTGATCTACTTGCATACTCATCCATATTCATAGGGGCAGAATTTCCCAGAGAGGGAGGCAGGGAAGAGATCTGCATCCCACCTCTTTTAAAGGCCTTTTGAATGAAATAATAATCAGTGCTTCCACATGCTTTATGATGTGCCTGGAAGGCGTCCTGAAAATATCTGAGGTAGAAGCTTGTAATATCACTGGCCCGGATCCTGCAGACACGCCTGACAAAACTCAAATCTGTGTATCCATTTAAATCACCCGGCGCTTTGACGCTGTCAGCGGTGGCGTCTCGGACTAGAATAGACATACAACCCCTTTAACCCAAGCCACACTTGGCGGGGCATCATCCCTCGTCTTTCATTGCTCTGTCTGACCTTGGGATGTTGCTTATCTGTAGGTCAGACACCTTTATGTCTGAGAGCCCGTGCGCGCCTTAACACTTCCAACGTGCAAGCCAGCACGCGACGGACCTTGAACAACTTTCCCGCTGAGCGGCCCCGCAGTGGCGCGTGCACCGTCGGCTTCAAACGGCCGGGCCACATCCCCGAGAGAGCTGATCGGTCAGAGGGCTGCGCTTTCATGCACACACGCTGATCTCAATCTCTCAAACGTAGCCCCGCTATGTGCCAGGTTGGCCGCTCAGCGTGGAAGGGGAGGGTCGCTTCTCACGATTTCTCACCCCCTGGGCGCTCAGCGTTTCCACGTTACTAGGGAAGAACAAGGTCTCGGGTTGGAACCCTTCGTCCTTGTAAGTTGACGCAGACACATTGGAGCAAGCAACCCTGCAGTGGGGTGTGATGGCACATACTATGGGGTTTGGGGGTTAATCATTTTAAGAATAAAAACAAAAGTGTGTTTCTGTAGAAACAACTAAAAGAATGAACACATTATATTTTACAGTCTTTGTCTCCATCATTTCTTTCTCTTCATACTTTCTAATGCCAGACATGTAGTGTGGTGTTGTGTAGTATAATATTTACAAATATACAAGAAAACATGAAGAGTAATAACTAAGTAATAACTAATTAATAGTAATAACTGAAAACTAAGTACCTGGTTAATAGAAACAAGGAGATGTCAGGACCAAGATGCTACCAACCACCCAACTACTAGCGCCCATCTAGCAAGCGAGCAATGATAATCAGAAACATCCATCCAGACGTTTTGATGGTAATTCTTTGCTGTAAAGCCTCAGGGTAAAAAGCCAGTTGGAAACTGTGAAACATCTTAATATTTACAAACTGACATGAAATCAGATTTCATGTCAGAAAACATGATGCAGCTTAACTGGCCAAGTTCTTAACATTTCACTGCTAATGTCGAGTGACAGCACCCTCTGGTCGCTGAGATATAACAAGTGTGACAACCAGACCCTGTGACAAACAGCCATGTTTCTGCCCCCAGCAAACCCAGGAGCATTATTGGTCAATCATACATCCTGTTTCATACTGAAAGCTGCAAACATGGACAGCACAGGTGTCCAGACCAGATTACAGGGCAATGCACGTTTTTTGGAATATTTAACCTTGAGTTTTTGGGGCAATTGGAGGAAGTCTGTAAATTTCTATTCATATAAATTGCACACTTCAAAGAAGGATGACATGCAATGTTTACAAAATGCAAAAAGACTGTATGACTGATTGCATAAAATTGTAATTGAGTTGCAGTGGCTAAACATAGACGTTCTTCTGCATTACATTTGCATTACATTTGTGGGGGAAAAAAAAAAAATACTTGTAATTCTTTATTAAAAAACTGTCAAAAAACCTAGGCAACCTTGGCAACCTAGGCAAACCTTGGCAAAAGGAATTAACTCAGATGTAACAAGCGCACATCTGGATTTAAAATAAATGATGTCTCACATCCTGTTTTTTTTCTCTCTCGCTAGTTGTTGTTACGCGAAAAGAGGAGGAAGAGAATTAACGACAGAAGCCCTTGAATTGGAGACATCAAACAGACATCACAGTCTACATTTTGAAAGCTTGCTGAGCAGAGGGTAACTCGCACCATCATCCTCCTCCTCCTCTCCGTCTGTCTGACCAACTGCAGCCTCAGCCTCGCGCTATCGCAGTAAACAAGTGCTGCTGCCAGACGCAAGCCCCAGTCACACACACACGCACACGCACACACACACACAGCTTTGTGAGACACTCTGTCCGGTCGCCATCCGCGGCTGAAAGACGAGATGAAACACCAGAGGCGAGGCGGCGCGGAAGCAAGAAAACAACGCTGGCACGCTGGGACACTTTGGGGCGACTGCTGTCTTTGCACGAGGAAAAAAGTGGCGGGGACACTTGCGAAACATGCAGGAGCCGGAGACAGACAGCAATCACGCCGGAGAGCCGGACACGTCGGACACTCAAGTTAGTGAAATACCTGCAACTACAGAACGGACGGAGAGAGAGGGGACATGCCTGGGAAGGAGGAGTTGCCCATCCTCCGCCTGGAAGCACCTGTTTCCTGTCCTCTCACGGCGCCGTCACTCTGTCCCCCGCGCGCCTCCTCTTTCTTTCACACATTCACTTCTCTGCTTCTTCTTCTTCTTCTTCTTCTTCTCCTCCTGCTGGCTCTTCACCTCCCCTCGCTCTCGGCAGTCTTTTATTCCTCCCTCCTCTCCATGCCGAGGTTCCCTCTGTCAGCGCGCGTGTGTGTGTGAGTGAGTGAGTGTGAGTGAGTGAGTGAGTGAGGCAGGACGCTGATGCTCCGCCGTCCTACCACCACCACCACCACGTCTTGGCGCGGCCACTGAACAAACTCATGTTTTATGGATGCGCAGCCTTCCCCTCCACACCCCCGCCTCTCTTAAAGGGCCAGCGCTCTGTTTTCCCTGCCGCCTTTGATCTGAGCGCCGCCGACGCACCCGTCGGGTTTGAACTGCGCGGCTGCGCGCGTCGGCCGCAAGTGGAAACTTTAGTAGAAAGGAGGTGTTGGGGGGTGTGGGGAGTGGGGTGTCAGTGTTGCGAGCTCCACACTGCGCCCCCTGCAGACCGAAGGAGGCGACTGCGGGATGAGAAGGCGTTTAGAAAAGGTGAATGCAGATGTTCCTCTGGTAGACTGAGGAGTTCAGAATTGTAAATGAACAGCGGAGAGGCACCAGTGATGCAACACACCGGTCCGTGTGTGTGTGTGGTTTAAGGTCCAAGCGGCTGTACGCTACTCACTGTCACACTGAGATGCCCGGTGATAAAAAGTGTCTCCTGACCTGCCGGACCTCAGGTCAGAGAGTGGGACCGCTTTGAAAACTACCGCGGTGACAAGCGGTTACCGCTGACCGGTTGCTGCACTCGGGCTGACAAACAGCCCTGTTTGTTGCTCTGTGACCTGGATCGGCAGGATAGTAAATAAAACATGCTGATGAATTAAAGATAACGCTTGTAGTGCCCGGCAAACCTGCTTTTAATGCACAAGGACGATTGGGCCATCACTTTGCTGCGCACAGCGCACGTGCACGCCCGCACAAACACACACAAACACACAGCTTGATGCCGCATTTTAAGAAGGAGCCTTCGAGCAAGTTACCCCCCTGAATCTGGAGATGAGAGATTCGCGCGTATGGTGAATTTTGTGTCGGCGATGTCTTCGAAGGAATATTCCTCTCTGACGCGACGCATTCCGAGCAGAGGAGCCCGAACAGGAAGTGACAGCAAGGAAGAGCCGGGTGAAAGACGTGCGAATCGGGAGCGGACGAGGGCCGCAGTTATAAATACGCAGCCGGTGGCAGGCGGACAGACAGGTCGGACAGGCTAATCACAGACTCCTGGTTGACCGGTGACAGCAGCCAGCAGCTGCTCTCCAGCTGTGTCAGGCTGAATAAGTAATGAGGCGGGACGCTCGTGCGGCGTCGCGGCGGCGGCGGCGGCGACAGCGTCGGGACGGGGAGAAGCAGGTGGAGGGGACTTCAAAAAGGACGGAGAGAGCATCGCTGAACTCCTGAGTGAGCGACGGCAGAGACGCGAGGAGGCGCTGGGGGACAGCGGAGGCGAAGAAACCCCGAGACAAACTTTAGCAATACTGTAGCCTCGTGCACACACACACACACACACACAATCATATATAAAACCATGCCGGTGTGGCACTACGTATATATCAGAGGTCGCGCTAGACTTTTTCATTACCGGCCATTTTGACCAATAAAGTCGCAAAATTCCCGTCACGCTCCAATGACGTCAATCACCTCATTTAAATATGAATAAGACTTTACGACTCGATGTGTTACACCTTTAAGCAATGATGACTGCACAGTTTCCCTGCACCGATATAATTACATTTTTCATAACTCTGATATTAACCAACTTAACTTGGGACAAATGCTTTCATAAGATTCATTCTTTACGTTGAAATCATAATGCTGAAGCTTATGGGGAGGCAGCTTTCCTAACGCGACATCTGGAACAGCCACACTGTGCACATCGTACTTCTCAAGGGCCAGCATCGTGATTGCCAGCTTCTAACCCGGACCGAGTCCACACTGACTCCCGGGTCTAAACAGCCACGAACGTAACATGGCTCGTAACATACAGGTACTAGCCGAAAAATTTGAATATCAAGTAAAAGTTGTTTTATTTTGGCAATTTAATATAAAAGACGAAACCAACAAATTTTATTGAACTATTACACGTAAATTGACATCTCAAGCAGTTCCCTGTTGTAACTTTGCTGATTAAGATTTTCATAAAGATTTGACTTTATGTAATATTCTAATTTTCTGAGTTTTTGAATTTGAGTTTTTTTTTAAGATGCAAGACCTGATCAGCAAAATCCAAAGAAATAAAAACTTGAAATATATTGATTTGCATATTATTCATTTATATAATATGTCAAATTCACCTTTTAAGTTGAAATGCAGAAATACTACAACCTTTTCAGGATATTCTAATTTTCTGGGTAGTACTGTACATGAAACCTTCCCCTTAACGCGCTAACACACACACTCACTCACACATTCGCACTCAAACAGCAACACACAACATAATTCTCACAACAACAACACATTTCCCCCATGATTCCTCGCGGCTCTGGGGGCAAATAAATATGAGCAGTTGACTGGCTGTTTCACACCGTCATCCTGGTCCGCATGGACCTGAATCGCGTTCCCACTAGTGAGTCATTAAATTGTCTGACTCTTTCTGACTCTCAACCGCTGCAACATTTTTCTTCTGAGTGAAGCCACCGAGGTCACGTACCAAGAGAGACAAAAGCCAGTTAGCATTGTAATGGTCGGTTGGACTGTGTTCTCTTGTGTTCTGTTCTGCTCTGTGTTTATTTGATGTTAATGGTGTTAGCTAACGTTGTCCAGTGAAGGCAACGCACCTGTGATTGGCTGAGGTCAGGTGTGCGTTTGTGAGAGTGCGGAAGTGAGAGAGAGAGCTGAGACACGCAAAGAAACTATCTGACGTCTCAGCGCCGTGTGTCAGAAGGGGACGTCACAATATGCTCATTGCCACCAAGTGGTCAGGGGTGTGAATTGCAATCTGTCAAAATGACCGACGGTGGACGGCCTCTAGAATTTTCCGTCATCGTTAAAAAAAAACATCTAGAAAATATCCGGTTAATGCAACCTCTGACATACTGTGTATATATATATATATATATGTATATATACACACACACACACACATATATACATATATATACATACTGTACACACACACACACATATATATATATATATACATATATATTTTATATAATGTGTATATACTGTACATTGTATTCAATTCACTGCTAAGCACTGAATTGCATTTCATTGCTCTGTACTTGCGACAAAAAAGTTGAATCTCATTTAATTTGGTCTTAATTTACTACTGCTACGCGAGGCCTTTTTAGGCACTCTTGTCAAACACTTTTTAAAAGAATGCCCCTTTTTCTTTGTTTTTGCAAGAGACACAATGAGGAAAACAACAAACCTGTATCTCACTGACAAACGCTGCATGGTCCGTCTTGCAGGTAAGGGGCCAAGGGTCAGAGGTCGAGAGCCGGTCCGTGGCGCAGGAGGAGACACAGCGTCACAGAGCTGGTGTGCAAAAGGTGGCAAAAGGTGACAAAATGAATTTAAATTGCTGGAATGTATTTTGTCAACACATATCACTGGTTTCTTGTTCATGTTTTTGTGATAAAGAGGGTGTATTTTTTATTTTTGTTATTGTATGCACATTTCTATTTGTCACACAGACTGTGTATTGTCCTGTGTTTCCTTCACTGAAACTCAAACAAAGCTGGCCCTGCAAAATGCAGGCAGCTGTCGATGCAACACTTGCACAAGACGAAGAAAGCGTCACAAAATCATCACAAGTCGCCTCTGAGGACACAGACGGACGGCTAGAACTGCTGCAAACTAGAAAAAGAACATCCAACTTTTGCTTTAACGGCTTCAAGAAATGCATCCGTGTGATGAAATCAATAAGGCGACTTTTAGGTTGGTGTAATCACATCAGCCACGTCTGTTTCCTCCTCCTCCATGTGAGGATTGTTGGCCATCACTCCTCTACTGAGTCAGTACTTTCTATTGCTGGCTGAATGACTCAGTTTTAATTGAGAGTTTCTATATTTAGACAAAAGAACACCGGGGACACACACACACACACCCACACACATAGTTTCCTGAATGTATGTCAGGTAAAGACTTTGTAATTCTAATAGGACTCACTGTGGCTGGCCAGTTTTTCACAGTCAACACTTATTGAGTTCTCTGAGGCCACAGGCCAACACAGCAGGTGGGACAAATGATTCACCTTCAGCGGCAACACTTGAACTTCTAGCTTTGTTTGGCTTAGGTATTTTTTTTTTAGATGAATTGTGAAGAGGCTACAGATCAGCGGGTTGAGGAACAGTATGCTGACAAAACACTTCAGGCTTTTTGCCTCCACATTATCATAATTGGATCAAACATTTCATCAATTCCGAGTTACACACCACCTGCCAACAAATACAGTTCATTAGTCTGTTCATGTCATTTGCTCTTCACCACATCCCTGCCCCTTCAGAAGACTCACTCTTAAACCATCCATGATCTTCTTCTCAGTTACTGTTGCTTTTTTCGCTTCGTAAAGAAAACAGGCTGCAGGCTTATCCCTCACTTTTTTAAAGCTTCTGTTTCTTCTGTTGTACACACACACACGCGCGCGCGCGCATAACCATACACATACACAAATATACATGCACACATATATATATTTACACACAAACGTTTCATCAGAAACAGAAGCTTTAAAAAGTGAAGGATAAGTCGGTCCTGTTTCTTTTTTCCAGAGGGAAAACAAGCACCAGTAACTGAGAAGAAGGCATGAAAACAGATTTTTGTTCCCTTTTTGGTTAAAGGAGGCCACAGATCAGAAGCTTTAAAAGGAGGGAAAGTCTGACCTCAAGTCAGTGTTTGATAAAAGCACAGGACACAAAGAGACTCTACTGATCTATTTTAGTATTTCACAGCATGAATGTGTCTGTGACAATATAGGAAGGCACAAAGGTCATCTCTACAGCTCCGTCTGCAAATAAAAAAGGTGGGACGCAGCAGAACAAAGCTTGCATCTGATTATTATTATTATTTTAATTGAACTAAATGCAGTCTGACAGGATATAATTTAAATCACTTCATTTCATTCTTGTTTTAAAAAGGACAAAACTATAGTGTTACCGTCTAACAACCTTTACGGCCCACATGCTCTTTACCGCAGAAGTCATCATTCGTCGGCAAGCCTGAATTGTACTACCGGGACCTGAAGTTGACCCGTTCTAATGCAGAACCACATGACACCAACCATGACCCGGTTGTTGTTTGACGAGTCAGTGTGGCATTACAGCGGGAAACACGGACCCGAGCGGCGTGACGTCACGGCTGACTGCATTTAGTCGCAGGTTCAAGCTCATTTGAAAGTTAAAACAAAACTTTGAGGCTTACCAAATAGAATGTTTGCCTTCTTCTGACGCGTTTCCGTAAATGTGTCTTGTTGACAGAAACAACACGGCTCGGTGGGCTTTCATCTTGACGTTCACTTCCTGCCAGTGACGGATGGAGACCTGTCATCTCAGCCGTGCAGTCGGAAGTAAATGTCATACGAAACTGTTGCATGAGACGTTTTCAGACTTACTGTTTAAGATTTAATGTTGATTCCTTTAGGTAACTTAGCATGGGTAACTTCATTATTTAGACCAGTTACCCCCTCACCCACACTCACTGGCAGCACGACCAACCTGGTCAGAGAAGTGTTTAGTCTGGAAATGAACCGCGCATGTGCCAAACTGGAAATAAAAAAAATAAAATAAAAAAAAAAAAAACACAATCTAAAACACAACTGAACAAGAACTGCAAACGAGAAAAAAACTATTTATTTTTTATTTTTAAAACTTGCGATTTACCAAAACGTATTGGCAGCGGTGGGATTCGAACCCACGCCCCCGAAGAGACTGGAGCCTTAATCCAGCGCCTTAGACCGCTCGGCCACGCTACCTGTACCCAGCGGGCTCTCAGTAGAGGTTTTATTGTGTAATATAGACACAGAACAACCAATTTATTGCTGCCTAAAGCGGGCCACCTAAACAAAGATCTCGTCATCAACACGACTATGCGAATCCAGTTGGCACGACTTGAGATGGACATGCCAACTAAACAGTGGCGGACTAACACGGAAGTAGTCACGGGAATACTTGGACCGGCCTTCAGAATTTGTAGTTTCGTCTATATGCAGCACACTTTCAAAAAAATCTTATTGGTTTATGACTGGTAAGTGCTACCGAAAAATACTAAGCTTCCGTTCCATTTCGCTAACAGAGTGCAACGTCCGAAAATGGTGTCCCCTGCTGATTTTATACGGGCATTGCAACAACAGTGATGAACAGGCGAGCACGCGTGTTTTTTGTTGTTGTTTTTTTTGCATTTTGCATTTTGCTGCGTTCATCTTGAAGTCTTGCATTCGCCTGGTGCAACCGAAAATATAAAAAGATAGAGACGTTCACACATGAAGGTAAACCCCCGTTCATCTTAAAAGTTGCACGACTCTTGCGTGCTGTAGATTGCATGTTGAGCGTTCGTAATTACACAGCATGCTCATGACATTGTGGTTCATGAATGTGGAATATTTTAGATTTGAATATATAGTCTAAATCAAAATTTGTGGAATATCTATGAAGTCCACCTTATTTGCATACCAAACCTGAAAAAAATACCAGTTAATATTAAAAATATTAAACTATCAATGACACACCTGCCTCTCCGCGACAGCTGCCCAAGACTCTCCAGCTGCCAGGGGGGTTCGATTATAATAATTCAGCTTTTTGTATTTCTTTTTTTTTCACTCTCCAATGCAGCAAAGCCATACCCGCAAAGTAGGTCATGTGAGAATTGTTGAAATGGATTGTAATTGCAGAATATATTTCACTCCAGGGCAGAGGAGGGTCATATTACATTTCTGCTGTGAAATATTGAATGAGGGAACACACGCTATGATGCTGCTCTTCTCTTAAGCCTCCCTGACATGTCTCGACTTTATTGGCCGAAAAATTTGTTGCCATCGTAACCCACCCAACAGTGGAGACACGGTTATTTATTCTCTCCCCCTCAATCTCACAGACTGGGTCAGTGGAGAAGTGAGCTCCTCTGAAGCCGCAGTGCAGAGCCTGCAGTGATCCAGCAGAAAATCTGTGCTCGCTGCCAGGACTAGTTAAAAACCTCCAGGCCGCCTTTAATGTCTTTCCACAATTGGGTGGTGGCACAAAGTCCAGCTTTCTTTGGCTCCATTTAGTCTCATTTTAGCTCGACAGTGGTTTGTGCTCATTTCATTTGAGGGGAGCTATTCATCCCCAGATATTACATTTGTCCATTTTTCAAGTGAGTAGGCGGAATCTCAATTACAGCGCTCAAAGAGACAAAAACAGAAATCTAAACAAAATCTTTGTTTAGTAAGCCGTTGCTAATAATGTCTGTGTAATGTTGTGTAAACCGACTATTTTCTTCTGAAAATATCGCACAGGACAAGCCATCGTTCTCAAGAGGAATCAGATGCCAAGGATGGTGCAACAAATTTCAGGTGGGTTGGATAGACTTGCATTAATCTAAATAATAAAAATAATTATTTCTCTCTCTCTGTGTGTGTGTGTGTGTGTGTGTGTGTGTGTGTGTGTCCGTCATCTTATTTAATGAAAGACGATTCATATCCGTAGGTCTCACATCTCCACATCTTACATATCTCCGTTCAAATGAACTTGCCTTGAATTCGAGATAGAACAGCATTAAAGAATTTATTCAACATATAATCTGTACATACATAAAATCAACAAACTGATTAAAATGTGCGGAAACTGAAAACACTGGACTGAAAAACTGATGGAAATATCTTTTTCAAACATATTATTTTTAAAAAGATATTTATTTACAGATATTTTACTATTGTATAATTTGGACACAGAACAAACAGCAAGTGCAAATTATCAGAATTCAAGCACCATTGATAAAAAAATATATAATATATATACACACATATATATATATATATATATGGTGATGGTAATGATGGTGTTTGGATTCCCAAATTAGTGCCAACAAAGTAGCTGGTAATGTGTAAACAGTTTAAAAAATTTATTTATTTTTTTTGTTACAAATACTCCTGAAAACAAGCCACATTCAAATTTCCAAAAAAAATCTTAGAGCTTTACTTTTTATCTTATTTATAGTCAATTTAGATTCACCGCAAATTTTAAAGGAAGATTTGGGGAAATATTTTGAAGCACAAGAGTGTGCAAGTGTTTCACTTCAAGGTCATTTTTTTTTTTTTTAATTTTTAGTAAACAACAAGCAAAACAGACAACAACAAAAATAAAAGAATGTTTGATACCTTTGGGAAATTTTCATGCAATTTCCCTTCACCAGCTAGCGCTGCTACAAGTACAGCAAAGACATCAGAAGGAGCGAAAAGTAATGTGCTACATGACTGCAGTCTGGCATGTTTTCATGATGCCAACATCACAGTGAACTTTGTTATTTCGGTCAAAACGCTGGCGTCCATATTTGCAGAAACTGGGTCAGACTCACAGCACCCCCTGCTGCCCAGCATCGCCACTCACTCCTCCAGTGGCGTTAACTGAGCACTAAAACTGTGTCAGTAGTGGTTGACAAAGCTGTCTCCATGGGGAAAACAGTTTGCTGGTAACTAAAAAAGAAATATATGAACAGGTGAGGTGTGTAGCTATTGGTGGAGGTGAATTTAAAATCAAACTGAGTGTGCAGGAGGCAGCAGGAGTTGAGCTCTTCGACTTCAAAACAACGTTCACTTCCTCATACCACTGCTCCTGTTGTGACCCAGGTGTGCTGCTGCTGCTGCTGCTGCTGCTGCTGCGGCTGACACGGACGGATGGGCTTCACAGAGCTACGCAAACACACGGGTGTTTGAGGCTCACAGGTAGGATCCCCTTGTTGATCTGATGGAACTCCACCAGCTGCAGGAGGTCAATGAACAGCGTCAGGCCGTCATCCATGGTGTAGTACTTCCTGCCACCGTCTTCGCACTGCAGGCGAGAATGAAGAGCATGGGGCGAAAAAGCCATTCCAAGAGAAAGCTGGGTCCTGATTGGACCAGGTGTTAACGTGCGGGAGGAGGGGCGGGCACTCACGGGGATGACGAGGTAGTGTTTGGTCTTGAGCTTGTGGCAGAGCGAGAGGACGAAGCACTGCGAGTGCTGCTGGCTCTCACGGATCAAGAACATCCTGCAGCAAGCAGAGGCAGCACACACACACACACACACACACACACACACACACAATGATGTGTGTCAGACTGTTAGCCGCCAAACTGAGCCTTGAATGTCTGGCGATTCATGGAGCAGTAACACCAACGGACAGACGTCACCATCATTTTATTTACAGCTTCTCATTTTTGTGACAGAAACGTAGACATGAACGCGTGCTTTACTTGATGACATAGGCAGCACGGCCAAAGTACAAGGATGTTGTGCAGACAATGTTCAAAGAGTCAACAGCCTTCATTTTCCTCCCTTAAGCCAACAGCTTCTGTTTGAACTGTATTTAAATTGTACATAAGTCCGTCGTTAAGGATAGTAATAATCACTGACATTGTTCGGATCAGTGTGCTGCTGACTGTGCTACAGTGAACACTAGCTAGCGTTAGTGGAAGCAAAATGTTGCTTTACATATGAAAGTAAATAAGTGTCAAAGACTAAAGAAATGTTGATAGACTTTCGCAAACATCTGTCATTGAGGATCAAGCCGTTGAGATGGTCCACAATTATAAATATCTTGGCACTAATATTGATGACAAGCTGTCTTTTGAGTTCCATGTCGATGCTGTTTGCAAGAAGGCACATCAACGCATGTATTTTTTTAGGAAACTGCGGAGTTTTAATGTTTGCAGCACTTTTCTGAAAATATTTTATTCTTGTTTTATTGAATCTGTTTTGACCTTTTCTTTTATTTGCTGTTACGGTTTACTTTCCCTCAAAAAATAAAAACAAATTGCTGGGTATGGTGCGAATGAGCAGCAAAATTGCAGGCATTAATCTTAATGACTTTGCTGACGTGCGCAAGCTCAGAACCCCTCAGAAAGTAAGGCCCGCTCAATCCTCTCTGACCAGAGCCACCCCCCGGTAGATGAGTTTGTGTTGCTCCCGTCATGTCGCAGGTACATCCTGCCAAGATGCCGGACAAATAGATTTAAATATTCTTTTGTCCCTGCTGCCATAGGTCTTTCAAACAAGTGATTGATTGATTACTCTGTTTGCTGTATTCATTGTCTTCTCTGCTGTATGTTGTTGTTAGTTTGTGATTGCGGTTGATTGTTTTAGGTGACTGCTGGCTGTAAAAGGATTTGTCCCAGTGTAAATACATTGGCATCACGTTTAATGATCACAAATCAGGTTCCCACTGGTAGTTGGTAAAGTAGGATGGATGCCTTGCCATTGCCGTTACACAACATCATGTCAACATGGCACATCAGTGAATTAATGACACGTGACTAATAAAGACTGCACTCTGCCGATACACAGAGCACCTGTGCAGAGTATCAGCAGTAGTATACGAAAGATAGTGTAGTTGCACTCACCCGTCCACCAAACCTTGCTTCTCTATCAGCCTCTGTGCTTCCTTCCTGGAAACGCCCCCATGGAACCACAGCTGAGACTTGTGGATGGCTACGCGTGAAGACAGACAGAGAGATGGAGCAACATGAACACAGAGCCGGACCAGGCGGGGAAGATGTGGAGCATGCACTCACAGGACGGTCTGGTGCCGGAGTTCAGGTTGGGCAGGCTGCAGCGCAGGGCTTCTCTCTTCTGAGGCAGCACACACACAAAAAAAGATACAGTCAAAATACTCAAGCTGCTATGAAGACTCAGTTGCGGATGATGCCAGCCCCAAGCTTCCCTTACCCTCCAGCTTAGCGCCTCCTCCCTCTCAGCACTTTGGGCCTCCATCGGGTTCTGGATAACCCGCCCACCGGACTTGCCTGAGAAGTCCATGGCCACCAGGCTAGCCTCCGACTTGGACTGCGCTCACACACGGATGTAAGTTCAGCAAGACGCGCAGCAACAAGGATCCCTCACAACCAGTGTTGGTCAAGTTACTTGGAAATTGTAATTAGTTACTAACCACTGATTTACTTATCCAAGAAAGTAATCCAGTGACTTTACTGATTACTTGTTTTCAAAAGTAATTAGTTACTTTACTAATTACTTTACCTAGTTACTTTTCAAAATCATGATATATATATATATATATATATATATATATATATATATATATATATATATATATATATATATATATATATATATATATATATATATATATATATATATATATATATATATATATATATATATATATATATATATATATATATATATATATATACACACACACATAAAAACATACATAAATGAAAATCTGTCTCTACTGATTATTTTACAATTTATTAACATTTACATCTTTTAACAGGTGGTAAAGTGCAATGAGGAGCAATAACGCGTTTGACAAAACAGAGAAAATGCTGTTGCATGCCACATTTAAGGTCTCAGTTTATGGCTACCCTGACAAGGCCCTATGGTTTTTTGTTTCCTTTTGGGTGAAACCGTAGTTATTATCGCATCAGCAAAAGCTGCTCAAATCTCCTATCAGACAGTCTGTTCCTTTCCGGGGAAAGCAGCAATCCACCTAAACTGAACAACCGTTCCACTGGTGCAAATGACTTTCTCTGCGACAGCTTGACACCACTTTTAGTCGGTGTGTTTTTTTCAACGAGGCGTCGGAAAGGTTCGGAATCTACTTCGTCTATTTTCACCTGTTTAGCGGGAGAGGGGCCGTCGCAGGATGTGGTAGCCGCAGCGGTCATGTCAGTGGGGGAAGCCCGGGGTTTATTTATCAGTGAGTTTCACGTTCCTGTGCCTGTTTGCTAGGTGCTTGCTCAGATTTAAGGTAGAATTCTTCGCTGTAGGTAAAAGTCCCCCCCATGCAGAGTGTACAGTGGACGCTAATGTTTTTACCATCTTTGACTGAGTCAAACTCAAAGTAATGTCGCTACTTCCAAACATTAAACGCTGCACAGTCCTGGTCGCTCTCGCACTCCATGTTGTCCGTTTACGTATATCTGCACGTCGCGAATACGTCGCGTCGCTGTCATTGTCATGAGGCAGTCTCACGAAAAAAACAAACAAACAACTACCTTTGAGTAACACAGTAACGCAGCCAGCTTGCGGGAAAGTAACAGTAACCTAATTACTGTTTTTGCAAATGTACTCCCTTACTTTACTCGTTACTTGAAAAAGTAATCAGATTACAGTAATGCGTTACTTCTAACGCATTACTGCCCATCGCCGCTCACAACCCTCTCACAGTTTCATATCATCATCTTACTTTGCCATCTGAGAGTCTGCGTCCTTCCTGGATTTGTGGGGCCGCCTTGGATAACTGGTAGTTACACTGGAGCTGCTTCCCGTACTGGATGCATGAACCAAACATCAAATTGGGTCATTGGCTGCATGCACTGACTGCATGAAATAATCCCTTTAACAAACAATACCTTGAACAGTCTGAACGCAGAGGTCCAACATGTTCTCGTCTGCTCGTGTTCTGCACACAGGATCTTTTGGTCCTGAGTGCGAACTGGGTTCTTGGAAGGCTGCGTACACACACACACACACACACACACAGTTTTGGTATTAATGGTCTGGTCTATAAACAGATGTCCTAGTGCTCATGCTGCTGACGCTACCTTGATACAGAAGGTGAAGTCTGTTGGAGCTCCATACAGTTTACGGCCGTTCACCACCGAGTACGCATTCAGATCATCCAAGTCGGCCATGTACTGCAGGTGCCTGGGCTCCTGATCCCCCCCGAACACAAACAGAAACACGCGCACGCACACACACATGCACGCACGCACACACGCACACACACACACAGTGTAAATTTTTCAGTGCTTGAACGATTATCGGCTTTCGTGGAGCTGCAGGAGGTTCAACAGGAGCTTCTGACCTTGGAGGAGCCTTTTGTGGAGCAGTAGAGTCCAGAGCGACGGAGGAAAAAGTAGACCTTCTTCCAGGCTTTACGGCTGGCTTCTTTCACGTGAAGAAAACCCTGAATTTCTGGACACGTGCCCGACCTCAGAAGATTCTGGAGAAAATGGGAGAAATTTAGGAGATAAAATATAATACTTTATTATCACTTTATCTGAGTTCTCCCTGGCTGTTGAAAAATTAAAGGTCAGGTTAGGGAAAATAAATATAAATAAATCAATGAGCCCAGGTGTTAATTAATAATGTTATGATACTGTACTCTGACATGTTTTAATGGTTTTAGGTGTCTGTCATATGTACTGTATGTGACTGAAGGCCCACAACTACAGTGTTACCTGAATGAGCTCTGACGACGTCATCCCTTTGCCGACATCAGCGCTGTCGGAGATCATGCACTCCGGGAAGAAGAGCTGCAGGAACAACAAGTTCAATAGAGCTTGCAAGGAAATTGCACCTTTACGAATTAATAATCCAAAATAATAATGGTTCTAATTGTGATAGAGTTTATACTGCCAACACCAGCTGCTCTCTATTGACCCCTATCTGCACACTTTGAGAGCTGCAACATGCTGCGGGCAGCGTACCATTGGTTTCCTGAAGAACTCGTACTTGGCGTAGTTTTTGCAGAAAACGAACCTGGTGTCGCCTTTGAGGGACCAGGTCGCCTGAACCTCCAGCACCACCTCATGGTCCTCTAGACACCTCTCTGAGAACAACAGCATTGGTGCATGCCTTCCTTTAAATACAATACAATACATACAGAGCCATTTCAGTGGCGTTCAGAGAGACTGACAGGTATTCTTACCCAGGCCGAGGCTGGGGTGCACCTCCAGCAGCGCCCAGTTCTCCTGGTCACTGCAGTGAGCCGTCTGGACCAACATGTGACACACGTCTCTGGCCGTCGCCGACGGAGACACCCACACAGAGCGGCTGTGGCTGTCCTCGCCATACACCTTTATCAACTGCAGAACATGTGAAAGTGCTTTAAAAATCCAGTGTGTAAAATTTGGCTTGATTTTGATATAAGCTCAACATATTGTCCAGAAATACATTTTAAAAAGTGTAGATTCACAGTACAATAAAATAAATTTGGCTTTCCCACCCTACACATACTGTATGTATACTGGACAATGACCCAAAGCATACTGCGAAAGCAACCAAAGAATTCTTTTAAGGCAAACAAGTGGAATGTTATGCAATGGCCCAGTCAATCACCTGACCTGATGCCTATTGAGCATGCATTTCACTTGCTGAAGACAAAACTGGAGGGAAAAAATGCCCCAAGAACAAGCAGGAAGTGAAGACAGTAGTCGAAGAGAACTGGTAGAGCATCACCAGGGATGAAACCCAGCGTCTGGTCATGTCTATGCCTTCCAGACTTCAGGCTGGAAGATGAAGTATTAAAAATTGAAAGTTTGATTTATGATTGTTAATTTGCCCCATTACTTTTGGTCCCTTAAAAGTTGGAGGCACACAAACTGTTGTAATTTCTACACCGTTGACCTGATTTGGATGTAAATACCCTCAAATTAAAGATGAAAGTCTGCAGTTATAGCACATCTTGATGGTTTCATTTCAAATCCATTGTGGTGCTGTTTAGAGCCAAAAAGATGAGAATTGTGTTGATGTCCCAATATTTATGGACCTGACTGTATATATATAAATATATATATATATGCAGAGCAATAAGGGTCTTGCTCCTAGTTAGCTGTCATCTTGCGTCACCATTTTTTGAGGAAGCCCACGTGAAAGTGCTCTAAATATGAATTGTCAGTCATCCTTAAAAAATTTACACATTGCATTGGACCTTTAAATTGAATTAAAAGCAACCTCTATCAATGAAATAGAAATTACTCTGACGTCCACAAATAATGTATGCGTTGAATTTCTCCCCGAGTTCCCACCTTCTGCAGCATTTTGTGAAGTGGGCAGTCAATCTAAATAGTTCCCTCATGTGATTGAGGGATTTGAAACTCAGCAGGCAGATGGACGGCTGAGATGTCAAGTCTAAATTGCTGCAGATCCATCTTGAGAAGCTTTAATATGAATTATTCTAAGACGGCGAGGATGATGGGACTAATTGGCATCCTTTGGGGAGAAAGTGGCAGAAGCTGCAGGCAGGTTTGTAAACACCGCTGGCTCCAGTGAGGCTGCTACAGTGTGAGCAGCTTCATCAGAGTTCCTCATTAAGAGAAGAGCAGAGAACAGCACTACAGGCTTTTCTCTACGCCCAGACCAACAACAGCGTCAGGAATCTCTTCAGACGTGGCTCGACGCACGACAAATGTCACCCCTTGTAACGACAGGAAGCCTCATGCTGCTAACAACTGGCTCTGCTGGTCGTGAAGGAACATCATCACTCTGCAGGTTTGTCCAGTCACCTCTCACGGCTACGTTTTCAAGAGCCAACCGCAAGACTCCGAATGTTTCCGAAGGGCCCCTTCTCAGAGGGAATACAATACATTCTTCAGAATTGGAATTTTGATTTTGAAAGAATGTCAGTGAGATTATAGGAAGTGAAGATGAAGCAGGTGCAGGATGCCACTGAGAGCGAGGAAGAGGTGAAGACGTGTCTGCATGAAGGTTGGAACAGGTGTTTCAGAGTAGCCTCAACAATGAAAGGAAAGGTATTAGTAGTGATAGCAGTGGTAGCAGTATTGCTAGTAGTAGCAGCAGTATGTTTTAATAACTCTCTCAGAAAACACCTAGAAAGCTGAGACTTGTTTCTTTTCCGAGCTGTCGTGTTACAGTGTGTGTTCGCTGCAGGTTGTTCAGGGGTCAAGGAAGACGTTTCTGAGTGCGGAACCAAAAGAGGACAAACCAGCCCAACCAGAAACCTGCAGTTGGCTGGCAGACTGTCAGTCAACAAGACAAGAGCGGTTAGATGGCCTCTGGTGTCAGTCGGGGCCACTGGCGGCTGCACATGAGCCTCACAGACTGTGTGGGAGGGATGATCCGTCTGTGGTGTGTGTGTGAGTGTGTATGTGTGCGTGTGTGCGTGTTGCTAACGTGACACTAACACGTCGTGACAGTAGCAGATCGAGTGAGATCATCACACACACGCTTGATTTCAAAACAGAGCGGAGCAGCATTCCAGATTGCACCCACTGCCAGCAACAACAAGATAGGAAGTCCATTTTCAACAGATGTTGGATTCATATTACGAAAACAGGTTATTGCCTTTGCGTGTGTGTGTGTGTTTTGATGAAACATTACAATTTTTTTTCTTTTACCACTTGTTATGGATGGGTAACTGCCATTAATCATTATTTCTGTTTTTCACTTGCACCATTTTATTGCATTGTGCACTTTTTGTTGCTGTAAAAAACACTGTGAAATCAGTTCTCCTCCCTTTAGGGTTTTTTTTTTTAACTAGCATTTGATGAACAATTAGGTAAAAAAAAAAAAAAGAAGGACAAACTGAGTAACAGCTCTGCAGTTTAACTAGCTTCAAATTATGACTAAATTAAAGTTTTCACTGTATCAGTACCTGATTAGTTTTTTCATGTAGTTACCTTACCAATGTCTATTTGTTACACTTAAAAAGTCCAATTCCTCCAAAGTAAAATAGCCAGGTGAGATGAAAGTCACATGTTGTCTTTCTTTTGTTTGTTTGTTTGTTTGCTTTTGCAGCATCACAACAACCTGTTAGTCACTCACATGACCAAGTCTTCACCTGCCTGACTGAAAAACAGGTTGTGACACGTCTAAAGGATTTACATCACACGGCCACCTGTCGCAAGGCGTGATTCGCGTGACAATAAAAACAAGACTCTGTTCAGACTCTCATTGTTTGAAATCGGGTTTGTGTGTCGCTCACATGCTTGTTGGCGGGCGGCGGCGGCAGTGAATTGATGAGCACCGGCGACTTGGAGGGGCTGCACAGCTCCGGGAACGGATTGGGGATGGAGGGGACGGAGGTGGAGAGGGAGTCCGCTCTCGCCCTCAAAATAAACATTAAATAAGAGATCACGACATGGACTCACAGTGAACTGTGAAGACGTGTTCAGCCAATAACATACAACAGAAGAAGGACGTAACGCTATCCATTTTCAATTGCCATTCACAAGTCAGACATATTGTCCAGCTGGATTTTCTGTCCCTGCTTAAAGTGGCATTTGGGTGATAACAACAGGCAAAGCTGAATTTTCTTTTCTTTTTTTAAAGAGTGCCTTTAAAAGTTGCTAATATAGTCAGTTACAAACTATATACAATATAGTTTGAAATAGATAGATAGATAGATAGATAGATAGATAGATAGATAGATAGATAAATAGATAGATAGATAGATAGATGATAGATAGATAGATGATAGACAGATAGATGATAGATAGATAGATAGATGATAGATAGATACTGTAGATAGATAGATAGACAGACACTGTTGCAGCACTAAATAATACGATACAAAAACACAGTCAATTGTGCAGAGGCAGGGATAAGCAAGGTTTTAAAAACCATTAGTGCAATATTTGCTATTGAGTCTAGAAAGAGTACAGAATATTATCTGTCACAAAGCAGGGAACAGTTATTCAGGGAGATGTAGTTGTAATGTCGTTGTTTTAAGACAATGGGCTGCTTTTGTAATATGTAACACACATAATGCGCACATTACCTCCATTAAATTGTACAAACTGAGGGTCAGGCACGGTCTCACTCTTAATGGTGCCTCCAGTGTGAAGACAACGCTCGCTCTCGCAGAAGTCTCGCCACACATCAGGTGACTCACCCACTTCCCGCTGACTCACAGCCCTTAGAGGTAACCCACCCGCTAAATTCTCACCTGTTGGACGAGATGAAGATGGGCTTCGACCGTCTCACGGACGGAGAATCGGCCACCAGAGGCGCCAGGGTGAGCGTGGAACTCCCCAGCAGCACGTCTCCTCCATCGCGGGCCTCCGTCCCGTCATCGCCCTCGAAGACTTCAGGCCAGGGACCCGCAGCCACCTCCATGTTACCACAGCCTGCAGGACAATCGCAGGGCACTTCTTTGAAGATAGTTTTTAAAGTTGGAAAAATAACCTATTATTTTGACTTGGAATTTCTGTTTGAGAACACAAAAAGTAAGATGGGTGTGTTTTATTTCTTGTTCTTTATGTAAACAACATTTTTCAACAGGAGATTTTGAACAGGAGAAATCACCTCAATCAACTCTTATTTTGCCTGCCACCTATGTGTTCTCATCGGAATGCCTGTTAATCTTCTCAAGTTTTCTGCATTAAGGGCGTGTTTCCCCTGCTGATGCAGCCTCAGTGCTCCCAGATTTGGTTTCTTCATTAATGATTAAGAGTCCAACCCAGAAAAGGATCTAATTTAACATTAAGTTATACTTTAAAAATGTGTGAATTTTAAACATTCCAAACACTGGGAATGTAGTTTAGACTTGATTTATTTTTATTTTTATTTGTATGCGTGCTGAATAATCGCTTCGTCATTGCAAAGTGGTGACGTCACGCCTTACTGATTAGCCAAGAAACAAACAATCTGGAGATTTGTGATAAATGCGGCACTAAAACGGATCAGTGGGCCAACTACAATAGGTGCAAACAGCCAATTTTTACACATGAAAGGGGACAGAGAGTGCGCTAATAAAATATATTAGCGCACTCTCTGCCCCCTTAATAAAATATAACACGAAGTGTTTACAAAGTGAAAATAAGAACCGACACTTTCAGTTTCCTAGTGTCAGTTTTTCTAGTGGTGTTCATTCAGCATGTCCTTTCTGCCAGGAGGTCCCTTTGGTCTACTCAATATTTCTATTTTCCAAACCCATCTATGTAAAGCCTTTCGTGATGTTCAGCTGCATAAACATATTCAAACGGAGAGACAAGAATACGAAGCACCACGACTCGACGAGCAAAATTTACGAAAACAAGTCTTCTGGGCCAAACTGATGCTCGCCCAAATGAAACAATACTTCAAACGTGGAAAAGTACACATTCCTCAGTTAGGTTGGTTGCAGTCGCTGGTTTTACACCGTTTGCACCTGTTGGAGGGAACCTGTAGAATAGAAGTTCCGGGAGGGATAAACATACAGCCCACCTGCCAATGTTTCTTTTTAACGGACGAACTTTCAGCTGTTGGACCTACGCCATGGTGTTAGTCCCAAAGTGTGACGACGGAATGCCTCGCATAATAACTCAAACGTGTCAAAGTGAACGGAACCGAACCACCACCGACGCACATACACGGCGACGTGTGGAGCCGCCCGCCGGATCCCGTCTCAGGTGCGCCGTGGCCCCGCCCCTTCGCAACCTGCCGCCGCCGCTGCTGCTGGAACCAGTTCAAATGTTGAAGTGTGAAGACCTTCCGGGTCCGTAATAGCGTCTGTCAAACTTAATCGTGTTTATCTGAAGGGGAAACCCTTTTCCTAATTAACCGTATTCACTCCACGAGTATTCACTCAATTGGTGTTTAGGTAAAACTAGTGGATATTCGATATTAATTTGTTAATATCCAACTTTAACTGACTTCCGGTCTGATACTTGTCCCCTTTGTTATGACATTTATTTCACGTTTGTCAGATGGAAGTCAGTGGCGTTTAAATCCGGCTTCCATCTTTTTTTATTTATTCAATAACGCTTTCGAACTTTTTCATTTTTGAAATTGACATTTTATTTCGTATAGGAAAATATGTTAAATATTAATTCCCCACACCCCACCCCCCTTTCCCTCCCGCCAGCTCCTCAATCACGTCAAAGTGAACAGAACCACTAGAGGGGGCCAGATAAACATAAATCCACAAATGTGTGTATTGAAAGAAGTTGCAGCAAGCTTTAGGAACCTCATCATGCCGTCATTATTAAACTCGATTGACTGGTTCACATTTAAAAAAAAAAAAAAAAAACAGTGATAATTATTTTTGTATTATTGATTAATTCCAAGTTATATTTTACAAACTCTTTGTATGGTATAGTGTCTCGCAAATTTAAGGTTTCGATGCCAATCAGCGGCACATACGGGCGCCGGACCACTGGGAGGCGCCAACGCGATGGTTAAGTAAGTAAGTAAGTCAGTCAGTCAGTCAGTAGGTGTATTTCTATGTGTTTCTGCTTTTGATCAATTCTAAATAGTTTCTATATTTCCACAAGGTTATGTAACATTCAGAGGAGAGGGGCACCCTAACTTAAGATTTTGACAGAAGAGGGAGAGGTGGCACCGACACACACTGAGCGGGCACGGTGCACTAGTAGCGAGCGTACTGACGTCCATGGGATTGGATAATGCAGGAAAGCTGTCGGGGTCCAAAAAAATAGAAGAAGAAAAAAGAGGGGGAACAAAATGACATGTCAAGGCATGCGACGCCAGTAAAGCAATGGATGGTGAAAGGCAACAGGTCGGATAATTTTAAGTGCGACGTCTGTGCTTGGAGGCTTGCAAATATTCATGAACAGCCCTGAGAATGTTGCAGACAAATGGGGGTTTATGGCTTGCTTAGAATATGCAAAACCAAGGTTGCTGAGTTGTAAACTGGAAAATATAAGGTATTCTAAATTTTATTGAGGTAAAATAACAACTAGTAGCATGCTCAATAAATGGCAAGATGCTAGCAAACACAACTCAGTTATGCAATTACTCTGGTTTTACCATTAAATCGTTAACAGATGATGATAATGATTGCACGTGTGGCACAAGCTAACTAACTGGAATTCCCTTTTATAAACAAAATATGATCAGACGCAGGTTTTAATCATTGCATTTATTGAAATATCAGATGCCACAACTGCACAGATGCACATGGAGCGTAAACTTACGAAACCCATCACAGCAGAGTGTTGAATTGGATCATTTTGACACAATTGATTGCCTGAGTCTTTGCTTGTATGGCCTAAGAAGAAACACAGCTTTGCAGCTCAAGCACGTGGATGACACGGAATCTACCAGCCATGCTGTTGTTCTGTTTGAGAGAAAAATTTCTCCCAAATCTCCACCTTCATGATGGTCCTGCCCAATGGCGACATGGTGGACATGATATCCAGGGAATTGCCCTCAAATGTGACATTACAGTCGTCAGCCTCCCTCCGATTGAAATTGGTCATCTCTTTATTGTTGTACATCTCATGGTATATAGAATCTTATCAGTTTCTCTTGCCTTATCATAGATCCCCACAGTCACCCAGTTCTTGTACATGGCGTAGCTGTGGGGCACCGAGAAGACCCGCTGTTCCAGTGAACTGGCCAGGGTGTTTGGAGAAGTTGCACACCTCGGTCTTCCCAGCTTTAACAGTTGGTTGTGGGGCACTGTGGCAGCCGCCACTTTCCAGGTAAACCCTTTAGTATGAAAGGCAGAAATAGAGGCAGTTTATCCACAAACGTCCCAGCATCTATGGTGGCTCAAATGTCTGAGGATGAGGTGAAGGCAAACCTTTTAAGGCATCAATTTCACGTCAACATGAAGTGTTACTCATTGCATGTCTGCTGTAGAGAGCTGGAGATTCAATAACGTTGACAAAAAGACGAGACGTTATAATTTTTCTTTGCTTCATAAACAAAGATGTAATTGAATTGTAGTAGTCAGATCGTATTTGCGTTATTATTGTGCGAACTTACTCAAATGATAGCAATATTGTGCCTGTAGTTGAAAGAACAGCTGTACTCAATGTTTATGCGACACAACTGAGCATCAGCTTGATGTTTTTGTTTTGCAAGCGATAGTGTCCTGTCCATCTAATTTTTTTAGATGGACAGGACACTAGCAGGAGCAGATGGAGGGGTTGTTTTCCACCTCATAGGAGAAAAAATATATCATGGGATATGGAGAAATCATGTGGTATTTAACTCTTTATTGAAATGACTCTTAAAACACTGCAAAATGGGTGAAATACAGCTAATATAATATATATAATTCTTCATTCGGGGAGCCACATTAAAAAGCTTAACAGGCTGCAAATGGCTCCCCTGCCGTAGTTTCACCATGCCTGGTCTAGGTCTTGATACCCCTGTAGCCTTGGCTGCGTCTTGCTCCTCAATTGAGGTGGTCTTGACATCACTGGTAATGTTTGCATTTTTGTTACAAGAAACACTGTAAGATATTCACTGTATATGGGAAATAGCCATCGCCCCACCCCAGCAGTACCATCAGTGTCTCACTCCCGCTGGCTGGAGAGAAGCTAAAGCCCACCTGTGTCTTGTACTGTCGTCAGGGCAGTTATACATGGCTTGTGCAGAGATTATTTGATCAAAAGTATTTATCTCCATTTGACACACACACACACACACACACCCTGCTGATTTTTTACCCTGCTGATGAGAACAGTATCTGAGAATGATTAGACTGTGTGTAATCATTCAAGAATAAGATTATTTTTTCTTTGTGCAGTCTGTTTGTATATAAATCCATTGATGACAACCAAATGGAAAACAAAATTACAATTTCTAATACTTGTGTTATTACTGGTAATTAGAGATTTAAAAAAATAACTGTTTTTCTTTGTTTTATTGCTCATTTTGCTTTTCACCTTCAAAATTGTAATCTCATATAACAACTCAATACAACTTTGAATTTAATTTTTCTGGAAAAATCAGTTCCAGTCCAAAATATTGACATTCAAAAGTATTGTCACTCTTTCTAAATAAAGAGTTTTTGACTTGTGCCTTTTTAATATTGCGTAGAGTCTCCTCAAGCCAGTGAGACACTGTTTGACTCTTCTTTTTTTTTTTTGTTTAGACCAGCAATTCTCCTTTCATACATCTAAATCAACATAACATACCCTTGCCTATACAGTGATCAAATGTTGACCTAATGACTAAATAGAGTATACTTGTGTGTAATTTAATCTCAGGACAAATACAGCTGTTCTGTGATGGCCTCAGTGGTTTGTCAAGAGAATATTGGGGAGCAAACAGCATCATGAAGTCCAAGGAACACACCAGACAGGTCAGGGATAAAGTTGTGGAGAAATTTAAAGCAGGCTTAGGCTATAAAAAGATTTCTCAAGCTTTGAACATCTCAGCACTGTTCAGTCCATCATCCGGAAATGGACAGAGTATGGCACAACTGAAAACCTACCAAGACACCGTCGTCCACCTAAACTTACAGGCCGAACAAGGAGAGCACTGATCAGAGATGCAGCCAAGAGGCCCATGGTGATTCTGGATGAACTGCAGAGATCCACAGCTCAAGCCGGGGAATCTGTCCATAGGACAACTATTAGTCGTGCACTGCACAAATCTGGCCTTTATGGAAGAGTGGCAAGAAGAAAGCCATTGTTAAAAGAAAACCATAAAAAGTCCCGTTTGCAGTTTGCTAGAAGCCATGTGAGGGACACAGCAAACATGTGGAAGAAGGTGCTCTGGTCAGATGAGACCAAAATTGAACTTTTTGGCCTAAATGCAAAATGCTATGTGTGGCGGGAAACTAACACTGCACATCACTCTGAACAAACCATCCCCACTGTCAAACATGGTGGTGGCAGCATCATGCTCTGGGGGTGCTTCTTCTCAGCAGGGACAGGGAAGATGGTCAGAGTTGATGGGAAGATGGATGGAGCCAAATACAGGGCAATCTTGGAAGAAAACCTGTTGGAGTCTGCAAAAGACTTGAGACTGGGGCGGAGATTCACCTTCCAGCAGGACAACGACCCAAAACATAAAGCCAGGGCTACAATGGAATGGTTTAAAACAAAACATATTCATGTGTTAGAATGGCCCAGTCAAAGTCCAGACCTAAAATAAATCGAGAATCTGCGGCAAGATCTGAAAATTGCCGTTCACAAACGCTCTCCATCTAATCTGACTGAGTTTGAGCTGTTTTGCAAAGAAGAATGGGCAAAAATTTCAGTCTCTAGATGCATAAAGCTGGTAGAGACGTACCCCGAAAGACTTGCAGCTGTAATTGCAGCAAAAGGTGGTTCCACAAAGTGTTGACTCAGGGGGGCTGAATACTTTTGCACACCACACTTTTCAGTTTTTTATTTGTAAAAATAAAATAAAAATCATGTATAATTTTCTTTCCACTTCACAATTGTATGTCAGTTTGTGTTGGTCTTTCACATAAAATTCCAATAAAATATAGTTATGTTTGTGGTCGTAACGTGACAAAATGTCAGGGGTATGAATACTTTTGCAAGCCACTGTATCTAGAAACTCTCCAATATTTACAGTATATTGACTGTGTCTCATGAATTTTCATAAAGTTACAAGATCAGTTCCTGCCCTGATCTGGCTGTTCAGTTGTGGGAGAACAGGGAGCCAGCTGTAGTAGACGACAGCCCTGTTTTCCCCTCTATCCACTGGTTGTAATTGGTCACCCTGGTGTAAACGCCCGGACGAAACTCCTTTGCGCAGCCCTCTCCCCAGCTGATCACACCAAACAGCCAGAGCTTGTGGCCGACCTCACATACCAGCGGCCCTCCGGAGTCTCCCTACGAGAAAGAGACGTATGAAAAGAGAATCAACAAGGCATTCTAGGCAGGAAAAACCAATAACCATCCAGCCTGGACTTGTTGGGAATACCTGGCAGGCATCTTGGCTCCAGTCGGGACGACCGGCACAAAACATGTTGTCTGTGATCTTGCTTGCATAATAGTCCTCATGTCGACACACATCATCAGCAAGGATGTTCACCTGAGCTTCTCGCAGGTACTGAGATTTGTACCACAAACCTGTGCCAAAGAAATAATTGGATAAAACCACAAAATACCTTGAGGGGTAATTACAGATACTTGATTACAGGCAAAACAGTTGTTTGATTAGTGTGTGGGAGGACTTGACAAAATATTTTCTTGCATTATTGCAGTTAGTGTTTCCATGAAGCTGATCGTGTTTTAGAGTACCTTGTTTCTCCTTCCCGTATCCGCAGATCTCACAGGTGACTCCTGGCTGGAGACGGTGCTGAGGCGGCGGCAGGCAGACCGTCCCTACAGCGGTGTTCTCCTCTGCACACCTCCCACGTTTGGCCTTCAGCCTCATCAGGGCTACAGGACAATAGCCAAGAAAATCATTGTTTTTCTAAACTACTTGTTCACAAGTGTACCTCAGTAAGGCGATGCCATACCAATGTCATTGTTGTAATTGCCGTCACTGTTGTCGAACCCTTCATGGACGATGATTTCCTCCACCTTGAACGTTTGCTCGATTGAAGAATCACTCTCATTCAGGGCGTTCTTCCCCAGAACCACAGAGAAGCGGCGGCTATTTTTGTGGGACCTGAAAGAACAAGTTCACAAGGTCATCAGACTGGCTGACTCATCATTTGGCGAAACCCAGCGAGCGACGTCACTTCCCACCCGTCAGGAAAGCAATGGGCAGCTGTCAGGACCCAACATGTCGAGATCAGACTCCCGCCACAGCGAAAAACGTTCTCCTTGCCCCTGCTTCTCCAGAAGATAGCAGCCACCCATGGGTGGGATTCCACTGTGGCAACAGTTCCACCAACAATCTTCATCTGCCTCCTCCTGGTGCGGCGGCCACAGGTGGAGCCCACGGCTGCCAGACAAAAACAGGTTGAGTGTAGCTCAGAAGGTGGAGGCTCGAAGTGTGTCAGGTGAGGATTCTACCTGGCCGTGGGTCAGTTGGTGTGGGCGGAGGTGGGGCTAGAGACAGAACATTGGAATGTGTTTAGGATTTAGGAGAAAAAATCTGGGTTAGATGAAATCATAGGAAACTCCCATACAGGTCGCTGAGTCACATTGCGGAATACTGCAGTACTCCCACCGCAGCCGTCGGTTCTTCGTGACGTAACACCATGGGCGCCGTCTGTAGTGTAGATTTCTGGAGGGAAGACGAGAAACCACACATGCCAGTAGTTTGTAAGTAGTTTGTGATTACAGGATGTTCTCACTTGCAAGTTACGTTGCGCTTGTATTTAAAGATCTACCGCCTGTAGATGTTAAAATGTTGATGTCTACCTCAGTCTTCACTGCACCTGCTCAGCTTTGACAACCCTTCTATTAAATGCCGATAATTGACTCTAATATCTTGGCTATAATTTCACAATTTTGTCCAAATTTATAGGACTCATGATGTTGCCCTGGTCACATGTTGGCATGAGGACTGCCAAAGGACCCAGGCATCGAACCAACCACAGGAACAAGGTTTCCAGTGTGACCTAGGCAGCTTACCTGCAGTAGTTGTGACTCCCTGCATTGACGTCTGATGTCAGATATCGCTCCCTGGTTGATGAGTCCCATTCTTCGCAAGTTCGCCCACTCTCTGTTTGAGACATGGTGCCTCTGTAGTACAGTCCTAGACCCTCGTAGCATTGTCCCCTTTTAGCTAAAGCAACGGAGAGAATTGTTATGAAGGATATAGAGATAAACGGAATGTGGAACACTGCCCAAATGCAAACCATTTTCACAGATCTTCCCCTCAAAGCCGTCAGCACACAGGCAAAACATGTGTTCACCAGAGGTCAGGGAGGGGACAGAGGTTCCCCCATGGAGACACACCACACCTACAGAACCACGGGCAGACTTTAAAAACAAAGAGTTAACATTGATGTTAAGAATCAAGATGGGTGAGTCTCACCTGAATGCTCAAAGGAGGACGAGGACCAAGATGAAGAGGATATCGAGGAGGAGGAGGAGGAGGATGTCAAAGGGTAGACAAAAAAATCCTTCTGTCTTTTCCCTCCTAAAATGTCCTGAAAGCAGAATTAAAATATTGATGAAATCATGTTAATGAAATATTTGGTTGCCGAAAAAGAAAAATTAAAACAATCTTACTCCTTCAACAATGGACAGAGCAGCCAAGCTGCAAAACACTGCAGCAAATCTGTTCCTTGTTGTCATGTTGCCCGTCCGCGCCAACTGAGATCCAAACATCATGAAGGTGCTTGTACCGAGCGGTTTAAGACGAACACCCTCAGGGTTCACGTTGTCGAGGCTGTGGTGTGCAGAGGAGGAGGGAGCGTTGTGATTGGATGAGAGAAGAAGGGTTTGGTCTGAAGAAATAATTGAGTGTATTCGAGCAGAAGTGTGACTGCTGCTGATATACTGCACAGGAAACTTTTTTGTAATGCTGGAAAGGCTTGTCATGCTTCTATTAGACTGTAAGTGGATAATGACGTTATTTAAAATCTATAGTTGGCTTTGGACATAGTTATGAATTTCGTCTGATGTTGAGTCACTGGGTCTTTGAATGGATTTTTGCATAACTGTTTTATTATAGAAACACACACACACACACACACACATAAAACCCTATTATAATGAAAAAAAATCCACATTCAGATAGGAAAACTTTGATTTAAATATGACTTTGTTAACAGTAGAATATATGTGAACAATTGTTAGCGCCCAGTAATTCTTTAAATTTAATGGTATCCAATTTTATTTTATTTATTTTTGGGGGAGTGGGGTCAGGGGGACATTCCATTTAAATGATTTTATCTATTACTTGTACTTTACTTTGTAAATTGACTTTTAATTAGTGAAACCACTGTATTTAACTACAAAGCTCTTTGTAAACAAAACAACCAGCTGATTATCAGCACTGGATGATTACATTTTTGATGTTTTTACAACTCTCATTTACAATTTATTAATCTGTTGACTTAACAATAACCTTTATTCACGTAACTTAATTTGGGGGATTTTCTCTGCCACTCTTGGTCTCTCTCCATCTCTCTCTCTCTCTCTCTCTCTCTCTCTCTCTCTCACACACACACACACACACACACACACGCGCGCGCTATATTACTATTATATATTTATTTATCTATCCGTTCACTTTTCAAATAACTTTATAATTTAATAGTACAACAGAGGCAGGGCGCAATTCCCAAACACCTTTCTTTATTTAAAATGTCATTAAGACAGTTTTATTCGGTGAATGACGTAATGGAAGCAAGTATATGTACATTGGGATCCCGGAAGTTGTATCCTGCAGGGGTTTGGTGCATTCACTGTCCGTCGGTGTTATCATGTTTCTTACACAGGAAGGACAGAAAAAAATATATAAATGGAAAAAACAATGGTGATAGCTACGACATAAAATATTGTTATTCACAAGTATTTTGAAATCAATAATTCCATGTGAAATTTAAATGATCTAGTATTCGTATTCACGCCACAAATTATTTTTTTTAATAGAAGTATTTCAAAAGAAAAATACACACACAGAGGCACACCATCAGCCCCTGTTAGAAACTCGGTCTGATGATAAATGAAAACAATTCAAACACTTTGTTTTGACGTGTTGTCGCTGCAGCTTTGTGTCTCCGATGGGCCATGAAGGCAACAGGAGCGCAGTGGAGGATGAGACAGGTTTATCCTCCGGATCCAACAGGCAGCAGCTGCTCAGGGCACCGACATGGGAAGCGGCGACTCCAAACTTCACTTCAGGAAGGCGGTGATTCAGCTCACCACCAAAACTCAGGTCGGTTTCTAAACTTGCATTGTGCCGACTGGGTCGGCCCGGGACTTTTGATACCCTTCTGTCACTTCATGCTGGAAGAACGTAACGTTCTGTGGAGAGAACATATGTTGAACATATGGCATGGAAAACCTGAAGGATTTTAAGCAAGCACAAGTGATCATTATGAGGGACTAAAGTATTTTTCGTGAAACTAAATGTAAAGTGAACCTGGACGTCAAAAGTTCACTTCACACAGACAGAATGTGGTCTGTGGCAGGTGCATTTAAGGTGGCGCTCCAGAACAAGAGTTTTGAGCAAACACAACAACAACCCCCACTACACTAAACTAAATAGTTTGAAGAGATACGCTAGTCTTTATCATTTAGGGCAAAACAAGACAAACAAGGTGATTCTGTAATTCTGATATTATTTTTTCCCCTGTCCATTCAAAATGATTTATCAGCTATAATGTGAATTGAATTTTATACTGTCTGTTTTTCTTTGAAGTCTTGATGTGGTTGTTTAGAAGGATTTTGTCTATGTCAAATTTGTCTTCCCTAAGATGAGCTGAAACAAATGCAATTCATTTGTTGTTTTTATTGATTATCACAGTTCTTAAACGGTTAATGCATTTGTCACGCTTATCCACAGTAAACTAGATATATTTGAGATTTCCCCCACTGACAACAATGTAACATTTCCTCGGGGTTTTTCTGATAAAAATGCTCCTGTATGTACCCCCTTCCTGCAGCCTGTGGAGGCCACTGACGATGCCTTCTGGGATCAATTCTGGAACGACTCGTCCACCAGCGTCCAGGACATCTTCGCTCTGGTGCCGTCCGCAGAGATCCGGGCCGTCAGGGAGGAGTCTCCGTCCAACCTGGCAACCCTCTGTTACAAGGTGAGCAGCTGCATTAAAACCGGAGTCACCGTACATGTGTGTACTCCCATCGTAATGCTGCCTTCGAGCTCAGTCCGCACCCGTACAGCCTCTGCTTCCATCCTGGAAACGGGCGCAGACAGAGGAATGCTGCTGTTTATCGAACCCGCCCTTTAAATGTGTGTGTGTTTGTTTAGCTCAAACGCTGTTGCAGTACTTGACCAGTGAGAACAGCCGATGAAGCAGCTTTTTTAAAATGAGAAATAAGTCTCTTAATCCTAATCTTGCCACTTTCAAGAGGAAAAACAGAGTATTTATCGCTCCTAGATGTGCATTCTTCTACCAAGCATCATGACTTGTGACAGTCTTAAATACAGAAATTCAAACGGGTGGTTGTTAGCGTAACTTTGCATGAAGAAGGCCAACAGGGGGAAAGTCTTAGCCTATGTGGTCACCATGGCTCCACATCAGCATTTTAGGGTGCAAGATCATCTCTGCAGGCTTGATGTGCGTGATGAAGCCTCACTTCACCTCCTCCACCTTCTCACTGTGCACTCCTCACTCACGCAGGCGGTGGAGCGGCTGGTCCAGGGCGCCGACTCCGGCTGCCCGTCGGAGAAGCAGCGTCAGACTGTCCTCAACTGCACACGGCTGCTCACCCGCGTCCTGCCCTACATCTTCGAGGACGCTGACTGGAGAGGCTTCTTCTGGTCCACGGTGCCTGGAGCTGGAAGGGCCAAGGTACCACTCTGGAACCAGAATCCCCTGGGTGGGGGGGGGCGCCAGTTTATCTCCTGCCTCTTTACTCTTCTAGGGATAGCTTTGAAACGTCACAGGTTTGAGGTCATCATGTTGTGTTCAGGGTCTGGACTGTAAGCAGAGTCACTGGACAAAACTCCCATCGCTACCTCTCTGGTTTCCTGGTAGGCAGGAGACACCGCAGAGCAAACACAGGCCACATTGTACCTCCCCCACCTCCTCCTCCTCTTAGTCATGTTTGAATGAAGGGTGGCTTGAATGTCTTGTAATTAAAGGTGAAGTGCAGCAGTTTGTGGTCGTGCAGGAAAATCTGGCCACAGGTGAAAGCTGTTGACGCAACAATATTCCTCAAAAGCAGAGGGAATGATGTGTCCTGTACAGGAGCTGAAGTGCTGTTTTACATTTAGCAAAATTACCTCATTTAAATGAAAGGTTTTTTTGCAACTTTCATCTTTCTTTGCAGGCGAATGCTTTATTTTTGCTCAGAGTAGGATAGGTGAAAAAAATCACAAAAACTACTCACATAGGATATCAGGCTTCAGGATAGAATTTCAGGCTGCACTTATAATACACTAACTTTTACAGGACTTACCTTTTCTCAATTTTTGAATCCACATTTCCAACTAACAGCAAAAATAAGTGTCTGATCCACTGAATGTCCAGCTCAATGACAGTTTGTATTTAAACAGTCATCTCGCCCTTTGCATTGTGACATCATGAAATGAGGAAGACAACACTTTTGTTTCAAAAACTGTTTTAGATGAGGACATGACAGTTACATGCTTTGACTGAAATGCCCTACTTTCATGATGTTGCGTTACTTTTTCTTTTTTTTTTTTTTAAATTTCTCCCAAAAGTCCAATATCCTTTTTTGTGAGTAGTGTAACAGTCACTATGAATCATTGTCTCTCTTGGATGTCTAGACATTTTTGTTTCGTTTAAACAGGCCCAAATTTGTCCGTGGATTTTCTCAAACATTGCAATATTTGTTGTCTTTTCCTTTTCAATGATGTCAAACGTCATCAATTGGAAGCTACATTATTTTCCCTCATCAACACTTTAAAAGTGCTCTGATTGGCTGATGTCAGAGAGTGGTGCCAACATGAGAATGTGAGAATCTGCTTCTTTGACCCATATCAACACCTTCATCGTTTGTTTGTCCTGCAGAGTTTGACCGATGATGACGAAGATGATGAATCACGGCCGCTGGCTGAGTCCCTGCTGCTGTCTATTGCAGATCTTCTCTTCTGTCCTGGTTTCACTGCTCAGAGCAACAAAAAGAGCAGCTCAGTAAGTCAAGATATAACCATCAAGCTGAGTGATTATTTCATTTTTATCTTAAATCTTTAGTTTACAACAAATTCCATGAGCTGCAATGAGGCAAATGACATATTATGCTGTTCGTCTTATATAGTTGAGAGCATTTTTGTCATTTGACCTTGAATGAACTTGTTCACTTGTGCTAGCTTAGTTTAAAGACGAGAAACAGGGGGAAGCATGACTAGCGCGCATGCTCTCAAGTTTTTTTTTCCTGAAAAGATATTACCAGAAAAACTTGTTTCTTGGCAAATATTTTGGGGTAGTGTAGGGAAGCTAGGTTTCCCCTCCCACCTCTTATGCTAAGCGTTGCTAACCTTATTTTGACTCTAACCTCTCGTTTTGTTTTCCTAATTAATTGAGGAATCCTGAGGTTTCATTCATAGAGTTTCTCTTGCACAGTCGCTTAGAAACCAATTTCTGCGTTCAGCTTTATCAAAGTAATAACCCAATAAATATCAAATCAAGTATCAAGTAATAATAATAAATAAGTTATGAATAAACAGGGTTGTTTTCATGTCTGAGGAAGAAAAAGCAACGTTTCTTAAACTTGTGTTGACCCTGCTGTCCTTAAGCCAGACTGTCAGCACTGTGGATTTGTAGAAGGCCGCTGTTTTAGCCCGCGGTGATGCAGGTTAGCGCCGCTATCTCCTTCATTTAATCTGCTCAGGCAGTAGCCGCGGTTAATGAGTTACCCCAGCTGAGAAGCAGGAGGAGTGCTGGCCGTGTTTGTCATGTGGGCTGATGAGAACAGCGCTAAACAAACATCTGCAGCAGTGAAGACCGGGAGAGGGGAGGGTGGGGTGAAGGAGCTCCGCACGTCTGGACTGTGATCGGGCCGCACCTCACGCCTCCCAGCGCAAGGAGTCACATCCAGCAGGTCAAATTGTTTTGCAACTGCAGGTAGAAAAATTCAGCGTGGTTGTGTTTTCCCTGTAGCCAGTGGGGCGTCTCAGGCCAGTCAGCTGGCACAAACTGCTTGTTTTGAGCTTTTGTTTCCATCTAAGAGGCTTCTGGCGCACTGGTTCTCAACTGGGGGTGTGTCAGGAACTACATTTATTTTTCCTAATCATGAAGTCGTGACCCAAATTTTTTCCACAGCACTCAAATTTATTCTACAAAAATATAAACGCTAGCCCCTTTTTTTTTTTTTATTATTCTTTGAAATACATTATTGAAATTATTGAATTGAATTATGTGTCCTGAAAAATACATTCCTAACATTGTCTCTATATATATATATATATATATATGTATGTTAAAATCCTTAAAAAAAAAAAAAAGCTCCATGACCCACCAGTTGAGAAACCCTGCTCTAGTGGAACTTCTCATGATTCAAAAAATGCTGTTTTTACTACCAGAGACCAGAACACAGAGACTGAGGGCATCATTTTCTGGACGATATGTACAGGCTGAGACTGGGTTTGGACGTGTTCCAAAGAAAGACAGTGAACATATCAGCAGAAGGATGCTGAGCTTGGAGGTGGCAGGCAGGAGATTTATGGATGGAGTGAAAGAAAGTATGTAGTTAGCTGATGTGAGAGAAGAGGGTGCAGATGACTGGCTGTGGGAACAGCGCAGAAGTATTCACTCCAAAATAATCAGTTGTAGTCAACCTGCAACACTCTGCCATCATTTCATACATTTCAGATAGCTTTCTTAAGGCAATTTAACAGTGGTAAGCCACGGCAAAAGAAACTCCAGTGTTGTTTGTTTCCTCTGCAGCCATGTTTTTGTTTGTACTTTAATCCACTACTGTCTAATGAACGCTGTATTTTTGTCATTGCGCTCCTGCAGCCCTCGTGTTCAGCAGGTGCCAGCAAGCCATTTGACCTGCTTGTTTTTGTAACAACTCAGAGTTGTGCTGCGTCACACTCTGATTCTGCCGGCCCAGTCATTGAAGCGCACAATAGACATGATGTGAACACAAATTCTGATGTGACGTGCTGATGTGTCTCGAATGGTCGTATGAGCAGTAGCTTAATTATAATCCTTCCATTGACCATTAATGGCCTGAGATTTACGAGGAAAATCCAGCGCTGCAGAGTGTTAATCCACATTAAAAGCAGTCTGTCAGCATCAGGTAGTTAAAGAGTCGTTCCGCAAACAAGGTATGCATTGTCAGAAGTCGGTGAGTCATGATTTTTGGAAAAGAGACAATAGTTGTTGCTCTTCAAATGTCTGTTTTGGTCTCCTTGAGCTCCAGGAGTAAAGTCTCGTCTCGCTCCACGACATTTGAGAGGAGATTCACATCTCCACAGCCGGCGTTGTGCGGCGGCGAGACGACAATTGTGTGCTGTTGCTGTAAATTAGTTGTCGTACTTTTCCAGGACACCGCTGAGGACATTAAGTCCATCGACAGCTGTGAGTACATCTGGGAGGCTGGGGTGGGCTTTGCTCAGTCGCCGCCTTTCAACTACATCCACGACGTCAACAGGTGAAAAACCTCATCAACTCTTTTCAAACATCTTGCCGCTGCATAATTATTTTGTCCACTAGGTGGTGTGGTTTATGCATTTTTCATTCAGAAGTCTTGTGCGTCTGTGTGTGCGTGTGCGTTCTTGCAGGACAGAGCTGCTGAAGCTGCTCCTCACCTGTTTCTCAGAAGCCATGTACCTGCCTCCCACCTCGGACCGACGCAGCCTCAACCCCTGGGTGTCCTTCTTCTGCTCCACAGAGAACAGGTAGCAACGACCTCGGCTCTTGATAGAAGTCAAGGAGACGGCTTTTAACAGTGCGCCCTCCCGATCATTGATGGTCATTAAACTGTAAGCGGGTGACGTTTTAGAGAAGATTTATAGGGAGACGTTGCCCAAACATGATAATACTTTCATCAGCTGCCTCAGCTGAAAATCAGCTCATATCTGGGCCTTTTGCATCACTGACCACTGGTTCCACTTAGACAATTAGAAATTAAAAAAGAGAGGGAGAGGATTTTTTTTATGGTTTATTTAATCAAACAGAGATTTCTATGTTTGATTCTCCCATTGGAAAAACAAAGTCTTCATTTTAATGCATAAAGGGATAAAAATTATGAAAAAACATGACCTTTGTGTTATCCAAACACGATGTAAACACATTCCATTGTCAGAAGTTAATAGCTATAGCATCCTGATTTGTGAGTATGAGCAGAATATATTATCATTATCAACCTTTATCAGAGCCCTGCGATGAACTGGCGCCTTGTCCAGGGTGTCACCCTGCCTTCGCCCTAAGACAGCTGGGATAGGCTCCAGCAGACCCCCGTGACCCTGAATAGGAATAAGCGGGTATAGAAGATGAATGAATGAATGAATGAATGAACCTTTATCAGAGTTGAGTTTCCCAGGTCTGTTAAAGACGACCACAGTGAAGCATCCACCGCTGTCTGCTTTAGCTCCACCTCTTTCTTCTTAAGGGATGCTGACCCGTGTGGTCGTACTCAGACCTCTACAAACAAAGCAGATTGGACCTTGTCACGATAGATGTGCGAGAGTTCCGTTGCCTTTGAGAAATTGCATAGGGGTCAGCATTAACGTGCATTGTAAAAATTGTGGCGGAGGGGACTTAAAAAGTTGTAAGAGCAGCTCCACGTCTGACCTCCACACGCTCACCTTCCCAGACATGCCCTGCCGCTCTTCACCTCCCTGCTCAACGTGGTGTGCGCCTTTGACCCGGTGGGCTACGGCATCCCTTACAACCACCTGCTGTTCTCAGACCAGCGGGAGCAGCTGGTGGAACAGGCCATCCAGGTCCTCGTCATCACCCTGGAGCAGGAAGTCGCTTCGACTGCTGCTACTGCTGCTGCTTCCACAGCAGCCACAGCAGCCCCGGATGGTTCGGCATCGAGTGTGGAGGAGCAGCAGGTAGCATTGTATCTTTTAGTAATTCTAAAACTACATTTTAAAATCCCCAATAATTTTGTTTTGTTTTGTTTTGTTTTTTTCAAGCCAGCTGAGCCAGAAAACCTTTTTGTAAATTATCTCTCCAGGATTCACAGAGAAGAGGTACTGTAAAAAATACATGTTACAATGACAAATAAAGGTTGATCTATCTATCTATCTATCTATCTATCTATCTATCTATCTATCTATCTATCTATCTATCTATCTATCTATCTATACTTAGCAATGGATGGACTTACAATATGCAGATGCTTGACTTGCTGACTTGTCTATACCAGGATTTGAGCTTCATCCTGAGAGGTTTGGCGCAGCTCCTCAACAATCCTCTGGTCCAGACGTACCTGCCTCACTCTGCCAAGAGGATCCAGTTCCAGCAGGAGCTGTTGATCCTCCTCTGGAAGTTCTGCGACGTCAACAAGGTGTGAAGCTCCGACATTCAGTAGCTCGCCTCGAGCCGTGTGTCTGCTTCCCTACGAGCTGAACTGACACTTTGTGCTGGTCTTAGCATTAGCACTAGCATTAAATAGGTCAGCGTAAAGTTGCTGGCATGTCTGTAGACTTTCTATGTCTGGAAATTTAAATTAGGTCGATTTTTTGGGTACTCTTATCACAGAAAAAAAAGTCTAATTTTCCTTGAACACTAGTTTGGAAATGTCTTCACACTCAGTGTAGCGCTAATTCGCTTCAACTGGGAAATGTGGGTCATGTGGGTGTTAGCAGTCAGAACTCGACAGAACTACGGAACTGTAACCATATTCCTTAGTCCGTCATTATTAACTTGGTGTCAAAAGTCAGAGATGCATCGACTCACATGAACCCTGTTGGCACTGCGCGTTTCAGAAGTTCCTGTTTTTTGTGCTGAAGAGCAGCGACGTGCTGGACATCCTGGTCCCCATCCTCTTCAACCTGAACGAAGCCAGAACCGATCAGTGTGAGCGCGCTGGAACAGTCGGCTGTGAGGATGAAGACGTGCTTCAGTTTAACACAGCATACTGTGTGTGTGTCTGTGTGCGTGTGCGTGTGCGCAGCTCGTGTCGGCCTCATGCACATCGGCGTCTTCATCCTCCTGCTGCTGAGCGGAGAGAGGAACTTCGGCGTGCGACTCAACAAGCCGTACGCTCTCCGCGTTCCAATGGACATTCCAGTCTTCACGGGGACGCACGCCGACCTGCTCGTCGTGGTAATAGAGGACATTTCAGTTCATTTCATTAGTGACCTCGATCACGTAGTGCCACCTCCACATCACTGCAAACAAGAAAGAGAAATCTGATTTAGTCTCTTCGTAGTTGACATGCTAATTTTAAAACTGTTGAATGGCAACATGTAATATTAGCACGAGCAAATTAGCATGCTGACAGTTCAAACCTACATGTTATCTCAAACTCTTGAAATTCTAATATAAAGCCAAGACACTTATACGCTTATCTTGTAAATGTGTTTGTTTTGCACTATACAGACATAGATTTATACTTTTATAATTTTTTAAGTACTTTTACTCTCTTGTTCTTCTGCAGAGCAACAAAATTTCAATGCTTTTACATATATTATAGTATGGACAGTGAAGCTACCTTGAACTTTGAACCTTGACCCTTTAGCAGACCACTTTGATATGTTCGATGTGATGTGTCAGTTCAGGATCAGTAGCCTAACAGAACATTTAATTGCATTGCGTGTTCAGATCTTTCACAAAGTCATCACCAGCGGACACCAGCGCCTCCAGCCTCTGTTCGACTGCCTGCTCACCATCATCGTGAACGGTGAGTACATCGAGAGCGAACCGACCCTTCAGTGAAGGTCAGACAGAAGAGCCGCAGTGCAGCTCAAACGCCTCATTGTGTTGATTCGCCTGCTTTTCTTCTCTCAGTTTCACCGTATCTCAAGAGTCTGTCCATGGTGGCGGCCAACAAGCTGCTCCACCTGCTGGAGGCCTTCACCACACCCTGGTTCCTCTTCGCCTTGCCCCAGAACCACCACCTGTCCTTCTATCTGCTGGAAGTCTTCAACAACATCATCCAGTATCAGTTTGATGGTGAGCAACAGGAACACGGCTCCAGTAAGTAGGTCCCGGACTCATCTTTAACCTCCGTCGTCGTCCCTCTTCAGGTAACTTCAACCTGGTGTACGCCATCATCCGAAAGCGCAGCACCTTCCACCATCTGGCCAATCTGCCCTCTGACATGTCGTCCATCCAGAAGGCCCTACAGAGAAGGAAGAAGTCGGGAGTTTCACGGTCCAGATCTCTGTCCTCCTCCTCCTTCTCCTCCACCTGCTCAAGTCCGGTCGCACCTGCCAAGCCTGGTGGTCTCAAAGCGAGCTTAGAGGCCACTCCAGGTGTGGAGCTGTTATGACTTGGATTGGAGGCAGTAAAATCATATGTGGTATTTTTTGTTCAAAGCAACAAGAAATGTCATTAGAAGTACGAGGTGTTACTTATGAGAAAACACAACCAAAATGATAACAATAAACGGGCCAAAACTAACAAAAAAACACCCCACCACCACTCAGGCTCTGGTCATTAATGCGCTAAAGTGCATGAGGAAACCTTTCATCTAAGTGTAGCAACTCATTTCTGGGTTATCTTGCATCGTCCAGGCATCGATAAGATAACGGAGAAGGCCCAGGTGAGTCAGGACGGCACCATGGTGACGGTGCCTCGCTCAGAGTCGCAAGCAGGAGCCAGCGACACCGAGTCCAACTCGGAGAGAGATGGCGAGGTGAGACAGTGTCTCCGCCACTCCAACACCTCCCTCCACCTCCTGGTGGCAGGAGTAAATAAAGCTCAGTCTCTCCTGACGTCAGGTGCTCCAGGCGGAGTCGGAGGCGGCCAGGAGCCGCTTGGCCAGCGTCTCGTCGGCACCGGGAGCCTGGAGCGCCGATCCGGAGTGGGTCAGTCAGCCCTCCGAGGGGTTTGGCAACTTTTCTCTGTGTCAGGGCCTCTGCGGTGAACCGCCTGTCCTCCTGTCGCCAGGTGTTGTCCTGGAAGACAAAGCTTCCCCTGCAGACCATCATGCGACTGCTGCAGGTGCTGGTGCCTCAGGTGGAGAAGATTTGCATTGACAAGTAAGAAGTCAGACCGTCCTCAACATTTGCTTTTACTTTTCCAAGATGCCTTTTGTCCTTTTTGCGCTTAGCGATGCACAAATACTACTTTTATACAGAACAACTAGAGTACGAGTACTTGCATTTCAGTACTCACTGACACATTATAGAATTACATTGATTTTTTTTTTTTTTTAGTTTTCCACTGATGTTCTGTTATTTGAACAACATTCCACAGCAGGTTTTTCTAGAACATAGGTGTCAAACTCTGACCCGCGGACCAAATTTGGCCCACAGTGTCATTATATTTGGCCCGCAAGGCAATACAAAATCATGAGCAGAGCCGCCCCCCAGTTTTATACAGCACATGTTCCGCTAATACTACAAATCCCACAATGCTCTGCTGGTATTTTGGGAATCAAACTATTTACTTTAACAGACTATGATTAACGTTTTCTTCATGCACTTTTTCTTGCTACTCCAAGGCATGTTTATTTGACATCCCTGTTCTAGAACATAGCCGTGACTGTGACAAGTTCCACAACAGCACTAACACAAATTTAACAAAACTGTCATTTACTTTGATATACAACTGGTATCTGTGTTGTGGTATCGGCACTAATGTTACGAGTACCAGTTGGGTACTCAACCCTGATATTGGTACCAATACCCGATACTGGTATCGGTATGGGTGCATCCCTACTCAGTATCAGCTTTGTCTTTGAGCAGAAATGTTCACTGTCGTCTTCCAGGGGTTTGACGGACGAGTCGGAAATTCTCAAGTTCCTGCAGCACGGCACTCTGGTCGGCCTGCTGCCCGTCCCTCATCCCATCCTCATCAGGAAGTACCAGGCCAACGCCGGCACGGCCATGTGGTTCCGCACATACATGTGGGGCGTCATCTACCTGCGGTAACTGAACACCGTTGGCTCTCTCACACGGAAATTCACGCTCTGGTATCTGTGGTGAACTCAGCGAAGGCTCTACTTGCCAATGCATTTATTTAGGCAACACACCCGCCTATGAAAACAGCCTTTATATTTCAAACCGGCCCAGCAAGGGTGGAGTCCGTGACTGGCATGTTTTTTTCCTTCGTCTCTAATCTGCAGCAATGTGGATCCGCCGATCTGGTACGACACCGACATCCGGCTCTTTGAGATCCAGAGGATTTAGAGCGGCTGGTTCACCATCCTGGCGTCTGAACACACAGATATTTGTATCTTGTTTCAGGAAATAGGCAGCTTTTACCGTTGCCAGAAAGGCTGTTCAGAGTTTAAGTGACCAAAGAAAACTTGAGGAGACGGTGCATCAGCATCCTCTGCTCGTACTGAAGCATGGACTGTAAATACAAAGTTTTACACAATGAATTAAAAAGTCAACAGATCTTGTCAGATCTGATCCCTTTGCTCGATTTCTTCTTTCTGCTCAAAAACCAACAGCATCACCTCATCATAAAGTCACAAAAAGTTTTTACAGTTCGAAATAAAGTTGAGGCCACTGTAGGAAAAACAAAACACAGAAACCTCAGAAATAACTTCAGGTCATATGACAATACAGAGGTCTGGTAGAGGACCCTTTTTGAGGCAGTTTAGTTTATTTGTGATCACTTTAAATACATTTTCCAAAAATAAATATCAACATTTAATTGAAAGTAATTAATGTGTTTTGTACTCGCAGCCATTATACAATCATGTGACAGAACATTGCAAACAAGGCCTGTGCTGCATCCCCACATCAGATTTATCTGATTCCTTATGATTCTTTACTAAATTAAACTAATCATTTGTTTCAAACCTAATAGCCACTAACGAAAGCTTCTTCTTTGGAGAACCTTGCTGGAGTCTGTACGTGCTGCATCAAAACAATATCCCACAGCTGGAACTTTATAATAACTTTATAATAAATATGTCTGGAATTTGTCAAAGATTTTCAACAGAAACACATAAACAAAGACAAAACTTGATTTGTCACAGTGACAAAGCAGACTTAAAAACTATAAATAACTTGGAAACGTGAAAGGTTTCATGATTAAAACGTGTGGAGGTGGTCATTCGGAGAGCAGCAGCTCCATGAGAGCGCCCACCGAGTGCATCCTGTAGAAAACGCCAAGCGGCTGGCCGAGGTTCACCAGGACAAACCAGGCGGAGAAGCCAAAGAACTGCTTCCCGAGGCCGTTCTCAAACTGCGGGTGGATTCCGAAGGCTGGGATGACCCAGAGCTGTGGGAGGAGAGGGGCAGCGGTCAGCGCTGGATGGCTACAAGGAAGGAAGGACGTGTGCTGTCACAGGGCCTCACCATGACGTTGGACAGGATGAGGAAGGCACAGATCTCTTTATTGACTCTTTTAGCCCAGGGCCTTTTCCCATCATGCACTTGGGCAACTGGTGATGCAGCGTTGCTCTCTAGGAGCGAAATGTCCGTCTTCTTCTCCTCGTCTGCTTCCCCTTCTTCTGCCTTTTTCTTCAGCTGTCGGGAAATAAAAATCATTCCTCCCTTACCGCTCAGACTCATGGATGTAATGTGCGGCAATTTTTCCCCAGTGGCCACTCTAGGTATTGCAGCCAACAACCCTATACGGCCCAAAAAGCACTTTTCCCAATAGACCACAAATACAAAAATAATCGCCTGTAAAACGGCTGACGGGACAACTACAATCTAAGATGCGGTTCATAATAAATTTTTCGATTGTAGATTTTTAAGTCGTGGACTTTTAAATGTCCAATGTGTAAAATGTGGCTCGATTTATGATTTTTAAGTTGGTAAAAAATTAACATACTGCCCATAAATACATTAATAAAAGTGTATATTTGCAGTACAGTAAAAATAATTTAGTTTTTCGACTCTTAGAACAGTTCTCATATATATAAGATTATACATAGAGCAATAAGGGTCTTGCTCCAAAATTTACACACTTGACCTTTAATCTTTAATTTTTATTTTTTTTTATATAAAGGCCAGAAAATCCCCAGATAAGAATTTATTGAACTCGTTCTGATTGGTTGATGCATCCTGGTGCATTGTGTGTCACAGAGGTATGATGGGAAGTGACACGACTGCACATGTTCTGTGGGTCCACATATTGTTAAAGCGACGTAGAACCCAAAAGCATTTTTGACATGTGCGCTGGGTGAGTGACTCCATTGAAATGAATGGACCGCCATATTGGATCTGAGTGGGAATGGTGGGGTTACTCTGACTGAGTAGACTCCACAGTCGGACGTACTCACCTTCAATATGTCACTCTGACCCTGCTGCTGCTTCCTCCTCTTCTTCTTCTTCTTCTTGGCGAGGAGGCTGGGGTGCCGGTGGAGGCCCTCGATGATGAAGATGTTCTGCAGGATGAGCTCCAGCAGGCTGAGCAGCGAGTAGGAAAGGTCAAGGCTCGCCAGGGGGCCCTCGGTGCCCACCGCCAGGGCCGCCACCAGCGAGAAGTAGGAGAGCGCCAGCTGGCCCAACGCCGCCGCCACCAGGAGCATCACGTCCAGGCTGCGCGTGGGATTGTGGCCGCCATCGCTGGCCCGCCTCTCCAGCCGGTGGAGCAGCATCCCCGCCAGGCTACACAAGGACATGGCGGGCATGACGGCCAGGTGGTAGCCGTAGAAGAGCACGAAGGCGGTGAAGCGCAGATTCGGCTGGCCCACCATCACCTGGTAGAGGACGAAGACGACCAGGCCGACGGCCAGGACCAGGCCGCCCAGCAGCAGGCCCACCCTGGCCTGCACGACCATCCGCAGGGTCAGCTTGTGGTTCTGGTGCTGGTGGTCCTGGTGGTGGGGGTGGTGGTGCCCGGAGCTCATCCTCCGGCCCACGTTCTTCCACATGACATAGACCATGCAGCCCGCCATCAGGTAGAACTCCATGTTGAAGGGGTAGAGGACCTCCACGCCCTTCCTGAAGGTCAGGCAGAGGATGCTGGCACTGCATTGGCACTCGCTGCCGTTGGCCATCTCTGCTGGCAGATAGCGGAGGGCGGATTGTGAGCTCGGGGGATGCTATCCGAGCGACAACGTAAGGGAGAGCTCGCCGTTTGATGTCTACCTGCTGCCTCTGAGGCGGCGGTCACGGCGCCACCGAGGTCGAGGTTGTCTTCCCTGTCCAGCTCGATCTCCTGGTGGATGGTGTCCTCGGTGACGGCGTTGAGCCACAGCAGCATGTCGGCAGAGAGGACGAGCATCAGGCCAGACCTCAACGCAAACAGCAAACAGCAAGCACGGTCAAATACGGAGGCAAATAATACGGCAGCTGTAGAGCAGCTGTAGGTTGCACTCTATTGTACGTACGTGACACTGGCAGTTTTAATTAGCTCTTCCTGTCTGCGACCCCGCGTCTTTAAATGTGAAATGCCATATGTGTATTTCCTATATGTAAGCTCTTATTTGTCATACCAACAGTATTGAAGAATTTTTCAGGGTTTACACGACAAGACATATAAAAATGTCTTGTCACAAGCCTACTGTGACATGTGGCCCAGTCAAATGCTTTTAAAGCCCCGGTGTAACATTTTCCTTAGCAAATGAGAAAAGATCGAGAATTATTTTTTTTTAAAATATGTTTATAATTTGTTCAGTGCAGAACATGTAAATGGCAAATAAAAAGTGTAAAAAAAATAAAAATAAAAGAGCACCTGATGACGATCTTGTTTTTGTGGATGCAGTCTTTGGAGTGAGCCCACAGAAAGTATGTCTGCAGGAGCAAAATGTCAGCAATAATTCACAAAAAAGGAAACATGCACAAAATGAGGCATCTTTTCTCACATTTTTACCATTATCTTGCGTTGAAAAAACAACAAATTGTGGATAATTCTTTGTGAAACTTTTTTTTTTTTTGCCTGTTGCTCATCCCCATCCTCTGTTTGATCAGTGATTACAGTTTCTTATTTCAGGCATTTACAGTATGTGATTGTGGGAACAATCTAATGTGTTTGCCTTGCATCAGGCGGAGAGCTGATGCAACGCTTTTATGGTGATTGGCGCTTCAAACACAAGCTTCCTGCCGACTCTCCATTTAGTTATATGATCTCTGCTTTGTTTAAATTTGAGGCAATAAACTGAATTGAAATGTTACAATGGTATAATAACACAGATTGTGACTGGAGATATAAGAGCTCCCTCAGCATTGCCATTGAAGTGATGTTGCTGCTGTCATTTGCTCATACTAGCTCATTTGTGATCATGTTTTGTGTCATCGTTTTATGAGATGCAAATAAATACAGACATATAGATCATGAAGCACTGAAGTGTTGGATGCTGGTTCTGGTCTGGTTCCCACATTAATTTAGGACGGTGTAACAATCAGCTCTGAAAAGCTGTTTCTAAACGCCTTTCCTACCAGCATGTCAGAGTGTTTACCTGCACAATGAGAAAGGGAGCCTCGATGAACGGTGAGATCACTCTGGCGGCAGGCTTACACTCCTTCACACTGAGCAGGTAGCCCATGAGGAAGACGTAGAGCAGCACACTAAATGCGGCAAACAGCACCAGAGCCACTGCAAGGCAGCAGAGAGCAGACACCTTTACACATCCCAAAACACACACACACACACACACACACACAAAAAAAAGCTTGACATTGGGTCCGGGAGCTGCTTACGGGTGACAGCGATGCCCCCGGCGTGGTGGTCCTGATGAGGAGCCGTGCCCGCCTGCCTCCTGGTCCACAGCAGGAACCACAGCATCCACAGCACACTCCCTCCCAGCAGCAGCAGGATGAACACCTGGGGCTCCTGGTACCTCAAGCCCTCGGGGTTGAAAGCCTGCCCGGCCAGCAGGGCAGCGCCCAGCAGCACCACGTTCAGGCCCACCAGGCCAGAAATGAGGCGCCGGCCGATGGGCACCCACACCAGCACCGGGTCAAGGTCCTCGGGCGGGTGCAGCTGGTGGTCAGAGCTGGGTGGTTCCTCCCTCTGAGGGCTTCCACGCGAGGAGTTGAGCTCCACGGCCCCGGGGTCCGTCTCCATGTCCTCCTGTCTTCAGCCTCTTGTGGGTAAATCTTTTCACTCCTTTTCCACTTACTGTCTGCAACCTTCTGTCGTGTTTTAGCGCTCCTTCGACATGTGGAGGCACGCGTCTGACAAAGCTCTGCCAATCTGTCAGGTGTGCTGCCCTCCTAGTGCAGGTGTGGGCGGGACAAGCCCATACACAGGTGTGTCATTAATAATGACACACCTATCCCAAGAACAGGCGACATGTTCACTCCCACTTTCTCTTGCACTTCTTTGGTTTGTAGCCTTAGAGGGAATTGAAACACCAAAGATCACAAGAGTCGATCCAGTTTCTTTTGTCCAACTTCTTTGTCCTGATTTTTTCTGCACTGCAGAGTCGTGTCACTTTTTGAGACAAGGAACCCATTTATAAATGACCTAGCTCTTATCGCAGCAGGGTCAAGAAAAGGTTTGCATACGTTTCAGCTTATTAAATGTCTCACTTGTGTTGCCTTTTATTTCTTTGTTTAAGAAATTTTAAAGATTATTGTTCTTCTAGGGGAGCTACATTTCTCCAATTATTTTTCCACTTCTGGACCCAATCTCAGCAGCAATAAAACTCTGTTTATATTCCCAATCAGTGGTGCTCACTTACATGATCGCTAGGCAACATAGATAAAGTGCAGTGCGTTTCAACCTGTTGATATTTAAGGCTGAATAAAGCATTTGCACTGGTGATCCTTCGTTTATGATCCTTCTTTCCATCCTCTGGGTACGTTATCTGAAACAGACGCAGACAGCTTCGTATTACACCTAAGCAAACAATACTTGCGCTTGTGGGCTGTGAGAATAACGTCAGGTGGCTGGTTGCGCTGGGCGTTACCACTTTACAAACTACCCTTTTTTCTTTTTTCCCCTTTTTTTTAAAAAAATGGAAACCAGTTTGTTTGAATACTGAATGGAAAAATGTGGCACCTCTTTAAAAACATGCAAAAGCAAGCTTAAGTTGTGCCGTGGTAAGTGTCAGCAGAGAATTTGCATCTCTTCACCTGTTGGTCAGGTGGTCAATCGCTCTCAAAGACATACTGCCTCCTCCACATAGGAACTGGTCCCTCTCCTCTCACTGGAAGGAAACATAAGCACTGCACCCAAACTGTCATAGTCCAAACAGAGACTCGTCACTAGTGCGACACCCTGTGGTCAAATGTAGTAATCCAGACTGACCCACGGTTGTTAATTTTTATGTAGGCTATCCTGTCCATGAAAAAGATAAAATTTAAAAAAAACGACCGAGTTTCTCTAAAACAGAACTACGCACAAGCTAAGTGTGATCTGTTTAAAAAGGGAAGCTAACAACGCGTGACATATAAACTGATTACAATTTTAAGAAACGTTCATATGCTTTCATTTCCTCGCCTTTTGACGCCCGTTTCGTTTTAGTTAAAAGTTACATCGTTTGTTTGTTTTAGATGGTAATACATAAACGTTTGCGTTGGATAGGTGTACATGCACGATTAATGGAGAGAAAACGTTTAAAGGTGGAAATTAGAAACTCAAAAAATCGATCAGCACTCACCTGTCGCACCTGCGAATCAACACATCCGGAGGAGGAATGGGACTAGGAAACCAGTCTACGAGGTCACTTTGTTTAGACATCAACTCAACTTTACGGCTGTCATTTATTGCTTTATTGTCTTATCAAATTTGACCTCTTGTTGTCGTCGTGATTCCCATTTTCAAAATAGAAGCGCGAAATAATTCACATTGATGTAACACCACAACAGTCATTTCTCATAATGTTTCTCTGCAGCTTTAACAAAAGAATCCGTGCTGTTTAATGAGCCATAGAGACAATTTTTCACAACAGAATATAAAAATATTGTCTGTTTACATAAACCACATTGTCCATTCGACACTGTGCTATTACGTTCCACTTGTGCGTCTTATCTTCATAAATTTAATTTTAGTATACGTTCATTTAACAAAATGACTATACTGTTCTCAAATTTCCACAGTTTTTACAGCATAAACTGCACTCCATTTCGGGTGTACCCTAACATTTTAACTCCTCCCCTTCTCCGACGTTTGACCCGCCCACTGCCCGTCTCCTGGTAACCGTCCAGCCAGCTCGGTCCCTGTCCCGGCCGCCCTGCTGTCTGGACACCCCTCGGCCCGGGTCTGGAAACTGCCGAACTCTGGTGCGGGCCAGGGAAAACCCTCCACAACCCCAATGGAACCGAACCCGGAGTGACCCGAAGGGTAGGGCGCCGCCATGAACGACCGGTACCACCGGGCGGCCCGGGACGGATACCTGAGCGTGCTGAAAGAGGCCACTCGGAAGGAGCTGAACGCGCCGGACGAGGATGGGATGACACCGACCCTATGGGCCGCCTACCACGGCCACCTGGAGGCATTGCGGCTCATCGTAGGGAGAGGGTGAGTCCAGCCCGGGGGCTCCATGGGACCAGAAGCAGAACATGGTTGATGAACGAAACGCTTACGGCTCTTTGTGTTTATCAATCCCTCCATTCAGTGGTAGTTACTCTCCTTCTTGGAGTCAAGACATTTGTTTTAATTAAGTTGGCAGCAACGAGATACATGACTCATTATATTCAAATCATCAGCATTTATTACTGTCACCTAAAATTGAGAACATTCTGCTTTGGCAGACACATCTGTCGTCGTTAAACCAGGGGTGGGCTAACTTTTTCTTGAAAGGGGCCGGGCCAAGAGCAGATGGAGGGAGTGTTTTGGTGACCCACCTCATAGGGCAAAAAATATATCATGGGATATGTAGAAAACATGTGCTTTAATGTCAATTGAAAATGAACAAAAGCATTAAAATAAACACAATATCTATCTATGAAGTCCCACAGTATTTATCTATTTATAGAAATGTCCCTTGAAACACTGAAAATATTGATGAAATACAGCTATTGTATTACTTACTTATGATGAATATAAAATCTTCAAATTCTGTGGGCTGGGTTAAAAAGTTTAAGGAGCCATGGGCCATAGTTTGCCCATGCCTGTTTTAAACGTTCACCCCTCCTGTCAGCTTTCATTCACATAAACATAAAACCTTCCCACTCCTTCCTCTTGATGTAATCAGTGTCTGTGCCTTCAAACGGCTTCATTACACAGAAAGGTCACTCGCCAACACTCGTAACATAAATACATCTGAAGCATGCTGTGTTCAATCTCTCAGCTAATCCATTACATAGCTGCATCGAGGTATAATAAAACACGATCAATTACACATAGTCTTTACGCTGATATGATCTGAGACCCTCCGCAGGCCGCCCAGGTGATAATCCTAACGGGGTTTTAGTGGTAAATCTATATTCAGCTGGGATTAAACTTCAGAAGCAGCCATGATGTGCTGCGTAGTGGAACTCGTGGCTTGTTTTATAAGGCGAGCAGTGAAGTGAACGCTTAGATGAGTTTGATGGGCATACTGGTTGGAGACAGTCAAAGGTCACAGTGATGGATCGAGCTCCTTCTCCACACCGCGGCCGACCCGGGATGCAGAGCAGAGTGGATGTCAGACAGAGAACCAGGCTGCGGCTCAGAATTTACAGTCAAAGGTAAAACAAACAACAAAAAAACAAGTAGCCTCTGGAAACGTGAAGGGTTTCTTTTTGATTTTTTGATTGCATCCTCTTGAGAAATGAAATCGCAAACATTTTGCTTTTAAATCAGATTTTTGCAAGAGCAGCATATTTGCAGAATGTTTAACAAATTAGATTTATGTCATATGCTCATCTTTAAAAGAGCCCATAGAAAACATTTGCTAATGAGAGTGCATGTGGAGAAGCAGTTGTAATAAAGGAGGGAATTTCTCTTCTTTATCAATAGTATTTTGCTTCTATCAGCCCTCCTCTGGTTTCCAATTGCTGCTCTGTGACCTACCTTAACTTTCCCATATCAGTATGTAGAAGGAGTGCAGTTTTTCTGCTTTTGGTTGCTTCACCTGTAGTGTTACTGCTCTGCTAACTTAATCTGACTATACAATACTTTTAATGACACACTTTTTCTTAATAGTTCTTCATTAAGTTCAAAAAGACCTCAAAGGTGTCCAGAAAAATATAGATTTCATGTATTTTCAAGAATTTTTAACTTCTTAACATATTGTCCATACATATGGAGTACCGTCAAGCTTTCTCTCACACATTGTTTGTTGTTGAGTCAGTTCTGGCTGGAGATAATAAAGCCTCTGTTGCGGTCGGCTCTTGACTCGGCGCCGGACAGAAACAATTAACAGAGGGTGGGAACATGGGGCCCCTTGGTAGTTTGTTTGCTACGTTTCAGTGGGTACCAAACACAGCAATACAATTTAGCAGCCAAGGAATAGCTCTGATACACGGGCAGCTGTTTGAGGTTTTGTGAGCAATTGTTGAGTCGGGGCTTCTGGCAGACCTGATCAGGTTACTGTTTGAAGAGAAGTCTGACTCCTGCTGGGCTGGATCATCTTTTAATTTGGCTGGATTAATTGCTGTCAGAGAAGTTAAACAAACCGCCGCTGTGTGGGATTTGGCGAGGCATGCTTTTGAAATCAGATGTCATTTGGAAGGGGGTGGTGACCTCACGGTGTGTGTGGTAACAACCATCCCTGGCTGTCTGAAAAGAATGACTCACGCTGCGCAGGATGAATAATGCATTGTCACCTTTGTCATGTTTAACCTGTAGCAACTTTAATTATTGATCAGGGCAGAGCCGCGGCCTTGTTGTGTGGGCGGAGACTAAACAGGAAGGGCTTTCGACACCAACACGGAGGAAAAGTCAACAAGTGCATGCACATGTTTGAATTTCAAAGTCCAGAGAGTTGTTGTTTGACCTGTTTTTGACGACACAACGTTATGGGGTTACTGATAGACACCTGTGCTGTGTATCTGGGGCTGAATATCTCCGTGTTCTTTTTCAATTGTTATAGGTTCCTGCCTAAAAGACTGCAAGTCTTAGTTAGCAGCAACATTATCACTATTCTGATGTACTATATGTCAATCTCAATGGTTTGCTTTTCCATTCCAGAGACACTGATATAATTGCAGGTGAATCGAGACTGTCCTTTACCTTGAGTTTAGGCAGAGGTGACAGAAATGTAATTCCATATGTAAGCGGATAGGCAACCTGAGGTTGAGTTTCTCAGTAAACCGCAGAAGTCTGTACCTGGTCAGAACTCTGATGTAAAAATAGATGGGCTGGTTTCTAAAAGGAGGTCAATGAACAAGTGCCAAAAAAAATCTGCATTCTATAATTTGGCCAGCAGGGGCCGCCAAAGCTGGTTGCAAAAAAAAGATAATGACTGGCTCTTACTATGGAAAGGAGCCCTTAAATTCACATTGTTACAATCTAGGTAAAATGTGTAAAATTCAGCAAATACACTTGTCTAATGTACAATTTTGAGTAAAAAAAAAAGACATAAAGTCAATACAGGGTGATGACACCTGGCGTCCTACTCTTTTGCTTGCGAGAAACTAAATAAGTTTGCTGACAACCCCATTTTATCAACGTCTGCGGCAAAATGCTTCTGCAGAACAACAGGATACAGGATTAAATAATACTGTATGCGATTTGTTGAGATCCTCTTGTTCTTGCTTGTGTCCTGCAGTGGTGATCCTGACAAGTGTGACATCTGGGGCAACACGCCGCTCCACCTGGCTGCAGCCAATGGCCACCACAGCTGCATCTCCTTCCTGGTGGCCTTCGGTGCCAACGTGTGGTGTCTGGACAATGACTACCACACGCCGCTGGACATGGCGGCCACCAAGGGACACATGGAGAGTGTCCGCTACCTGGACTCCGTCGCTGCCAAGCAGATCACCCTCAACCCGAAGCTGGTTGGCAAGCTCAAAGACCGGGCGATCCGTGCTGCTGAGCGCCGGATCGAGGAGTGCGAGAAGCTGCAGAAGAAGCACCGCGAGCGGATGGAGAAAAAGTTCATGAAGGAGTCGGCTGCGATGGACAACCTGGATGCCATGAGCTTCTCCAGCTACACCAGCGGCAGCACGCTGAGCCGCAAGTTCAACACCGTCACGTCCAATTTGCCTTTCTCACAGGTGGTCACCACTGGGGCTAGAAGTCTGTGATAACTCACTGTTTTTCACTTGGCTTGGAGGGGATTGAAAACGATGTGCCCACACCTCTGTTTTTATTTGGTTTCTTTAGCTACATAGTACATACATAATTACGTCAAAGTTTCACATTTTTACATGAGAATTTTCACCTTTTTACACAAACGATCACATTACGTCTTAATAGTCAAAGGCTGATGATAATGAATCAAAACTAAATGAAATACCTCCATACTAGACCCTCTTTTAACTTGTCTCAAACTGAACTGGCATCTGTCCCATTGACCTCCTGCTACTTCCCCACGGCTCAAAATGTCGATTCACCACGGGCAAGATTTATTCTTCCTATGGTATAACCTCATGTATTTCAAAATACTCCTTAAAAAGTTTGTGGCTATCTATGATCACCATGCAGAGCACCAGCTATGAAATAACAGCATGTAAAAGCCAAACCCAGAGGTGAACTCGGTCTCAATTTCAGTGCTTATGACTGGTCCAAAAGACCTCTCCATTTTTCCTGAGATATTTTACTGCTCAATGTGTCCTTGTTCTCTCAGGCCACTCTGCATTCCACGAGCAAAGGTAAAGCCAAGATCCAGAAGAAGCTGGAGAAGAAGAAGCAGGTCGATGGAACGTTCAAGATCTACGAGGATGGGAGGAAAAGTGTACGCTCGCTGTCAGGGCTGCAGCTTAGCAACGACGTCATGTTCCTCAAACAGGGCACGTATGCCAACCCCAGGGAGAAGTCACGTCTCAACATCCGCGACATGTTCCACCAGGACAACGACAACGATGGTGACACCATCTCCCGTGCCATGAGTGACCCGGGACTCTACGAGATCGCGTATTCAGAGATCAGCGCCGATTCGGGACGCGATTCTCTGTTCAACAGACCTGGACTGGGCACCATGGTGTTCAGGAGGAACTACATGACCCGTGGCATGTTTGGTCCTCAGGATGAGGGGAGCGTAGCAGGGAGTGAACCTGCGGGACGGGCCCCTAACGTCCGTCTCCGTGGACGTCTGCCTCAGCAGTCGCCCAGCTTTGACCAGGACAGTATTGGCAGTGCTTTGAGTCTCCAGGAGAGGAACTTTCAGGAGCTTCCCTGGGAAGACGATGATGTAGCTCTGGATGAGGACTTGGAGCCAGAGAGCAGTCCGCTGGAGACCTTTCTGGCCTGTCAAGGCCTCAGTGAGTTCATGCAGATTTTCAGAAGGGAAAAGATTGACCTACAGGCTCTGCTGCTTTGTTCGGATAAGGACCTCAGCAGTATTCACATCCCGCTGGGTCCCCGCAAGAAACTTCAGGATGCCTGCAAGAGACGCTTAGATATCCTGGAAGAGCCAGTCACCATTGAAGACACTGAACTATGAAGGTCTGCACAGAAAAAAAAAAAAAAAAATCAAAATTTTATTTTGAAATAAAATATTGTACATCTGCCACTTTCAACGATGCTAAAAAAAATTCTGTTTTTATCCATTTTTATCTTGAGCAAAGATTGATTGTAAATATCTTGTTAGCCTTAATACTGATTATTTTAGTGGAGAAGCCACAAAAACTGTAATTCAGCCTGTAAGTGACACCATCTAGTTGTGAATTGTCATGCATGAATACAGTAGATCATCACCCTGTTTGCATACTTTTTAAAAAAAAAAAATTTGGATTCTTTTACTAACCGGACCTGTGTTTTAGTCTATCAGTAAAGATTTTCAGTTTTATTTTTTTTTAATAACATATTAGAGTTTTTTTTTTTTTTTTTTTTTAAACTAACACCCAAAGATGTTTTGCATCTACAATGGACCTAAACAGTAAGGACAACAGTGAGGCCTGAGAAATAATTCAATAAAAGATGAACGAGGAATGTTTTGCCTCATTAACCTCAAAACTACGTGTCAAGTTCTTGTTTGTGTCTTCCTGTTGGTTCCATCATCTGTCATCTCTGCAACATGTATCGGCTGTCCTCTCTGGTTCTCCAACACTTTCTAAGCCAACAGTGACTCACTTTTATTCGTCTTGGCATGCATGTAAATAGCTGCACGTAGAATGCAAATACTGTTAACAATAAAACAACCGGGCGACTCGGTGAGGGTGTACTAGGGTGAGCTTGATCTCAGGTTGCTGCGAGGCCTATTTGGTTTCACTGGGGTTTTGCTCGCCTCTGCTCCTGACAGCAGACTGCAGCAGGTTGTGCTGGTGAAGATTCTGCATTTTACCTGAATGGTCTTTATTAATCCTACCTTTGCCCTAGGACAGCTGGGATAGGCTGTACCTGACCCCTGTAGTGCTGAGCTCAGGAAGAAGCGGGTATCATTAAAAACAGTGTGGGGGAATCACGCTGTTTGGCTGTTTTTTTGTCTTCTCACTTGTCTCGTGTTTTTACGAGTTTAAAAGGCCCAGTGTGTAAAATTTGGCTTGATTTATGATTTTATATTGGTAAAAGCTTAACATACTGCCCATAAATACATTAATAAAAGTGTATACTCGCAGTACAATGAACATAATTTGGTTTTCCTACCCTTAGAATGGTTCTCATATATATATATATATATATATATATATAAGAATATACATAGAGCAAGGGTCTTGCTCCTAGTTAGCTGACATCTTGCACTGCCACTTTTAAAGGAATTTAAGGTAAGGTAAGCCCGCCTGACAATGCCCTAAAAACTGTCAGGTGGACTTCCTTAAAAAAAATCTTACACACCTGACCTTTAATGCCTCGTTACGTGGCTCCTTCCAAGTAAAAAGATGATAAACTGGGGTTTCAAGGGTCGTGGGAGGATGAAAGCGGAGCTGTCGGACGGCCTGGCGCTCTAAGGGCCCATAATGTTCACTCCTGGACACTCACTGGCTACCTGCTGAGTAAAAGATACACACCCTGCGAATGGTTGGCAGGCCTGACCTCCATCCCAAGACACTGGCCTGCCTCCAGAGCAAAGAGCAGGGCTGACATTAGATCCCCCCTCCCCCCACACACACACACACACACACACACACACACACACACACACACACACATCCATAAACAACCAATTGGGGCACATTCTTGCATCCCCCCCCCCTCCTCTTCCTCTAGCCCCGAACCTTTCCCCCAGTGGAGAGTCTGTCTGTCACGTGACTCCAGCGCTCCTTCCTCCCTCTCTTTTCCCAGGACATGTGCCAAGGTTAGTGGGGTGGGAGGTGGGGGGCTGGGGAGGAGCTATGCCTCGGCTAGTGTGTGTGTGTGTTTGTGTGTGTGTGTGTGGGGGGCTACGTCACGGACATCTTCAGGCATTAAATTCAGCTGCTGCTGCTGAGTTGCATCCATCAGGAGTCTGCTGACAGCGGTGTGTGTGTGTGTGTGTGTGTGTGTTGCGGGGTGCAGTGCGCTGTAGAGGAGGAAGAAGGGGCGGGGCGGTCCACAGGAAAGTGGGCCGGGCCTCCCTGATAATGCATCTCGTCCACAAAAGACTTTGACCCCGCCGGTAGGCTTGAGTGGCGTGGGAGCATCTAAGCATCTAGCGCCTCGCGGGAGAGGAGAGGAGGACATGCAGCGGAGGAGCGGGAGGTGCGCGGCGGAGGACGAGTCGGCCTGCGGCGGAGAGGAGCCGAGCCCCGCGGAGGAGATGGACGGATACCGCGGCAGGAGCGGCGGGGAGAGCGGGAAGGAGGAGGCGGAGAAGGAGTCGATGATGATGGAGCTGACGAGACTCGTGCAGAAGACGGTGAAGGAGAGCGGCTGGTGGGAGAGGAGGGGGATCGACTGCAGCATCCTGTTTGCGGCGTTCCTCTGCCTGCCGCCCGGTAAGCACGCAGGCGCGCGCGCGTAAAAGCACACACACAAAAGAAGGCGCCATGCACCTTGAGGTGTTGAGGTTGCAACATAAACCTATGCAGGGGCAGGCTTTTGTGGAATTGATAAACACTCTTTTCAACTAACGCTTGGAATAGCAGTTAATTTGCAGCTTAATAAAGTTATGATAAAATCCACAGTCATCCAACTTTTCTTGCCACAGTTTCATTGAAACACAATTAATGTGTGTTTTTTTTTAAAATAATGATACATAGAATTTAACTTATAATACAATGCAATGTGTGCAAGTTCCAGAGGGAAGGGAAGAGTAAATTTGTCAAAAGGTTGCTTCAAAAAAAAAATCAGACAAACTATTTTGCCATAATTAAAGGTCAAATATGACCTCTGTTACTTTATTTGTTTATAATTAACATGGTTAACTCAGTGCAACGGAACATCTGAAACTTGATCACTTCCATGAGGCACAAGTGGCACTTTCAGTCCTAAACTGTTGTCGTATGTGTTCAACATGCCCCCTGCACCCTGCTTATCTGGGTCACTGGTGGTCGGTGCCTGACCTCAATTAAGGCAAATGTATCACCATTGTTGGTGTCACAGACCAGCATTTAAAAATTAAAATCAAATAAAACATATATCCCTCCTGATACACGTGGAATGCAACATCAGATAAGGGACAGGACAATGCATGAGTAAATTGCAGATCATCTCCAAATTAGCTGCTTCAAACTAAGTGTGTGTGAGCGGTACAGCTTTCGGAAGGTGGAAAACATGTGGCAAAACGTTCAAAGATAAGAAAGATAAGATAATAGTAAGAAGGTAATAGTTCAACGTCATCACAAGACGGCCATGCAGCTCTAAGTGGAAGCTGCATTTATGAGGTAAATATACAGTATGTGAATTTAGGATTCAGAGTGCAGAAGATGTAAACACAGACGCTGGGATGTAATGAGATAGACAAGTGACGACCGGGTGTCAGAAGAACAGCGACGTCCGGCTCAAGATAAAGTTTCCTAAACTTGATACCCCCACAAGATAATGTTTGGAGCACTGCAGCAGCAATACCATGGAAACCCTGAGATCAGGTGGTCCAGGAGTCCAGCCCAGAGTCAAGAGGCTCAACTCTGAGGACGGATTATCATTACAATTCCCATATTTGGTCAAATCCACATTAGTCTTGAAGCAGCACTTCTCCTAGTTAGTATCTGTCTGACCCCAAATCCTCAAAATGTTTGAAGATGCAGTAATAAACAATGTTGATTAATTGTTTTAATGTTGCTTACCTAGACAAAGAAGTAGGAACTAGAACTTAAATGTTTAATGCCAAAAAATGTAAAATGTAAAAAGAAACCTCAAGAAAATCTACATTTTTGGTCAACTAAGTACAACTTTGATTAAAAGTTTGATTGCAGATAAAATATCAGTACTACAGACTGAGGCATCTTTGAATGTCCACAGAATTGTGTTGTTTTAATACCAACCTCAACCTTTATAATATATAATAGATTGCATTTCCATTTTTTCCCATGGCAGCTTTGATTCCTGTAGCAATGGAGCCACAAGAGTATTTATGCAGTATACTGAGAACATCCGGCCCCAAAAAAATAAAAATAAAAATAAATAATCCAAACAAAATCAAATGTTATATGTTGTGGCCCTGCGATGAACTGGCGACTTGTCCAGGGTGTACCCTGCCTTTGCCCTAAGACAGCTGGGATAGGCTCCAGCAGACCCCCGTGACCCTGAATAGGAATAAGCGGGTATAGAAGATGAATGAATGAATGAATGAATATATGTTGTATTGTTTGAGCAAATATCTTTGTTTCTTCATCTTAACCGTCTGGAGTTCTTATCCTAAAATGTAATTTGGTTTCTTGCAGCCTTCCTGCTGCTGGCCTCCTACCAGCTCCTGCCCTTTTTGGCTGGCGTGCTGCTGATGGGAGTAGCTCACGCCATCATCACTGTCAAAGGGACGCATCTGGCGAGCCACGGGGCCCTGAGCGAGTCACAGACATGGGCAAAGTTCTGGGCCGTCTTCTTCATTGAGGTGAGAGCAAATCAGCTCTATGACTCTGAAAAATACAGACATTTAATGAGATACTTAATTTAGTTGCTAATTAGCAAAGCTAGTAGAGAACTATCAGGCTCAGTGGTGCAGGCTGCTTGTTTGCACGGGTGTGGCCAAAGGAAGGACTCGGTGTGTTTAGCTCATTGCTACTACAGTATGTTGTCCTAAACTATGACTGGCCCTTAGTGTTGAAAACAATTGTTTGATGGGCACAATGTCAGTGAGGTCTTCTGAAGTGTGGCCAATAACCCTGCACATACTCTGTCTGTGGGAGATTTGTTTGGCTTAAGAAAATGACAACAGATGCCGCCTTCTGAACAGAGCTATCACTCTTTTGCATTGGCGATGCGAAGCTAAATGGCTAAATACTTAGATACACAGTTGAAAATGTTCAAACAAAAATGGGGACATGGAGCATGCTGAGACCTCATGTTAATCTCTGGCCTGTAAGTAAAGGTAGATTCCCGACTGAATGGTGACCGCCCCTCTTGAACGCTTTGAACCCCAGTGAATCGTGTCTTGAATATTTTTCCCAAGAGTTCAGTGAACTTTTGAAAGTCACTGGCAGACGCTCAGCGAACAGAACATCAACATGACCTCTGCCGCCAATGTTCCCTCCTCAAGTTCATCTAAACAACACTGGGGGAAAAACGGAGCCAATCAATACCGATATTGATCCAGCTGCTTGATTATTTTTATCGATTGTTATTTGGGTGTTTGTAAAAAAAACAAACAACACCAAACATGTCAACTACTGTATGAATACAATGAACCAAATGCAAAAAAACAAAAAAGTAAATTAAAACAAACAAACTCTGTTCGCCTGCTCAGATCTGCGGCTCCTTCTCTGCCCAAGCTGGCATCCAGGGCCACATCAAGATGCACCACGCCCACACCAATGTTATTGGCCTGGGTGACTCCAGTGTGTGGAAGGTCCCCTTCCTGCCCCGGACCGTCTACCTTTTCATGGCTCCGCTGACCGTGCCTGTCATCACCCCGCTGGTCGCACTCGGTAGGCAGAGAGTCAACACCGCCCCAGAACTGGAATGTCTTCAACTGCTGCACATACCATTTTTCATTCTGTGTCTGCTTGTGCAGCTCATCTCAGAGGCCACTCCCTGCTGCTAGTGCTGCGCACCGTCCTGCTGGTCACACTGGGCCTGTACTCACAGTACTGGCTGCTGATCCACGTCTCAGGCTTCCAGTCGCTCCTCAGCACTCTGCTTTGCATGCTGGTGTGCCGGGCCATGTTCTCTGTGCCCTACATCCACGTCAACATCTTCCAGGTAAATATACCTGAGTAGGGAAGCACCAAGAAGCGTAGTCATTTTAAATTATATGCTCAGAATTCATTCAGTGAAAAGGAATTTTTCACTCAGTGTTATTAACTTTATTAATTTCAGAACTGACACGCATGCATACATTTTGTAAGATCCGCAGAGGAGCCTGATGCATGTTAAAATATAATGGAGAATCACACGTAATAAACTGTCGTCTTTATCGCCACCCAGTGGTTGTCTGCAATATAGCACACTAGCTCTTAGTTTCTTTGCAAGGATGGAGTTGGACCAAAGTCACTTTTAGTTCACAGGACAAATGGTCTTCTTATCATTTCAAGTAGTGCTTGTTACTTCCTACCTCGCCGATAAAGAAAATAATCAAATATTGATTCAAACAGTCGCATCCCACAGGTAGCAGATAGCGGAAGACGGAATTGCACCTAACCCAACTCTCCCGCTTTGGTTTACGGAACCAAACATTTTTGAGTCTTTTTCTTCTTCTGAGTTAGCAAACAGTCCAGATCACACTTAAAAGTGCATTACTTCCCTCTACAGGTTAGCCAAAATACAGCTTGCCCTCTGCCACATTTCCTCACCCTTTTTTAGATAATGACTCTAAAAAAAATAATCTTTATGAGTTCACCTACATAGTATGGAAAAATGGCAGCAAGTCTGAAATGGCTTTTACTGAGAACCAGCTCCACATTCCAGGGAGCCGGAACAACTCATGGCTCATTTCTAACTCCAGCTCTTTGTGTATTGTTCTGATCAAAGTGTGTGAAGCTGCATTTTTGTGAGGTGGGTTCTTGATGTGAAGAAGTCTGGCAGTGAGGGCCGTTTGTTCTTGCTGGGCGGTCCACTGGGGAACCCGCCGGTCTGCTGGAGCTGAGCTGCTGTTGTTGGTCAGCAGCAGCCTGCCTGCTTTCCTTGACTTGACTTGAAATGTCATGTGGTGAGAACCACCTGTGCTCCCTCCCCTTTTTTGACTCTGATTAGTTGAGAATCTCCAGGACATCTTGATGTTACTAACCAGATTTGTTGGTGTGGGACCCATTACTACATTTTCTAATCGGTCAAAATAATTTTGATCACTAAGTTGTTTGTGTTTTCAATCCTTGCACTGATGCATGTTGCTTCAAGCAGGTCAGAATGTGTTTATGTCTTCAACAAGTTTGCATTTAATTTAGACTTGATTAAACTGGATTCAACTGTTACAATAGCATCCTGATCAATGTTAAATAGCTTTTTTACTTCAAGAACTTCTGTCCTTTCTGAGGCCAAATAGGCAATATCAAAGTCTGCACTGTGACACAGCTGAAAACTTCCGTTTTGACTGAGCCTTTGCCAATATTTTCGGAGTTTGTTTGCGTCAGACTTTTTAGTAAACACACCCGTGTGTGCTTGGCAGCATATTGGCATGGACATGTTTTCCCCGACGCGTCGACCAAAGAGGATCCACCAGATGACGCACGGTGTCCTGAACCTGCCCCGGAACCTCCTTCTGGACTGGATGTTTGGGCACTCACTGATAAACTGCCATGTGGAGCATCATCTCTTCCCCTTCCTCTCCGACCACATGTGTTTAAAGGTGGGAGAATCGTTTTAATGTTTTGTTTGCACTTTGTGTTGAGCCACATTTTTTCTGCAGTGGAGAAAACATTAGTTCCTCTAATGCTAATGCTATTTTTACCTGAAACATTCTAACTGTGAAATATGTCACATTCACTTCTAGACCAAATCCAAGGGTGCACATACAAAACCATTATATTTGCATACATCATTCTTTACTATTTATTTTCCATATTTATGTAAATTGAGGTAAATCTCCTTAATGCAATTTCAATCAAGATAAAACTATATTTAATCCATGCATTCAACTAAAGAACTGTTTATTCACAGTCATGTTTTCCTTACGAAATACAATGTCGCTCTGTTCCTTGCTGCAGGTGAAGCCTGTTGTGTCTCAGTTTCTCAAGGAGAAGAAGCTCCCATACCATGAGGACGCCTACCTGTCCCGACTCCGCCTCTTTTTCCACAGATACCAGGAGCTGATGGTTTTTGCCCCGCCAATCACAGAGCTTGTAGGGGTCCAGTGACCAACGTTCAGACTGTTTTTTCTCTTCAGGAGCTTCACTGCTCATTGTGTTCAACATCTGGACAGGACCTAACATGAGAAATGGGTTTTTAATCAATGGCATATTAACCTGTGATGGTAAGAGCTAAAGTAATTTCAGTCTTCAATGGCGGAATAAATATCATAGTGTTTTAGAATCATTAAATCAAGAACTTAACAAGGTGCCTGATTGCATTTAAAGGATGTAGTAAATTTACATTTAAACCAACATGTAGCACTGACCTAGAGCCAGTTTCATCAGGAAGACGCTGCAGGACGAGTATGACTGGATTCATAAACAATGTTACCAAACTATTCATTCATTCATTCATCTTCTATACCCGCTTATTCCTATTCAGGGTCACGGGGGTCTGCTGGAGCCTATTCTGTTACCAAACTACTTTTCTGAAATAGGGGGATCAGCCAACAGGCAGTGGTTTGCTGCAGCATTTAAAAATACTGGAATACTAATTTATTAAGTTTACAGAGCAAATATCATATTATAAAAGACGGATAGCAATAATAATTGATCAACGCACTGTCTTACAAATGACTGCTAATGCTTTGTTCTGATATGCAACATTTAAAGAGAGGCATTTTTTTTGTTTTACAATAACCTTGACTTATTTGCACTTGTTAGAATTATTTGATGACAATAGAAAAAAACTAAATACATTTTTTAGGATGTGCTAAACCTGATATTACTTGTGTCATCAGCACTGAAATTGAATGTATATATATATATATATTTCACACTGTAATCATATTGCTCATATTATCTTTTTTTTAATTGTTTAACTCATCTACGTATTCAACAGCTTTAAAACTGATTTCAATTTGATTGTGATTGCGTCAATAAATTTGGAGTCATACGTATAAAAAAAGTCCATTAAACACTCACTTTGATTATTTCTGATCTTTTAAATGTTCTAGACTGTGGCATTTGTGTGGAAAAAAAACTTTGAAAGCAGAAATAGTAGATTTCAATGATTTGCAATGAGTGTGCAGCCTCAGGGAGGAAACTGGGGTTAAGTCAGAGAGGAGGCGTGCCTCCGACGCTCCTTCAATAAAACTCATGAACTATAAAGTTCAATAAATTAATAAATTAATTTAACATTAAACATTCTTAAACATTAACCTGTTTCATTAAATGCCTTTGTTTGGGCATGACATTACCTTTAACAGACTTTCCTTGCAAATAATGCTCTCAATGTAGTTTGAAATCAATATTCAAACTGTGTTTTAATTATAATAGTTAAATATGAAGAGATACTATGACTTAGCCTGAACATGAATGTTATATTATTAAAACTCATAAATGTACATGATAGTATTGGTTAGTTTAATCCATCTGTGTATGTATTCAGGCAGACTACTCTGCCTGAATACATACAGAAAATCTAGTGAAAATTAAGTTTTCAATGGAACAAAGATAAAAAAGAAAAAGAAAAAAAAACTACAGTGGAAAATGCCCTTTGATTGGCTACATATGTGACTGATCACATGACCATCTGATACTTCTTCCTCCATGTGCACTTCCCTTCCCTCGAATGGCCCGGTGTAAACAACTCCTCCTGCTTCTGGCCTGGTTTCGCTCTGTTCCTGATTAATTTGCTCGGCGTATTTACCCTTTCTGTTGGAAATTCCTCCTTTTTCTTCCTCCTGAGAGCAGCAGGAGTTTGAGAGACAAAAGCCTTCATTGATCAGCTCCTTGTTTTTCTCCTGATAGACCAATCAGACTGTATTGGGCTCGACGACTCGGTCGTTAAACCGAGATAAGGAAACATTTGCACACAAACTTGTAAGTTTTGTTATGTGATGAAACAACACATGTGGGTTTCTGCAACTCTACACCTCTGTGTTCTCTGTCTGCGGTTTGGGCTCCGCCCAGCGGTTTTTTTTTCCTTCCAGGGGAGGGGAGAGCAGTGATTGTGGGTGTGTATCGCTCTCCGCTGTCCCGCCTTTAAGAATGTGAATACTGGAGGGGCGGGAAGAGCTGAAAACGTGAGCCCTATAGTGACATCCTCTAGGTGTGGCTGCTCACAGTGTTCAGGAACCGACAGAAAGCGGCCGGTCTAGTTCCTCTGAGGAAGTGAAGCACAAGACATGGCAGAGACAGCAGCAGAAACTGCAGCAGAGACGGCGGCAGGAGACACAGCGCTCACCTCCACGCAGCTGCCCTCTGCAGTCTGCTCAGGTGCGCTGGAGGGAAGCAAGCAGGCGGCCTGTGCTCACTCTGTCTGCGGCTCATGCCTTGCGGACAAAACCAAAGGATGTCCCGAGTGTGCGAGGAGCCCCGACAAGCCTGAACCGCCCGAGTGCCCCAAACAGAACGGAGTGGGGCACGACACTCCTGTGATCAAGAGCGAAGAGGAGCAGAGCCCAGAACCCAAAACATCTGAGGAGACCAAGATCCAGGAGGACCTGAAGGAGTCCGAGGACCCCAAGAAGCCCGATGAGGAGAAGAAAGAGATCAAGACGGATGAGGAGGAGAAAAACAGTGCACAGGAAGAGGTCAAGGAGGAGCCCCTGGGCCCCGACGACGTAGTGTGTGACTCCTGCATCGAGAGTCCCTGCAGGGCCCTCAAGTCCTGCCTCACCTGCCTGGTGTCCTACTGTGAGGCGCACCTCCGCCCTCACCTGGAGAACCCAAAGTTCAGCAACCACCGGCTGGTGGACCCACTGCGGGACATCGAGAGGCGGACCTGCGAGAGCCACAAGTGGCCCCTGGAGTTCTTCTGCAGCGCGGACGCCTGCTGCGTCTGTCAGGACTGTGTGACAGAGGAACACCGGGGCCACAACACCATCCCCGTGGTAGAGGCTCGTAGACAGATAGAGGTGAGAAAACCAAAACACACACACACACACACACACACACACATTGTAAAAAAAAATATGACACAGAAAGATGCTTTGTTTTTGTTTTTTGTTGTATTATTAAAATGTTGAGCCTCCTTCAGTTTAAATAAATACATGAATGTGATAAAAGACCATCTCCCTTTTGAAATTTGACTTCCAAAATCAGCCATCAATAATTTTATCATTATGGATACCAAATTATGTTTAGCCAACAAGTGAGAATGTTTCTTTGAAGCAAGGATATTATGCCCAGTGCTCCATCAATATTAGGGTTAAGGCTTGATTTTAGAGGTAAGGTTGACGTTGGATAATGTTGTGGTTAGGCTTCAGTTAAGGGTTTCTGGAAGAATGTAAAATAAATGGTCAGTCTGAGTCTTCATAAGGATGGAAGAAAACGTGTATGTGTTTGGGACCCCCGGCGCCAGGGGAGAGGGCGATGATATGCTCCCTTCAGAATGCAACATCCATGTCCCCCAGTGCATCTCTAATTCCTCTAATGCCAATTAGGAGACTAATTCCAACTTAATGTCCACTTTAAAGCCCATCAGATCTGGTCTGTGTGACTTGCCAGGGTATTTGCTTGGCTTAGAAACTCAATACTCAAATCTTTTTAGGCCCTCTGACGCACCAAAGTGCCATTCTGAGTCTCTGTATGATGGATTGTGACCCTTAGGTTCAGCATTCCGGACCAGATTCCTGCAGAGTTCCGAAGGTTTCAAGCCTCCACCTGTTATTTATGGAACATGCTGCTCCAAAACCTCAAAGTGGTTCATTTGAAGTGGAGAGCAAACAGTGATAAATGTGAGGCCTGAAATGTCAACAACAGTTTCTGACCTTGTGATGATGTGTGTACACACACACATACACACCAGATTCATGATTAACACTAAAAAAAAAAAAAAAATCCATTTGCTATTGATATATTATTTATGAGTGAAAGGGCTCATAGCCACTGTGGTGGGTTGTTCTTGTTTCAGCCTCAACCCCATATGACAGACAAAGGCCGCAAGAAACAATAGAAACAATGGGCCACCCTCCACATTGTGTGCAAGAAATCTTGACAACCCTATTTGGTTTAATCTTTGGTTTAGACAGAAGATGGACAGAAGATGAATTTCTCTAATGTATTAGTGTCTAAGTCTTGGAGGTAAACTCTCTGAAGTGTCTGGGAAATCCAAACAGTCATGTAACAATCAAAAGTCTTGTCTTTACTTGTAGTAATAAGTAATGTAGGATTAGGTTCATGGTCGATAAAAGCACTTTTAGCCTTTTATATAAGGTTTATAGCTTCAGGTTATACGCACAATATTCAAAGTTGTGAGTTCTGGTGTCACATTTTGTTACCAAAGATAATAAGAGTCAAGTTGTCAAGTTCCAGCCGGCCAGAAGCTTGTCATTTTGACAGGACACTGGCTTTGTGCAAGCTGTTCTGTTTGGTTGTCTTACTGGTGGCGTAAGCTGAGTTGTCAACATAAGAAATACTACAAATACCATGTCCTGTCCTACTGTAAAGCAAAACTTTTTGTTTTTTCAAGAAAAATAATGTATGATAAAAAAAAAAAAGAAAAAAAAAAGGGGTAGCGGTTCATGCATAGAAGTTTGGAAATGTGTATTTTAAGAAGTTTAACACAACAGTTTAGGATAAGATTTTAGCAACATAGTTTTGGTGACATACTTCTGTAGGTCATCTGCATATATTTCCAGCTTCAGGCATTGCTTCACAGGAAAAACAAAATTACTTGTATATACATTTTTTAATCTAAATATTACAGTCATTTTTGCCATTTCAGATACCAACCCAGTCTCGACCTATCACTAAATGAAATTCCTCGAGCTGTAGGGCTGTTTACGGAAATCCCACAAAGTAGTAGATCATGTAGATAGGGAGAATGTTCCCCTCTGAGTCTGAGCTGAACTTAAAGGGGGAAAAAAATGCTCCTTATGTCTTAGCCCAAGAGTCGCCCTGACCTGCCCTAGGAATTCAGACATGAATCTAAAAACAAGTCAATGCTGCAACAAGACAGGAAGCGTGAACCAACAACAGAGTGGAGGAAACAAGCACATTTTTCCAGAAGAACCACTCCAAATGTTTACAATCTTCCTGACGGTAGTTTGTTTCTTTGTTTCTCGCAGAAAGAGCTCCGCGAGAAGCAGACGGAGATGGTGAAGACGGTGACAGCAGCGGAGAACGCCATCAACAAACTGCAACTAAACACCGTTTCCATCGAGGTAAACGCATCGTCTGACGAATATCTGAAATAAGTGCAGGGGTTATGAGTCACAATACTGCTTGACAATTTAGGTAGCGGCTACTATTTTTGGCATGAAACGCCTTCAGCTTTGTGAGCTGTGAGGTTTCGGACACACCCTCTCCAAAAAACAGGCAGGTTTTCCCCGAGGCGTGGGAGGCATGGTTTGTATTTTCATTGCTAGGATAGTCAGGAGAAGAGGCGTACGCTTAACAAGCTAACAACTGTATAACATACTCGAGTAACCGGTGGCATTCTGCCAGCGGGGTTGCGGCACCTGTGGTCTCTTGAAAGAATCTTAAGTCCACCTGGAAAATGCACCTTTATTTCAAAACAGCTACTTGTAATTGTGTATGTTCCAAAATTGACTTTTTTCTCTACTTATTTGCCTTGACCAAAGCCTCTCATCAACTTGGGTCATTGTTTGGCCCTTGTAGTCACTCAATGGTTTAAGAAAGTCAAAATTCCCTTCCCCAGAATTCCGTGACAGAAGTACGGGAAGTAATTGAGAGCCAGTTCCAGGAACTGCAGGCAATGGTGGAGAGAGCAAAGCGTGAGGTGACAGAGATCCTGGAGGCTGAGGAGAAGCAGGCCCTGAAGCAGGCAGAGGGCATCCGGGTCCACCTGGAGCAGAGGTGCACAGAGCTGAAGAAGACTCAGGCGCAAGTGGAGAAGCTCTCAAAAAACAAAAACGATGTGGATTTCTTACAGGTGAGTTCAAGGACGACTTCCCTCTTTTCTTCCCTTACAATGAGCCTACTGTTGAATTATTTTGAAGCATTACAAAGGAAACTAAAGGATAAAATGGCTGAAGGCTGAATGGCCGGAGACTGACTGATCCTGATCGTGCAAACAAGAGCGTCTACATATTTCTTAGGCGCATTTTCTTTTCTTTAGGAATACTCCGAGTGGAAGAAAGAAGCCGCGGACATTTCCCTGCCGGGTGTCTACATCGGCCTGATGGACCGCCTGAACTCCCTTAGCCGTGTGATCGTTGACTCCACAGAGGAGCTGTGCGCCATGCTTGTGTCCTCGTACATTGAGAAAGTCAAAGAGACATGCAAGAACGGTGAGAACAGGGAGGTTGAGATGCGCAGATAACCTTGAATCCAAGCGTGTTCACACATGTCTGGAATTTCGAGCTTGCGTGTCAGACCTCACCTACATATCGGTATTTAACACCAAACCACCCTCACAAACCAGCTGTGATCCCTGTGAGTCACCCTCGCTGTTGCTGACAGCAGCGAGCGTTGAGCTGAAATACCGCACATACAAGTTAGTTGTCAGTGCGGTTGGGTTCCGAGCACAGGCAGAGGTCGAATGCAAAATACATGTAAAGCATGATGTGACATTGGACAATGAATCATCTTGTGCTTCTTTTTCAGACAAAATGGGAATAAAGACAACAGTTCATGAGATTGTTGCAGCCAAACACAACTTGTCCATCCCGAACCCAGTGACACATGACGACTTCCTCAAATGTAAGTGAATAAAGAACACTGGGCCGGGTCAGGACATTTAGAAGCGCTGATGATGTCAGCACATTCCTTGATACCACAAAACAAAGAGGGTCACAGCACCTCGACTCTTGTTTTTTTTTTTTTTTTTACATTTTTATTCAAGTTAGCGTTGCTTTCACCAGTTCAGATGCAGAAGGCTGGTAAAGACAGGGAGCAGAACATTTCAGTTTCCAAATAAATATGAAGTGTTGTAAGATTGAAGAAGAACAACGTGACCCTGAATTGAATAAGCGGGTATAAAATATGGTAAGATTGAAGAACAACATGAAAAATATAAAAAACCCACCCACCTGAAGAGCCGCAGCACCGACATTTAATAAGTGGTTCCCATGAGAAAAAGGAAATAAGGAAGCCCAGTTCAACTATGACATCAACACATAGAGAAAGAGTCGCAGGAACACACACAATGTTCTGATTGTTCATTACATGTACACTATTGTGAAGTTAATAACGAAAAACAAACTCAATGAACCAACAATGGCAGCATACGACCATTGTCATTCTTCAGATCAGAAGGTTTGCTTCCCATTCCCAACTGACCAGAGGGTCACAAGAGTAACCTGAGATGGTAGAGTGGAAGGGAGAAGGGAAATCTGACATTTAAAATAACAGAAATAATGGTTTAAATTGTTTTGAATGCCTTCTTACTGTTGAGGACAATGCAATGACATTTGAAATGTAGTAAAATGAGGGTCTATGTTCATAGCAGTGGCCGTCTTATAAAGGTTGTGGAATCAGATGTACATCTGATGTGCCATCAAAACAACAAGACAGCTGCAGTTTTGTTTGAGCCACAGCCTGTTGTCTTATGAAAGAGCCTTTTTGATATCGTCTGGCAGATTCCACCAACCTGAGTTTGGACCCAGACACAGCCCACAAGTTCTTGCGCCTGACTGGAGAAAACAGGAAAGTGACCAACACCACGCCCTGGCAGCACCCGTATCCCGACGTCCCCGAACGCTTTGAGAACTGGCGCCAGGTCCTGACCACCGAGAGCTTCTACCTGGGGCGGCACTACTTTGAAGCCGACATTAGCGGCGAGGGCACGCACGTGGGCATCACTTACAAAAGCATCGACCGCAAAGGCAACGAGAGCAACAGCTGCATCACAGGGAACAACTTCTCCTGGTGTCTCCAGTGGAACGGCCGCAGCTTCTCGGCTTGGCACAGCGACGTGGAGACGCCTCTGAACACGGAAAAGGTCACCCGTATCGGGATTTACGTGGACTACAGCAGAGGCCTGCTGGCTTTCTATGGCGTAGATGAAACCATGACGCTGATCCATGAGTACCAGGCCGAGTTCCTGGAGCCTCTCTACCCGGCGTTCTGGCTCTCAAAGAAGGAGAACATCGTGGCGATAGTGGCACCTGGGGAACCATTACGACTCAAAAGCCCCTCCCCTCCCACCTCACCCTCAAACCAGACTCTTGTCCCAAAAACAGGACTTTAGAAAATGGTCAAGATTTAGCAACACAATATAAAAACTGTCGGGAAATGTCAAGTCAAGCTGTTATTAAAACTGAGTAAATAATAAGTTGTGAATATTTCTGCTTCTTTTGTTCTCCCTCTGTAATGAGGATTTTTTTTTGTCATACTGTGAAGTTGGGTGTTTTCGTTTCTGTATGCAAAATAAAAATTTAAATTGAGAAAAACTCCTATTTGTTATCCGAATTAAAGTCCTCCCTGTTACATGAACCTAACAGCCTATTTTCCTTCTGATTTTGGGATTGTTTTGCCTGCGCAACTGCTGACAAACTGGAAGTCTACAGAAATAATCCTGTTAGGTGGGTATAGGAACTGGAATAAAGTTACTGATTCAAATGCCAAAAACCTAGCTCATCACATAAACGTGTTACATGGTCTGAACAAGTCAGAATAGCATTTAATTAGTTAACAGTTTCAAGCTGTTAAAGGAACAAAACAAACCTTTACGCAGCAAAGTGTAGTAATTTGTAAGAAAGGTGTCTAGATAGAATTTACTATTGAAAAGAGTGATGTAATCGTGAGAACATCAATAGCATCAAATAATTTAAGTGAAAAGATTTTGAAGGTATTACGCAACAGTTACGTAATGTAAACGCGCCAATGAAACCTCCTCTTTTGCGTGTGTATACGTTTAACTGCGTTGACGTAACCGTACGTGGCAGAGTTTGGTCACATGATGCTCAGTGTTTCGAGTGGGAGGAGCATGTAACTAGGAAGTAGCTGCTCAAATTTCAACATGCTAGCAGGCGTAAGTGACAACTCTTGCTGTTAATCTTTTATCTGTTTGTCAGTATACACTCGTGTCGTGCGACCCGATGAAAATAATCAGAGGAATAGAGCCAACACTTGTTTACAGCTTCACAGCTTTGTTTTTACATCTGTTTCTCTGCTGTTAGCAGTCTTGCTATGTTAGCTGCTAGATCGTAAACAGCCGAAAGAACGGCCCTGTGCTGTTGAGAGCAACGTCAACAGCAACATTGTTCTTCTAGTTGATTCCATTATTTCGGTAACAGTTTGTAATAGCGAACAGTGTCAACTAATGACACACTTCAAACAATCCATAGTATTTAGAGGTATTGTGTGCCCCTGTGTATAAACATAGACCCAGGTTAATGCAGATAAGTTACAAAGCGCTCCATACTACATTAAAATGAATGATTTGGCTGAATATTCAGTGTTTCTCCTTATTTTATGGCAAACTGAATTCAAATCAACGGGGTGGTAAACATATATTGTACTCCGAAGATATTGATATTTCCTCCTAAACTAAAGGAACAGTGTTTTTTTTTTTTTGTCTAAGATGATGTTGTGGTCTGAACCTCTGAGGTTGAAGTCTTTCCCTTCCTTATTGATCCCTTAGGATAACAACGATGAAGATGTGGCTCTGTTTGACGCAGAGGAAGATGCAGGGAAAAGGTCGAAGGCAAAGATTAAGTATGTTAGCAGATGACTGTTGAGTGACCAGAATGCGCTCATGGATTCTTGTTTACTGCACGTTATGATAAACCAAATACTTTTGTAAGATGAATTCAATTATTTTCTTTTGCATGTCACCTGCTGCTGTTGAGTTAATATGTTGGTATGTGCTCCCAGGCATCCAGTGGCTGCTTTCTTCCACCTGTTCTTCAGAGTCAGCGCCATCCTCACCTACTTGCTCTGTGAGTTCATCAATAAAAGCTTCATCGCCAACATGGTGGCCATCATCCTGCTGCTCTCCTGTGACTTCTGGACAGTGAAGGTGAGTACACAAACATTTTGTTTGGTTTACAGCGAGGTTTTTTTTTTTTTAAAGTGTATTCCTGCATTGATGAATGGTGTGTGTGCGTGTGCGTTCAGAACATCACTGGCCGGCTGATGGTCGGTCTGCGGTGGTGGAACCAGGTGGATGATGACGGACGTAGCCAGTGGGTGTTTGAGGCTAGGAAGGTGAGCTGCTCCTCAGCTTGTTTCATGTTATCCATATGTCAGGACTCGCAGTGCGTGCAGCTGTCCTGACCGTGAGAATATCCTGTTGTTGATGATGATGTTTTTTCAGACCACTGGGAAGCAACAAGCATCAGATTCGGAGTCAAGAATCTTCTGGTTGGGGCTGATCATCTGTCCAGTCCTTTGGGTTGTCTTTGCCTTCACCAGCCTCATTTACTTCAGAATTAAATGGGTGGTAGGTCCACATCTTGATAAGCCAAACTTTGGCTTCAAATTTTTATTGTTTATTTTATTAATATTATTTTATAGGTCTGGGAATCAAAACTTGGTGTCAAATACAATCAAATATAATCAAGTACTTATTACTTACACTACATAATGGGTACCTGTTGAAAAAGGGGTTCTGGTCACTTGTTCTTTGATCAGTACAGAGGTCACATTCATCATAGACATGGTTCACCTGTCTACCATCCAGGACCTTTTGTACCTGCCAGTCCAGACCATTTCCCTTCCACACCAATCACTAAAGTCATTGTGTAGCCACCTTAATGTGGATAATAGAGCATGGGAAGCAGTCAAATGTCTGTCTTTCTCAACAACAGACTTAAAGGCAACATGTTCTTAATGTGGGAAATGTATCAGGTATAGGTCAGATTGTGCATCAAATATGATGAAACATAGCAAGGTATTGGTGTAAATGAATACAGCACGATTCTTTTATATGTCTTCTAATCTTAATTTAGTTTTGTTTTGTGTGACTGCTTCTCCTGCACACGGGGTTGCTGGGAATACTGGCACCTATCCCAGCTGTCAGGTGAAGGTGGGGTTACACTGTGGACCAATGACCAGTTTATCACAGGGGCACATAGAAAGACAAACAACCAATTGCACACACATTCCCATCTATGGACAGTTTAAAGTTCCCTGTTCAGCTCACATTAATGTCTTTGGACTGTGGAAGGAAGCTGGAGAACCCAGAGCGAACCTACACAGACACTGGAGGTAAACTCCACTCAGAAACGTCCTAGGCCTTTCTTACTGTGTGGAAACAGTGCTAGCCACTGCACCACCATGTTTCCTTCTTTCAATCTTTTTTTTTATTTTTAATACTTGGCAATATAGGAAAGGTGTTTCATGTAATGACACAATGTTTGCTGTAATGACACAATGACACTGTTCTCACATAAAAATCTCTTGTCATCCACTTTGCAGCCGGTCGTCATCATGGGCCTTGTCCTACAGGGTGCCAACCTCTATGGTTATGTGCGATGTAAAGTGGGTGGGAAGACGAGCTTAAAGAACATGGCAACCAACTATTTTGGAAAGCAGTTCCTCAAACAGGTGTGGACAGTTGGCATAAAAATGTCTGTTGTTTGTTGTTGGACATAATCTCATATCCCATGTCTGATTCCTTCACAGGCACTGTCCAAGGAAGAGGAGACGTAGCGTGCAGTATTCTCAATGTTAATATACCAGCCGGGATTCTTCTTCCAAGTTCCATTTGTAACATGAAACGATGTGTTCTATTTTTAATTTTAAAATAATGTGATTATTTTGACCCTGATAGTTTGTTTTTCACAGATAGGTTGTTTTAAATCAGGATGGTCTGATGTCAAATTGGCATGGGCGCAAAGGGCTTCAGATGTTTATCCAGATACCATAGTTTATAGTCTCGCAGCTATTTCATCATAGCCTATGTTTCCTTTTCTTCTTCCTGGGTCTGTGTGACCCAGGAAGCATCAAAACAATACAAAATGTTTTAATTTGTCCGATACTCTCAAATGTAAATGTATAGATATATAAATATGTATGTAAAAAAGTGATGGAGCATTTCTTCTTGTGCTAATACATGTTACATTTTTCCAAACAGTGTTGACATTTTTAAAAAAAAAATATTGATACAATATTATAAAAGATACAATCAGTGAATCGTTGTCAGTGATTCACTGATTGTATCACTGATTCAGTGCGAGTCCCTCGATTAATACAATTACCATTAATAAAAGTTTTTGTGAAGCAAAGTTCAGTATATTTCATAATATTTAGAGGGCTAACGGGTTGATTTTTTTTTTCTAAATGTGAAATGTATCCTTTATAAGCCGAAAGCGTTTGTTTTTTTTTTTTTTCTTTCCAATTATCGCAAAGTAGTCACTGTTAAGGCTTCAGCGCCCCTCTGTGGGTTGTTTCTGTCTTTACATGCCATATGCTAGATTGCTAAACGTTTCAGACGAGCTCTTAACGCGTATAATTCACAGAAATTAATTCACAGTACTGTAATTTGTCGATTTCAAAAAACAAAAAGTAGTGTAGTAGTAGTGCGTATCAAACCCGGAAGTGAAGTCGCGTCTTCCTGAAATTCATACACGTACCGGAAGCTAGATACTCAGAATTCAAAGGAGAAGATAACTTGGATTGATATAGAATGAATAGAAGTTTTATCAACAAGGAAACATTTACAGGCAGTATGCATAGACACTAGTTTTATTCTAGCTAGACGCTCGTTTTATTTTAGCTGCCACACGGTCTATAAGAACGTACTGACCATAAAAGACCTTAAAATGTTTCCATTATTGTGAAACTACCCGGAAACACTTGCATCGCAGCACTGTACAGCTTGCATTGACTTTCGTTAGCCATCCCCGGTGCAGCATCTACTTTGTCATCGTATGCCTTGAGACCGGTCTGTTGGCCCGTTTAAACCCCCCAACAGCCGTCCGTTGACGGTACGTTTCCTCCGGGATGATTCCGACCGAGGACGCGTCCGCCCGGAAGCGGGAGATCGAGGAGAAGTTGAAGCAGGTTCGAACGGGGCGGGAGGGGAAGGGAGCGCCATAAACAAAGTGCTTATTTTTTACACAAATAGCATACCGTGGCAACATTCAAATGTTTTATCATGAATGTTAAAGTGCTAAAGCTCCCTATCGGCGTGGTGAAAGTGAGTCAATGCGTCAATCCGTGTGTTACAGGAGCAGGAGACTCTGTCATTTATCAGAGAAAACCTTGAGAAGAGCGATCAGCTGACCAAGGGCATGGTGCTGACACACACACACACACACACACACACACACACACACACACACACACACACACACACACACACACACACACACACACACTATATGTATTTAATCCTATAACTACGACTTTTTACCATCGTGCATTGTTATCATTATTTGTTAATCAAACTTTCTATCAGCCATTGTGAATTGACTTTTTAGTGGAAATAAATATTTGAATATTTGACTCACAATTAAATCGGACTCAAACTTTTGAAGAGACTTTTGACGTGTTGTGTTTTATAGTTAACTGTCTGATGTATCCTGTTGCTGCTAAGGTGTCCATCCTGTCATCGTTTGAAAGTCGGCTGATGCAGCTGGAGAACTCCATCATCCCAGTGCACAAACAGACAGAGAACCTGCAGCGGCTGCAGGACAATGTTGACAAGACGCTCTCCTGCATGGACCATGTCATCAGCTACTACCATGTAGCCAAGGACACGGACAGGATCATCCGAGAAGGGTGAGACGTCTCACCGGCTCAGTGGGTGTTGTGATAGGTGAAGGACGAGTCACGCATAATGATTTTTGGATGTGTGATTTTGTTTCAGGCCGACCGGTAGGCTGAGTGAGTATCTGGCCTGTATAGCGAGGATTCAGAAAGCTGTGGAGTACTTCCAGGACAACAACCCAGACAGCCCGGAACTCAACACAGTGGTACGGTCCAAATGTTTGCTCATATAGGAAACAGACATATGGGAGTAATAAAAATGAGTTAAGATAAAATAACCTGACTCACCAAATGGATAGTTTCTGGAATTAATTTATTTCGCAAAAACATAATTTCATATAGAAATCAGTGGAAAGGCTGCAAGAGGTGAGAGGATGCCTGTCTCTGCAAAGTAGCAAGCCACTGTGAGCTGCAGTATTTAACCAAACTCCCACCAAGTCTTTAATGCTGCTCTTTACACTTCTTTTAATGAGGGCGTGTACTGATTTAAAAAAAAAAAAAAGAAAAAAGACTACATTGCTGTATCCATGCTTGCATCTTTAGCAGTAGCCTTTATTTACAAGCTTGCAATTGCTTTGTCTACTGCTTGGTGCTCTATGGCTATGAAGAGCAAAAGAATCTTAATTGGTGTCTTAATTGTTTCCCTAAAATTGCTTTAGACTGAAGCTACTCAGGGAGATTATTCAGATTTGAACTGCAACAGTGCTGCTGCCCTGCAAAGTTCAAAAATAACCAAGTCAAACTTTTTTTCTGCTCTCTTCCTTCCAGAAAGCACGTTTTGAAAAGGGCAAAGAGCTGCTGGAGGCCGAGTTCCGCAGCCTGCTGACACGCCACAGCAAAGCTGTCCCTCCCATCCTCATTCTGGACGCCATCAGTGTGGACGAGGAGCTGGAGGTCCAGGAGGAGGTGGTGCTGGAGCACCTTCCCGAGGGTGTGCTCCGGGACATCATCTGCATTGCCGGCTGGCTGGTGGAGAACGGACGCAACCAAGGTGCGGCTTCGTGGACGCGTCTGATGCTGTGCTGGCTAGACACATTTCTAGGAGGTCCAATTTTGTCTCCATGTGGACTGTTTTCATATTTCATTACCATTGAATCCAAGTGTTGCATCAAATAACTTGTTTTTTATAACAATTATCTTGGAAAATTGTGTCTTGAAAAAGCCTTTGTGTATTTTGTTTCGCTCTCACATCATGTGCACATTGTCTTAAACCTACTGTTTTTAAAATGAAATGTATCTATTTAAAAAGCAAATAATTATTTGAACCAGTTGACTGGTTGTTTTGACAATCGTGACTTCTTCTGTGCGCTTTTCTCCTCCAGACTTCATGAATGTGTACTACCAGATCCGCTCCAGTCAGCTGGATCGATCCATCAAAGGTCTGAAGGAACACTTCTGCAAGAACAGCACTTCCTCCGGCATCCTCTACTCGCCGGCCGTCCAGACCAAACGCAAGGACACGCCCACCAAAAAGGCTCCCAAGAGACCAGGTGAGTGGGCGGCGCCGCTGCTGCGCCTGCAGCTTCTGATCACACGGCGGAGCAGGAAGCTCGTTGCTCACACGACCGCGGCGGCACGACACACCCGTCAGACATTATTCTGTTCCGACCCTCCCTGCCGCCCTGACTAATCCTTTTTCCTCTTCCTCCCTCATAATCTGAACCCTACCTACCGTGACAGTCCACATCCCAGGTAAACAGGATGTGAGCTATACTGCCTGATTGTTGCTGCAGTCTGACCGGATGAGTTGTAGCTTTTCAGCAGGAAGCCCAAGTTTGTTGTCGTTCAGTGTTCTGAGCCTCTAGTTTCACTGTGGACAGGAAGTCGAGAAGCAGCAGTTTGTCCGTTCGCAAAACTAAACCATTTTTCTTTTTTTTTTTTTTGGACACTTTTGGTGCGATTCTCCTGCTTTTGTCAGAAGTGTCACCAGAAACTAAACTGGAATCTGTTTAAGACATAATGAACTTCTACAACCAGTGGCTGAGTTTTTTTTTTTTTTTTTTTAAAACCAACAAAATGATATATTTTTTGTTTCTAGAAAATATACCTCCTTGTCCTATGTACAAACCACAAAAATGTATGGATGTCATATAATTAAGTAGCATATTATTCACACTACGGACTCCTCCTGGGCAAATACACAATGAAACTAGAGGCTGCTCAGTGTCTGTGTAAACGCAGCGTGTTTGTCAACTTTTAAATGAGATAGTTAACTTCTCCTCCTGCACCTCTCTTGTTTCCTCCTGCCGGCACTGGTATCACAGTAAGACTAACTTGTGCAATAAGAAAAGAAGTCAGAAGCAATACATGTTCAAGCTTTATGGGATACATCCCTGTTGGCAAACTCTTCTGGGCAGCGTCAATGAGCGCCTGACCTGCGCACTGCCAGTCTGTATATAAACATGACGGTGCAAACCAAAAATGTCCCTGAATAATTTACACACAGTTTAAAGGCCCTGGCACTCAGGCATTCCCACTTCCTTTACTTGAACTTCAACTTCAACTTTACACTCTAACTGTCATGACATTAAATAGTGAAGTTTCCTAACCAAAACTATCTCTGTGTTTTCACGTGTCTTCGACTGAAAAGAAAGGGAATCGTTGCTAGCATGATTCAGATGCTTTGGCTTCACTTCCTGTTGTCCATGTTTAAATACGGTCCGTCCACTGCTGTACAATGGCGCCGCTCTGTGTTCATGTCACCGCGATAAGACTGTTGTTCTGCGCCCTGCTGCCCTCCAGTGGCCAACTCGTGCAAACTGCTTCGCGCTACCTAACCGAGCTCACACGTTTGTGTGTCAACCCCGAGACGGTGAACGTTGTGTCGATTGTAACCTTGTGACATTAATGCCGTTGTTGTATTGACCCCTGACCTCACCTGTTCCCTCTGCTCCGACTCCCCCAACCCACGCGAGGAAACGTGTCCTCTGGTAGCTTCCTGTCCGCTCACTTGGGACTTCCTGTGTTGCTAGGCTGTGGGCACTTACGCACAGATAGAAACCCCTGCTGCCTGTCTTGGTGCCGGTGTCTGTGTTTCACTTCCAAGATCTGTCTCTCTCTTCCTCTCTCCCTTCTTCTTCCTCTCCTTGTGTTACTTGGCTGTCTGGCTCTCGCTGCCTCCCCCTCCTCCTCCTCCTCCTCCTCCTGCTCCTCCTACACCTCCTGCTCCTCCTCCCCCTCTGGACTCTGTCTCAGGGACCATTCGCAAGGCTCAGAACCTTCTGAAACAGTACTCACAGCATGGGCTGGATGGGAAAAAGGGGGGCTCTAACCTCACTCCTTTGGAAGGTAAACGCACGTTGGTCTCCTCTCTGTTCTTCATGTTTACGTCATTGGGAGCAACAGGGAGCTCTCGGTGCTCACAACAGCTTTTCAAAAAATGATGCCTTTTTTTTTTCTGTAAGTGGCAGAAGAATGGTCTGGAAGGAAAGGAAAGGAAAATGTTGGCAAACAAAATAATTTTTTTGTCCTTAGTTTTTGTGTCTTTTTGGACAAAGACTGAAGCATTAATGTTTTATCTTCTAAAAGATGAAACGAACCAAACTAAAAGCTGTTGTGACATTTTCTCTGAGCTTTCATGTTGACATTCATGCACACACACACACACACACACACACACACACACACACACACACTTCAAACACTTCTCTGGGTGCTTCCTCCCCCTGCTGGATGCTTGGTGGTCGGTGCAGGTGTCTCAGGTTTAGCTACTACTACCCCCCCCACTCCCACCCTCTCCACCACGTAGTCGGTGGGAAGTGGTTTAACGAAGCCCCTCCCACCCCCCTCCCTCACCTTCCCGCCTTACTACCAGGTTACGATTATGACCTGCGGGTCAAACACCTATCCGACGCACTGACCGAGAAGCATGGGGCCGCTCCAGGTGAGTGCAGGGGTGGGGGGGTGGTGGTGGGTGGGAGGACCAGCTCACTCAAACACACACCCCTTCATCCTAATACAGGCCTCCATCCTAAAACACAACTTCATCACAACATGTACACTCCCTCATCCCCACAGTGGACTCCGTCAGACCAACGCTCACCTTTATCACAACACACACTTTCAGTACTTCATTAATGCCCACTTATATACAAAGTGCAATGAGGACACTAATGCTATCACTGCAAATAAATCATTGGGAAGTCAATCAGATGCATTTGTGCTTGTAAAACGGTTAATGTATACATACAATCAGGAGGCTAACAGACAGCAACAGTGTGAAACCACATCCACTCCAAGGATACAACAAGCAACGCCTTCTCCATGCTGAGCGGCTACCAATGATAGCAGATATAGAGCAATGTCTTGGCAGCTGTTTAGCCTTCCTCTTAGAGATACCAGCCGTCTGAAGGCCTCTGACCACTAGTTTGTGCACATGACCCAGGCTACCAAATATAAAAATGAAAAGTTTACACCTGTAGCCCAGCTCAGAAATGGTCTGCTTGAGCTGTTGACATTTTAGCAACTTGGTTAAAAAGGCTTCTTCCAGGCCGTGATCAAAGGTACAAAGAGCATTAACAACCACAGCCAGTGTTGTTGGGATTACTCCATACAAGTAATCCAACAACCGATTAAAAGTAATCTAATTACTTCTTTAACTGCTTTGTTTCTTAAGCAATCAATTATGAATTACTTTAGTTTAAAAAGATATAGTAGCAGTTGAGAACATCTTGTTTCCTGCACAGAACGTACAACGAGCCACAGTTTTCTTTCATTTAGACGAGATGAACTAAAATAATGTTTGTATTTCCAGCTATCAGACACAAACGCTGCTTTTTCTTTTGCCGCCGCCATGCTTGTTTTGGTGCATCGTCGCATATCAATGACGTTGCATGCACGACTGCATCATCAGTCTGCGACGTCGTTGTTTTCTCCTGTTTTTTAAATTTCAGACATTTTGTGGATAATAAGACGTTTTAGCTTGCAAAACATTTCAGAAAAGTAATGAAATTGTTACTTGATAAAGTAATTATGATATAATTACCACTTTTGCCAGAGTAATCCTGTTACATTACTCTGTTACTAAAAAAGTAGTTTAATTACCGTAGTGGATTACTTAGTAATAGATTACTCACCAACACTGACCACAACCTCCAGGGTGGTGGCTGAGATGTTCCAAAACACATCAGAAACATTGTTGCACAGAATAAACATGCTGGGCTTCACAGTACAATGTTTGTACAGGAATGCAGAGGCCCCAAGGTCAGAACTCCACCACAACATATCGCACTTGACGACGGTTTATTTGGTTAGATCTTTAGGATGGTGCGCTGCTCACTTCACCTGCTGCCATGCAGCCGCCAAGACACACACACACACACACACACACACACACACCACCTTTATCACAACACACACCTCTCAATGACCTGTAGGTACAGCGCCAGTGAATCTTCAGTCTTTTGCAGCCCAGCCAGCGTTGCTTGCCATTGGAAATGTTTCCTCTTCAAACTTCTCTCCCCCCCGTTTCCTGTCAGGGAAAGACGATGTTTTTGACGTGGAGATCGACTCGTACATCCACTGCATCAGCGCCTTCGTCAAGCTGGCGCAGAGCGAGTACGCACTGCTGACGGAGATCATCCCGGAGCACCACCAGAAGAAGACCTTCGACTCTCTCATCCAGGTCACAGCAACTCTCTCTCTCTCTCACTGCTGGAATGCAGCTGCAGCAGCTTCACGGCAGATGGAGCAATTACACTAAACTTTCCTTTGACATTCTCAGAAGAAGAAGAAGAAAAAAACATGAAATGATAATTATTCCCAAATCACTCAATTCAATACAATTCATCAACTTTGTTGTTTAGTGAATCTCAACTAATGTAAAATAGCACCAGATAATGCTGCTTTGTGTTTGGAGTGATTGCAGAGACTCTGGAGAGCTTTAGCTTCTGATTCCAATGTTGTCGCCAATAGCACTGACTTCATCAATGATGAATAAATGTCAACAGACTTTGTGTCAGTCTGTTTCATGTTGCCATGAAACAGACGTGCACATAAGACTCATTTGACTGTGATTTTATATGAACAGGCATCTGTTCTGAGTCTTCCTTCAAGCTTTTTGTGTTTGTTTCGTTTTAAAGATGTCAAAGACTTCATTTCCTCACCTTAAACCGTCCGTCTGTTCAACAGGAGGCGCTGGACAACCTGATGTTGGACGGCGACAACATTGTGTCAGCAGCGCGCCGGGCCATCATGAGGCACGACTACTCGGCCGTCCTCACCATCTTCCCCATCCTGAGGCACCTCAAGATGAACAAGTCCGAGTTCGACACCACGCTGCAGGTCGGCCTCCTGTCGGCTTCCTGCGCGCCACAGTTGCAACGAGACGGAGGGTTAATATTGTGTCAATACACCTGGCGTCTGTCCGTAGGGCACGGCGGCGAGCACCAAGAACAAGCTGCCGACACTCATCACCTCCATGGAAACGATCGGAGCCAAAGCTCTGGAGGAGTTCGCCGACAGCATCAAGGTGAATCACAGTCACGTCGTCCAGGCCAGCGGCCGCCAACATTTTTTGCACCATGGACTGATTTAATGCCAGACAATATTTTCAGGGACCGGCATGAATCCTGTGGTATTTTCAAAATTTAATGATTAATGTGAAACCACTGTACTCGTTTTGCAACTTTATGAGCAGCGTCCTCTTAAAATCGCGACAACTTAACATGAGAAACATACTTTTTTTTTCTTTCAAAACACCTCTGAGGCTGCTGGTTTTTCAATGCAGGTGCTTGTGGCGCCCCAAGTGGCAAAGCAGTTTTGAAGGCTTCATTGCGTCACTAGAGAGCCGGTCACCACATAAAATGCAGAGTGGGCTTGTTGTGTGGGAATCCCCTGTCGAGATAAAATCCATAGTTTAAGTAAGACTCCTGGTGTTGTCTGTTAAATGCAGCAAGTCGAAGGCTCTTCTTCTTTTCCCCTTCGCTAAGACGTTTGTTTTCACTTATTTTGGTAGCTACCTGGCGAGCTTGTGGGTTTAATTTTAATTTTAGTGGCAATGTATCACTTGACCGAGACAAGCGCCTTAACGTGAGTCAAGAGTGGAGCCATAGACGGATGTAACGGAGAGAATCCAGTAATTTTCAAAATAAAACATCATACAGACTTAGATAATTAATAAACAGGAAGTAATGTGAGTTGATATTTCTTTCTGTGCGGCCCGGTTCCAAATGACCCACGGCCTCCTGGTACCGATCTGCGGCCAGGGCGTCGGGGACCACTGACCTAGTGCACACAATCAATAATCAAGGGGAATAAAACTAAACCTTCTCTGTGTCTGCAGAATAACCCTGACAAAGAGTACAACATGCCCAAGGATGGAACCGTGCATGAGTTGACCAGCAATGTAAGCACACACACACACACACACACACACACACACACACACAGAGGCAAAGGTTGTGTAACAGCTCTGGATGTGTTTGCTCTTGTTGCACTCGAGCATCGACACCTTCACGCACTGTCTCAGCTCTTTCTCTACTTCTGGGGAGCCGAGGTGGTCGTCCCGGAAACGGCAAACAGCAGTTGTGCAATCGATCATGTGACGGCGCAATGTGTTTTTCTCCCGCAGGCCATCCTGTTCCTGCAGCAGCTGCTAGACTTCCATGAGACTGCAGGAGCCATGCTGGCATCGCAAGGTAGAGCCACGGCGGCCGCCGCTGACGTCACTTCATCACATGGCCGCTAGCGTCACTAACACCGCTAGCTGGCTTTAGCCTAACCCTCCCACTGGCATGCTAGCACGCTTCCTTTCTTCAAGCTCTCACTTTTAGCACTGAAACTGAAAAATAGTGACAAGCTTTCTCAGTTATTCTCCAAGAAAGGAACCCAGGAGCCCTGATAATATAAAAAAGTTGGATTAAGCTGCAATAGTCGCCCTGCTGTCTATTTTAAAAACTTTAGTCAGTTATGTTTTTTTTGATTTTTTTTGTCTTTTCCCTTCACATCTCCTGTTTTATCTTTATATTGTCTTTCTATGGTGTCACATCCACCTTATTGTTGCCCTCTGCACAAGTTTGTTTCACCCTTGCATCTTTTTTTGTTCCCTCCTCCTCGATGATCGTTTGCTCCGCACTAACGAACCTTTTCCTAATCTCTTTTTGCACTTCTTCTTCTTCTCTCTCTGCTCTCCCGCCTCGGTTCTCTTAGTTCTGGGGGACACTTACAATATTCCTTTAGACCCCCGAGGTAAGACCAAGACCATGTGAAGACCTGTGTCAGGCGCAGTAGTTCAGTAGCTCGTAGTTTCATTCTCTTATTTATGCCTAATTTTCTAAACTGATTATGTGACACATGTCAGTGCTGGCCTCTCTTCCACTGCCAACATTTGTCTTCATTGTAAAATCTGGTTTAGATTCTAATATGCTTCTATACCGCAGCCAGATTTGTTTTGTTTTTTCAATTTTACTTGATATTTAGAGTGTGAAAATGTACCGTCGCACCACTTTTATGAAAAACTGAACTGCCTATTCAATGTATAATTCTTGCATCTTACTTAGATAATTAGTCACTAAAACGCTCTGTTTCCTCCAGAGCCGAGTTCAGTGAGCAGCTACACTTCCGACTTCAACAAAAGGCTCCTTAGCACCTACATCTGTGAGTAATTCAAGACCAAAGGTCACTCTCAGTTGTCCAATGAGTGGACAGACCAGTAGTTTATCTTCTCCTCCCTCTCAGGTAAGGTATTGGGTAACCTGCAGCTCAACCTACTCAGTAAATCCAAAGTGTATGAGGACGCAGCCCTGAGGGCCATCTTCCTGCACAACAACTACAACTACATCCTCAAGTCGCTGGAAAAGTGAGTTTTCCTTTACTGTCATGTAAAACGCAATGCAATACAGAAAGTGTTTATCTCTGCATCACATAGCTTTGATCCTGATGTGTTGAATCTCAGAAAAAAATACAAATTCTTGTATGTATATATATATATATATATACATATAGAAGATTTCATTGAGTCAATTCAAATAAATCACAGATTCTCCCTAAATGAAATTATTATTTCGACCTCAGTTGATTGATCTTGTGATCGACAGAGTGAAAATGTATCATTCAATGCTTTAACAAATACTTAAGGTTCTGATTTGACTCACAATAAATGAAATATTTGAGAATTACTAGTACTGATGTTTAGCTGTTTTGTGTTTTCTTGTGCAGAATTGTTCTGACAGTGTGTGTTGTTGGGTTTCAGGTCGGAACTGATCCAGCTGGTGACGGTGACGCAGAAGGAAGCAGAGAGCTCCTACAGAGAGCTGATCAAGGAGCAGATCTACATGTACAAAAACAGGTGGATGTTCTCTGCCTCTCTTTTCCTGATGTGCCTGCGTAGCTGTTCCACAGAGCAGCATGCACTAGAGCAGTCAGGGCTTCTGTGTTGTCACATTCGTCTCCGTTCATCCCTTCCACAGTTGGCTGAAGGTCACTGAGCATTTGGCCGACAGGAACCTGCCCGTCTTCACGCCAGGAACCAAGGTCACTACTGAACCTCCTCCCAGGGGGACACCAAACACACCTCAAGAATAAAGGGGCTACTTAACTCTCACACTAAATTTCCAAAGTTTTATTTACCTTTTTTTTTAATTCTTACACTGTACATGGCTTTACAATTTACTTAATTAATTATTTAATGTGTCTTTTGCACATTTAGGTCCGTCATGAATTTAGTAATTCGACTGTTACATTCATGTGGCATCATTTAACCTCAGTTTCTCCTCCCTGCAGCTGAAGGATAAAGAGCGGCAGGTGATCAAGGACAAGTTCAAGGTGAGTAAGACGCAGAACAACGATCTGCAGGTTGACCGGTCGGTACTGGCCGCTGACCAGACCTGTTCGTCTCCCTCCCGACACGTCTCAGGGTTTCAACGACGGCCTGGAGGAGCTGTGTAAGATCCAGAAGGGCTGGGCCATCCCAGACAAAGAGCAGCGGGACTTCATCCGTCAGTCGCAGAAGAAGCTGGTTTCTGACGCCTACAGGAGCTTCCTACAGAGGTGAGGGACAGTTAACAGTCTTATGTGTCTAAAACCCATTTTTTCACACGGCAAAAAAGCTGTTAATTTGAAATCCCCCCTCATGTGAAAATGATGGCAGGTTTAGAAAGGTGAGAGAAAAAGCCTGGAAAATGCCTACATTTACTGATTAGCATTTTGTATCTGGCTTGGAAAACCACTGAAAGGAATTTTTCCGTGAAGCGTGATGATGCTGGGTACACTGCGTATGCACAGTACATAACTAGTGTTGTCATCAAAGGGATGTCATTAATTCGGCCCCTGTTCTGCACTCCAAATTTGAATGATTTTGTTGTACGGCTTGAGTTATTCTACAAATTTGTTTGTTTGCCGAAAATGTACGGATTTGAAATGTTCATAATCTGCAGCATTAACCTCCTAAAACCAAGAAATTGAAGTGGGGGGGGATGGCGATCGACACTCATGTTGCTCGCTAGCTTGTGGGTTTAATCTCGCGGTAACGTATCAGGTGACTGACACAAGCACCTTGACATGCGCCAAGAGTTGAGCGTTAGATGGACGTAACGGAGAGAATCCGGTAATTTTTCAAAATAAAATTGTTCACTCAGATAATGAATGAAACGGGATTAATTTAACAGAAGTTAATTATTCTTTCTGTCCGGCCTGGTACCAAATGACCCACGGACCGGCACCGGTCTGCGGCCCGGTACCAAATGACCGGTGGTTGGGGACCACTGGTCTAGACAACGGAAAATATGAGGTCCACACGTGGACACCAGGTCTTAGGAGGCCGGTCTAGGCTGCTTGGCACTCAGTGCTCTAAACAGTGAACTGAATGAATGAACTGTGAGCCATCACCCAAGTGAAAACGTGGCATTCCAGGATTCCATCTGCCAGTCAGGAGAGCATGTGCATGCGACTGAAAATTGGCGCATTTTTTAGGTTTCCGTTTACAGGCTTTGTCGTGAAGACGTTTCTGACCTCCTCCACACTTTCTTTTTTTCCCCTTCTAGATGCGCAAACATCTCTTTCACTAAGAACCCTGAGAAGTACCACAAGTACCGGCCAGAGGAGGTGGAGGAGATGATCGAGAAGCTGTTTGACACGTCTGCCTGAGCTGCACTTTGATTAGCCACTACGCCCTGAACACACCACAACAGAAACACAACCCGCCCCCCCAAACGCCCCCCCTTCTGCCTCGGTTGCCCTTGCCTGTGTGTGATGAATGTTTTGTACAAAGATGTGATCATGATGTATTTATGTAATTGAGCTGTTTTAACTCGGCATTTTCAAACCAATTAAAGGGATCTCTGTGAATTACTTCTACCTGTTTTTTTGTTGTTTGTTTGTTTTGCTACACAAAATAGCAAATTACAATGAGAAATAGCACTGGATTGTACGGTGAATATTTGGCTACAGCCAATTTTTCCAGTTTGATATTTATGACACGTCACATGCTGGTTTCAATAAGCATCTTGGCAGACACATCTTTGACATGCTGAGGAGCCTTCAAGGGTTCCTGATGAACTCTTAGAAGCTCCTCAGTTGCTGAATGTGAACAAAGTTAAGAACTAAGAACCAACACACATAAGGCAGGTTTTTTGTTGACTGTTGTTTGTTTTATTTACATAACAGCCCCTGATGAGGCTCTCCACATAAAGTATCCTCAAAAGTACATTTACTGTATAAAAAAAAAAAAAAAAAAATAGACGCAAGTGATCACACACTAGAGCAACTTGCCTAATAACAGCAGCACAATCTGAAAGGTAGTCGATGATATTACATAATGACAATGCAAAATAAAAAATAGAGTGAGATTTAGAGACACACAAACATTAAAAACAGCAACAACATCGAAATATAATCAAAAGACTGTTTACTCTGTATATGACACAGTCTGAAAATGAAACAGCCCTGGTACACAGATGGTGATGGGGACTGAACCTTTGCTTGTTGTGACGCTCTGCAGATGAGCAGTGTTGGTACTTGACAGCAGAGCAGCTGCAGGTGATGCTGAAGCCTCTCTGGTATAAGACCTGAAGAGACAAACCCCTACATGATGAGAGGAGCATGTGACCAGGTAAAGGACCTCTTCTCTCTCTAATGATAGTGTTCGTTTATGTTCCTCCTCACGGTGGTTCAATCTCCACAATCAATTCAGTGTGGAGATTGCATGTTCTCTCTGTGTCTCCGGCTTCCTCCCACAGTCCAAAACCATGCATGTGAGGTGAATTGGGAACTGTGATGAACTGGTGACTTGTCACTGTACCCTGCCTTCGCCCAATGAGAGTAGGATTAGGCTTCAACAAACCCTGAGTGCAGGAGGAAGCGGATATAGAAGATGGATGGATATAATATAAACACTGGCAGACCAGGCAGGATTTTCCATCACGTCCAGACAGTTTGTGGGTGTGAGTTGATCATGTTCAGGTGGCTTCTTCACTCCATCCTTTGGGTTTCTACCCTCAGTTGGATGTCTCCCCGCTGCTCACAGTGTTGACCACCTTGGCCACGTGCACCTTGTTGGCTTCTCTTCTCCTCCTCCCCTTCACCCTCCCCCTTCCGCTTGCCGGGCAGCTGAGCACTTTCCTGAAGCCTTTCCGGAAGTGTTTGGACACCAGGGCATAGACGATGGGGTTGAGGCAGGAGTTGGCATAAGCCATGAGGTGGGACAAGATGCGCAGGACGTAGGTGGCACTGTTGAGCGGGAAGTGTCCCGACCACATGCACACGACCACCAGGTGGTGGGGGAGCCAGCAGAGGCAGAAGACGGCGGCGACGATGACGATCATCTTGGTGACTTTCCGCTTGGCTCGCCTGAACTCGGACATGTCATTGATGGGGTCCACGCTGGTCCACAGGTATCTAATGGTGCGGGTGTAGGTGAGGCCAAGCACCAGGACGGGGACCAGGTAGCCAAAGACGAAGGTGCACATGTCCATGATAACGCGCGGTCTGGACCCCCAGGTGGGAATACACACCACAGCGGTGGCCAGGTCCAGCTGGCTGTAGTAGCTAAGGTACGGCCCGGAGAAAATCAGAGCCAAGGCCCAAACCAGGCAGATGGAGATGAGGGCGTTTCTTGGCGTTCTCATCTCTCTGGAGCGGAGGGGGTAGCAGATCGCCAAGTACCTGCGCAGTGGGAAACAGCATTTCACTTCAGCTTGCAAAAACTTGCTCTATAGTTCTGCTATGTCATCAACCTTCGGTGGACGTAGTGACGGGATTCCATCAAGCTTGTCATGTGATGCCACGTCAAGTGAAAATGAACCAGAAAATGGTCGCAGGAGACAGCAGGCAGGAAATGAACAAGTTCTCAGACATCAGATCAGACAAACACATTCTACATAGACAGCGGCTGCACCACCCCACCAATTAACATCTAAGCCTCTCTCTCTCTCTCTCTCTCTCTCTCTCTCTCTCTCTCTCAGTCTCAGTCTCCCTCTCCCTCTCTCTCTCTCTCTCTCTCTCTCTCCATTTTTTGTATTTCCTTCTCACCCCAACTGGTCATAGGCAGATGACGGCCCTCTGGAGTCTGGATCTGCTCTAGGTTTCTTCCCACATGGGAGTTTTTCCTGACCACTGTTGCACTTTGCTTGCTGTGGGGGCCCAGTTTTTTCTTTCTTTCTGATTGTACAAAGCACCTTGAGACGCCTTTGGATGTGAATTAGCGCTGTACAAATAAAGTTGATTGATTGATTGATTGACCCAGGTGTGTTGCAGTGCATACCTGACCCTGGCCCATGCATTGGTGTGTGTGTGTGTGTGTGTGTGTGTGTGTGTGTGTGTGTCAGAGGGGTACCGCAGGCCTCTTTTGTATCCTCGTCTGTCTGTGTGTTCAAAGTTAACTTCTTCTAAGTCCAATCACAAAGTAACGCAAAAAGTAACAGTAAGTAAAACTTCAACGACGCTTCAAGTGCTACTCAACTAAAGATGACAGGAACCGAACGCACCTGTCCAGGGAGACGGCTGTCAGGGTGAAGATGCTGGCGTACATGGTGAGGAAGATGATGAAGTGCACGACCTTGCACGCGGCGGGTCCGAACGGCCACTGGTCCAGGGTGTAGACGGTGGCCTGGAAGGGCACGCAGAAGACGATGAAGCACAGATCGGCGACGGCCAGGTTGAGGATGAACAGGTTGGTGGTCTTGGTGTTCATCTGCCCGCTGCGGAACAGCACGGCCAGGACGAGGGAGTTCCCCACGGTGCCGAGCAGGAAGATGAGCGAGAAGCTGGCGGAGATGAGCGCTGATTCGACCCACCAGGAGGATGCTCTGGCCGCAGTAAGGTTCATGCTCTCTGGCTGCGTTCCGCTCCGGAGCGCCACTGGTCCACCGGTCGCTCCACCGTCGCTCCGCTGTCTCACCGGCGGGGCGCTCGCTCCCGGAGGTCATTGACCGCGAACCCCTCCAACCTTCCCAACTCCACATTTTTGGTCAACTTTTCTCAGTGTCTCATGGTCGTTTCAAGAGCTGTAATGTGTTTAAATTGATCATAAAAAATAAGGCTAAAACAAAAAGTTGTCGGCAAAGCAAAGTAATGACAACAACAACTAAAATGAAAGAGGGCTAATCATGTTGATCAGATGTAATAGTTTAAAAATAAGAAATACACAATAAAAAATAATAGAAGCATTATGTCAGAATTTCAGGAAAGGATCTCAGAAACTGGTCATGTCTCTGAACATATTTCTTCTGAAGGCACTCGTTCAGAAAATAGTTCTGAACGACTGCCTTCTGCCCCCTTGTGGTTCTTCACGGACATTACCGTACATCGATAAGAATGCCACTCTCACTCGCTCACTCACTCACATCCAAAGGACCAAATGAAAGATTAATCTCCCACTATGTGACTTAAGTTAAGTGCAATTGTATCCTGATAGAAATATTACTGATCTGCTGGAGCCTATCCCAGCTGCCACTGGGCGAAGGCAGGGTGACACCCTGGACAATTGGCCAAATTCTAAGGGTCAGAAAACCAAATTACTTTTGTTGTATTGCAAGTGTAGACTTTCATTAATGTATTTATGGGCAGTATGTTAAGCTCATGCCAGTATAGAAATCACAAATCAAGCCAAATTTTACACTCTGGACCTTTAAAGTTGACCAGCTCAACGTTCTAGTGGTGGAGTGTCTGCCGTGAGAGGTTGTGGGTTCGATCCCTGGCTGGGTCAAACCACAGACTGTAATAATGGTATCCATAGCCACCCTGCTTGGCACTCAGTATTCGGGGTTGGAATTGGGTGATTAGCTCAGCCAATGATTCAGATGTCACAGAGGAGGAGATGGGTACAAAATGCTCTAAAGCCTAAACAACTTCATCAACACAAGACTAAAATCTGAACACTATAATTGGATATAGATATAGAGAACCTATACAAGTTCAGAGAAATTAGATCAATCCGAGATCTGTGTTACAACTGTAATACACAAGGGGACACTATACCATTGCCTGTAAGACCATGAGGAGATTTAATTTATTCCTGCGAGTTCTTTGGTGCGTTATATTTCTTGGATGTTATTTGATGACACACAAATAAAGACTAATTATTATGACTTTTTTTTAATCAGACAAGTTTGATTAAGAAGCACGTGCGTCAACTTTTATGCTCCCTGGGACAGCAGGAACCATTTATTTGTGATGGTTATCAAATCATTCAGATCCTGCTGTGATTAAAAGATCCATCCTAATCACCCTGTAATTACACGCAGCCATTTTTGGAAGGTAATTCTAAAAAGACAGAGACGCCCCCCTCCTCCCCAGTGAATTAACTAAATTAAATCCCAGACTAGTTTAATCAGCTCCCGGTGTCTTTCTCCTGCTTACCAGCAGGTGGCAGCACAGGCGCAAAGAAGAACAAGGCCGCGTTCTCAAGGACAATTTTAACTGCTCCATTCACAACAGTCAAAGAGTTCTCATCATGTTTGCATCGGTCCCTCTGGCAAACAGGAAGAGATCCTTAATAGAAAATAGGGCTGCCACCCTGGTTTCAGCATATTTCAGCGAACACACAACCAGCCTGCATAGTTTAGGTCAGGTTGGGGGACCAGCGAGCCAACTCAGCCGCCGGCAATGAGGCAACAGGCGGGAAATGACATCACTCCAGTGTGATTGCTGGTGAGAGAAGAGAGTGGTGAGCAGCACACGCCTCTGACTGGCACTGACTAAACATGGGAGTATGTGAACACGAAATAAATCTTCAGTCTGTGTGGACGGAGCGGGTGAAGACAATGACCAGAAGTGAACCGCGGGCAAGGGAGTGGGCACAGCAATCAAGTGAACTGACTCACAATTGCAGCAAGGATGTTGTGTTGTCCAAAGGGCTGGAGAAATGTTTCACTATAAGGTGTCGTCATTAAACCTGCTGCTGCTGCTGCTGCTGCTGCTGCCTGGCTCTGGCTCAGACCTGCACCATCCCCCTCAGCAGCCATACATGATGTCGAACTACTGCGGAGCTACAGCAGTTAGGCAAGGTTCACTTCAGTGCCATGATGGGACCCCTGGTGAGGCCCTTGAGTGTTTGGGTGTGGCCCCTGGACTGGGATGGCTTCTGGTTCTCTGATGCCCCTGTTAGGAGCCCATGTTGCGGGTCGCTCATCATGAGTCTTACCCAGTCGCTGGTTGGGCAATTCAGACCCCTGGCCCACATTGTCCACCAGCTACTAGGGGTGGTAAGTGACAAAGAACAAATACTTTAATACTGTAATTCAGTAGATTTTCAGGGATCTCTACTGTACTTTACTTGGGTCTTCTTCTGGCAACTTCATACTTTTACTCCCTGCATTTGGACACAAATATCTGCACTTTCTGCTTCTTATATGAGAAAACATGCTCGTTACTTTTGCATTTTCTTTCAAAAAACATTTTCTGTTCATAGTAATTCATTTATTAGTTATCACAGTTGTTGTCACTTAAAGTGGAGCCATTTAAACTAAGCTGTTGTGTAGTTCAATATAAAAGTGGATGATGTTTTAGAGGGAGTTATTTTAGTCGGCTTTGGGGTCACTGGTCAGTACATTTTCAGTCCAAAGAAAAGTAAAATGCATTTGCTTTGCAACAAAAATCTGTTTTCCCCCCAGAGGGCATGCAAAGCTTGGTTACCATTGGACAGTCCGAAATCAAGAGCCAAGTGACCCCCACGGTAGAGATGCAGCAACGGTAAACGTGAACCTCTTCACATGTTGAAGTGTTCAACTTTAAGGACCTTTAAAGAGCACATGGACAAGTTCGTTGTCCTGCAATAAAATTGAAAGTGAAGAAAAATATTTATTTGCAAATAAATCTCCGCTACCAAGAGTCAAAGTTGCACACTCAATGGATTAAAATAGCTTCTGCAGTTTTAAGAGATCATTACTACTGGGCAACATGACTGGAGAATGACTGTTTTTACAAGTGCAGTTTATTTATTAGATATTTTAGGGGCGACACAGTGGTGCAGTGGTCAGCTCTGTGGCAAGGAGGTCGCAGGTTTGATTCCCGGCCATGGTAACATGTACTCACTGTGTCTGCAAGGGTTCTGTAGGAGCACTTCAACTTCCTTTCACATTCCATACAAGTGATTGTTTGTCTGTCTTTGTGGTTCTTTGATGAAGTGGCGACTTGTCCATGGTGTAACCCCACCCTCAACCGAACACAGCTGACATGGACTGTAGCAACACCCTTGAATGCTTGAGAAAAAGTAATAAAAAGGATGATGGATAGAAATAACCTGTTATTAAAATAGAAATAGAAATTTGAAGATGTGATTTGCAAGCAGGAGACCAGATGTTTAAGTTAAGTTAAATTAACTGAAAGAGGCTTAAAAACACTCAGGCATGCTAAAGTAGCCAGTGATGAGTTTGCTTTGGAGTTGTTTATTATATTAATATAAGATTAGCAGAGTGGTTTGAATAAATGTGATTTCTCACACCCATAATTGTGCACACAAAAAGTAACAAATCTAGCCATGGTGAAAAAGCTTGCCACAAAGCAGGCATGCTAGTTAGCATGCTGGTTAGCATGCTGTGAAGGCAATAGCAATCCGGTGAAACCTTCGCAAGCTTTAAAGTTACATTTCTTTTGGGCAAAAAAAAATATTTTTCTGTCATTCATTTTTTTTTGGTTGAAAGTTATCGCTGTGACTCATCATTAGCATTGTAGTAGTGGTTGTTCATGGATTCTGGCCAACATTCACGAGAATATACTTTGAAATTTAGTCCAGCAGAGGGAAACATCCTTCAGGCTCAGACACTCTAATCCCCTCAGTCATTTATCTTCACATCTATGACGCTGGAGCCAAACCAAGTCGCTGTCTAAACACTTACAGACGGCGCTGCGCCGGTGAGCAGTGACGTAACACAAGAGCCGGCACGGCGTCTCGCTGGCCCAGTTTCAGAGGTCATGAGGGTCGCGCGGCAAAGTGTTGCAGGTGCTCTGGAGGAAGAAGCGATCAGGGAAAAGCAGACGAGGGGCTGTGGGCGGACCACAATCACGCAAGCTGCGTGTGGTTTCCAGCTTCTGGCCAAGAGCTCTCACTCCCTGCGCCCCAGACGGCTCTCTGGAGGGAACCAATCCCTCCGCTGCCTGCCTGCCTCCCCTGCTCCCACTCCCCACCACACACACAAATGGTTCGAATAAGAGGGGCTGCATGACTGGGCTGTGGCCACAGATGAAATCCTGGAGAGTGATAGTTTACTTAGCCTAAATACCCCCGATTAGACAAATTGAAACATTGTTGTTATGCGGTGGAAACTCAAGGACCCATTGGCCGAGGCCTCTCACCCCGTTCCGGAAAAGGCTGCGCTCGTGGACTGTCGTCATGCGAAAACCGCAAGGACCAGAGCGAGTGGAAAACAACAAAAACAAAAAAAAAAGAAAGAGGGAGAGAAAAGGCTATGATAAAATAAACCAAATGAAAACTGTAAAACAGATAATGAGTGTTGTCACAGTGAGATGACTCACAAGGGGCGGGAGGGAGGGGGAGGCACACGCGACCCTGCTTCTGTTACTACTGAAAAACATGTCCCGCCGCAAACATTTGTCTTGACTCACGGCATGCCTCATGATGTCACATTTTCCTCCGCTGCTGATCAAAAACAGTGGTGGCGGCGGCGGCGGAGGTGCCGCACGCAGCCGGCTCCCCACCGACTGCTCCCCTTGAAAACACTGAAATCAATCACTAATAAAGGGGCTTGGCTTCCGAATCCTCGGCCGTGCAGAGTCAGCCAGGAGTCTCCGATAGAAGGTGATAGTCACCGGGCTGGGGCGCTGAAACGCAACATGGGACACACAGTGTGTGCACGCAGTTGATGCAGCGGCACCATTGTGGGCAGGCTAAAGCTAAATATCAGCGGTCATTCATCACATTGGAGCAAGCTGCTTAATTTTCCAGTGGGGTTTCAGGTGTCGGCACTCAGCGACCGAGCCGCTCGGCAACCGCACTGCTGACAGCTCTTGCGTCATATTTGTGGATGAATGGACCAACTGAACACCGGGTGAAACGACCCCATTATCTGCGTATTTGGCAAAAGGGGAGGAGAAACTCCATAAATGGTCACTATCCATCCATGAGCCACAAGCTGGTCTTAATCTGTGTTAATTTAACAACTTTCTTTTCACACGTGCAAGAATTGTCAAAGTCCATTCGCCTCATGACAAGTGGTCCTAACTTATTATTTGGAGCATTTTTGTGACAAAAAGCAGTCAGGGAAAAAGCTTTTTGGCTAACTGGCCAACTGTTCATGGAACAGCAGTTTCTCTTCTCTTTTCACAGTTCTGATAAAAGTGACACATTGCAGCCAGCGTCAAGGCTGCAGCCACGTACCGTTTCACCAGATTTGTAGGGGCTTCCTGTTTATGTCACCACTAAACCCTGGCCATAGCGCCGCGCCTTTCTCGCATAAGCACACTGGTAGCTCTGGTCATATTCCTGCCGGCTGAAAACAATTCAGACCGAAGTTTTTGGAGATGGATCTGAGAGAATTCAGAGTCGAAATCTCAGCCATCTCCAGCTGCCCTGAGAGATTAAGCAAAGACGGGTTTGTCCTTGAGGTTTCCGTCCATTCCAGGTTCCGTCAACACCAACCACAAAAGCTGTTAAAGAGGAATATTATATTTGCTAGCTTAACATTCATAGCTAATAATAATAATATTAATATTGATTATGTAAAAAAATAAATTCCCGTTTTTCTCTGGAAGTGGTGTCTACTTCTTTGGAAGGCTGCGTTAAGATGTTTGAGAAAGATCAGAACAGCTGCTCTGAGAACAGCCAAGAGAAAAAAGGCGCAGAAGTTTCTCACGCGGGCCTGCGTGCGGACTCTGCTCAGTTGTTCTCATGTGCGGAAACCACAGGACCTAGACAGAACCGTCGTGGTTCTCCGTTGACGTCAGAGCGGTGCGTCCAGAGCACCAGGGTGGATCGATCAGTCTCTGCTCGTCTCATTACTACCTTGTCCCAGGCCCAATGGTTTAAGAAACACTGGCAGCGGCTCACAGGCTATCAAGTGGTCGCTTGTGTACATCTGCTATTGCGTCCATATGGTTCCAAAAGTGGAATTTCTGTGAAGAGGAACCTTATTGGGAACCAGAGGATCCATCAAACCCTGCAACGTCTTGTCAGGTTGTCTCCTCACCTTGACCAAACTGAGCAGTCTTGTCTTTGGAATTGATGCTTTTCCATAGCCATTTTCTTAAATGCTTATTAAAGCAACAAGGTGGAGGCTCAGTTGCAGCGACCCTCCTGATGAGGAGTGCCATAAATGCCTATTACTTTACCTATAGCGTACTGTTACTGTACTGTGAGAAGTTGCATTTTGAACAGTCCATGGTGAAGGGTCAGACAGAAAGTGTTTTACTACAAGTAAAGGCCAGCATAGCTACTATTATAATAAGACTTTTTCACCTGGATTATCTTTAGCTGAACTTGTGTGAATAAAGTCTAGCTATTGACAACAACACAAAACAACAGGTAATTTGTATTAACATACTGTAACTCTGAGGGTAAGTGTGAACAAGAGGATGCTCATCTTATTTGCAAAACCATGGCGCGCCTGCAGTCATGTGTATCCATGTGGTTGCCTCTACAGAAATATGTCGCCGTGCATATGGGCGACTCCTATTCTGGGCCTCCTTCAATGGCTCCGTCATGTAGCCCCCATGAACTCAGTGAACTCACAAGTTAAATCCTCTGAATGCCGCACCATTGTTAGATCAGAGGCAGTTTGCAATGCCCCTCGAAACCACAGTCCACCCAAAATAGTTTTATGTACTTTTTTTCACCCCACTGCCTTGAATGCTGCAATACTAAGACCTTCATTAGCATTCCTGCAGGTACTCTCCAGCAGCAGCACCGCCATCCAGTTTGTCCCCACGCAGAGGCCTGAGAAAATAAAGACGCTCTTTAGCATGTGTAGCCGGCAGATTTTCCACTGCACTGCTAATGAGCATCGCAGACAGAGGGGCAGAAAATGTGTGTGGGGTATTTATAGAAAAACAAGAGGAATGCATGCTCTTCCTAATTGTGCTTAGTCTATCTCTTTCCTGCAGAACCTGCTCTTCAGTGCCCCCCCGGGTTTCTGCACTTACGACAAACATGTGCGGGAAGAGGAATGCATAAAGGACAGTCATAAAGAAGAAGTTCCTTACAAGTAGAGGAAACTCCTTTTGGAGTCTAAAAAACTAACCCTTCTGTTGCGTCCTGTTTTATTTAATTGCACAGACAATGGTCAATAAAAATGTTGACACCAGCGTATTTTTTTTTCCGCCTGGATGAGAGTAAAAATATACAAATGACATGTATATCTGGTCGGAGTGTAAAAGTTTACAGCCCGTGCTGTGATGTTTTCATTAAGGGTCAGAGAGAAACAAAGGAACATGCCGTCATTTACTCCACCATCCGCCACACAGGACAACACATAAACAAACATAGACAAACAAGACCGTTTCATAAAGATACCTTTTGCTAAAATCCTATGTCATCCTGTAAAGCCAGAACACTCACAACTTTTTTTTATTACAAATAATGTCAGTGCTTGTTTTTCACAAAGCTCGAGAGTTCAACCACAGTGGAAGTCAAACGAAAACCAAACAAAACCAGCCATGTTAATCAAATACCTCACCTCATGACAGCACTGATTTTTACTTCCATAGAAGATGAAGTGATTTCTTGTTGTAATCACTGGGACCTGGATGAATAACCACCAAACCTCTTCTTTTCTCAGTTCTATCATCGCCAGTTGGACTTGAGGTCAGTGCAGTAAACCACTGGGCCCATTGACCACATTTGTCCTCTGTTGTCATGAAACCACTGGACATCTCCACCAGTGATCTCCTGTGCAGTGTACCCAGGATAAGGGGGAAAGTATTCCTGGGCCGATCTCAGTTCAGCGATAAAATGTGTCAACCGTGGCTTCATACTGAGTGGAATCGGGCAGATAACATCACAGGGATGAGCAGCATGGAAAATGAGCGTAATCGACTACAGTGAAAAACACTCCCAAGCACACGAGTGGAACGCAGGACCATGTGCTGTCAACGTTATGTCATTTTGCATGCAACCAGACACTCAGCGCGCACACATCTGTGAGTCCATGACTGCCGGTGTAAAAACACCCAAACACGGGGCGACACGACTGTTTGGATTTCTCCGTAATGAGGTATGATGATGGATGGAGCTGGTGAGGACTTACAGGATGTCTAATATCCACCATGTAGGCTCCAACGTTGGGTTCTTATTACAGTAGTCCCACTCCCGAGGCAAAAGGAGGCTCTGCCATGTCTGTGTTTACTCTGCAGGGACACATGGTGGTATTTACCCTCAAACAGGCAGCGGAATGGGAAGTCAGAGAGATTGGATCTGGTTATTTACCAAACAGGGCGGTGATACACCTGTTTTTGGCCTTAATCTCGGTCTGACCCCTCGCTGTCCTCTCCGTCTTCGTGATGCCATTTGTTTCCTCTTTTTCCTTCCTAAGGAAGGCCGTCGAGCTCCACTTCCCCAGAGATGTAATCTTTGGAGTGAAAAAAAATAAATGACATGAAAGCGGAGCCCCAGCTGCGTACCGTGGATGCGTAATGCCTCCGACTGTTTTCAGGAAACCTTCCTGCTGTCATGCATCGTATTGGATCATTGAGAACGCTGGGAAGTGACACAGGTAGTGCACAAACTTTGGGTTCCCACACAGCTCTGCTCTGTTGGGTTGCATGATTTTGACATCTGCAATGAATTGAAAACAGTCACATGTGAGCAGTTAGGTCAGGTGGCATCTTTGGTATGAGCTTTGGGAAAAAAACAAGCCAGAAGGAGTAGAGAAGAAATGACAACATCAACGCTCTACAATGTCTTTGATTGTAGAAAAATACATTTAAGGATCATTAATCTTAAATTGTTTACATAATACTTTACGCTTTACATCGATCGACCTAACCTCTAGATGGCAGTGTTGTAATCCATCTTCAGCTATCATGAATAACTAAACTGGGACAGGAAAAAGTGAAGACCTCTTTCACAGCTTTGTTGAATGGCCTCTTCTGATGAGACAGTGACAAATAACAGAAGTTGCAGGATGTGGAAGCAGCCTGGACCGCTGTGCTTCTGTTGGGGTGCTAGTGGGGAAAGCTTACCCATTAGTGACCACAGTAAAGGTAGAACTGAGGAAAAAAAAACCCTCTGTGTTGTTTCTGATTGAGTAATGCTGTGAGCTGTTGCTGAGAGCTGAGTAAACGTTCCTCAGTTTTATTTAATTTGACTCATAATGTTGTGCTAATGTTGAGCCAACTGCTCAGAAGGTTTATGGTGGCCATCCAGTTGGAGTACGGCTCGAAATGTTATAAAATCTCTGCTTGTGTCAGGCCAATTGACCCAACTCCTCCAACGAGGTCATATTCTATGCGCTATAAATAGAATTTGTCTTCACTTCAAGAACTTGAAGGAAGTTTCAGTTGCTCGACAGATGTCACGGTGACATTTTCCAGAACGATGACACTCCAGCGCCCGAGAGGGCTCGGCCTCTTCCTCTTTTTAAGACGTTCACTTTGTTCCCCGACTGATCTAGTTGACTCGGTCCCTGCTGGTCTGTCATGAGAAGGGGAGTTTCTGTCCCCAGATGTTACTTCAGGGAGGTCCTTGATGCAGCAAGCGATCAGTCCTACTCAAAAATAAATGAAAAAAACAAAACAAAACAAAACAAAACAAACAAAAAAAAACCCCACAACCCCAGACTTCATCTTCAGGATATATTGTTGGAGTCTGCGGCTGACACATAACGCGTTTACATGCACGTGAGTTGTCCGATCACAGTCGAACTGAGGCAATAATTCGGTTTTCTCCAGTGTCATGTAAACGCACTGATTGAGCAGCTATTAAAATGTTCCAGTATCCACCTCAAACCTCTCTCTGGTTTAGACTGCTGCAGTCATATGCGTTTATTTTCTGTTTGTGGTTTGCCGGTGACACGAGAGCACGGCAGCTTCCACAGTTTGGTTTCCTGTCGTGAAAAGGCTCATAATCTGAGCCACGGTGAAAAAAAAGGCACAGAAGAAGTCTGACGATATAAGGCGGATAAATTATTTATCCGACATTCGATCCAGTGTTTTGCTCTGGAAACAGGTGGTCCGCTGCACGCGATCTGCAGCACTGCTAAAAACCTAAACGAGAGTTATTGTTGGATTATAGCTGTTTGCGTTACTGAAGCGGCCTCCAAGTCTTTTATCCAGTGAGCAGAGTTGTCAGGTTCGGGATAATCAGAAAATGCTGTTTGCATGAGTTTCTTATTCAGGGTGTTGTCCTAATCAACTTAATATTGGAAAATAATACAGTCCATGTAAATGTTATGTCTATGTAGTGCTGCCAGAAACTCGCCTGCTCATTGGACATGTCCAGCACCGGCCAAAGGGGAAATCGTAAAACAAGCTCAGCATGTGATCTGTTATGCGGAAAAGACGGTTTAAACAGAGGTCAGGTTCTCTGACACGGAGACCCTGAAAAATAAAACACTTAGAGGGAGGAAAAAAGGGGGACGTCTGGCTTTCTATGTTACGTTACTCAACACATTTCCTTCTGCTCATACAGCTGTGCAGATCATTTGCAAACAGTTGCACAGGAACCGCAGGCGTCTGCCAGAACCTCCGCCTGTAGCTCCTGCAGTATGTAACAGTGTCTGCACAGGCCTCCGCTCCCTGGTTCGACCTGGGCCGCAGGACGTAAATGAGAGCTTGCGGTGATGACGGACCGGCGACGCTGGACAGGATCGAGGCCGCTCGTTTGTCGACCTGTGGTCTCAACGGCGGGAAGCCGACAGCATGCGAGGGCACTGGCGGACAGAGTCGGGTCAGCGGGGGGCCTGGAGCAGGTAGTCTCAAAAACAGTCCGGGAAATGAGCACTGCAATGAAACTGCCTGAAAACCAGAATTCTTGTGAGTCCTCTGTGGAGGAAATACTGCATTTGATGTACTTTTGACATTCTGTTGGGGCCACTGGAGGTGGATGAAAGCAGAGAAAGGATTTGATTCCAGGAGGCTGCGATCTAAAGTCGTCCTGTTGTGTCTCAGGCTTCGCCAGCAGATAAAGACTAGAGGCGGCAATGGCAAAGATGAGGGTCTCGGCCACGGTTTCAGAAGATTGGAGGCATTTGCTCTGTCCAACGATTGCTGGCTGACGCAGCAGAAACCGACATGTGAGGGTTACCAAAATAGATTTGCAGGCACGCTGACCTGCGTGATGCCAAAACACCGTCAGTCCACGCATCGTGTCGCGTGCTGCCAGCCCTCTGCTTTCAAACACTGACAGCAGAAACAACACCTTAAACTACTGTTGGTTCAACAAACACTGCAAAATACATGAGGGATTCAGAACCAAAGGCCACGCCGTGCAGTGGCTATTTTGAAAAAGCTTCTCAAACTCTTTTTTAGATGGATTAAGATTTCACATCACAACCTTTTCTCATTTTCATAATTTTTTTTTTTTCAATGCTTTGAATTCAAAACACGTTCATTGACCCATTACTGTGCTTTTGTCGTGGTCCTAAAAAACTGTTTTGTTATTATTGGCCATGTCACCGGGATTTGGACATCGCTCTCGAATTTTTCCGTCAATATTTTCTGCTCATTTTCTTTGACTTCATGTCCAAAGTGCTCGCGGCTCTGCACGTGTGCTGCCTACATCTGAAGCGTCGGTTCCAGTCCATCCTGAACTCCAGCGCTGACCCCTGAGGGCGCTCCCCCCTCCGCCCCCCATTACCCCGACGGCGACAGTTATTCAGCGTCTGCTGTTTTTCCCCGTGTTTGCTTGATGTGCGCAGTCAGCTACAGTGACTGCTCGGAGGGGTCCGGCTGAACCGGACCACACAGAGCCCCGCGTTGTGTTGATACAGTTGCCTACCCCGAGGCTTGACAACAGCCCCTGAAGAGAGGCTCCAGAGAAACGGATCAGGCCCTTGGTGCTGACCTTCTTCCCCGTCCACCTCCCCCCTGGACAGGAGAGGCCCTGGCTCTCACAGCTGAGCTCTGAGCCTAGTCCCAGTTCCACCGGTTCCATCCTACTGGCCTCTATTCTCCAGCACGACTCTTTGATCCAGCGTCACCTCTGAAGCCAGTCCTGGAACGGATGGCGACATGTGACTGGAGTCAGTCATGAGGAGGTTCACCTGAAGATGTGCGGACGACTCAAGCCGCTCACGTTGATCATGGAGACTTTCTGCTGCAGCAGGAATCAATCCAGGTCCATCTGGGCAGATTCCACAGAGCCCTCTCACCAGTCAAACACAACACTCAGGACCAGGACCACCCCTCTGCAGAGGAAGCACTGTCGATCTCTCACACATGAAGGAAAGTCTGAGTCACTGCTAGCTTCCAATAAATCTGTTTAAATCAGATCAGAGCCCAAAACATGTCTGCGGCTCTACTGTGGAAGTTATCGCAGTTCCATCAGGCAGAGTTCCTTTTATTTTTTTTTTTTATCAATGATGGAATAAAGGCTGACATGAAGTCTCCAAGGTCAGATTTCTGATATCTGTGGCCTCCGCTGTTGGCACCCGGTCAAATGTTTCTGGACTCCACAGGAGACCTCTGGGGCAAAGGCGCCAAAATCCTGACTGGACCTCAAACAAAAGCCATTTTTGGCAGCGATGATTTGTCTCTAAAAATGTTGTTACGTAATGAACTTTGGTATCAGAACAAAAAGAACCAGGAAGCATATAGGGCAAGTTAGCACACAGGAGATGACAGCACGCACTTCACCGCAAATCCAATGTAGTAAACATTCTGCAATAACACAACAACATCTGAAGTCAGTTTTTCATTTCTGTACGTGTCACAGTCCAAATTAATGGCCCAGACAAAACATTAGTGGTAAATCAGGCGAAGAGCTCCAGAATTATATCAAGTTCAGAAAGTAACTGGAAGCAACCCATGATATTTTTTGGACAAGTCCAACCATGTAGTTTTGATTTCTAAACTAAAGCAGACGAGAAGAAAAAAAGGCATATTGGTCACACGGCAGAGACACTAGTTCATGTGGTCCAAGAAGTTCTGAAGTTTCTCCCTGACCGCCAGTTGTTTAAATGTATTTTAACACAGTTCACATTTAGTTTTAATTCAACAGTGTTCCAGGGTTCCTGACAACATTTTCAAAGGGAGTCCCGACTTCAATTATTCACCTGTGGCTTTTATAACAGAAGATGTTGAGGTGTTTACTGTATAATTACTACTTTTAGTGACTCAACAGGTTGTTTTCACAACTAATAGCCCACTACACTCAGTACCATTGGGAACCTGGGGTTAAATTTGCAACATTCATCTGGCCTGAGGTTTTTTGTTTTTTGTTTTTCACCTTTTGAAAAACATATTCCCATCCTCGCCTGTTGGTGGCCCTGCATCGGTATTACTGAAGGAGTAGCCAAAACGAACAGTGAACAACAAATCTCGCTCATCTATTGGTTAGTGCAAGTCAACTTGCTGATTCCTGCATTTGGTTCACTTGCGGGAGGGCGGGACTGACTTGTTTTTAGGTCGTCAGAGTTGGATTACAACATTCACACCTCCCCAAACAGAACCGACTCTCCACGCCAAGCAACTGGAGTTGAGTCAAAGTGGGCTGATGTGAAGGCACCCAGGATATATCCTTTTCTGGCACCACTTTGCTGCACATGACTGACAAGAGTCGGACATGTGTCCTCGTCGGCACATGCTGCTCGTCTTCTTGGGACGTCACTGTGGCTGACCCAGTCCCCGAGGCTGTCTGTGCTAATGTTCTGCCCTGGACTCACAGCACTAATCGGGCCCCGGGTGTGGCTGTGTGTTGGCCCAATTGATTAGCTCAAACAGCCAGAAGCACAACAATCAGCCAGTCCTCTGCCATCCTTAACTTTGTGTCCACGATGCTTATGCAGTTAGTGCATTTTTTGCAAGTTGCCAGCTCATTGAATAGGCTTGGTATAAGGTGTGTTTTCAACTCCCTTTCTACTCCCTAGGGAGGCAATGAGGTCATGTCCTTCAGGAACCGACTCATCTATAAGGACAATGGGCCGCTCACAATTTCCCAGGGTGCAGTGCCTAGTCACACCAATCAGTTGCCTGGGAATGATCGGCCACATTTACTTTATATTTCCTGAGAGTTATACATGCAATTATACCCAACCTAACCCATCTAATATCACAAAACAACTTCCTTTCTTGATGAACGCTGCAAGGAAAGCAACAGAAAGAAGTGAACACCCAGAGAGTGAGCTGTTCCTTCCTGGGGCAACATGAAAGTGCAGCTAATTACACAGTCGCAGTCCACTCACTCTTGGAGGAAACGTCCAATAAAAATTCTAACTGTGACGTTGACATCATTATTTAGAAACAATGCGCAAAGCTCATTCTTCCACAAACAAATGAGTGTAGCAGAACACAAGACAGAATTCTAAACAAAATCGCCATCCAGATTGTGTGTGTGTGTGTGTGAATTCTAAAATACTTAGTCGGTAAGGTAAGGGACCTTATGTTGGAGCTGGAGAGCCATCAAAGGCACGTTTCCTCCCTCAAAAGGATGCTGTGACCACGAAGATTAATAACTCCTGAGGCAGATTAGGAGGAATGATGAGAAACCTGGATCTTCACAGTGTGTCTTTAAATAGACGTGGCGAGATGGTCACCTCTGGCTGACCCGACACACACTGCTCCGCTGAGAGCACTTGGACACACATCATTCATGTGTTACTTACATTAACGGGGAAGATTTTGACACGTCTCCTTCCATCAGCATCTGTTTGTAATCTGGATTTGGATCTGGATTTAAAATGTCTCTTCAAATTTTAACATGAGCTTGTTTATGCTGTGTAAATTTACACAGAGTTGCAGAGCAGAGCAACAACATAATCTCCAGATTTTGCCTTCATAGACAGAGAGGACATCTTTCAAATCTGTACTTTTTTTTCAGAACTTGAAGGCGGTGAAAGGATTGGAAAGTGATGAACATGCTTTGTCTTGACTACAAATTTTAATCTTGAATTCAATTTATATTTGCTGAAAGGTAGCTTTGATAGTGTGGTATAACAACATTCATTCATTAAGATGCTTGTCAACGATCACAAGATTCCCACCTAATATGTTGTGTGTTGCGTGATTGTTTGAAGATAATCTTGTTTAATTCAGTCACTAATCAATTGCCATAGTGAACATGGAGGCTCTCGTTGAGGAAAACCCAGATAGCTGGTACGATCAAGATGCCTGTAGCTCTACTACCACCAAGTTACTGATGTTGAAAGAACAGGTTTAAAACCAGAGAAAGTTTTCTTGGCACTTTTTTAAAGGTATTTAGAGAATAAGAAGCAAAACAAAACAATCTGAGCCGATGTCCTTAAGAACTTGAAATGGACTTCCTGCGAGGATCTAGAATCCATTTCTACACCTTCAAGACCACAATGATTCCACAGCATCAGCGGGCAATGGGCTTCATCCCTGACGTGCCAGCTGGGTGTAATTTAAATGTCCCCTCCCTTATTTGTAATTATAACCGTTTCCTCTTGCGGTGATGTTCATAGTAGGAAATATGCTCCGGTGGTCCAACGTCACTCAGGAGCGTGTGTGTGTGCATATGTGCGTGTGTGTGTGGTGAGTGATTAGGGGCGCCTGGCGAGCCTGAGGTCCAGCCTGTGCGTGGGCAGGCGGAGACAAGCAGCCGTGGCAAAACCTTCCAGGAATATCTCAAATAAATCAGGTGTGATAGCTGAGTGGAAGAAAGTTTCCGTGTCCGCTCTCCAAATATTACTTCTACTGGGAAATCCAAAGTTCAACACCTTTGTCACATGTATTTTGAGCAAAAGCCGGGAAAAAGAATAGACTATCGCACGGGTAGCTTCCTCATGTTCGGCTCTGCTCATTTTTATTTTGCTTTTGCTTTATGCTTTTTTGTTTTACTCAACAACAGCCAAATCATCCATCAACACACCTCCAGCGAGTACACCGTCTCCCGTTCCTCCTCCCAGACTCATTCATCCGGAGCTTTCCCGATACATTCCCATCAAGACTCATTTAGCAATTTAAGTGGTTGAGGCAGCGAGCCAGGCATCCAAACAGGAATCAAGAAACAGTGGAAAACATTCTGATCCAGTGGGACAAAAAACCCCCCAAAAACCAAGAAAACCAGGCGAAAGGGACACGAGGAGGACACTGGGAGTTGGCTTCACGCCGCTACTTGTTTTGATTGTGGCTAATTCACAGACGATGTCCCTAATGCAAACACCCATCTTGATTTGATCACGAGCAGGGTTTCAAGTATTTTTAGCCGGTTGCTCTGGTGTGATCGGAGGTGACTTGACTTAGCTGGGAGGGATTATGTGGAGGTAAGATACAGAGGTCAGACCGCGGCCATCCACACCGCTGCCGTTGGCTGGCCTCGCCGTTTTTAAACGACAGACTTCTCTTCCTTCCCGCGGCACTTTGTCTTCTCCTGCCAGGGTTATTGATCCAGCAAATTAGCGCATGTAGCTCTGGGAGGCAAAGGAAGTGGGCTTTAGCTAATTTTTCCATTCAGGTCCCAGTGCACTTGACTGTTCATTGCTTCAGTGAGAGGCAAACCAGTTGTATAATCTGTTGAGGTTTGGCTGTCGGATTGTCGTAGGAAACAATAATAGGAGCATGACAGAGGTGAAACAGAGTGCCTCAGCATCTGCCCACTACTACAGGCTCAGCCTCTTCCTGATAAAGCACTCATATTAGGGGATCATAGACAGGCCTTCTGCTTTCAGTTTGGAGCTAAGGTCTTTGGTTGAAGCTAATTTTTGTTGGTCGGGTGCAAAATAACTCTTTGGCCCAATCCCACTTCACATTTTTACTGCTACCCTTTACCCTACTCTTGGCACCTACAAATTGGGATGCACCTTTGAGCGTTTGTGCTCTGCAGTGGCCCAGACAGTCTTCACTGAAATGCTATGGCCGTTTGTGTGATATTGTTTGTGTGATGCTGTTTGTGGTGAATGTTGTTTTTGTCATCAGTTAGACAGATGTTTAAATTCATTTTAACGTTTTACGTTAAAAGCTCTTGTAGCTTCACTCAGTCCAAAGCTGTCATGTAAACGGCTTATGTGGATACACAGGAAGTCATTTTACTTATGGCAGATACTTATGGATAATTTACTTGTTCAGAACCGGAAATGAAAACACGTTCATGAAAAGCTGAAAGCGTCCATTTTTTGTAAGCTAGTCAACAGTAAGCCAATTACGCTAATAGCGGTCGATAGTGACACAATGCACTACAGAGGAAGAGGTTGCACACTGCTGTAGGTAGGACTCTCTTAATCCATCAATCAATCAATCAATCAATCAATCAATCAATCAATCAATCAATCAACATTTTTATCTATAAAGCGCTAAATTACATTCAAAGATGTCTTAAAGCGCTTTGCACAATTAAATAGAAAACCAGCTGATCCCTCCATAGCAAGCTCAAAGTGACAGTAGCAGGAAAAACTCCCCAGTGGGAAGAAACCTCGAACAGACCCCAACTGGACAGTGGCCATCTACTTTGAGTGGTTGGGGTGAAAAGGAAAAACAAAAAACGAAGAGATAGAGATGGAAATAGAGATAGAATCAAAGTCAAACTTTACAAAGCAAAACCTCCATTCATAAGGACAACCTAAATATTCAGGGAATATTCTAGTAAGAAGTGTCTGCCTCTTAAGAAAGCCAATTGATCGATTATATGAGTGAGTTTATAATTCAAGACGTAAGAAAAAATACCTTCTTTGTTTCATAACCCTCTCAAAACAAACTATTAGTTTTCATTTTGTCTGCGTCACTTGGCCCACTGGGCCCCACTCAAGGCGCAGTGAAGACAGAAAAAGTAATGAAGGTATTTTCAGTCTGCAGCATCAGCACATGTCGATCCAAGGCAACATGCCAAAGAGGGGAGATGTTGACGCAACAACACTCATCAACCTGTGACAGAGAACCAACCGCAGGCCATTTGTGGCATGTCTTACTTCTGGCAGGTCATTTGCTGTTTAAATGTTAAAATCATTTAAAAAAAAAAAAAAAAAAAAAAGACTTTCCATGCTTAATCCTGATGTTAATTCCAGTGGCCAGTGTTAGTTTGGGGGCTCAATGATTTCCACAAAAGTTTGGCAGACTCGTCCTGAAAAACTCAAACACTTCCTGATAGAAAAATGCAAAGTCTGATATATTCTTTACTGCTTCAAACTAATGAAGACATAGTGCTGTAACTATTTGGCCCTACTGCAATGAGAAAGACACTAAGTTTCATTATAAAATTAGAGAAACTGTATACGTGAGCGGGTGACACGGTGGCGCAGTGGCGCAGTGGTTAGCGCTGCCGCCTCACAGCAAGAAGGTCGTGGGTTCGATTCCGGGGCCCGGGCCTGGGACCTTTCTGTGTGGAGTTTGCATGTTCTCCCTGTGTTTCTCCAAAAACATGCATGTGAGGCCAGCCACCCTACGGAGGAAACTCATTCCGGCAGCTTGTATTCGCGCTCTTTCGATCATTACCCAAAGCTCATGATCATAGGTGAGGGTGGGAACGTCGATCAACAGGTAAATCGAGAACTTTGCCTTTCGGCCTAGCTCCTTCTTCACCATGACAGATCGGTACAGCGACCGCACTGCAGACGCAGCACCGATCCGCCTGTTGATCTCACGCTCCATCTTCCCCTCACTTGTGAAGAAGACCCTGATATACTTGAACTCCTCCACCTGAGGCAGGATCTCACCACCAACCTGGAGAAGTTACTGAAATGTGGTGAAAATATTAAGTCCTGATTAATAGAATTGAGCATAACTTTTTAAAATGTTCTTTTTTATTTTTAATCAAACATAGAACCTAGTTAGTTTGAACGTTTAACCAGCAGTTTCAGTGAATCACCTCTAGTTTTCCCAAATCCATTCATGCCCTTGGAGAGACAGACTCACAGAAATGAAGCACACCCAGATTTAATACTGAAAGTGCAGGAAATCATTTGAGGTCAGAGCTAAAGATATCAGGATAAAGACTCCTGACTCATGCAGATGTGTGAACCACAACAGGCGGAGATAATTGAAGTAAAATTCCTCACAGCAGGGCTTGAATTCCACCCTCCACCCTCTTCATGCCCAGTGTTGCCCACTTGACTTTCAGTCAGTCAAAACAGGACCTCCAGCTCACTGATGCTGGGTTTCCTTACAGTTGCCCAGACTGATATCTACAATTCCATCCAGGTCTGTGCTTAAGAAATTGGTTATGGCTATTCTCTTAATACATCCTCACCCAACGCAAGTCGCTTTGGCCATCCAGCCACAACAGTCGGTTAAAACCGAGGTCAGCACTTCAAAGATCTTTTCAGGCTCATTCCAGTCAGCAGCATGAAATAACACTGTGACAAATACAACTCGCATGGTGGAGTGCGATGTCTGTCAACCTCCCGCCCTCTGCTCTCAATCACGTTGCTTATAAACCATGGAAATTAAAGCCGGCCGCTCGCTGGAATGTGGCTTCGCGCTTGTGCACGAGCTTGACACAATCGAGTCGACGCTTTGCGCGGCGCCGAGGTCGTCAGTGAAACAGGTGCTCAGGTGCACAGGTGTGAAGACTAGCAGACTTTTTTTTGAAGCACTTTTTGAAGCACTTTTCACTTAACATACTTTTTTGTTGCTTTGGCACGTGAGCATTGTTGCAGCGGCATCAGAAGTGCAGGAGCTACTTCTCAGAAACTAAGAACTTTGAGCGGAGTCGTGAAAGTTCTGGGGACATTTTCAGTTGGACAGTTTCTAGACAGAGAGTTGGTGGTGAAACAATGTCCTCCAGGACGCAGCAGGTGGGATCAGGAATCCAGTGAAGAGTGCGAACAGTGCAGACCGTCTAAAACAAGCATGGGCAAACTATGGCCATATATAGCCATACATTATATTGATATTAACTTAGTCATAAAATAGCTGTATTTGATCCATTCAAATACGAGATACTTCGAAGACACATATTTTGTTGTAACACTTTTGTTAATTTTCAATCAACATTAAATCACATGTTTTCTGCATATTCCCATTATATATATTATTTCTCCAATGAGGTGGGCCTTAAAAACACTCCATCCATCTGCTCCTGCTCCTGCTCTGGCCCCTTAGAACCCATTGCGGCCCACCGGTCAAAAAGTTTGCCCACCTCTGCTCTAAAAAGCTCCCGTGACACCAACTGAGCCTGCCTGCTTTACGTTTTATCTCTTATGGTTAGGCCGTCCCTTTCCTTCCTTAATGTGCAACTGTCCGTTTTTAACCGGCAGTTCCGCTTTCTGCTCTGTACACTGAGATGCTTCGCAAAGAAAAAGAAGAAGAAGAAAAAAAAGTCTTGGAGTGCATGTGCGTTTGCGGGCAGCTGAGAAAACAGTTCATCTCCGCAGGGTGCCGCCAAGGACGCTCAACACGCCGGCCAACCTGTTGAAGAATCGCACAGGTGACGCAGGAAACCCGAACCAGCAGACAGCAGGGACCCATACTGACGTTTCACTTTCGTTGTGTTTTCAACGCATGTTTCTCGCAGAGAGGCAAGCTAGATTTCTGAGCCAGGAAGCTACATGATCTGTTTGTAGTCGTTCCTTCATTTCCCCCCCCATTCATTTCCATTCATTTGAAACAACCTGAGCATGTTTAAACCTCATCATACTTAAACAGGCCAACTTGCGATGAAAACGATCCTCTCGCCGTCGGCGCCATGTTATGATGGCTATCATGCATAATCAGAACTATCCTTTTAAAACTGAGAACTGGAGAACACACAGCCACCGAGATGGAGCTGCGTGTCACTGGAGTGCTGGAGTAAAGTAAACAAATGAGCTTTGCACAGGTGTGACGATCAGAACACTTTGATCACATACACATTTCGCCCTATAGTAAATACCCCCGTGACAAGAGTTACCATCATGACAGTATTTTCAGTTCAAAGAAAGGTTCAAAGACTTTCTGTTGCTTCACATTACACACATAAGGAGGTACATTTCATTGCTTACTGGGTCTCTGGACTCAGTAAGCTTTTTTGAAAGCTTTCTTTCAAAAAATTAAAGCTAAGACTAAAAGAGTGCTAAAAAAAAAATACAGACACAAATAAAAGATATGACACAGATTTAACTAAAAATACAGTTAAACTTCATTCCAGTGATTGCAGTTTTTTCCCTCAAGTCTCAATGCCCCTTTCTATATGTTAAGTGGAACATTCCTTTCACCTCTGCTCATTGGGCTCTTTGCTAGAGTTTCCTTTGCTGAGGTGACTGCGTGCTGTGCGTTCCTCTGCTTCTTCCCACCAAGCGTTCTTGCTGCCCAGATGTTTCTCTGCTGCTTTGATTTTGGTCTTCCCCATTCTCCTGTCTGTCTATCAAATCAACAGAGAACAAAAAAGATGTTTTCCCCCGTCACGGCCACTGATTGTTTCCCGACTTTGCTGCATCTCCCACATAGTCTCGTTTTGTTATTCTCTGCACTACTTTAGAGACAGACATGCCCGATTGGAGGTTTTCCTCACATGCTTTCCTTCTATGGTGGCTCCTTGTGGTGGTATGGTGGGGCAAAGGAGCCTGAAATGTAAGTGTCCCATCCATCCACTGCTTCTCCTGCACTCAGGGTCAGGGAGTGCTGGAGTCTGTCCCAGCTACAGTGAAACCATCCATCAACAAGTCACCAGTTCATCACAGGGACGCATTGAGAAACAAAGTCAACCTCACAGCTCACATTTACGGTTGCTTAAGTTCCCAATGACCCCAATGTGCACATCTTAGTCTGGGGTGATGAAGGCCTCACAGAAAGGCCCCTGTTGGGAATTGAACTCGCTACCCTCTTTGCTGTGAGGCAACGTTTCTAACCACTCTGCCGCCTACATCGTCACGAAGGTATCCGTTATTGTTGGCTTCATTCATTCTCTTTAATAGCATCCATCAGCGCACTTGAGAACCTTCTCTAAATTACACCTTGAATTGGGTTCCTCAGAAAAAGCAACTTCCTGCACAGGTTTAATGATGACTTTGTAATCCTCCTCTGTTGCTCTTGTTTTCTCAATTTCAAGATTACCATTTAGACATACCATGCTTTTGTTTTTGTCCATACCAACCTGTTTGCAGCTCAGCCCCTGAATCCACTGAGTCACTTTCTTCTGCCATATCGCCTGTCCATATGCAGTCCCACTGAAACTTTAAATTTACCATCTTTAAATGTATTCAGGTTTTACAGTCCTACTTCTACCAAAGCCGAATCTCACTCGCAATCTCACGCGAAAAGAAACTTAAAATTCCCAAGACAAGAAGAGAAAATAGACATATATGTAAGCTGACCCTGTGAGCGAGGGCGACTGGAGCGGTGTACATAACAGATGCTACACAACACTGCACTGCATGCAAGTTATCACAGATGTGTGTGGGAGCATGAAAGCATACATGTACGTGACAGACAGACAGAATGAGGCAGATGCTGTGTGTGTGTGTGTGTGTGTGCGCGTGCATTGAAAGTCTTCATCTGGAACTGATCAGCGTCTCCAACTGAACCGGCCTGGTTGTGTGGTCGCAGTGTACAGCAGTTGTAAGAGACATACGTTGCCTGTGATCCACATGGCTCTCTGGGGATACCATCTTATATAAGGGCACCAGAGAAGAGCCATCGATCAAGTATGAGGACGCGCCTCGTTGGAAAAAAACAAAAGCCGAGAAGATGACGAACAAGATGCCGCATTCGGAAGCAATGACTCCTGTGTTTGTTCTAGTCGGCAAGTGAAACGAAAACAAATTCACGTTGAAAAGCCGCCTCGCTGCGAGAGAGAAAGCGTCCCCGGAGACCAGATCATATTTGTGTGTGAAGTAGCCTTTTTTCCCCCCTGAGTTCACTGCTGTCAGTGAGGAGCGCATTGTAAACAAGTGCAGGAATGCCAGCTGGGGCCAGCCTCAACCGTGACTCAGACTCTGGTTGCGTGGCCTCCCAGCCACTGCTATCTTCACTCTGTTAATATGCGGCATGGAACGGCAAACACATGGTAGCAACGCGCTTTTTGGCTCGCCGGCACCAGTTGATGGAAGTTGTGGTGGGGGGCAGACACGTGAGGCGGATTCCGTGCGGCGCGCAGGCCTCACCGCCGCCGTGCATCCGCACGGCTGGATTTTGCGTGCGTCTGTCTCCGAGCGAGCGGCTGCTGCGTTTCATTTCTCAACATGTATCCGCCCGCAACGTGGGCCCTGTGTGCGGGGCATGTCCGCCCGAGACGCAGATGTATGCTAACCAGTCGCAGAGCTCTCCTTCCCTGCTAGGAAAAGGGCTTGGCCACCCGACCAGGCCACCCATACCAGACGAGTGCATCACCCCGCTTTGGAAAGAATGAACTCACTGCTTCCTAATATGTTCCCAATGGGTGCAGGTATTTTTTTTTTTCTCTTCAGTGATCTGCACTGTAATTGGCAATTAAATTTGATCCAGGATGCTGTGCAAAAAAACAGCAAGCAAAAAAACAACTTCAGCCGGTGGGCAAGGGACACAACTATCACAAATGAAGGTTAAAAAAAAACGCAAAACAAAAACAAAACGCCTGCGTGTTACGCCAAAATATCAGTGTTTCACCGAATTTAGTGCCTCTTGCCTCAGATTTGTCTGATCCAAACTGGCTCTCTGCAGCGATGGGGTCAGCACTGTTTGTTCCCAGTGTGAGGCTGGACTCAGTGGTCCCTCTGAGAGTCCTGCCGAGACCACTCCGCTGCCGCCCAAAAAACATGTTCTTTAATTATTTTTATAAGTGGAAGTGAGCGGGTGAGTGGAAACTATGTGCAGTCCAGGCCAGTGTGTGTGTGTGTGTGTGTGTGTGTGTGTGTGGCTGATTTGGGGCACAGCCAACACAGTGAAGGTTTACGTCAACATGCGACTGTAAACACGCCTGATTGGCCGAAGCAAGTCATCTTCTGAGCCGCATTTACGCGATGGACACATGTGAAAACCCTTCATTGGCAAGCAAACATCTCAGGATTGTAAAATAATTAAGGGAAGGCACCCAATACAAATGAATTGATTATTCAACTTAAGGAGATAACACTTCACTCACTCCACACAGGTGAAACTAACATCACAGTAGCTGGAGCAGTACAGACAAAAAAAGACATATTGAAAATAGGATACTTTTGAACAAAAGATTAAGAAAAGTAGAAACAACTACTCAATAAGAAATAAGATATGTGAAACATAAAGTTGTAAATGTGAGACGGTGACAAGGCACAAACAGTTTTCAAGTGTTTAGCTGCTGGTCAAACGCTTGTGTTACAGAACTGGGTTAAGGAGCGCAAACATTGTTCTAAATGGTGTTACATGAGCAGAGAAGATGGGATGCAGACTCGTTGTATTTACTTTTCTAAAAATGCTAAAAATCCCACAACAACAACAACAATGGGCCGAGCTGGCAGGCCAATGAAACGGCACGCACATTGTTAGCACGTTTGTTTTAAAACAGGAAATAGTTTGGCTGTTTGATGGTAACAAACTCGTAATATAGCCCAACAGCGGAGGGAAAGCGTTGCCATAAGTATTTGAGGTGAGGTATTTTGATCCGAGCCCTCTGCTCTCACATAAACATGAATCAATATGGTGGCGGCCGCTCGAAGCCGCTCACGAGAATGTTTGGCATTCTTTGCTCCAGAAATGAAGCGGCATCTCCTTCGCGGCTGCACACAAGTCAGATGGTTCTGTTTGCTAATCTTTTTTTTTTGAGGTCCTGGTTTTGAGTGACATTTAAGTAGAAGTTGCTTCACGTTATGTTTTATTGACCAAGTATGTTTCCACTGGACGTGTTCCCGGATTTTATTGACACACAAACTTTTTCCACCTCAACTAAGAATAAAAAAGTCGATATTTTCCAAAACACTCTCGTGTCCACTGAGGTTTTGTAACGAGACTCGGTAACAGCGAAAACAAGTAGATTGAAATGCAAATTTCCGACCGAGGCTCCTAAAGACCTTGTGGCTGCTGGCTTTGTGTTGGCAAAAACGGTTGTGTCAGTAGAAAAAAAAAACAAGTCTGATAAGTATGCCATTAGGGATGTAACGATTACCAGTAAAATGAGAAACCGCGGTAAAAAGACAGACGGTTAGTACCATTTAAATTTTTAATTATCACTAAAACCGTTTTTGATTTGACTTGAAAACCTACTGCTCCTTGCTCAGAAATGCAGCAGCGGTCCCTCAGACACAGGCGCGCATGCACAGGATACAATCTTTGGTTGTAAATGGGACGGAAGGAAGTTCAGAGGACGAGTTGTTTCGAAGTCCGAAGTCTGGGCGTATTTTGGTTATTACACGGACGCTGAAGAGAAACTGGTCGTCAGTAAAGTAGACTGAAGTTGGAAGTGTTACCTTATGTAACTCCTGTAAAATTACAACACATTGGTGCAATTAGGAAGTCGCGTCCGCAGGTCTTAGCACATACAGCAGCCAAACAGCAGCTTGTGTTTCCATACGGTCGCTGCTACTTAATTATTGCCGTCGCAGCGTCAGAGGGGGGCGGACGCACAATAATTATACTCCGTGGTGGAACAAGTCGGAGCCGGGCCTGGGGGCGGGGCTACATGACCGGGCCCCCAAGCGAGCTGCAACGAACGCCAGTTGCGCGAGGCAGCAGGCGGGAGGCGGGGCCTGCCGCCTCGGCGACGGGCCCTATTGGGTTCCGGGCAAGAGGGCGACCGCCCCCTCAGCCCTCCCTGGCGCTCCGCCAGTGATTATACTACAGATGTATGTTCAGTCCGTTTCTGCTCCGGCACAATGCTAGCTCCGCTGCTAAAGTTATAAACTCTGTCGTAGCTCTGGATGCCGGTGTTGTGTCGAAATCGGTTCACCCGTCGATATGTGTTCCCCTTACCGTAACCTGCAACCAACCTTATCCCTAACCCTAACCAGTCGTCATTGAAGTTGCTTTCCCTGACTCCATGTTAACCTCAACTCCAAACGGAAAACAGCGTTACGTGTTCAAAAAAAAAAAAAAATCCTAGAGGAATGGCTTGTCCTTATATTTGTGTTTTCAAAATAAAACATGGTGGAAATGATTTCAGTGTGTGCATAAGTGCTTTTTTTTTTTTTTTTTTTTAACATTTTGAGTACATTTCAACAATACCGTGATAATAATGATAATCGTGATCATTTTGGTCACAATAACCGTGATGTGAAATTTTCATACCGTTACATCTCTGTATGCCACTTGGTGTCAAAAACAAAGGGAAAAAATATGGTCTTGGATTTGATCAATTACCCCCCGTTCAGGTGAGCGTTACCTTCTCCGTCCCTTACATCACACAATGGGTTCTAAGGGTCATCAAACTCCATAAAGCCATAATTCTCCTGCTCTTCGCTGTCCAAGGTCAGAAGCCTTTTATCAGAACCCACCAGAATGTGGACCTGTTCCACTTCATGCAAACACGTTTTGTGCTCGATCACATTTCCACTTTTATGTCATCATACTGGGCGTGATTGGAGGAGGAGGAGGGACAAAGGATGCTAAGCAAGAACGAATAACTCCATCTTTTGTAGCAAACAGTCTGTGACGTGGCTGAGACTTGCCGACAGTTGTGCAGGCAAGAAACTTCCTGCTCTATTTTTTCGCAGAGTCAGCTGTCGCAGGATGCTGGTGCACTTCCAGCTCATTATGAGATTACCGGCGACACTCGCCAAGAGGCCCAGCGTGGTTCTGACCCGAACCTATGTCAACAAGTCCAAAAAGAGTGATGACTCAGTCGGATTGAGAACATTTTGACAATCGCCTCAGAGCAGTAGGAGGTACCGTATTTTCTGTCAGTGACCAAAGATAAACTGGCAGCTGACCAGAGTTGCCAAGAAACAAAGCAGAGTCGTGGGCTAGTGTGTTAACGACCATTGTTCCTCTAATCTTTTATGTCCCTGGTGACTTTAGCAGCAAAGTATATTGCTGCTCAGCTTGGTCCAGGCCAAGAGAAACACAACAATGAATAAAGAAAGACAGGGTGTGGGGGCGGCTGGGTATTTTTTTTGTTTTCTTTTATAAAGGTTGTAACAATTTCCCCCAAAAATGCGTTAAGTCAAAGCAGGACTCACATTTAAACTGGTCTCGGGTTGATGTGAAGGTGTATATGCTTTTCCATGTCATGTCTTATTTGCTTGTTCAATGATCAAAATCAGCCCAACTGGGCAACATAATTGAGACCAGCTATGGCTAGGTGGGCAAGAGAGAGAAAAGGCTCAAATGATTTATGCACTGAAACGTCTGCAATCACTGTTGCAGTAATAATCACTGCAATAGTTGCTATTAAACCAGACCAGAAGGCAAGGATTCAATTAAATGTCACCCAACCCCTTACAAAGTATTACTTCACAATAATGTGTCTGCAGCCTAACATGGAACACAACCTAATAAGCTCATTACATTGTAATGAACTCTTGCCTCTCGCCTGCAGCGTTTCCTTGCTTAGTTCAGGCGGGGAATATTTACAGCTTGCTTGCCCGTTCAAAGTCGTGGCAGTAAATTCTTCACAAGAAAAGTGAACTGTGCCCTGGCTGGAGCCCCCCCCCCACACACACACACCTCCTAACTGGTGTTGCATTATGGATTAATCTGAGAAAAACTGAGAACCATCAAAGTTAATCATCAATGTTCTACACCTCACATCCCATAAAGCTAAAAAGAAAAAAAAAATTGGGATGATAAATTGCTCTATTTCGTTGGCTAACAAATGAAGCTGAATGAAACTAAGGATTACAAGTCAGGTCAGTTAAAATGTCTTTGGTTGGAATCCATGGTGGTTTGTTTGTCATCCAATTTACTAGCCTATCAAGATAAGCTGTGGCTAATTGTGCCAATGGTCTGCAAAACCTTACTTTATTAAGTACGAATCACTTATACTGCCTGAGTCATTGGACTTGAACGACCCCAAGCTTATCAGCTTAGTAGGCACACAACAATTATGGATTAAACTCTAATTACGACAGACTTAATGAACTGAAACCCAACAATTAGAATCGTGCCAGAACTGTTGCATTCCTCTTTAAAACCCATGTTTCAATGACATAATGAGGTAAAGAAATTGTTAAGGGTTAGGTTTTCTCTCTTTTGGCAAAATGTTGAAATATCTATGCATGGCATAAACCATGGTATAGCAATGTTAATTTTGGTGATTGCTTTTTTTGTCCTTGAAAAACAACAACAGCAACGAGGCATTACCTTTTGATACTATGGAACAGATTTGTCAGCCAATCACATGACCCAGTTTCAAACACAGTGTTATAAAGAAAAAGGTTATTCATGATTGTACGCCACGCGCAAAAAATAATTTTACATGTACACATGATAAGTGATTTGAAAAGTTCTATCTCATTTCTGTCCCAAAGATGTAATGATTGGATCACTAAATGATGATAGCCAACATCTCCACTATTATATTAGGGCTTTGCAGTCTCCATGGAAATGTTGCTCAGTCACACGAAAGTTGGGAGTGAGGCATAAAGGTGTAGTGAATTTTTGAGTTATTTTTAATATTGTATAACACGTGCAAAAAAAAAAAAGCGTGCAAGCAAACATTGGATAATGTGCGGATAATGTGCCGGCAGTGATGAGGTGCATGTGGGAAAATATCATGGAAAATATTAGCAAATCGGAAAATGTTACAGGTAGTTGGAAGACAAGCGATATTAGAACAATATAATGCTCTCTGAGCTGATGACAAACCTCCCAACAAAAAAATCGCACTCTTTACTGTTTAATTCACTTGTTCAAACACACGCATGCACGCACGCACACACACACACACACACACGCACACACACACACACACACACACACACACACACGAGCGTGGCAAGCACTATTTCTGTAATGAGCTGGTTTGGCTGCCGTGGAGTTTTGGGGGGACGTCACCCCAGTGCAGCCTGTGAGGGTGTACTGAGTGCACAGAACTCTGGCAACTGATTCCTTGACAGAGTAGACGCAGGACTGTTGATGGGTCATGACCTGGTCACAAGATGTTTGCAGGAAATATCAAGATCCCTAAAGTCATTCTGACCTTTAATGGAAAAACAGTACCTTTAAACATTTTTCTTTGTTTTAAATGAAAACAATTTTTGGACATATTTCTTGTTCTTCGGAGCAATGAGACCAAAAAAATATCTCAAACATAAATCTTACAAATACTCTCCATTACGTTAGTCATTAGCCAACTGTAATTCAAGCTGTCTGGCCTGTCTAGAATTTAATATTTTTGGGGGGCGCACAGAAATGTTTAGTTTGCATTCCAGTCAGGAAATGATGTTGGCACAATTCCTCGGAGAGCTGATGTTTCTTCCTTTTTATCTCAAACCGGTCACTAGAAACAGTGTTAGAATTTGAAACAAATTGGACTTAGCGTCCAAACAATAATCATGTGTCAAACTGGCCCATTTCTCCAAAGGCTTACGCCATACAACAGGCAGCAGTTTAATATAGTTTTTAAAGTTCTGCATCATGGAAGATATGCAAAGGAAGGCCACTACAGATACTTTGACTTTATTCAGATGCCCTTGTGAAGTCTGTCATTCATATAGATAAGGTCAACATTCACAAATGTTGACATTAGAGAAGAACATATGATAACTGATGCATTTAAATTGTTGTTATCATGGTTCACATCTTCCATTATTGCGTTAAATTATTGTGAGGATTTTTATTTTAATTAGCAGAGAATGACTGAACTGTTCTAATATACCACTGTTTTTTTTTTTTTTTTTTTTTTTACTTTTGCATATCTAAATTTCTTCAACTTTGAAACATTAGTCAGAGCTGAGCAACAGTGGAGGTAGACTGAAGTGAGCTGAGGAAACAAATTATCTGCAGCTGCTGTGCTTTTGGGGGAGGGCATTAATCTGTAACCACATCAGAAATTATCTATAAAATTTACAACTTAGGAAAACCATGTGTGTGGCTCTTTCATACTGCCTAACTATATAGCACACTCTATGTAAGTGCAGCACACAGTGACATATGTCGTTTCAATTTTCCATATTAAAGTCAAGATTGGGTTCCTGTATATTGGTTCAATGACTAGTAAAGATAAATTGTCACAAAAAGGTCATAGCGGCTTGTATTATGGAAAAACAAAACATGTAAATATTTTACCCCCAAAAATGTGTGAAAGAGAGCAATCGTAACCTGTTGGGGACTTGAAATTCTCTCACATCTGTCATCTGTTAATTTGCCACACCAATCTTCTGCTTGTCAGTAAACTGAATGGGATATATAAGTTACTGTTTCCAAAGAAGCTGCATTTAGTTCAATGAAGTAAGACAGGAAGATTAACGACCTACAGCGCGACACCATATACGTTTCCGAGGTTGTTTTTGTTTTGTTTTTTTTTTTTAAATAAGTTGTTTTACACAATGCTGGCATGTAGTGAAACTACATAGATTTGATTTAAGGAAAGTGAGGCCTCTTGAAGATAATTCACGAGATCACACTTGACTTGTAGGATAGATTTAGATTGAAAAGAAATCAAGCAGGCGCTGTTTAAATTCAGAATAAAACAGTCCTTCTGAAGCTTGCCATAAGTGAGGTCATCCATAACCAGGCATCAGATACAGTGATGGACAGAACACTATTTCACTTTCAATGAAAGGATGAAGGAGGATCACAAAACATACCCTTGATGTCACTGCTCAAGGGCGTTGGTGGTTGGTCAACACTTGGAAAAACCCAGAACAGCTCTAGACTGCTGACTGTGACTGTAGAACTATTGTAATGAGGAGTCTCAAAGTACTTGCAGAGAGAAGATTTCAGGCTATCTTTACATGAGTCAATAATCTGCAATTATGGAGTATTACATTTTTAGTTAGATATTGTATGAGTTGGGTGCGACATGGAGTGGTCATGCCAAGTCCCTAGGTGACTATGTGCTGCTGCAACATAGCTCTGAAGATTAACCACACACAACGCTCCCTTCCACCTGCATCAATATACCATGGTCCCACACAACAGTACCAACAGGCGTCTCTGAAGCCTGAAGACATAATATTAGGGTCACACCTAAGAGAAAGAAAAATATTGTAAAAATAAAAATGACATATTACAAGAATAACATAATAGTAAGAAAGACAGTTGGTCAGTTCAATCCTCTTCCACAAAAAAAAATGCAATTTCTATCAAGTCCTTGTCCAATCCTGTTCTGCAAGAGCGGAGTGGTTCACACTTTTCTGGAACCTCGAGTGGTGTCGTTGTGGAGTTTAAGCAAATGAAAGCATCTGGTACAAATACCCTTGAGAGTGGATGCCGATCAGTAACCATGTAAAGGGTGCCTCTGGATATAATAGGGTTACCATTCACAGGATTGAATCCCTAGACAGGCGCAGCAGAAATGTAGGGAACAAAAGGCCACCACTTGTTAGTCTTCAGAGCTAACAAAGACATTTTTATCTTGTTAGCAGGGAAGGCCTATCCAAGAGTGGATGTCCAGTGTCTCCTGAGCATTGTCATTAAATTCCATGAAGACACAAAGGAATAGGGGCCTTTGACATCTTCAGCAACTGAAGTGGACAAACAAGGCTACATGGATGCATACCCACGATGTTTAAGTCGTGTCAGTTTGTTTTTTTATTTATTTGCCAGTGAGGCCAATATGCCAATGCCAATATTCCAACCACGTTCAATGGAGAGCCCTTCAGCCCTTCCAGACTAAAAGCAAAGTCTTAAGTTCAGTTGAAGTGCCTGCTGGAGTTCACCTTTGCAGATGACACTGTGATCGCCATGCATGCAGCTGATGTTCCACAGTGCTTTGCATGGCAGTTGCCACTCATTGGTGTGTAAGTGTGTACATGACTGGGTGAACAAAGCACTATATGCATACAGTCCATTTAGCATTTACAATTTCATGCTAAATTGCATCTCATATACCCTTTGTGCCCTCTGTGTAATGAAGAAAACACAAGTCATTGCACATGATATGGACTCACCACCTAATAACAAAGTTTCTCACTGGACCTGACTGAGTGTCTGTGCCAATAAGAGTGAACAAGAATTTGACATGAAACCCATTAAAATATTATGAAGATGATCAAGAGAAACCTAATAAATTCACTGTTGACTCAGATCTGTTTGTAGGACTAGGTCTTGCTATCCCTCAATAGATGTACCTAAGGCACCGATGAGACACTGTGGCTTTCGAGTGAGAGATGGCATCCTTTGGGTTATCAAGTGGGCGGCCTCCTTCACTAGTGTTTCGCTGATGAACCCACAACACTTCTGGAGGTTTCAGCAGTGAGTCCCAGCGTCCCAGGCTCACTCCCATCAGCCATCAGTCACTTGGAGGCCCAGGTCAAGTCCTTCCTCTTGATCCACAGCCACTGACTCCTTTTCAGCAGCCATGGAGAGGTTCTTAACTGCCTGCCTGTGGGCCTTCCCTCACACCCCCATCTCCCTGAGTAGCCTAGATGTTGAGGTGGCTATGAATCCTCTGCAGCCTACTTCCACTGGGCGTACCTTCACATGCCAGCCGTGTTTGTGGGCATCTGCTGCGAGTTCTGAATACCTCAGCCTCTTTCGCTCGTAAGCCTACTCCACTGCACCCTCCCAGGGTACCGTGAGCTCTACGATGGAGACGAGCTTGAGTGAGGAAGACCACAGAATGAGGTCTGGTCGCAGGTTGGTGAACGCTATCTCAGGTGGAAAGCAGAGTTTTTTGTCCAGGTCAACCAGCATCTTCCAGTCCTGTGCTCTGCTCAGCAGCCCGATGTTCGCTCTGCAGGTGGTAAGGCTGGCTTGGCCCTCCCAGACAAAAAGCGTTGGCTGCCAATGGGATGTGTGAGGAGGAAGGGCGTTCGCGTATGTCCGTTGGCTTTCCAACACTGCTGCAAGACACCTCAGCACCTGGTTGTGCCGCCAGGTGTAACGGCCTTGGGTGAGGCTGGTCTTACATCCCACCAAGATGTGCTTCAGCGTTGCTGGATTTGGACAAAGGCAAGACAAAAATAGCACCCAACTGGCCACCAAAGGAAATGATCAATATTTGCTTAAAAAAAAAAAAAAAAAAAAAAAAAAAAATTGCTATAAAATTTGGCAATTGAGTTGAACCGACCTGTAGTGATACAAAAAAAAAAATAGAGTTTTAGGCATTTGTCTCTTTATTGGGTTAGCTGTGTGGGGTTTACTGTACATGGGATAGTGGCTGTGTCCCTGGGATGACCCCTTGGACAGCATTAAATAGCGTCAGTGGACAGGAGGAGGTAATAAAGTTGTTTATTGTCACAGATGGGGCAGAGTGTGTGATGCCGTCGGCCCATCTGGAGGAGCCAGCGGTGTTCAGAACAAAAGCTCCTGAGTCATTGCCGGAGGGTCCTCTCCATGACCAAGGGGACACAAGTGACATGTCACGGCAGATAATAACACATAGAAAATGACCTCAAAATATGTTTCATATGAAAACTTTTTTTTTTTTTTTTTTTTTTTAAGGCCATAGATCGCATATGGATACCATTATGATTTGGAGCTACCACCTCAATATCTGGCTGTCCTTTAAGAGGAAAGCAGTCAAGTTTTCTTTTGTTTTTTATTCTAATGCACCAAGCTTACAATGTAAATTCTCTTTTCTGTTGAGTGACAAAAAAACCCTCTGTCTTTTACACAAATCTAAAATTACTCACAATACTTGAGTACCTATGAACTAGTTGTTAACCATGCCACTAAATATTTGCTTATATGGAAGAAATAAAGATGATAAAACCCTATAGAACAAATTAAGAAGTTAGTACATTGTTCTAAATCATACTGCTTATACATTGCAAGACAATGGATGCATTATACCGAAACGTATAGGACAACAGTAACACAAGCATCAACACAACACAACACAACACAACACAAGGGTCTGTTTTTGGTGTGATTCTCTACATCATTTACCACTTCTACCTTTTCAAAACCTTCTGTCTCTATTTGATCCAATTCCATTTCTACGCAGGTCTACATCTCCTCCACCTTCGCAACATCTCCAGACTCCCCCCATTCATTGTCCCAATCCAGTGCGGAAATCCTGTTCCATGGTCACATCCCATATTTATTACTGCTTACACTCTCCGCACTGACGTCTCAACCAAACAAATCAACAAACTACAAATCATCCAGAATTCTGCTGCCGGGATCAGCACCCACACCAAATCATCTGACCACATTCCCCCTGTTCCCATCTCACCCCACTGGTTCAGTACCACATCCATCAAAAGAACCTCCTTCACACCTGCAAAACCTCCACAATTTGGCCCGGACTTACCTGTCTGACCTCCTCAAAGAGTACACTCGCAGCTGGACTCCTCACCGTCCTCACCTGACACCTCAGTAAAATGGGTGCTTGCACCCAAAATCTGGAACTCACCCATGACCCCCACATTTGACAGTCAGACTCCATCTCATCATTCAAGTCACAACTCAAAATTCATCTGTTCACATTGGCTTACTCATTTCAATTAGGCCCCCTCTTCGCTTGGTGTTTGGAAGTTTTTGTTGTATCTTCTGTTTTACCCTCTGTTGACAATGTTGAAAATGATGTATGAAAATGAAAATGAAAATGTTTTGTTCTCTGTTTGATGAACTTTGGTGACTTGAACGGTGGTTTAAAAATAAAATGTATAGTTGTTGTCGTCGTCAATGTTCATGACTAGTTGAAGCAACGTTGATATAAGGGGAAGAGTAAATGGTAATGGTATGTAAATGGTCTTTGGTATGACCCAGCCAGGGTCATACCAAAGACTGTAAAAATGGTACCCATTGCCTCCCTGCTTGGCACTCAGTATTCGGGTTTGGAATTGGGGGTTTAGATCACCCAATGATTCCCGGATGCGGCAACGCTGCTGCCCACCACTCCTTCAGGGGATGATGGGTCAAATGCGAAGAAGAAATTTTACATCCTTCGGGATGTGACAATCACTGGGACTTTAAATCAGCTTTTGTCTGGTGAGCTTGTATGACCTCAGCCCTGCAACACCCCATGACCCTCTCTTGAGGTTCATCTGTGGTTTTCACAGGTCAAGGCCTGCTGACTGTTGCCAAACCACATAGCGTTGGCGGGGGACACAGTAGTAGTAGTAGTTTTACTGAGATGGTGGTTGTAACAAGCTAGTTTCTCCTTGTCTGTTTTTACCGCTGAAAATCATAGCAATGATCAGTCAATAAATCTCAAGTACTCCCATCAAACTCCTCGTCAATGTTCCTTAAAGGACTCAGTCAGGAACAAGCACAAGAACCAGGACAAGTAGATGTACTCCCTGTTGCTGTGTTCAATTCCACTTGGATGCCCCACAGTCTGGGTTCATGGAGTTTCTCTTGCTTGTAATCCAGCTGACTAAGGCTTGGAGTCCCACAGTTGTTCTCAGTTTACCGAGCTCCTTCTCCTCAATCCATAATCCTGCTTCTGATGGCAGGCAGCACAAAATAAAAAAAAGATATATATATCTGGCTCTCATTATTTATTATCCCGATAAAAGCACCAGCGTTCAAATTTTACATTCCAGTGACAAAAGGCTTGTACAAAAAGAAGGATGGTAGTACACCGCTAATAGACGATACATGCCCAGGAGATGCTGACTTGATGAGAAATTGAGTGGACACCATTGTGAGCAGAAATGGCTGGAAACACTCGCGCCTCTGCTGCTTCAATCTACAAATATACTCCAGAGAATTTTCCAAAGTAAAGTCAAAAACTTAAAAAAAGGGAAAAGAAAAAAAGAAGAAGAAAACAAAAAATGCACACTACACTTGAAGTTTCCTTTGCATGCTACGTGCATTTACGCTCATTTGATGATAAGACTCCTGAGACTGCTGCAATAACTGCCGAGACTAGTCCAACACCTTCTCTGCAGAGAAATATAAAAATAACAGAAGGGGAAGGGGAATGAGAAAATATAAATTAGGAATGTTTTATAATATCTATAATTACCTGTCATTAGTCAGTGAATTGGATGACTTAATATCTAAGAAGTTTAATTTGTTAATTTAATCAATCAGAAGCTTGGTAAATAGTGACATTGGGACGTTCTGCTTTTCAAAATCTAATTCTTATGATCCACTGTGTTTAATCTCCCTTTGCATCAACTCAAGCATCAAGTAAAACCCAATGAAATATCTCAAATCCACCATATTCCAGTAATTACTTCTACAAATTTGTACGTTATAACATTGACAACCATGACCATTTGTCTTGAGTTATAGCATTACATAAGTTTCACCAGCTTAGAATAGCCTTCTCATAAAACATACAATGTATATAATAACAATGGCAGTTTGTCAAAAAGTCCACATACTAATTCTACTAAACAGACATTTATATTACAGTTGCATAGCTGCTGATAAAATGTGACAGAATGAGTAAAGTTATTTTTTTGACATCTCCGCCACACTGACGTGTTTTGAAGAAACATTACAAAACATTCCTGTCATTCAGCTCTGTGCGGCCCATCGGGACTTTGTCCCCACATTGTGCTGGGTCAGTCATTTCTGAAGAAATGTTTAATGTACAATGAGAAGGTCCATGCCTAGGCAGTATGTTATTAAAAGACAGCTCAGTCGGCCATGATGAACTTTGGATAAACTTGGGAGGGAAAAAAACGCGCCAAAACTTTTGCCTTTCACAGTGAAGGACGGCGGCAGGGTAAGTGATTGTCTCCACACTCTCATTATATAATAAATATGTTTGTGGTTCACAGTTTTTCTTGGTTTTTAAGGGCACAGATCAGTTTGTTTTTAAGGGCACAGATCAGTTTGTACATGTACCTCAGCTTTCATTAAGCCTTCTGTTCCAACTCTGAATGAAAACTCTGTATTGCATTTAAAACCTCAAACTTTAAATTAAAACAACGCCAAGAGTTTTTTTTCTCTCTTTTGGAGGGAGACTGTGGGTAAATTTGGGTCCGAAGATCTGAGCTCCGAACACAGGATGCTGTCAATCTGATTGGAAAGGTTTCAGCTGACGCTCAGACCGAACCGAGACCGCAGGACGACGCATGTATTTTTAGCGCGGCTGGAACAAGGTCTTGTTTCCGAGACGCTTAAAGTTTGAAGCGCTCAGTGAGGACATGGAGCTTGGCGAAGAGGTCGGTCGCGTCTCTTGAGTTTGAGAAGAGCAGACAGGGTTGTACGGGAATGAACTCACGGCAAAGACACAACAGGACGCAATCAGAGCTCCTGCACTCCGACGGGGCGAGTTGAATGAACACGGCGAGGTTTTATGGAGGCTGCTTACAGGCTGTTTACACTGCCTGCATTAATAGCCAGTAAACAGCACATACAGACCAGAGTAATTGTTGTTGTTGTCTGCAGATTTTAACACACACACCTTGACTTTATAGATTCCTGGCATCATAAAATGAGTCTTAAACTGTTTAATCAGTGATTAAAACCGAATGAATTATAAGATATTTGTTGGTTTTATTTGATTTGAATTGATTAAATTGTTGTTCCAAAGCCATGAGGGCGCTGACAGGAAGCATAGTCTGAATATTCAGTTTTAACTGGCACACCAGCGCTGTCTTAGGGTCGTCTGGGTGGTTTGATAGATGGGTGATTTGCCTCATACATATAAATTTATGCATTGCCTACATCTTCAACATGACCACCATCGCTGGTTTGTCTGCAAGACTCTGCGAACTTTAGCAACAATTACTGTAGACTATAGCCAGCAGCACAATGAGGAATTTACCGGTTGAAGACGAGATCTTTCAGGGAGTCTGATGAGGTTTAAAGGTGTTTTGGATCGTGTAAAAAGAGCCCGAAGAGCAGTTTAATGTAACAACAGCACACGTTTACAGTAAATAAACATGTTGAAATAGTCCAGTGTGACGCTAAAATACTTTTATTACTTTTATAACTGTCAGGTTTAGTTCAGATAGATAGATAGATAGATAGATAGATAGATAGATAGATAGATAGATACATAGACTGAGCTGTTCACTGCTAGTGCAACGGTTTCTGACATAGCACCAGGTGCGGCGATAACTACTGTTGCTGCTATGGCCTTTACTTTCCACATCTTTCCAAACTCCTCTTTCTGCCCTTTGGTATGTTTCGAGCATCTCACGTTCCTTCTTTTCGGTGTTGGTCTTACTTTAACCACCACAATGTCAGAATTGGAATTAGAATCAACTTCATTGGCCAAGTATGAACACGCAAACAAGGAATCTGATATCTCGGCTCTCTGTGTACTGCAGTTGAGGAAACATGGTGTCAAAAATATCCAAAGAGTAAGAATACAGAAAGATTAGAAAAATAAACTAGAACTTTGGCTTTCTTTTTAAATATGCTACATAAATAAAGGTGACATTGACACTGATAAAGAGCAGGTACAACAATAATCAAAGTGTGTGTGTGTGTGTGTGTGTGTGTGTGTGTGTGTGTGTGTCTGTGTGCGTGTGTGTTTCAAAGTCTCAGTCGATTGATGAAGTGTTGGTGTTTGCCGTGGCAGTGAAAGTTGGGGTTAAGACAGGAAGTGGAGTTTGGGATCCTCCAGTCTGTGACTGGACTCGGAGTCAAGCAGCTGCAGTGGAGCGTAGCCTCGCAGCTGTTAAAGTTTTCCTGCCGCAAAGCTGTTTATTTGCTCAGTTTCACTCCGTGTCAGTTCTTACTAAGCAACACAGGAATATACACACTCTATGCATGCAATTGTGCAAGCACATGTACACGAGCGCATGCACGAACACACGCAAGCACACAGAAACACGCACAGTGAAGAACACTTGCAGTGTTTGCAGAGATTTTAATTGTTTTCTTTCTGTTATAATTTAAAAATCAGCATTTAGTTCATTGTTCGCTCACTTCCCATCTGATGACATCAGCAACATCACCCATTTCAATTACACACACTGTTTCTGTGCGCCCAAGCATTGAAAAAAACAACGCAGTTAGGCAGCTAGGCAGATCTTGTTATCTATTACAGGAAGGTTTGTAATGTTTCTCTAACATTATCTGACAGAGCCTCTCTGTTTTAGATTCTGTTAAGTTTCAGGCTGAAATTAGTTTCAATTTTGGAGCAATGCTGACTTGCAAAGCGCTCGAGGAGACCTGGACGTACTGCAGCCAATCAGAAAATATGAGCAGCATTATGACGACAGCCTCACTTCACCTTTTCCATGATGCAACTTGTCCCAGAGTTTAAAGCCTGATTTTATGACAGGTTTTAAAAATGTCTTCCTTTTGTCTTGACTTTTCTGGAGAACTATGTGCTTTGAAAGTGGTGTTTCGCACCCTCAAATCGCTCTGGCGTCCCTGGATTTGTGCTTTGGCTTGGCGATTCGTCGTTTGATCAGACGTCTGCACTTGACATTTTGTACTTGTGTATTTTTGTGGATCATTTTTATTGGGAACAAATAATTTCTTTTTCCTGGAAATGTGTAATACATCTAATGTTTGTTTTTTTCCCTAAACTCCCATTAACCCACCAAATGTTTGCAATAAGATACACGCATAGACACACACACACACACGCACACACAAATTAGTTTCCCTTTTTAGAGCTGCGGTCAGGTTCATAAACATTAAAAGCTGGCGTTCATTCACAGACAAACTCTCAGACACCCAGGGCCCAACTTTATGTGTGGACCTCCTACTGTGAATAATCAAACTATGGAGTCATTTCATGTTCTTCAACCTCTAAAGTTTGCACATTTTACTAAGGTGTCAAATAGCAAAGTATTACAAAGCTGATTGAACTAAAGTGCATGATGTCCTGTAATAGGAAATAAATTAGACTGTTAAACTTTGTGAGTTAATTAGACAAAAGAGGAGGGGAAAAAAATCCCTTCCCAAATCTACCAGCAGTTAAGAAGGTGCAACAATCGCCAACCAAACAAACTATCTTGAAAAGCTCCTGTCTGAATGGCTTTCCATAGGTCTCTGTTGACCAGACCCAGCAAGATTTTCTCATTAAAGGAGAGTTAATCTGTCAGTTGTTGTTTGGTTAATTAATATTGCTTCAGTCAACAACAAGTCTAGAAATACCAAGACATCTCTCCTGCAGATTATGCTCCCAAGTGGACAAACCAAAACGATCTCAGTAATAACATCACTTCTATATCATCTCTTCACGATACTTCACAATTACTTCCCCAATGACCTCCACGCCGTCAGTAGGTGTTTGCGTTCACCCAGGTCTTGAATTTCGCACTGTTGATTGATTGAAAACAGGACCAGCACCAGTGACACGTGTATACCTTCACTTTTGCATAACGATGCTCGGCAGCAACTGCACAAACATCGTCACACACAATCAGCCTGGACAAGACTGAAAAGCCACATTGACCTAACTCCCGTTTCCATTGTCCCTCATCAGTTTGTGAGACAGGAGAAACACGGCTTCTGTTACTGCAGCATCTCCGCCCTGACCTCGTACTCGCAGCACGATACGCCTTTGCGTGAGAAAAAAGGAGTTAGGCTTTCTGATGGGGGACCAAAACTATAAGTGCAGGTGCAAAGGAGTTCTGAATAAAACCAGCAGGGATATTTGAGTTACGCTCTGTAAGGAAGTTCAGTCTGCAAATGAGAGACTAAAACAAAAGTGAGCGTGAATGACAAACTTTTGCGTAGTTATTTTCCTTTCTTACTTATGCAGAAAAAAAGGTGTGTCTTTTCACAAACAAGAGGCAGGTGCTTGTTGATGGTGGCAGCCTCAACTACGCTCCATTGTTTGTGAACATGCCGGCCACCCACCTACATGTACACAAACTTCACATTTTGTCGCACAGACACACACTCACCTGTGTGTGTCTCTGACACCACGCGATGCCGAGGGGAGGGCATTAATCTCCATTCGGACAGCTCAGTCCTGCAGGTGACGGCGCAGCGCAGCCCTCTCACACACTCAAGTGCAGGTGTTGCTGCGACTGCCTCAGCATTGATTTTTAATCAGACACAAACAGGTAGGAACTGATCTTACGTCTGTTTTTTCTGTTAAAGTTGTTGCCAGGCTGTTGAATTTCTGGAAATTTGTCTGGTCCCCATTACATTACATTTCAATTAATGGGTACATAGTATAGTATGTAAATGAGAAAACTCATATGTCATTTATTATGAATGTTTTATTGTGTATCTTTTGTACAAACTTTTCTGTCCACGTATTTTGCCACTTTCGAAAAAAAAAAAAAATCTTTAGTGACCACAGTTTGTACAAAGCGAAACAATGGTAATCTGAGCTACCATTTCTAGGAGCAGTAACACAATGCCTGTGCCGTGAAGACGACATGTAACGCCGGGGATTATGTTTCACGGTTTCAGCATGAAAAAAAAGCTTTTTTTGCTAAGAATCTGTGACATAGAATTTGATACATACAAGGGCTTGATCATAAACTGCATACAATGTTACATGCTTAAAAGCCTCTTTATAATCTTCTATGTGATTTTATCTAGCTTTCAAGCTTTTTTTTAATTGCACTCTACTAAAATAGTCCACATGCTGACCTCTGCTTGTCAAGCCACCAGCTGTGGGCTTGACAGGCACAGGTGAAACTGTGTTGACTGTTGTCTGTGATCGTGTGCTTGTTCTGGGCAAACTGCACAAGTGAATAGCCTTTCCCCACTGATAAAGTTGTCTGACTCTGAATCAAACTAGGGAAACAATGGGGACGTCAGTAACAGCAGGCAATACAAGTGCTAGTACTCTGGAAACACCATATCTGATCCATTTATACCTTCTCTTTGTCTATTGTCTGGCTGCTCTCTGCTTGTGTGTTGGTTCAGTTTGTTCCACATGTGTAATGCACTCTTGAGTGTTCCGTGCACTGCACTGCACAGAGCAAAAGTTTGACAGAAGACCCTTTTTTGTTTTTATATGAGATCAATATTATTTACGGGCTTGTGAATTCAGTTCTCTTTCTGTGATTGAGACCTCATCTGCTGACACGACATGTTCATCTGCTTGCTCAAAATACTGTTCTGTTTAAATAAACGCATATAGGAACAAAATAAAACCTATTTCTTAATGTAACAACTATATTGGTTTTAGATTCTATAGCAGTATAAAAGCGAAAGGCTTGTTGTGTAAAGTCTGAGGGTCAGTGCTGACACAACAGGAGCGACTGTCTCCTGTAAATACAACACTATTGATGCGTTAAACAGTGAATCATTACTTGATTCAAAGGTCATGTTGGCCCTCAAGAAAAATACGGACCTTCCAAAAACAAACAAACAAAAAAAAAATAGGTTAACATGATACATGTTAGAAGTTTATTTTATTTCTTCCCATCAGACAGTTTTGGGAGGTTTGAGGAAACAGATATTTTGTAGTAACTCATAACTAAAGTTCCAACTACAGTAGTGACAGCACAGACATCGTAACAATTCCATGCCATTCAAAGTCACTGACTATAATCTGTTTGGACATCACCGTGTCCGTACAGAAGCTTCAATGCTGTGACTGGTGTTCAGCATTCTGACTTCAAATGCAATGTTTACAGAGTTCTAATGGAGCAAAACCAAACGTGCTCTGGCTCACGAAGCACTTTGATGCTTGGCTAAACTATTAACCTTCAGGAACGGAAACACGGGACACAAATTTAGCCATGCAGATGTGAAAGCAAAAAAACAAAAAAGTAAAGGCCCAGAATAGATGAGAAAACCTGAAGACTGGGAGGGTTGACGGTGCAAATCTGCACCAGAGTATTGGTGGCTCGTCAGGATGGAAACGTTTTGCTGCACTGAGGTTTCGGAGGTCATTAGAGGTGGCAGGAGGCTCTGGGGCAGAGCTGAGACTGGCCACCCGTGTCTTCAGTTCTGTTCCAGTGAACCGCAGACCAGTGGCACAAAGTCATTTGTAGCAAGTGAGCATGTAATAGAGTTGTAAGTGTCCCCAGCGGGACAGGAGGTTAAAGAGGGGGAAAAAAGAAAAAGAGTGCAGGAGCTGTTTCCAGGGTTTGTGCCTCCTTCCCTTGTGTCGAGAGCGGATGCTCACCTCGGCTCAGGAACAGCCCTCAGAATATTTCAATGGTAGAAACGTAAATTATTGCTGGAAGTCTGAGTGGAAACTTTGAGCCAAAAGGTCAAAACGTGATGTGGTTGTTCTGTGGAATGTTTTGTACACAGAACGTCAGATTAGAAACAGCCAAACCTAGCGGGTCAACACAATAACAGAGGCAATCAGGGCGGCCAGCGTCCCCACCTCCACCCTATAGACCTGCCTCCGCTGTCAGCCGTTGAGGAACGTATGTGCTGTTTTATCACCAGTCACCAGGGGGCGGTCAAGACGTTTCAGATCAGATGGAATGGCTGACACTCACGGCAGTCAGTCCCATCAGGATGCTGCTCTGTGTCTCCGCTGGTCCCAGTGAGAGGTTCTGAGTGCAGATTAGGGGCAGCTGATTGGGAGTTGTGTCTGTGAGCTCTGGCAGCGAGGCTCCACAGTCTGGAAGCGCACGCGTCAGTGGCAGCCAGCAGAGTCTGTGACCGGAGCCCAGTTCACTCAGTCAGATAGCGACGTTTGTTTTGGGCGCAGAGGATGCTCTCAGCGGTTTGGCCGTGATCAATCCTTCCATTCACCATCGCAGCAGCCATTCCAGTTTCCACATTCATTTTTCCCCCTGCTAGCTTCAACCAGGTCACTGCTGCGCCACTTCCTCTCCTTTCTTTTCCCTCTGACAGATGATTGATCTCCGTCCAATAAAGGAAAGCCTTTTTCTGTTGCTTTGGACGACAGTATTTTTTCTTTTCTTTTTTTTTTTAAAATAGAAACATGAATGTGGTTTGACATGACCGAGGCAAAGACAAAGTCCAACAGCACAGCAGACTTTACTCAAAATATGAAATGCCTTAAAAGTCAAACTGAATTTTAGAAAGTTTTTTTCCTTTTTATTTTTTTTTTTTACATCCAATGTTCTATCATGCTTTAGGGAAATAGGCCAAAATAAATAGTGCAATGGAGGGAAAAAGTGAGAAGTAATTCAAAGCACAACATAGACTCGTTTTCCATTCATCAAGAATAGTATTTGCCCCCAAATCAAAGAGGACAAGGAGAAAGTCATTAAAAAAAAGACAGAATGTAGTTTGAATGATTTTTTTTAAGCTTTTCTTTATCAGAGAAGGTGCAACTGAGTGATTTGAAGGGTTTGTGGCAGATTTTTGTTTGTGAAAATTTGCTCATGTAGGTCAGAGATCAACCCGTTTGGCCTTGTTCACAAAGCAGTGTGTCTGCTGTGACGACCTCCATTAGTCAGGTCAATGAGCTCACACAAGTTTTGGGTCAGTTGAACCACACAGAAGTTGTGACTTCGCAGTACTGACTAATGTTAGATAGCTGACAATTAGGTCATGTAAGTAGGCAGAAATACACCTGAACAAAAAACATTAGATATAAGTGATATGATTTTAATGCTTGTTTTTCAACTTGGATGTTATGATTGATCCTTGGCCTAATCATTTACCATCATCTTTTACAGAGTTTGGAAGATGCATAAACATTATACATCTGTGAACCCAACCGAGGACTTCAGCGTAAAAACTGAAAATGGCGCACAGTCCAAGAAATACCGCTACATTCGCAAGGAGGGCAGCTCCAACGTGGTGTTCCGCCATGTTCCCGAAGAGTGGCTCCTCTTTGTGACTGATATTTTCACCACCTTGGTGGAGATCCGATGGAGGGTGATGTTTCTGATCTTTGCTCTTTCTTACATCCTGTCATGGCTCTTTTTTGGCATCCTCTTCTGGGTCATCGCTCTTGCGCACAATGACCTCAAGGATCCCACGAACGAACCTTGTGTGTACGAAGTGCGCAGCTTCACGGCTGCATTCCTATTCTCGCTCGAGACCCAAACCACCATCGGCTATGGAGTCAGAGGAATGTCGGAGAATTGTATGGTTGCCGTCATTGTTGTCACAATTCAGGATGTCATCAGCTGCTTCATCGATACGTTTGTCATCGGAATTGTTGTCGCCAAAATGGCTTCAGCCAGGAAGAGGGCCCAGACGGTGGGTTTCAGCAACTGTGCCGTCATCAATCTTCATGACGGGTACCTGTGTCTTTCCTGGAGGGTCGGGGACTTTCGAAGGCACCATCTGGTGGAGGGGACGGCACGAGCCCAACTTGTCCGCTCCACAGTGTACGCAACAGGGAGAGCCGATGTGACCTATGAAGATCTGGCCCTTCAACAGAGAGACATTGTGCTGGTCACTCCCACCACCATATTTCACAGGATAGAAGTGGGCAGCCCTCTGTACAAGATGAATCTGGTAGATCTGAGGAAAGCTGACTTTGAGCTGGTGGTATCCTTCACTTACACGGATGACTCCACAGGTATGCTACATCAGACCCGGACCTCTTACACACCAGCAGAGATCCTCTGGGGTCAATTGTTTCAGGAGATGATCCGGACCAGCAGGAGGCACTACAGGGTTGATTACACCTTGTTCCATCACATTGGCAAGGTGCTAGTGCCAGAGGTTAGCGCTGAGGAGTACGAGCACAAGAAGCAGTTGCGGCCCTCTCCTAGACCCTCACCTCGTCTCTCTCCAAGGCCGTCACCACGGCAGTCACCTGCCTTCTCCCGCTCAGCTCCACGGTCAGAGGAAAAGGATATTAAGGAAAACCTCTTGAAGCCTCCAACAGTAATGGTGGAACATGTGGACGACAAGCATCCTGATCCAACTGATTCCACGTCTCAAGACGACAGCCAGCAAAAAGACACCTTGATGCCACCAAATCACCTTACACTGGATGAAATATGAATGTTGATCTACCAAACCAAAGGAAAGTTGTTGTCATGGTGCAGGATGTTTCTTTAGATGTAGGCTCAAAGAATGCAGTTTCATACAATGGATTTCCACCAAGTCTTGGCATTAAATAAAGGGGAGAGGGTGTTCCTCTTACATAAGTTGTCTTACTGACTGGAAGAATATAAGACAACTTGAAGCTTGAAGTAAAAACTGATGTGACATTTTTGTATCTACAGCTCTTAGGATATTGCTTTAAATTATATAGATTAAATATAAAGTGTATGTTATACCTTTATTAACTTAACTGTTATAGTTCACTGAAAAATTATCAAAGGCCATAGTTGTATTCTTCCTTTCGAGGTTATTATAGAATTGGATTGTATAAATATTTATTAGTAGGGAGATACGTAGAGTTTTATACCATGGGTAACTTTAACTCTAAATAAAACACATTTGATTTCGCATTTTCTTTATGCCTGTCATGGTGGTATACATTTTATTTGTTTCATTGTTTTATGTGTACATATTTCAGCTCCAGATGTTTGAGGACAATAAATTTTGTTATGTTTTTCAATACTGCACAAACCGGTTACTGTCACATTCACTAGGACAGAATGTAATCTTATTCAGTACACGCTACACAATACAGTATTATTGTCTTCAAGCATAATAAAGTGATGCCTGAATGAATAATTACTTTAAAATGCTGTTTTTCAGCACAGTATTTTTGTTTTGTTTTTTAAATGCAAAAAAATTTCAAAAAATCTGAAAAATGTGGGGAAAAAAAAATCATGTGTATTTACAAACATTTGACTTAATCCAATCACATTACAGCCCTGTGCCTCACGTGTGCGTGTGTGTGTGTGTGTGTGTGTGTGTGTGTTGCTACTTATTTCCAGTCTCCAGCTCTCCACCTTGTGGTCCACATTCAGCACTGGTTCCTGCACGCAAAGCTCTCCTTAATGCTGGAAATTAGGCATGGAAAGCAAACGCACACTGCAAACACAATTAACACACACACACACACACACACACACACACACACACACACACACACACACACTCACCACACACACACAGGTGGTTTTGGCTAAATATACGTGCAGCTATAAATAACCAGGTCTAAACACACACACACACACACACACACACACACACACAAAAAGCATGGCTCAAAAAGTCCTAGTAGGAAAACACAGATGCCGGTTAATGTTTATCAAGAATTAGTGAGCAGGAAGAGTGATTTAGTCAACAGCTTAAAGACAACAGCGATTCAGCCTGACCTAAAATTATAGGGCAACAGATGCATAGTCTAAACATCCGAAGTAACCCGATAGCCCAGTGGAGAAAGACAGTCATATCATAATACAGGCATGTAGGCCTTTTATTGAGTGACTCATTCTTTCCGACAGAACACATTTTCCATACCCACGTGAAAACAAATAACCTCCACAAACGGTGAAAAAGGCCAAAATATCGCAGGAAAGTGAGCGGTGGGAGAGGGCGGCGGGGAGGCAGCAGGTGATGCCTGGCGGCCGCTTTCTTTCAACAAGAATGTCTCAAATGACAGAGGAGTGATATTTTTGTCAATTTAGTTAAACACATATAGCCCATTTGACTCAAATGATTGAAGAAAAGGGGATTTACTTTTATAAAGTTGATTTTTAAAAACAACAACAACAACACTAACCAATACATGTGCTTGAGATTTGAACTCTGTGACCCCCGCAGCAGCAGCAGCAGCAGCAGCAGCCCATATCCAGCACATGAACTCTGACAGCACTATTGGAGTTATCATTCCCACACAGTGTTTTCCCTCTCGTCACACGCATTAAAACTTTACAAACACTATCACCCATTATCCACTATTGCTGCTCCCCCGCCCTCTAGGGGAGGGGGCGGAGCGCATGCTCTGCTTAAAACGCTTTGAGGGAAGTTAGCGCGAGGCACATTATCCAGACCGGACATCGGGAGATGCCCCGGGAGTTTCACACGTCACCATCACCCGGCCAGAAAGCACTCCGTTGAATTAATAATGATAGTTTAGGAACCAACCACCAGCCATAAGATAAGTAAGCGCGCGGAGGAGACGCGGAGGCTTGGATTATATTTCAGCAGAAGAGCAGCAGGTCTACTGATGAGCAACAGGTAGAGGAACTCAGACCTCCTTTCCTTCATTCTCTGCAATCTTGCATATTGTTCAGGATGTTGTGAGCTTTACAAAATCAGACTATAGCTTAACTTTTTCCTATATGTGTTATTTATTTTCGGGTTTGTCCCGCAAACAGTTTGATCTCAACCGCAGCTAACGGCTTGTCAATAATTTAATAATTTTGCCGGCTACAGAATTTGAAGCCAACCATGAGGTGTGTGTGTGTGTGTGTGTGTGTGTGTGTGTGTGTGTGTGTGTGTGTGTGTGTGTGTGTCCGCCCGCGCGCGCGCGATTGCATCAGAAGTCGGCTTTTTTTTTTTTTCCCTCGCTTCTCCGCACCTGTTAACATTTGTCGCAGGCTTCTGGTTCATTCTGAGAGCAGTTCAGTCTGACAAGGCCGACATCGTTTGCACGCACATACACATATATTTTAAAGAACACATTGTTTTCTGTTTTTTTTTTTTTATGGCATTTGAGTAGTTTTTCTTCAAATACAATCAAAACATACATGTGCAAGCTAAATACAAATTTCTATGAAAAAAAAATCAGTACTGTTAAATCAAATATATGTATATCACCCATCATAGCAAGAAAAAGTCAGTGAAATGCTGCATTTGCAGTAATTTGGAAAGAATAGTTCATGCACCTCCAAATGTATAAAAAAAAAAAAAAAAAAAAAAGCCTTGCAGACAAATTGCATCAGCCAGTTTTACTTTCAGCAGATGTGGAAGTACAGTATGAGTCAGCATGTCTGGAGAAAACTTTGTTTTATTGTGAGCTGCTTCACATCTTCAGCCCTCATGCCCCAAGACAAATGTTCATCCACGTAAAAAAGAAAAAGAAAAGAGAGAGAGAGAGAGAAGAAAAGAGCTAAAGAAAACACACCAGGGTTACTGCGGGCAGTCGGCTGTAATAGCTCTTTGTTGCTAGGAGGGCTGCAGCTAATGGGAGGTGCTCTGGTCACACCGGGAGAATCCTCTCAGGACGACCATTACAGCTGCAGAGAGCCGAGACCCGCAGGGACCTGCCAAGAGTCAACAAGCTAGGCATCTTCTCGACCCAGCAGAGTGCGGAGCTCACGCTTTCCACTTCTGTAATCTGCCCGCTCTTTAAATTCTTACTTTTTAATTACTGATTGCAAAAGAAATGTTGAATATAATCACTATTTTGAAAAAGACTGCCTTAATGCGTTTTTATTCTCAATCATTCTTTCATTCAGTCATTAAAATGAAGAAGAAAAAAAAACATTCCCAAAAGTCTTAAATGACGTCAAGGGTCTGCCTCTTTTCTGGGGAAAAAAAAAAAAAAATCTGTAATGCCTTAAGTCTTTATTTACTGTCTGAAGATCGCAAAATAAAATCGATTGATTATTGAAAATAGTTGGCAACTAATTTGCAACTAGTCAGCCAATAAAGCAGTCCACTAGTTTGGAATCTGGGTGCTAGTGGTGATGACCACATTAACTGCCGCCAAATCCTACACTAAGAAAATATTGTTGTGCAGATTTATTGTGTGAGATTTACTTGTGAATTGTTAATAAATCACCAGTGAACACTAAAAGTTGCTGGGCAGTCTAATAATAATCTGGCTCATTCGCTTCATATGATATGACTCTCTGTTTCCTGGACTAGAACAGTCCAATGTAGACAGAGCAAATGAGGTGGGCTTTTTTTTCTTGAGCAAAGCCAGCAGTTCATGGGATCCTGTTGGGATGCTGAAACCCACAATCTAGCAAAAAATGGTAGAGTCAGTGCGGGGCAGCCAAAGAAAACAAGTGGACTTTGTAAGTGACCAGCGGCAGGAGCGGAGTGCAATTACAGGGAGGCCTCTCTCAGTAAAACTGAAATGTCAGATGAGGGTTAAACATCAGCATTTGTCGGGATTGGATGAAACATCGTTGGCACACAGGCCAAATGACTGCTGACGCTCAATCGCAAAATTTTGATGACTTTTCTCAGGCTGCATGCACGTCATACTTCATGCTGACGCTATGGACTTGCCCTGTCTAACGTCCATGCCCGGCCTCTTCTGATCTGTCCACGTCCGCTTACTTAATCTCTTTGTTGTCGTTTTTTGCAGATGAGCTTCACAAGGCCCAGTCCACTGGTGTAAGAGGAGTGACCGCTTCACCCCCCCTCTTGTCAAAGTCCATTTTGGGGCCAGTGAGGCTGAGGAGTGCCTTCAGCCCCCCTTCACCTCGCCACCATTTCCTCTCAAAGTTGGTCCCCCAGACGTCCTTCAAAACTGTTTCTCCAACGCTTCTTCAAGAAACTCAGACTGTTTTCTAAAGCAGAAGCAGCACAGCCATCCCAGACGGAGGTGATGGGAAGCGTGCAAGACAGCCGCTACAGCACTGTGTCATCAGAGGAGGACGGCATGAAGCTCGCCACAATGGCGGTGCCCAACGGCTACGGAAACGGCAAGAGTAAGGTTCACACGAGGCACCATCCGCAGAGTAGGTTTGTGAAAAAAGACGGCCACTGCAACGTGCAGTTCATCAACGTAAGTGAGAAAGGTCAGCGGTACTTGGCTGACATCTTCACCACCTGCGTGGACATCCGCTGGAGGTGGATGTTTATCATCTTCTGCCTGGCCTTCCTTCTGTCGTGGCTTTTCTTTGGCTGCGTGTTTTGGGTGGTTGCCATCCTCCACGGGGACGGCCAGAAGTGTGTCTCCAACGTGAACACCTTCACCGCTGCCTTCCTCTTCTCCATTGAGACTCAAACAACTATTGGTTACGGCTATAGATATGTGACAGACGAGTGCCCAGTCGCCGTCTTCATGGTGGTTTTCCAGAGCATCGTCGGCTGCATTATTGATGCGTTTATCATTGGGGCGGTCATGGCAAAGATGGCAAAGCCCAAGAAGAGGAACGAAACACTGGTCTTTAGCCACAACGCCACAGTGGCCATGAGGGACAACAAGCTCTGCCTGATGTGGCGTGTGGGCAACTTGAGGAAGAGCCACCTTGTTGAGGCACATGTTCGGGCGCAGCTGCTCAAGTCGCGGATGACGGCGGAGGGGGAGTACATCCCTCTTGATCAGAAGGACATAGATGTGGGCTTCGACAGTGGGGTAGACCGCATCTTTTTGGTTTCGCCCATTACCATCGTCCATGAAATCAACGAAGACAGTCCCTTTTACAACATGAGCAAACAGGACCTGGAGATCTCTGAGTTTGAGATTGTGGTCATCCTGGAGGGCATGGTGGAGGCGACAGCCATGACCACACAGTGCCGTAGCTCATACGTTGCCAACGAGATCCTCTGGGGCCACCGATTTGAGCCAGTGCTTTTTGAGGAAAAGAACTACTACAAGGTGGACTACTCTCGCTTCCATAAGACATACGAGGTGCCGAGCACACCTCTGTGCAGCGCTAGAGACCTTGCAGAGAAAAAATATATTCTCTCCAACTCAAATTCCTTCTGCTACGAAAACGAGATGGTGCTGGACAACAAAGAAGACACGGACGAGGGGAATGGGGGCAGCGTGGGCCCTGATGGCACTCAAACTGACAATATCTCAGAGAACGAGCACAGCCAAGCCACAGTGCCGCTCGAGCCTCGTCCTCTGAGACGAGAGTCTGAAATATGACTGATCAGAACTTGAACCTCAAGTGAGAGATTTTCTACAAATTGCATTTCTGCTCCAGAAAGGCATGAGAATCCTTTCAAGTTGGGTAGAGAACAAGCTGAACGGTACTGCTGTGGGAAGGGGCAAAGGCTTCAGACTTTGTATGTGGAAGTCAGTTTGAACTTTGACTGCATACAGTATGACAAAACACAGCACTAACAACCATGTGCACATTGCAGGAAGAATCCTCCGTAAAAGTCCCCATGAATGTTTGCTCAGTGTCCAGTGACTGCAAGATGAGAGAGTGCTGGTTGAAACAGCATGTCTTGGCTTCTCTGGCGGGCATGAACAAGGCACTTTTCAGAGAGATGGTCTTCTTTTCTACAATATCTGCTCAGGTGCGGCTAGAAAGTACTGAAAGTGTGCATTCTCAAGTACACCAAAGGTAGATGTCTGGAACAAAGGTACAAGTATTTGTTCAAGAGCTGGTCTCACAGCAGACGTCGCACAAGTTCTATATAGTAACCGCACCAAGAGGTCAAACAGCTCGTACTAACTTCTTCTGTGGTGACAGCACTGATTCTGTGATCTTCTGATTTATCCACTGTAGTCAGTGATCAACGATCCAAGAGGCCATTCATTGCCGGTCAGACTAATAGAAACAAGGAGGGTAGTATTACGAGAATCAAAACTGACAGAAACAGAGACCGAGGTGATATGAGATTCTGAATGTTTTTAAAGTGCTGCTAACATGTTGCTTCTTTTTTTTTTCAAATAAAAAAAAAACAAACAAAAAAACGGTTGATAAAAATGCCAAAGAGTATTGTTATCATAGTTATGTGTTTCTAAAAACAGCAACTTTTGGGTAGACTTGGTACAGCAAGGTAGAACATGTAGGGAGTTTTTGATAAGGTTTTTTTTTTTTTTAAGAGTGTGTACAGTTTATTTTGTTTTTTAAAAATGTCATCCATATCTCGAGCCACTTCATCAAGAATTAACCTGGAAAATCAAAAGGGAGGAAAGAGCAGATGTATAAATTAACCATGGTTACTTTGTGATAGACGCCTTACACTTTGAAAAAATTTGGAAGCTCTCTGTGGTGTCAGCGTGAACCAAAAATGTAATATTGTCAAGCCAAACCAGCTTTAAAAAGGTTACAAATTCAGATTCCATCACTGTTGCAAAGCTTTACTGGGGAATGTTTATTAAGAATCCAAATGTACTGTAGACCTGACAGAGTTCCCATCAATCTGTATCTCGTGACATTGACTTTTTTTCTGAAACTTGACAGAGCGCCTTGGCAGCGGAGATCCTCCATGTGTAAATACCTCCCCCCTGTTGCAGTTGTTTTGTAATCAGTCTTCCAAAAGTACTGCAAAACCAGAGAATGTACAAATTTTTGTATGAATATTAATATTATTATTGTATATTATATGACATTGTTCTTTTTCAATAAAATGTCAATGGACAACCAGAAAAAGGATGTGGAGTTTATTATTAGAGTATAATTACAAATTCATAATTTTGGTACAAGACCATGTTTACTCACTTTGAGCAAGAAAAAAAAAGCCTTCTCAACATATATATATATATATATATATGTATATATATATATATATATATATATATATATATATATATATATATATATATATATATATATATATATATATATATATATATATATATATATATATATATATATATATATATACACATATATGTACACACACACACACATTTATATATATATTGAATTATATTGGATATAGACAGTGACATCACATTGTTTATTTACAGCATTTTAGTTATCGGCCATGAGATCATGTTAATGCACATGAATCTCTTCTTCCCCCAACATCTGCCCTGTTCAGTGCCCCTTGTACATGGCTATCAAAAAAAAGAAAAATTCAGTTCAATGAGATCAGGTAGGTTGTTTTTTCACATACGTGACTGAGTGAATGTGAAGAGGAAGGAAAAATGTACTGATGCGGCCTGAATCCAACCTGAAACATGGCATGATTTCAGATCATTAAAACTAAAATGAAAAAAACAAAAACAAAAAACCTGTAAATCTATTCAAGTGTAAATTTTGGTTCTCAAACTGCCCTTTTCAACACCTATTTTTTAATTGAAAAGACATTCTGGCCCTGCAAAAAATAAAGTCAATATCAGTTTTAAATATTCATTCATCTTCTATACCTGCTTATTCCTATTCAGGGTCACGGGGGTCTGCTGGAGCCTATCCCAGCTGTCTTAGGGCGAAGGCAGGGTACACCCTGGACAAGTCATCAGTTCATTGCAGGGCAGTTTTAAATATGCTTAAATTTAAATTCCTTAATGGGTAAATGTTATGAATGTTTACGAATATGTAAAAAAACACACTTATTCGTCTCGGATGCTTTCCAAATCAATTTATATATGAAAAAGTCCTTATTTTGGATCATTGCTTCGTACCAGCACTGCTGTGAAACCCCATAAACCCCGTTTGAAATAGTAACGCAGTGGAAAATTGACTTTGACGTACAGTAAGTTCACGTCTTTCCCTTCAAGCCAAGAACAAAATTCCAGTTGTAGAGACTATAGTTGTAAGATGAGGAATACGGACAGTGAAAAGAGACTGGGCAGAGCCTGCCAGTGTCTTTTCATGCTACTTCTCAGCTCACAACAATCTTACAAATATGGGCGGCTTATTCATAAGCTTTGTGATTGATATGTTCTTTCGTGAGCACCACAGTGCCGAAAATTGGGATTTTCCCCCTTGAAATAATAATTAACGCAGCAGGCAGAGGGTTCAGTGGAGTGACACTACTCTAATACTGCAACGTCAACGTACCACTATTTGTGTAATGTAGCAAGCCGTGTGTCTGACGCTCACCCTGCTGATTAACATGCACTGGATTTTGCTGCGAGTTTCCATCCTTCTCTCTCTGAGTCTCTTTCTTTCCTCTTCATCCCCTCCACAGTAACACTCTATTTTTTTTTCTGTGGTTTAAGTCCGGCACAGAAACTATGTCCAATTCCATATGCATATGGTGCAGGTGACTATTGTGGCCAACTCCACCAACAGTATACTTAATGCAAATCAAATCAAATCAAGTACGCAGGAGTTAAAAGTTGGACACTCTACAAACACCTGCATGGGACCTCCAATTGGGGTTGGTCCTTTTGTGCCAGGGCTCTGCACAATATGATGAATATGAAGCTTAAGAGCTTTTTAAAGATGCGGCGCTCACGTCTCATGACGTCATCATCGATATCATAACGCGCCCGTCCAAGAACCACAGTCCAAGACACGCTGCTGCCAGAGTGGAGCAAAGTTAAATAGCTCAACATTCTGTCAATTGACTGCCAGTACATTTACTCGCAAAATATTCCTCAACAGTGACTCATTTGACAACTGAAGTGGATTTATTTAAAAGTCAAGAAATGGCTTTTTCGGACTTGATAGTATTGTGGTTAAACATAACATAACATACAACTGTGCGTGAATAGCTTTAATGTATCCGCAGGAATGTCTGACTTCACTAACTTGAGCTCCCTCCTTTTTTTTATTTACCTTCCATATACAATCATTCTGGTTTTGAACAGGATCATGGTAAGGAGCACATTGGACAAGATGATTGATGCAGCATGTGTGTTTGAAGGAAAATTAAATAAGCCTCTATGCACTAACATGGGTTTGTGAGGAATAACAGCAAAAACTGAAAAATAAACATTGTTTTATCTGTCCTGACAACATTTTTCCTCCCGCTGGTACTTTTCACCCTCCACGGCTCGACCACTTCCCGTCAGAAAAGGAGCTGGACATGAACCCGGCTCAGTGGAAAATTCCTCGGTTCACCATTAAGGAAGAGTGACGCTAATGTCAACTTGTGGAGTCCGAACCCCAGTCAAAGCCTGAGCTCTGAATGTGACGCTCGTGCGTGTGTGTGTGTGTGTTCCATTCATCTGACATAAAGCAGTTACGGTATCTGATTCATCTCGATCATGTCGAAAGGGGAAGAACAAGAAAATGAGTCAGTTGTTTTTAGCTGCTTATTATAATCAGGATCCGCGCTTCATATTTCTTCCATGAGACATCATTTAAAATCCCATTTCAGGGCTTTGAGCCGCATGCAAGCGTCTCAATCACGCATCTACAAAAACACAACAGTTGAAATGTACAAAAAAAAAAGAATGAACTTTCCCCTGCTCACAAAAGGTGGCACCAATCCCCTCCCCAACCCCCTGCAAGGTTGACGCTGGTGGGAAAGCAAGGAGTTCTTTTCCGGTCACACCATTTAATATCGCATTTATTTATTGAATTATTGATTTGAAGTTGTGTACAGGAAAGGCACATTGAGGCTACTTCCTGCGCTAGAGGAAGAGTAGTGGGAAACTGCTAAGCGCTGCGCAGCGGCGCTCTGCAGTAGGTGAACGTCTGTGTTTCTATTGTGCAGCTCCGCTTCGCTCACTGTTTATGAAAACAATAACAATGTGAATCAGCAGCGTAAACACCCAAAGGTAAATGTTAGGCCGGCGTCCATTATGTCTGTGTGAGCCCCCGAGATATCAAGTATCCAAACGGTTTACTTTTTATCACTATTTATTTGTCTTTCATACATCACGCTGCACAGCTGACCGTGCCGAGCCCATTGCCTTCCCGTGCCACGGCTGTAATCTGAAAAACAACAATGCGGGTGAAAAACACCGAAAACACAAGTGCTGCTCCTGGACTATAACCGGAACCCCCTGGCTTTCATCAAGGCTTCTGGGAACCTGGTGTTCAAACAGAGCCGACTCCGGGGCGGACCTGTGATCCTCCGAGTGTTTCGTCTCTGGGTGAAGGCGAGACTTCCTGCTTCACATGGACCCCCTGCGAGGCCCAGACACACTTCAGCATCGGATTGGCCCCTGCGGGTTCCACTGCAAACCCCTGCTGGGCTGCACTGTCATTCTTAGACTGATCATTTTGGATAAGAATTTAGACATCGGCAGATGAGGCATCGGCCAATGTAAGAACTTGGAGTTAGTGTTAGTGCTTTCAGTCTCTTTCAGTGGTTCCAAACCCGCTAATCTTCACAAATGTTCATGCAAGTATTCATATTATCCAACACTTTTTTTTTTTTAATAGGTATTTTAATGCCCAACGGTCACTTTTTTGCTCTTTAAAGATGAACCATCTGGGGATGGGTGATGCTTTCAGCACTATCAGTCAGTTTGTCCCCAAAAACTGGAATTCCTTCCCCCACAACATCAGAAGCTCCCCAACTCTCAAACTTACCAATTCATATTTTTAATTTTATTTTTGCTTGTTTATTTGTCTGCTTGTGTCTGTAGTGTGTTGTTTCGACATAACTGTAAATTGTATTTTGTTCAAAATTTCATGATTTTGTATTCATCTCATGAAGGACATTGAGTTGTCTTTGGCAGGAAATTTGCTGTATAAATAAAGTTTCTTCTTCTAAACTGGAAAACTGCAGAGCTGGTTCTTTTTTTTTTCTTTTTAGTGGCTGAGAGGTAATGGATCAACAGATGTTTGCAGAGGTAATAAAGATGCACCGAAGCAAATTTTGCAGTGAGTCTCATCATTTGCCTCTTCAAGTCGCTCACAGTGCACACAGAGCCCAGGGCTGGTTTCTGATGATGCGTGATGATGTTTGCTCAGCCTCAGAGCAGTTTGCTCTGTAACGAGTGTTTGGGATGTGAGGGAAAGGACTCTTTACGGGCGTCGCTACCCCTGCTGCACTGAAACCTTCTTAGGTATTTGGGAAATTTTCTGGACAAAATATGAGCAACCTGAGTGACCCACCACAGCTTGGCCACAGAGAGTAAGTGGAATTTTCCGTAGAACCGACACTCAAGTGGACCCCAGATGGCTGACTGATTTTGCACTTTTAACCTCGGCCGCGTGCTGCGACTCTGCACTCCGTCAGCCATGCGACCCCTCGGTCGTCACTCAGAATCTTTATTTTTTTCGTTTTTGTCTCATTCATAATGTCCAATCAGAGTTTGGGGACGTGGGACAAGCTGCACAAAACCAGAGGAGCATGTTGACAGCTTGGCATCTTTGGCCATGAAGGAACAGTTCAGGGCCAAAGTCAAGGTCAAAGATGGATCGCAAAGGGAAAAGAAGGACTTTGCAGGAGACACAAAGCTCATGTAAGTCATGGAACACCGTGGCAACTGTACAACACTGCTGCAGACCGAAGCAAGGGATCACAACGTGGCACTAAACTTTAGCGGATATTACGGGACCGGAACTGAGCCCCTTCTTGGGGCTTCCTGATAACTTCTCCTCGTGCGCAGATTGAGATCTGGCGTGCGGCTGACCAGATGAATCATATCCTCAATGGAGGTGTCTCCACGTCCTGCATCTGCTCCCTGGCAGCTGGTCCGCATGCAAACAGACACATTCACATTTTTTTATTTTTTTTTTACATTCAGTGTTTAGTTTATAACTGACAATTCACAGAACATCACACATTCATCAGACGAAAACCCCTCCCGTTTGTTTGAAAATTCCCAAACTAATTCTTTTAGGGATAATGAACTGAATCCCGCACACAAAGGGAAACAAACGCAGCGAAGCCACTTTCACGCTAATGTCAAATCTAACTGGAGCAAATGCAGAGAATAGTGTCCGAGGCTTACACCCCTCACCAACCCTCAAGGGTCTAGACTGTTTTGGGGGATGGGATTAGACCTGACATTGACCTGGCACATGCAGTCTAGCCTTGACCTTGGCGGGTGCCAGGGGTTAGCGGGACGCACGAGGAAGCGTGAGCGCTGTGGCCACTGTTAGCAACACAAGACAGGTGTCGGGGGCTTTAGTCTTTAACAGATGGAGCTCAAGTTCAGTATGTGTGTGTGTGTGTGTGTGTGTGTTTATACGGCCCCACCCTTGATGGAGTAACTTTATTTTTACTTGAGGTCCAAGAGTTCAAGTCTGAACTCAGAATGAAGCCGTTTATGAACGACCCTTTGCTGCACTTTGTGCCCTTCCTAGCGACCTGCACAAGGAGGACAGTCAAACAGCGCCCCGTCAAGACTGCAATGACAGTGTGACCTGGAAGGAACCCGAGTCTAAACACGGACACTAATACTTGGCCACTTTTTGGCTTTGGTAAGGACCATTTGAGCATAAATTAAGTTTCACATCTTCCTAAATGTGACAGTTGACAGTCATGTCACTGTGTCTCCAATTGATCATGCGCCCTTGCTACTTGGCCGAGGGGATATCCCATTGGCCCAATGGTTAGCGTGCATGGCTATTACCTGGGAGTCTGGGGTTCGAAGCCCACCCGGGCCCTCTGCGCCATGCCACATAAAGGTAATAGAAATTTGCAATTATCATGACATATTGTTATACCACTATACTCCTCTAGAGACATTGCACCAGCAAGTGCAATGAAGCCTAAACTGAAGTTCCTGTTGCTATTTTGACCAAACAGAAAGATGCAAACGTCCAGCGTGTGAACTCAGGTTTGTCTTTCTCACCCATCTGAAATCAGGCCAGCTGAATAATTCGTTCTAAAAACAGGAATAAGTGATGTATAAATAAGACCTAACTACCCTGACCTGCACACTTTTTCAGTTGACACTATTTAGTCCCACTTTTCTGTGTGATTTAACGGCTTAAACTTAGCAATAGTATTTCATTATTGCAGACAAAGGGGTTTGCCAGAGGCCAAAATAAAACCTGCACATGGGAAATGCTTTGTTGGACAGTGTGGAACAGTCCTCAGGGTTTGTGTCTTGTGTAAGACTGCAGTCATCCAAATCGTACAAGGGCCCCCAATTAGCTCCAACCAAATATCCACATGCATGCGTGTGTGTGTTTGTGTATGTGTCTATGTCTATTGTGTGGCAAATGGATTCACACACACACACACACACACACACCATTTGCTTTTGCAAATAATTTGATTTACTTTGTTTTAGCATTGCACATTGCTTCACCTGGATGAAGAATGCAGCATTACGGAACACTGTGTGCCCACAATGAAGGTTCCCAAGTCAAAGCACCACAGTTTGTTCAACAAATTCCACTTCTGATCCTCCTATTATTCGCCTATAAAATGCCCACTAGAATGTCAGGTTGGCAAAAAAGCCGAGGAATGTGAGCGATGCGAGGGGCGGCTCAGCGTAGCAGCGTAACACCAGAGCGGTTCACAGCGGTTCACCCCTTTGTGGTCGACCACAACAGGGTGACAACGCTGTAGGAGCGGCCGTCAGGGACACACTATGGGTTAATACACCTCCGCTGCCACATACACCCGACAACCCCCCCAAACTCCACACACACACACACACACAAAGCACTCCCCCATTGAAAATTGGTAATCATCCTCATCATCCTCATCCTCATCATCATCATCATCATCATCATCGTCATAACCACCACCATTACACAGCTGAATCGTTTGCACAATCTGATCTGGGCTCTCCTGTTCTTTTTATAGAGCAGGACGTAAATCAAATCAGAGGCGGTGCGATGGACGGAGAGCTGATTAGTTTGTGTGACAATGAGCGAGCAGAATGAGGACACACACACACACACACACACACACACAGTTTCAGCTTGGCTTGACTTTGAGATTTTGTAAAAAATCTGTGTAAAGACGAAGTCTTTCTCACAGCATCGTCCGTTTCATTGCTGAAAAGGATCATCATGTCTGACACGGTCCACGCTGATCATAGTGTGTGTGTGTGTGTGTGTGTGTGTGTGTGTGTGTGTGCGCACGCATGTGTTATGTCTGACCTAGAGAATCCTTTCTGTGTGTTGTTGTTGTTGCTGCGGTACTGGGTGATACTTTGAGAAAGCTTTCTTCACGCATGAACTCCGGGGCAATACCGGGAGTTTATTCAGGTCTCCACTGAGTTTGTTCACACATGCAGCCACCGTCAGGAAATGGTCTGCGTGGGCCGCATTCGCATGTCAGGAATAGCTCCTCTGAATCAAGCAAAAGCAACAACGCTATAGGCAGTGACTGGACAAATTTGAACTATTTTTAGCTTATTTTTTACATTATGTATTGCTCATCTAATTATCTGCATTTTCAAACATTCTGCACATTAATATCTGCAATTATGTTATGTAGCAGCATCTATAATGATGTGTTTATTTCCTCCCCACTTTTCCATCTATTTTGAAAGTGCAAGTAGATGCAGAAGGTCTTCAGTACCCACCTCATCAAATTAATAGTTGAATTAAATTCATGTATTTATTTCACAGCAAAGAGGACTTTTCTTTTTGTGTGGTATTGGAAATGTCAAAAGGATAAGAAAACCTTGACAAATATGAATGAAAGCAACATCCCACATAATAAGACTCTACTTTCCACTATTATCACCATATATTTCCATGAGCATTAGGACCAGCTGCATGAAGGTATGTGGGCTTGGAGATGCCAAATGCACGCAGGGAGGGTTTTGGAATCAAGATGAGCAATTCCCTTCTGGACGCTCAAACGACATTTGACTGAATTCAGGAAGCAAGTGTGGCTGAGAGAGGCCGGGGCTAAAAAATAGCTTTGACATGAATGAATAAATGTTCTGAATGAATGGGCTGAAACAAGATGGCCAATCAGAGCAGTCGTCAGGTTACGGCAGCAGGATGGAAAAATCAAACGACCCGAACGACATTTAAAAGGATGTAACAATGCCGGACCCCCACACTGGAATATATTTAAAGGCGCTGGATGAAGAAGTGACAGGAGGGCTCAAATGTCGATCATTGTCTTTGGGCTTTGCTCCTCTTAAATTTGGTCGGGATCCTCCGCGGCAGCTGTTGGGAAGCTAACTTGTGTTGTGTAATGTTTTAATGGTTGCACATCAACAGCAGAGAGGAGTTGCGGCCGGCCTTGGTACGGAAACGGCCCTGTTGTTGGGACCCGCTGGGAGGTGGCCTTTATTTTTACGGGTGACGTCAAACCCAGCGACAGAACACACCCGTTTTCTCCGAAGCCCAACTTTGGGCTGATAGCAGAACCAGACACACAGAGAAGAGGACTGACACGCCCTGTGTCAGTCCTCTTCTCTGCGCATACCCTAGTAGATTATCGCTGAGGACTAAATGAGGCAGTGCCACCGAATAATCGCGGAAGTTGAGTTGAGCAGCGACGCCCATTGATCAATACAGAGCAAGAGAGTATTGAGGCTGCAGACTGAGACCATTGGGGCTGCAAACGCATTTCATTAGAGTCTGTCAGTCCAGGAGGACAAGTGCACAATCTGGATGAGTCTTTGTTAAGGTGCTGGAAACATTAAACTCTAAAAGCAAAGAACGGATTCCCATAAGTCTTCAAGTGAACAGTTGCACAAATTTAAGTTTGTGAGTAAAACAATTAGATGTGGTTGCACAGAACATCACACTTTCAATCTTCCCTCAGACCACTGTTCTGTTTTTCTGCAAGACATAAGTGCTTTTGCGAGCTCAGCGAACGCAACGGGAACAATGTTGTGATCACAATTGCTCATCCAGTTCAGAAAACGTGTGTTAAGATTTGCTATGAAATGTATGTGTGTGCTAATATAGAATTTAGATCATTTTGAAGAATGTTTGTGGCTATTTGATTCGTAAAACACAAAGTAGAAGACACCAATAAATGTAAAAAAGAAAAAAAAAGGTAAATCCGACTTTACTTCTCAAGCCCACTCATCTGAAATCTCTGGAGAATGGAGGAGGAGGAGGAGGAGGAGGATGATGAAGATGACAATGAAGCCTCAACATGAGCCAGAGAAGAGAGAAATAGGTTAAGTCAACACCAACACCAGTCTTGATTGCTGCAACCGCCAAATCACATGTCCAGCAAACACAAACACAAACCAGGTTGAGATTCAAATATTTAGCAAATTTCTCATTTTTAGCCTGTCAGTCTTGACAACAATGTGCACCAGGGACACACAATTGAACCAACAATTCCACAGCACGTGAGGTCATTGATTAATGCCATAGTGAATCGAAAACAGGACGTGAGCAAACATGTCTGTTTAAAACACTCAAGGCGTTTGATTGTGCAAGTTGGTGCGAATTTAGAAACATTGACATAGTTACCACCAGGCTTTCTGATTGGACAAGAGGGATTCCCAAGCGCTGCGATAGTGTGAAAGACCACTGGGGCTTTTAAAAAACTGCAGAGGGAGTTGTAAGGCAGAGTGAGTTGTAAAGCAGCAAATAAGGAGTGGAGGTTCCTGAAAGACGGGTTCACAGTTAATCTAATCTATTGTAATGGGTTTGTTTTATGCATCAATGAGGGCCAATGAGCATTGAGTTAAACAGTTTTCCATACCGGTCATGATCTTCCGACTGATATAATCCTAATTTGTTGTGTGTGCAGTCAAAGGTGAAAATGGGAAATAACACGCAACACCTCATTGTTCAGTTCGGCCTGATTGTTTTTGTTCACCATAGTCTTCTTCCATTCTTGAATTTTTCCCTGCAGTTAGACTTAGACTTTTTAGTTGTCATTTAAAAACATTCGCTTCTCAGTGTACATTTGAAAACGAAATTCCGACGCACCAACTACCGAAAAAACCAAAACAGTTAATGTAACAGTTAATGTAAATGTTGCAGTGCTTCTCCTCACAGTTGCAAACAGAGCAGTGGCATTGGGGCTGTCTGAAACATAGGAGGAGTGATTAGCATCAAATGTGCAAGTGGTGGGAGAGACCAAGTCAGAGTGAGGCTGAGGTGAGGTTGCCATGATTTTGATTTTGATTTTTTGTAATGGACAAGCACAACTGATGTTTGCTTTGCTTAAATAATATTTGTATGAAAACTTACTTCCTTTGTCCAAACTTCCAGTTTGTCTCTTAGTGAAAGAGACATCGCTGTGGCAACCTAAGCCATGGTGTTTGTTTTCCCTTTCTGAGCAGCTAACCCCGCTATTTTGTAAAAAGGAACAACATACTCAACTGTGTAATGCCCGCTGCCAAAAAATATCCCTAAAAGAACAGACCGCATCAAAATAATTGAAAAGAAGTTAGTTACTTGACTTTTTGGGTGACACTTCTGTAAAATGCTAGCACTTCATGCTGCAGAGATATGAACAGTGGGAATTTCAGTGGAAGCACATGTTGTGGTCAGTTCTTTGTTTCAAATACATATGCGGAAATGCAGCAAATTGTCTTGCTCAAGGGCACAGTGTTGGAGCTGGATTCAAACCAACAACCTGCTCCACCTCCTGAGCCACAATCTCCCCATGTCAGTGTTGCACTGACTTGTGTTGTGACCATTTTCTCAGTTGTTGTCTCATCATGTCAAACCGTGAAGAACATTTCTGCTGTTCACAAAAAATTATTGAAATTAGTGGTCTGTCCATGGACGACACGGTGGCGCAGTGGTTAGCGCTGCCGCCTCACAGCAAGAAGGTCGTAGGCCTTCGATTCCGGGGCCCGGGCCTGTGACCTTTCTGTGTGGAGTTTGCATGTTCTCCCCGTGTCTGCGTGGGTTCTCTCCGGGTTCTCCGGCTTCCTCCCACAGTCCAAAAACATGCATGTGAGGTCAACTGAACATTCTAAATTGTCCGTAGGTGTGCATGTGAGTGTGAATGGTTGTTTGTCTCTATGTGGCCCTGCGATGACCTGGCGACTTGTCCAGGGTGTCACCCTGCCTTCGCCCTAAGACAGCTGGGATAGGCTCCAGCTGACCCCCGTGACCCTGAATTGGAATAAGCGGGTATAGAAGATGAATGGATGGTCTGTCCATGGGTCAGACAATAGAGTATCGCTTTCCTAGCCTTGGAAGAACTCAGCACTGAAACATCTGACAATTGGACCTTTGCATTGGCTAGTTAGAAAAACCCAAATGAAGTCCATCTCTAAATTTTTAGGTGCATTCTCAAATTTCACCCAGAAAGCGACTATCCAGAGCTTTTGGTGAGTCGTGTCAATATTTTTTTAGACAAGCTCCACTTGTCTATTTTAATACACTGTCTTAAAATAACACACAGGTTCCAATGACCTGCTAGTGGTACTTGGGGTTGTTGTGACATTCTAAGGCGCCTCCTTTAGCATGACTGTTGTCGTACGACACATCTAGCTGGAAGTGTTGGATTGCACAGCGCGTGCACGCACACACAATTTCACAATTTCCACGCCGCTGATGCGTCATGTCATGTCAACCTGCTAGCCCCGCGGCCCGCGAGCTCTGGTATTGTCTGCCCGTATCATGGTGTTTCACACTCTCGCACCCGCTCCAACCCCATTCCCAGTAATGAGGGGGATTACTCCCATATCCTCATATAACCCGATGGCTGTTTACTCAAGGTTTCACTGCACATGTGCACTGCCCTGCCGAGCATGGCGGTGCAGCAGGATGAGAGGATTTGTCTGCGGAGAACAGGCTCCCAAAACAAAACAACAGCGACACATGCACGCTGGTGTCCAGTTAATGTCACGCTGACTAATTTGCTCCAAGATTAAGGCGTTCTAAAAATGATCTGAGGATCTGGGTTATGATGTCATCTTGCCTTCTATTTCACACTGACATGCAGGATGTCTCATGAAAAGGTTTAATCATATTAATCATATTAATTACATTTGGGTTTTTTGTCTTGGATTGGTGACTGTTTATCATGTTGTTTGGACAAAGAAATGGCCCAAGAGGCCCAACTTCAGAGCAGTCCAGTGCACAGCGCCACCTATTGCCATTACTTGCAATTAAAACAAATAAATAAATCAATAAATAATACAGGTGGCTGCTTATAACGTTAACCTCAGAGAGTGAGGTGACTACAAAGACATTGGAAAAAGAATTATTATATGATGATATGAAGCCAACCATTCTTTGGCTGATATACTGTCTAACAATAATAATAATAATAATAAATGCGTAGATGTAATTAATTTCCTCCAGCAGTCAGTGTTGACAGCGTGGACGAAATCTTACATCTCTTACATCATCTACAACACATCACCACAGTAGGTGTGAGTTGCAGCAGTAAAACAACACACTCTCAGACGCTCCACTGTGCCCGGCTGTAACTATGGGCGGACGACGCCAACAACCTGCAGGACTCCCTGAAGAGGCAGCAGGAGGAGCAGGAGGAGCAGGAGGAGCAGGAGGAGCAGCCAGAAACAAGGTCATAGTGGAGTTCAGCAAGAAATCGAGAAAGCACAGCAGCAGTCGCTCTGCTTAGAGATGTTGAGCCAAATGGTTGTTGTTGTTTGTTGTTTTTTTTGCAAGATCATAGCAGAGTTTGAAGGAAGTCGGAGAAATGCTGGAGGGATGACAAAGTTCCCGGGCCAGCTCCATTTTCGCAAAACGGGCTCTCGTAAAAAATGAATTGTCCAAGCAACGAGATTTTGGTCAAGCCTCACAGCCCCATAATTGACGAGAGCTCAGCATCAGGCCAGCGCTCCATCCGACACGCAGATGAAATCACCCCATAATTGAGTATGAGCAGATAATAAACCACATAAACTAGAACACGGAGCGTTAACTGAATTCAACCTGAAGTCAACCAGCGGCCAATGACCGGCGAGCAGGCCACAACCCTGTGTGATCAGCTCCCTGCTGCTCCTTCTGTGTCCTGGTTCCTCGTGTCCTGCCCTGGCAGTGACGACGAGCAGCAGCAGCTCGGACAGCCTTTGCGACGCTCGACAAACCTTTCTGGCAAATGATCCAATTTTGCGTGTGTGTCACTGGATGTGAGCTGCTGGGGGGGGGGGTTTGCGGGCACCGCGGCCGCACCTCATGGCGCCAGGTAACGGCCCAGGTAACGAGCGCGAGCCCCTGCTGTTCCTGAAATCACATGAGCTGTGCACACACCGTGAGGAAGAGAAAGTCCACAAGCAGCCGAGCTGAGCAGGCCGAGAGCGCTGATTGATGCTGACAGGACCCGGCTCTTTATCCATGCTAATGGTACGTCTGTGTCCGTGTGAGTGAGTGTGTGTGTGTGTGTGTGTGTGTGTGTCGCCGTCACCCAGCCTGATGCCCCTGCTGGGTCTTTAGTCACACACCACTGGCTCATCTCTCCATAGAAACCGGCGGTGTGCGCGCCAGAGGGTAAACACGGCGTCCACATTGTTAAGTGTCCGAGTCCGAGATCATTTACTGACAGCCAGTTCGACCACGTTACGCCTGCCACCGCCGAGGGAAAGTTACGTAAAACAAATACAAATACAAATGTCTTAAAATACAAGACAATGGGCGGGATTGGCTGATTGGCCGCCATCCGGGAGATGCTCAAGTGTTGATGATTATTTATGTGTTGCAAACAAATATGGTTGTGTACGTCAGCCCCCGACTGACTGAGGAGAGTCCCTGCAGGTTGGTTCCTGGATCAGGAGCAAGGGAATCCTTTAGAGCCCTCGCAGTAGGAGGAACATCCAGACCCCAGAGGAGCGACGGCGAAACGCTGTTGACAACCAGCAAAGAGCCATGTGTGCAATGTTCAAGTACCTGATGTTACCTTGAGTGTCCTCAGCTCTGCTGGTCTAAAAACAGTAGATTGGTGCAGCCAGACGCACTGATGTTTCCGATTTTTCATGAAATACTTTTTTCTGTTCATGCTGTTAATCCTCTCACACAACACATATCGTCACCCTATCAAAAATAATGGCTTAAGTCATTAAGCCATTAATGAAGTCATTCCTTTCAGGTTTTTGGGAAAACACAAACAGAGATGGCCAGAATTCTCAAGAGATGATTTAAGCCAAAAACTCATTTTCGTCAAAAACTGACTTAGGCCATTATTTTAATAGGGTGACAATATGTAAAAAAAATAATTAAATGAATGGCGCCAGCTGCTCTTTTCTGTTGCAGCTTTACATTCTTTCCAAGTACTTCTGTAGACGGGGAAGAAATCAAATTGTTTGGTTTTAATTGTAAACATCATCATTGTCTCAAACATGAACGCCCACCCCTTTCCCAACATAACCCTCACCTGATATATGGCATAGAAAATAAACCCAGCAAGACTGTAAGTGACTCATTCTGACCCACATGAATTATTGTAAACTGGGACATAATGTACAAAGAATGAGTAAAGATCCATGATGCACATTAAAGTTCAATGAGTGTCTTCCTTAGTTGACACGTTTCATTACCTTCAATAACATTCTGGGAATCTGAGGTAATGTGTGCTGCACACCGTGGACACAAATAAACATCTGAATACGAAGACGGAGGAAAATTAAATTGTTCCAAACAAACACATTGATTCCATTAAGAAAACCAACCCTGGATGCAAGACTACCGAGGATTGTGGATCTGTCAAAACATTTTAGTCATCAGAGGGCTGCAAGCACGCCGGGCCGCCTGGTGGAGTCACGGAAAGACAAAGCTGCCATGTTGTTCGCCACGATTTGACACCGGCAACGATATTTCCCATCACGAGTGCCTAATTTAATCTGCAGATGAGAAGTGCTCGACGCTCTTCATTCACATCTAATCAGGATGGACGGCATCAGGAAGGGTCGGAGATGCTTCCTGAGATAAGGACACCAGCTCCTCGCAGTCTGTCATCAATGGAGCTGTTTGTTTCCTCAGCTGAGAGTCTCCTCCGGAGAGCCGTCACACACCGGCAGCCATGGCGGGCGGGGTCAAGACGGTGGCGTCGGCGCTTCAAGGACCCCTGTTTATATAACCTGAAAAGAGGCTCACGACAACCAGGCTCCTCAACGACGATATATTAAAAACACTGCTGGAATCAAATGGCAAATTTCCTTTTCTGCCATAGTTTGCATATAAACATACTCATACAATAAAAGAAAATATATGAATAGATCAAAAACAAAGAGGTTTGATGCACTTCAGATGTTGCAGTTAAATGCAGTAAAAAATAACTGAGTCTTAAATAGGAAGAGGTGTAATAAAATCCATCAAGATATTTATGTATAAAAAAATAGATGATCTACAATAAAGTCAGACACTGTCACAGACTGATCTCTCTAATCTATGTGTCTGAGGTCAGTGGTGCTTCACATTGTGGAAATTACTGCCGAGGCATCTATCACTGTTCCTGTGGCATGAGAAATCTATTTCAGCATGTTTGTGGAAATTACCCAGCAGGCCTCTCACGGCCATTTGGGCCTGTTGTACTTTTCCACTGGTTCCTCAGAGCAGAGGTCTGACCGTGGCCACACATCCTAACGTCACAAAATTTCATCCTGATTTCTGACCATAACAACACGGATCCAAAAAAAATCCAGCTTCGATTTTACTGTTCTTTGTTTTTGTTTAACCCTTTCCAGTCTTTTACTTCCCTTTTTCATTTTGGTAGGCTTTTAATTTATGTAACTTCCCTTTGGTCTCACCCACCTAAAAATATTAAACGGTCATTATGAGATAGAAATAACATCTGATTTGTCCCACAGACCACCTGAAGCACACTAATGTGATCTGCAGCAGTGAAATATAAAGCTGTGTCAGGCTCCCAGTGTGTGCACTCTGACTGGCCTCTCCTGCTCATCCATGCTCCACATCCTCTGCGCTGTATACTTAAGTGAAACATGAGAGCTGCTCTGAAACTCGGAACCTCCTTCAGACAGTTTTCTTGAAAGAGGTCGGCGAGACAATGATGCATTGACTCATATTAAACCAGTTCATGCACAGCGCTGACACATTTCTTTATGTTGTTCAAGGAAATTCTGCACCACTTGGTAGAAGTGAAATGTACTACTACTACTACTACTACCACTAATAATAATAATAATAATAATAATAATAATAATAATAATAATAATAATAATAATAATAATGACAATAATAATAATATATACATTAATTAATCAATCATAAAATATACAAAATGAAAGTGTGTTTTGAAGTTTATGAAGAGTTTTTAGGTGACATTTGAATGTGGAGATGAAAGTGGAGTGTTTTATTTTATGAGACCAGTGAAAAAAATGCATGTGATATTTTATTTAGCAGAAACTGAGTAAAATGTAAAGGTGAAACATAATTTTCCAGTATTTCCTGTTATGACCTTTGAGGTTCTAAGGTATATGGAATATTTTTCTATATATTTTTACATTATATATTATTTGTGCATTTTCTTCACTGTATTAATTAGCACATTTTAGTAGTAGGGAATGAATATTTCTTGCTGATAAATCCTGTCCAAACTGCTGATAATACCCTGATAAACCCTCACACATTCCAAATGATTTTTTAATCAAGCAATCACTAATTTCGTTGGTCCTCTGATTCGTAATCGAAACAAACGTGCATGTTTTGAGATTCTCCCGCCGTGAAGCCCAGCTATGATTCTCCGGCAGATGGAAGAAGAAGGGAGGTGTGCGGCTCCACTGTGTCACCAGATGCAGGGGCTCCAGTCAAGTGACTGGAGCAGGAAGTGGACGGCACTTTTGAACTTGCACAAGGCAGCTGATCTTTGACCCCTGTTTCGACCACCCTGATCTGGATTGTGATGGGTTTTTTCTGGGATCATCTGAGGCTTTTGTCCTTCACGGATCAGGAAGTTGCCACCTTTTGATCTTCACACTAAATTACGGGTTAAGGTTCTCCCTCCTCAGGGGTGGACACAATAAGAGTCATTGCTGTCTTGTGTGTCGATCACAAACAACTATCAACTCCGGTTATTCAACAAATGCTAATTTTGCCTTTGGGAAAGTCAAATGTCTTTTTGGCGTTTCCTCCTCTTGTTCAAACATTTGCTGTACTTTACCTGTGGATTAAATTTAACCGCTGGCATCAGGTGGAAACAGGCACACAGTGTTTTCAGCACCACCTCTGTTTGCAGCAGGAGCTACACCAACTCTTTCTGTTGCTATTGTTGTTCCACCTGCAAGAAGAAGAAGCATCTCTGTTTCAGCTCTGGCACCTGGAAACCTGCAGGAACTACTGGCTGGCTCCATTTTAAAGGACAGTAAAGTCACTCATTGTGAAGGTATTTAATGTGTGGAGCCAATGTTGTCACCATAGCAACGTCATGACTTTGATAAGACACCAGCCCGAAATACATCAATGTCAAAAATGAAACAACACAGGAATAAAAACCTTGAAAGTAAGAATACAATGAAATATGTGAGGGAATGTGATGTAGAGACATAGAAAATAATTACAGCCTTGACATGATAGGCAGGCTAAAAGCTTACAGAGGTCAAAGGTTTTAAAATATATATTGAATATAAATATATAATGATATTTCAGAACATTTTAATTGCGATGTGAATTTAAATGTGTTTTTAATGATGTGTGCGCTGCACACAAGAAGCAACTGTTTTGTAATGTAACACCTCCGGGGATTTATTCAATCAAATGACTTCAAGCTGCCCTGAACGGTCGTGCACTGGTGTCTCATCATTTGTATATCTATGTAAAGCACTCATTTTCCTAGCAAACAAAAAGATATAGTTCCGTGATAAAAAATGCTAACACGGTGGTGACGCGGTCAGCGCTGGAAGGTTGGATCCCCAGGCCTGCTGGGGCCTGCCCAGAGTTTTCCAGGTGCTCTGGCTTCCCTCATCCCAAAGACGTGCAGATGAGACGAACTGGGAACTGTACATTTGCATTAGGTGAAATTTGAGCTTGTTTGTCTCTGCGTGACCCTGCAATAAATTGGCAACTGGGCGTGACCCCGCCTTCGACCCAAGGCAGCCGTGGCGGATTCCAGCAGCCACACCACCCAGAGTGCAGGAGAAGTGGTGATAGAATGAAGAAAGAATGGATGGATGGATGCCAACTTATCACTTTAAAACATCAAATGTTTTTCAGCCACAACAATGCAGCTTGTATTTATTGTTCTCTCAGAACTCAGAAGGTTCTATTATGTTCATATTGTGGGAGCGTGAAACTCACCTTTGAATGGTGGGATAATGGCGATTGTTGTACATGACGATTTCTGCAATGTGACTGATTCTCCTCAGTGTGTCAGTTATTGGAGACACTGGATGGCAAATCCAAACCACTTCCAATCAGTTTGTAATCTTGAAATAACTTAATTGGTGGTTTGTGTTAAAACACGTGGGTCGTTTTTTTTTAATTTGTGAGGTGTGACAGCAGTGGGATTCTACAGCTCGAGCTCTGAGTGTCCTTCAGCAATACAACTGGAGGAATGCCAGGATTTCCCTCTGAGCCTCCTTTGCCACGGCGGTCACCAGGACTGGAATCTGAAACTGTACACCGCAGTCCTATTCTGCTCCTCAATGTGAAGGAAAAGAACTATTGCCTCGACAACAGTGCGTGCAGAGAGGCAGTGACTGGAGTGGAGCGCTAAACCGCGCGCACGCACACACACACACACACACACACACACACACACACACACTTCCTTCCCTCTGTGGAGAAACATGGATCGTATTTAAGTGCTATTTTTTGAGCAAAAGAAGAAGATAATTGTGTTGTGTAATGTTTTAAAAAGCTGCCTGCCACTGCAACACAAAAAGGGGAATTTCCAAATACAAAAACGTGCTCAGGAGACAGACATCTGTCAATACCGAGGCAGAACAAATCTGGAGAGAAGCGACGCAGCGGAGCTGAACTCCGGCCTCAACTCCATCAGCTGACGCGGCAGCATTTGGCAGCAGATGCGAGCTGCATTTCCAGCTGCTAACTGCGCAGCTAACACAATTTCTTTTCTTTACAATTGTGTCTGAAGCTGTTGGCACATGTGCCGGCTGAGGAGCGACAAATGCAACATTTGCGAGCATCAGCTAATAACTGCTTGCTAAGCTCAGCTAATCGACAGACTTATCTATCATACTGACTGGACTCATCATGAGCAACTTGGTGTTGCTCATTATGACTGACTCCTGGAACTCTCCTAATCCGTCAGATTGTATTGCTAGCCTGCCCGCTACACTCCAGGAGGACGTGGCAATATCTTCCAGCGGCATGTCACATGACCGCTTCTCGTGCATATTTCTGGACTGCGTGTTTTCCTAAACATCGAATCCTGCATCAATCTTTTCAAATGGGCAGACGACACAACAACAAACAACAACAGCGATGAGCTTGTTTGAGAGGCCGTTCGATTGGTGGCTTTCAAGTGTCGGGGAAGTCGGCCTGCCCTTCCTGCTGCAGCAAGCGGTCACAAATCCCAACTTTGGAATCGTTGGACGACACTGGAAACGGGTCAGCCGCGTCTAAAAACAGACTCGGGATCCAGAGTCATTGTCTGGCGTCTGTCACACCCGTCAGCGCGCAGGCGAGCACCCGTCCCGCACACATGCTGCTTCACACGAGGAGCACGGCAGCTGGTGGCGGGTAACGTGCACGTAAGCAGGGGTTTGGGACGGCAAGGAGGATCTGCGGGAAATCCCAGGGCGGGATACTCTGGACGTGAGCAGCTGCTGCCGACGCTTTAAACCGTCTGTCAGCTTTTTAAAAACCCCACAGAGGAATGATTTGTTTCCTGCTTTGCTTCACAATAAGAATGCCTTTATTTATCCCACATTGGTATACACACACAAATTATTGACATATCTAAATAAGTGTTCCTAAATAAGTGTTTATTTATGTGGTGGTTTAGAAAGTGTTTCACTGAGTGCAGTTGTCCAGCCTGATGGCTGCCGGCAGGAATGACCTGCAGCAGCGCTCCTTCTTGCGCTGAGGCTGCAGCAGCCGTGTGCTGGAGGAGCTGCTCAGGCTCTCCACAGTGTGGTGCAGGGGCTGGGAGGTGCGGTTCCTGATGGACGTCAGCTTGGTCAACACGGCTCACAAGTGCAATGCCGGTAAATCTGCTCAAGTGTCCAGTATTTTCCGGCTCCAATGTGGTTTCTTAAATATTTGCAATCAGCTGCTCAGTATTTGGTAACAGATGGATGCGCGCGCACAGCAGTCACTGGTACAAAGTGTTTTATTCTGTTTTTTTTTTTAGTCCATTCTAAATTGTAGTTGTTCATTCTGAAGACAAATCATCTGTTTTTGGGGAGTTTCTCCCATTTCCTTCCTTCTTTCAAAGAATATAACCTTGTTGTGTTGCCGTGCTGTTTGCAGTAAAATCACCGTCGTGTTTTCTGAAAGTGTCTTCGACGCTCCGTGCCGGGCCTCGGCCGTGGACAACTGTGATCTAAATATACACCAGCACTTCCTGGCTTCAGGAAAGAGATAGACGGAAGGGCCCAATTCAGATTCTTCCGCAAGTTTCCTGTAATTGCAACCCTCGGCCGAGAAAAACAGCGTGAAAACAGCGGTGACGGCGGCGGCGCGCCGAACTCAGAGGTCACGCAGGGTCGAGGCGACTTTCCGACCGCCCGCATTCGACTTTTTTTTCCTTTTTCTTTTTTAAAAGAAGAAGTCACGTCAACACGAGGCGGACCCGCCGGCGATCCTCGGCCGCGTCGCCGTGCAGCTGCCACGCTGACATTCCTGCAGCGTCAGTTGGGGGACGACCAACACATGTGCCCATCAGCTCACGCATGTAAGAGGGATCAGAGCCGCAGCTTGAACATGCAGCTGACTCTTTTCCTTGTTTTCTGAATTTTTTTTCAGCATTCAGGAATTGTTATAAATTATTTAAATAAAACGACTGTATATGTGTTTAAGTTGTATTTTTGCTTCAGATCGATTGATGCAACATTTGGTGTGTGTGTGTGTGTGTGTGTGTGTGAGTGCGGGGGGGTTGGAGGGGGTGACCTTTAAAACTGTTCCAAAACAACATGAAACGCACTAAGAAGTATCCGCTGGTATAAATACGTTTGGAGGAAGGAAGCAGACATAATGAGGGGAATCGCTGTGTGTGTGCTGATGTCTGCATTTGTTTGTGTGTCTCAAAGTCGCTGCCGTGATTGTCTGCAGGTTTATTTTGGCTTCACGCAATATTTTCCTCCATTTACTTTTTTCTTTTTGTAAAGCCTATTTTTTTGGTGTGTTGTTTGAATTTGTAAAGGCTTTTCCTTGTAGTTTATCTTTTAATTTTATTGTACCAACACTTTTATTGACACATTTAAAAACAAACACAAACAACTGAGGTTTCTTCTTTCTCTCTCTCTCTCTCTCTCTCTCTCTCTCTCTCTCTCTCTCACTCTCTCTCGTCCAGTCAGTTTCTTCCTCTCAGCGCCGTGGATGGACGTGCTTGTGTGAAGGTGCGCTAGGTGACCATGGGGGTCCCTGGGGACACCCTTGAGAGGTGTCGCAGTGACGTGTTCTCCGGCAGCGGCGAACAATAGGCGGAACCAGCTGCTGCGGGAGTCGTTGTGATTCAGTAGCCGAGCTGTTTACGGCCGGCCGCGTCGCGCTGCTCGGGCCGGACGCAGGCCTGCGTCAGCCGCTGCTCAGTTTACTGTAGCGCACTGGAGAACTGCAGGGCTGCAGGGCTGCAGGGCGGCGTGTCTGTGTGTGTGTGTGTGTGTGTGTGTGTGTTCAAACTGTGGTTTTGATTTCGGCTGAAATAAGAACTTTTTTGTTATTTTTCCAAAAGTGCAAAAAAAAAAAAGCCACAAAAAGATTGTGAAAGAAAGAAAGAAAGAAAAAAAATTCAAGAGAAAAAAGACATAGTGATTCAAAATAAGCAATAGATGTTGATGTCAAACATCATTGACTTGCAAAAGCATGCATGCGGTAAAAGTCCGCGAAATTTTGCATATGTATTTACACACGTAAAGCACAAGTAGTTCAAAAATGAATTATTTGAACAAATTTGAGACACTTATTTCTCCCTAAATTCCAGTTGACCCTCCTGCTCACTTCTCATCCACACAGTGCAGTGTGTTCACTCCGACCTTGTTAAAGATAATAAACACTTAATGATGGAATCATTAGTGCCAGTGCAAGAGAAGGAGGTTTAAGGAAGAAAATGAAATTTGATGGATTTAACAGCTAGAGAGTGAAAGATCATTTCTGTGCTAGTCTGGCAGGACGACTAGTTCACACTGCAGACCTCTTAAAAAGATCTGTGAAAAGCTCCATGACATTGTGGCTTACACAACGGATAATAAAATCTGCCGTGTTTCCAATAATTAATTAGAGAGAATAAAATTTATTGTGTTTCCGATAATAGCTTTTCAAAATAGAATTTTATTGCTGTTTATCAGTTCACTGTTGCAGCCCTGCTGAATACAAAATAATGAACTAGCTGTTTCATGTGAAGGAAAATCTCATTTGTTTTAAATGACGCAGACTGCTTTTAGGATTATTATAATGTTTTTGGTTTGTATTCAGCCCAGCTACCAAAAATACAAAAAGAACTCTGAGGGCTGCTTCAAAAGTCATGATTTGCGCTATAAACTTGCAAAAGGCAGAAACTAACTAACAAAAAGAAACCAAAAACAAAAGATGTGAGTTGCTGGTTAAATTCCAAAACCCATACTGACTTATTTTATTGGAAAAATAATAGTAATATATTAATATATAATAATCTATTACCCTTTCCTACTCCTACACAAATGAATAAATCCATTATTGGATAAAAAATAAGTCATGTTAATGTGGTTTTGCTGAGAAAGTCGGACTAGACCTAATCTGTAACAGATATTATTTGTGTTCTTTTTCATTTCTAATGCTGCTCAGGAGGCTCAGGGTCTCCAGAGCAGGACATTGAAAACTGAAAACTGACTTCTTTTAGTACATCAAATTCTAATGATTAAATGCCAAAACTTGCAAAAGTCACTCGTTCTTTGTCGTAACTTCCCCCCGAGGAACTTCCAGTGAATTCTTGTGCAACCCTCTTCTTCCTCAATCTCAGTTTAACCTGAATCAAAGCTCTAATTGCAGCAGCAGCAGCAGCAGCAGCGAAAGCAGAAGACCACGACGTTGTCAACTCCCACAATTCATTGCTGACCCGCTGACCTTTGCCCTCGTGTGTTTGTGTACACTCAGCGGACGGACAGCTGTCCCTGAATCTCGTGTCTCTCCTTCCTTTGACTGGGTCAATTCAAATATAGCACCTTTTTTAAATATTTGCCGTCTGAGGCGGCGGGTAAACAACACGTGCCGGGGCTCCTCTGGCTCGGGTCGCCCTGTTTTGTGTCCCCCTCTTCATCTATTGTCGGAAGCGATGCCAGCGAAGACACTGCTGGGAATAATGGGCTATTCACACCTCTTGGCACTCCGGTTTTTTGACGTCTTAATAATAACTCCGAGAGTGACCCGGCGAGATCAGACATCGGTCACTCATCCTTGGGGCCTTTCACCAGGAAAACATACGCAGAACCATTTCAAAGGTTTATTAAGAAAAACATGTTTGTATATTTTGCAAAAAAAATAAATGAAAAAAAAAATTACAGTAAATTACAGATTCAACCAGTCTGATATCCGAATCCCTCTGAAGAGCTGCAGTTGGATTAATAGCAAAGAAAAGCTTGATTCGCGAACAAGACTTTTTGCAACAAATTGCACCTGGCAATCGCTTTGACGACGGAAAATTTTAAATGCAAAAATAAATTTCCACAATGTACACAGCAGGAGGGTGAAGGGTGGACAAAGTAGAGGAAAAGGAAGCTGAGGCTACCGCAGAGTTTCAAAATAAAATGAGGAAATAAAGAGCGACCGTCCTGCCGGGGCTTTCCTGCACAGTTATCTTGGAAACACTGGTCACTTCCAATCAGCTGCTGTTTTTCCAGGATACAGCAACAGATGCCCTGATCCCAGCGGATGCAGGAGGGGCGGTTTTATATTCGCCGATCCTAAATTTACTGACCCAATTCTATTTCAGCTGTTTGGAAAAAAACGTGCCAACTCAGAGCGGCGGCACGTGGGCGACCTGAGGAAAATACACAATCTCTTGCACCTTTTAATCCACCCATCGCCACCCAACCTCATCCCTGCTCCCCCAACACCCTTTTGATGTTTCTATCTCAGGCCCAGCTGATTGTGCGCCGGGTGTCTTGAGTTTCAAAGAGGAAGAGTTGAGTGAGGAGAGTTGGAGGGCGACAGACACTCGATACAACGGGGCCGACTCTCAAACATTCCTGATCCAAACTGCTGCTGCTGCTTTGTTTCCGGCACCAGGCAACTCGCTTCATCTCAAGGCCCAGCGTTCTGCCAATTGCATCTCGGTGAAGCACGTCTGAGTTTCCCGTCGCACTTTAGGTAGATGGTTCTGGTAAGACCGACAGTTTGGATCAGGTGGGTAAAAATGTGGTGATCTGATCCAGCGACCCCACGACCCTGCAAGCAGGTCAAGCGCTGACAGGGAATGGACGGATGGAGCTTAACAGTGATCGGATGGATTTTCAATATATCTTTAAGGTGTTATGAGTTTCCACCATTTTTCTGGTCAACTATGAAGATGTTTCAAGAGTCTCAAGTCCTCAACAATCATCAATCAGGCTCAGTCGGAAATAATGCGACCAAAAATAGTTATTATATTATGATATTACGATCGTGAGGGTAAAGGAAATAATATTTTTTATTTCAAGGCAACTGTTAGGGAAGATTTTGCAGAGCCCCTTCTGCAGCCAGTGATATCTGTCATCAACCTGGGGCATTTTTCAGCTAGCGGGACAAATCGCTGTTATCTCTCATACAGCAACACTTCGCCCAAATTTAACACATTTTTTAAGAAAAAATAAGGTGTGATAATCTGCTCCACTTGTGACAAAGAAAGTCGAGCAAAATCTAAACGGCTCGTTTTAGTTCAGTAACACTGAACTGAAACATGTTGCAACTTGACCATCGAGAACTTGACCATCTAGAAATCGTCAAACTGTCATTTTTTTGTACTTTGTTTGCTTTCAAGTAACACAAAAAGACATGAAAGAGCTGCAAAACCCAGTTTTTCATAACTTTAAATTCTAGGAAATGGAAAAACAAACATTGCATAAACTTGTAACATTTGAGAATTCTGGTCAACAGCGACCAACTGCAACTTGATGCAAATAATGAAGATCATTGCTTCTACAACTGATATCAACCTCAACCAATGGAGAAAAACTTTTCCATTAGATTTGCATGAGACAAGATACAAGATTCTTGCTTCTGTTGATTATTTTTGTCTCTTTTTCAACCTCCGTGTCAAGAAGTTGACAAGGTTTACTTGAGGCCGACTCTGCTGGTGCCCCTGAGATGATCCTCGCACACATCCAGTCATGTCTGTAACGGTTTTAGCAGCGACGTTTGTAATCTGCTCTGCAACTTGGTGGTCAATTATAGCTGAAGAGAGACGTGGCAACAGGAGGGGCTCCAGTGACCGCCGTGGACCACAGGGATGGAGGCCAGCTGTGTGTGTGTGTGTGGAGGAACACACACGCTTGTTTTTGACACACTTGCCTCATTCTCAAAACCTGTTTGGCTTTGGGTTTTAATGGTGTTCAGAGTGGCCAGAACAAGACTTTGTCGAAAGATGCTGAAGGTCAAACACTATTAATGGACCTGCTGTGCATTCAGATAATGCAAAATAAAGTCCATCAAGAGACCCTAATGTGTGACACACAGCACAGAAGTTCACAGTTCTCGTGGAAAGACCCGGAACGAGTGACATCGTCATCCACATCATCGTGCATCCATTCAGTTCCAATCACTGCTTCTCCTGCTGCGCTCAGGGTTGGTGTGTGTGTGTGTGTGTCGGGGGGGAATACAGGTTTCTAGCTGTCTTTGAAGGACAAGGACGCCCTGGACGAGCCGTCACTTTATCGCAGGGTCACGTTCAAAGACAAAACAACCAGCCACAATCACCACGTCGCCCTCACAGCATCACTTATTTCACATTTTCTTTTCACAGTATGATGTCTACAGTGTACATCAAGAAAATCTCATCATGTGTGTGTGTGTGTGTGTGTGTGTGTGTGTGTGTGTGTGTGTGTGTGCAGGAATACACCTGCCAAGACAGAAAACAGTGAGTTTCCATTTGGGAGCTGAGTGGGCTCGCAGTGTGAAGGCAGCGAGTGACCGTCTCCCCCCTGGGAGGGGGTATGCTTTCCACCTATGTCCACTTTCTGGCAGGTTCACATGTCTCCCTTCATGCCTGTTTTGTGGTGCTGGGCTGCCGAGGCACAAAGCTTTTGTTGTGAACAGGAAGGACCCCGAACGCACCACTCCCACTTGGCTAATAACTTTAACACTTCTTCTTCCTCCTCGGCCGCACACACAAACCCAGTCGGCTTCCTCTTTGAAAGTCACTGCCTGTGAGGCCCGCGGTGTGTGTGTGTGTGTGTGTTGGTGCGTGTGTGTGTGTGTGTGTGTGTTTGTGGGGGGGTTCAGAGTGGCCACTCCAGGGTGGAAATGCTTCTCTTATGCAAGCCATCCCTCCCCAGGGACGGCCAGTCTGAGTGTCTTCCTGTGGTTTGAGTTTGTATTATTCCAGTTCATTTTTGCGAGGATGAATTTCTGAGGATACCAATCTATGTGTTTCAGCAGTTGCAGCAGTCGGGCATTGTGGGTTTCTTTAGTTTGCAGCAATTTTTTTTTTTTTTTTTTTTTTTGCGTGGTGATGTTGGTGCGCCTTCGTAAAGGAAAGGGATTTTGTTTTGAAAGTGCGGCAGGGTTTACTGGGGAGCCGCTCAAGTACAAATTAATAATAATACTGCAAAACAGAGGAAGTGCAGCAGCTGCTCTCACACAAGCTGTTTGATTTGTTGTTCACATAGCTTTTTTTTTTTTTAAAGACTTTTCGAAATTGAATTTCCGTTTTCAGTTCTTCACCAGTTTACGGTAAGATCAGCATTTTTTTTTTTTTTTTGTCCGTAATACCCGTAATATGCGCAACCTATTTTTAAGATGCACTGTGACCTCTGGTGTCATTTTTTTTATCTTGCTTTTTGTCCTCTGTCACAAGGACAAACGCACAGAGGAAGAGCCGAGGCCAAGGGAGCAGCGGTGGCACAATCCGTGGGGTGATTTTATTTTTAGGGAATTCCCTCTTTCAGGACTTCCCAAAAGGAAGCAGCATCACCGTGTGTGGCCATGACGCCACTCACAGTCCCAGTCAGCGCAGTGGGCCTTCAAGCTAACAGACAGGATCTGATGATGATGATGAGGATGAGGATGAGGATGATGACGAGTCCTCCTGGAAGATCGAAGATGACTGGACTGGATGACTGGGAAGCCAGGGCTGACTGAGCTAATGGAGATGAGCAGTGGGAAGTGAGTTTTCGGAAGCCCCCCTCCCCCACCCGCCGTTCCTCAGTACCAGTCCGACTGACCGATGGGACGGTCGCTCACTCTTCACAGCAACCAGCAGCAAAACAGTCTTCGGCCGGGAACGAGGGAGGATGGAGGTGGGGAGCGAGGGGAGGATACAGGATGTTGTTTTGTGTTTCGGTTCCTGTTCTCATGCCTTTTCCCTGCTCGTGCCCCGTTGCAGGTGCACAAGCAGCCCCCCCCGGCCCCCACCGACATAAACACACACACACACACCAAGCCCAGCCCCCTGCTTCTTCAACCATATTAGTCTCTTCCTCTTGAGTGTCGCAGCCCACCGAGGATTTCAGCAGGAAGTTTTGATCTCTTTTCTTCTCCCTTCATGTAACAGGATTAAAATACACTCCTGTCCGTCATGTCCATGGCCAGCTGCGGAGCCCCGTGGCTCAGCACTTTTTCTCCGGCGAGCGCACCATGAGGCCCGAGCCAAGCGTGTCTGCGGGGCCTGACAGGATGCAGTGGCTGCTTCTGGTTCCTCCTGAGCACAAATGTCAACAGTTTAATGGTCATAAAAACCTCTGGCAGTGTTTCATTAGGATTTATTCCCCCCAGTATTTTTTTTTTTTTTTTTCCATGAGATCATCAGCTTGCAGCACAGGAGGCCATTCGCTTATATCCTGCAATCCAAACTAGGGCAGCAAGACAAATGCAGGGCAGGATGGTGGCACAGAAAAAGTTGCACTATGATGTCGGTTCAAGACTTTGGGAATGGTGAAGGACTTGCTAGGAAGGTGAAAAAAATAATATTAACTGCAGGGATGGAATCAAAAGGTTTGTTTTAATGATTTATTCATCTATTTACCTTGTTTTGGGGGAGAAGCTCGGAGAGGAAGTCTCAGCAGCAGGAGAGCAACACGTCCCTAAGCCAGTGTTTATTGAATCAATAGGTGAGGCCGCTGTTTGTTTGGAGAGCCCAACAAACATCAAAACCCAGTTTGTTTTACAGTAGAATGTAAATAAACCCAAACAAGTCACGTAGAGGACGCACCATTAATAATTTTAAGACAAATAAAACATTGTTCAAAATAAATAAAGTTTATAATAAAAAAGATGCAGTTAATAACATAGGGACTGTAAGCTAAGAACAGAAAATAATTAGTAATCTCACATTAAAGTGGAAAAAAAAAACAGTAAAATCCTCTGAAAGCACAAGCTAACAGAAGTCATGTGGATAACTAGCATTAACCCAAACTTGTGTACCTCTTATTAGCCAGCATTTGCACAAGCTAGCTGCTATCCTACAGCCTTCATGCCATGACAAGTCTAACCTACAACTGGCTTCTGCCACTTCATGTAGATTTAAGGATTTCAAAATGACCAGCAAACAAAACTTAGAAAACATCTGAAACGAAAGACTCATGTCTGCACGCTAATGTTGCAAGTTAATGTTTTCATAGTGGCTTTTGGCTGCATGCATTGATTTAACAAACTACCAAAGTTAACTTACATCATTAGCAGCTAGTTGGAATGTTTTATAGCTGAGTGATATCCACTACAGTCAACAGTAAAATGTTGCTCGCTGATTGTTCTTGTTGTACTAAATGTAGAAAAATTATTAGTATAAGATTTTTAGCGCATTTTGGGCCCTCACTTTTGGGTGAACAGTGATACTGAAGTGCGTCAGGCATCTCCTGGGCCTTGACCTGCACAGCGGTCAAACACGGTCATCCTTTATAGTTAATATAAATGTGGCCAAGGCTTTTATTCCACTGTCGAAGAACACAGAAGCATTTTTTTTTTTTAAACAGTAGGATGAACTCTTGTCTGCCGGTGATGGCAGGAAGGGCAGGAAGACCCTGCGCAGTGCGGCTATAATTATCTTTATCACAAAAGTCTGAGTGAAGGAACCGACTTCAGGGTCGGAAGGATGTGCGTCAACACGCGTCGTCTGTGAGAAGGTGCTGTGTGAGAATGTGGAAGTGGCAGGTAGTTAGCTTTGTGGCTTCCCCCAGAAACACTCCCCCTGTCCACACTGTTTAGCTTCTCTCAGCTTTGTTTAGCTTCTATTTTTCTATTTTTCGACAACATCCTCGCACTGTACGGAAGTTCAGCGGGTTCAGTTCCCACACCTGCAGAGCGGCTGCGCTATACATGGCACTTTTTAAAGCTTCCTAAGGAGAGTACGCTCACAAGAACACAACACAACACAGTGCTGTGAGAAATCAGAAAAAGACAGACATGGAAAAACTCACAAAAAAGATACAAAGTTTACAAAATATAAATAATTTTAAAAAATGGCATGTATTTCATGAGGGTGTGCACTCTAATGGATTATTGGTTTTTGAAGCTTTAAAAAAAAAACATGCCTTTGAAACTGCTTTGCAATGAAGTTCGTAAAAGGTCAATTAACATGAACAAAAAAATTGCTATAATGAAAATTCTTTTCAATTTTTACATTTTAGAGTCTTTTTCTGTCCTACAAACTTTGATAGTTTGTAGGACCGCAAAAGGTAAAATAAATAAATAATTAAGTAAAATTCAAGACAAAAATAAAATGTAAATACAATTTTAAATATACAACACAGTACAAAACATTTATTAAATGTAAATTTAAAGAGCATCTTTCAAAGGTAGTTCACATAAAACAACAGAATAACAATTTTTATTATGGATTTTGTTTCTCGTTTAGCAAGGGAAACCAGATGAAATATTTTCTAAATTTATCAAAGATTTTTGGAAAAGAGCAAGTTTTTTATTTATTTATTTATTTTTAAAAAGGAAAAAAATGCAAAAAAAAAAAAAGTGTATACAGGATATTTTGTCTTTTGCCTTTTTTACTTGGGAAAAATACAATTTATCTATTTACATAATTTTGATAGTAGTAAAACTATATTCCTCACACAACTTTCCTTCTCACACAATCCAAAGACATTCACATTAGACTAATTGACTACTCTAAATTGTCTCTCTGACTCTTTGTGGCCCCGCAATAAACTGCTGACTCGACCGGGGTGCAACCTAAAGACTTCACCCTAAAGTCGGGAGGGAGGGCAGCCTGCGTCCCCCCCACCAGTGCCTCAAGTGCAGGAGAAGCAGTGATAGAAACTGGATGGATGATTTCAGTCCCCCTGCAGTTCCAGTGTTTGGCTGAAACAGAAAAGACGCTGACCTTATTGTGTAAAAATACCTCCTTGTTTTATTGATTTTCCATCATTACAATTGCACATAATCAGTGTGAGCAATCTGAATTACTTATAGAAATTTATCGAGCTCTAAATGAACAGTCATCAGTCTTTAGCAGAGGCTTCGAGGAGACGTGTGAACATAGCGAGAACTTCACTTCCCATCTGTTGCATCTCTTTAAACAGAAGACAAAATAATAATAATAACTATAATCAAACAGACAAACAAAAAGCCCTGACGTCCCACTCCCCATCCTCACAACACAACATAGCAACATCAGAAGTCACGTGATCTCCAGCAGCGTCACCAAATGCAGAGACAGAAAGCCCTGGGAGTCACTTCCACAAACAGGTCACACTCATTTTAATCCGGCCAAGCGCAACACGTAAAGCAGCAGTTCACGCAGGCTCACCGACAGGGAAATCTATTTTGGCTGGGTTTGGTTTTTTTTTTAACTTTTCATTCATCAGTTGACACATTTTCTCTCTTGAAGGAAGAGGAAGAAGGTGAGCAAGCTTCCTTGTGAGCCTGCCCCGGTAAAGTCCAGGCGAATACGTGCCTGTTGCTGTGCGCCGCGAGAAGCTAAAGCGGTGGAAGGATGGGTGGAGTGGTGGTGGGGGTGTCATGGTGATGAACAATGTCCCTTTGAGACATCCTGGTTCTCTGCTCACCGTGATAAACACCCAGGCTGTGCTGAGCAGGTGAGGCGGCAGAGATTCTCTCACACCAACCAGAAGACGTTTGGAGGACAACAGGATACAGAAGACCTTCTCATGATGCACGCACACGCGCACACACACACACACACTTGTGTTTGTTTGGACTTGTCTCCTTCCAGCAAAAGTCAAATGCGACTGAGTGTTTGACTGCAACAGACTCTGCATCTGAGCTGGAGAGACGAGTCGTCATCTCGTTAGCGTACTGAGACTAGATGGGATTTCGCTGATGGAGCTCAAAGAGACAGAAGTTATGTCTCTTCCCAGAGGTCACGGCCCGCTCACCCCAGATAACTGCACACATACTGATCAGGGGAGAGTCTGTATGCACTGGTGAACATGGAAAGAAACTAGGAAGTGTCGGAGGCGCTTCACAGGCACGCAAACAGACCGAATTTTACCAAGCATTTGACTGGAGCAGAGCAAAAAAACATCAACGGGACACCGATCGTTGGGAGGTGGAAATCAGCCTGGAAAACACCACGAGTACGTTGTGTCACCATCGCAGCAGTTCTTGCATAACCAGCCCTCAGAAATCAGCAGGAGAAGGAGGGAGGACGCCCTCGACACGGGACGTCCCTGCATCCATCAGCGTCACTTTCATTTCACACACGGAGGCACATAGAAGGCGTATAAGTACAAGTTCAGAAGCAGGCGACAGCAAATGGAAAAAAAAAAAAACAACACACAGAAAAAACAAAAAACATCCAACAGACAGAGAAGCTCCGCCAGGTCGCTCAGGTCTCAGCGGAGACCAAACAGCAGTTCTAATAAATAAGAAATTAAACTGCAGTAAATATATCTGAGAAGAAGGAACCGGATCCAAGTGAGAATAATTAATAAAATAATAATAAAAAATAAGGTCCAGTTCTTCTCAGGTGGAAAAGGGACAGAAGGAGAGCGGCTCATGACTGGCTCAGACAACAACACAAGGTGGACAACATCACACTCTCTCTCGCACACACACAACACACAGGGCTGCACAATCACAACATCATTCAGTTAGGTACCACAGAGAAGTCGCATTCTGTGCAGGTGCTGCAGAAAGGAAAGAAAAGAAAATTGCAGGGTCAAATTGTTACTGTGATTTCAAGTTTTCCTTTTTCTTTCGGCCTGAAAAATGCAAAAACTCGAGTGAATCAACTTTAGAAAGTGTAGTTGCTGTTTGTTTAGTCCGTCACTTTCTGACAGTATAACTAATAAACAATAAATAAATTGTTTGCTGATGTACGCAACAGTCTTGGTGTCGTAACATTAAATCCTGACTGCGGTTCCTCGCCGTCACCTTCGTATTATCGCAACAGTACCACTTTTATGTACCGCAAAATAAAATTAAACTGTGAGTTTCTGATAAGTAGTACATATCAGGAATGCCTGATGCTCATAAATCTGGTCTATATTCCATTATTCAGATGAGTCTTAGGAGTAAATGACTAGTGATGATAAGTAAAACATACATTTTTTTTAGTATCATTTATCAAGGCAGAGTCAAAAATGACAAAAAACAGCAGGTGTTATCGCAGAGAAAATACGTTCTGACGACACAACGCTTCCACTGAGCAGCCCTACACACGCACGCGCACACACGCACACACACACACGCGCACACACAGCCAGAGCCCAAACGTTGTGGCAGACCTCTGCTGTAACAAGGAAGGGAAGCAGGCTGGGTGTAGTACCAACAAATGGCCACTAGAAGGCCGTCCACCTGCAGAAATCAATTCTGTACATGCAATCAATCAATATAACTGACACGTTGAGTATACAAACACTTAGATTATACATATATTCATGATTTCATCATTAACCTTTTTCACTTTTTAAAAAACAACAAAACAAAAATAAAACTCCAGTTTTCCCACCGCGATGCAACCACGTGTTCAGCGCACGGATGGCAGAGGGAGGGTTTTCCTTTCCTTCTTCTTCTTCTTCTTGTTTTTGCATACGGATGTTGTAACTTAATCCAGGCCTAAGACTGAGCGCCACCACGACATGCCAGCCACCAGGGGGCGCCAGAAGCCTCCTTGCCACATGCCTAGCTCTCTGTCTGACTGACTGCAGGAGAGGAAGGGGGCGGGGCGGGTGGGGGATGGGTCCCACAGGTGTGCAGGGCTGCTATTGGTGCTCACCCCCCCCTCTCTCTCTCGCCTGGCCCCGCCCCCTTTGCCGCCCCGCCCCCCCGTGCAGGTGCGGCCGCTCAGTCCTCCAGGATGACCTTCACAAAGCTGGCCACGTCGGTTTCTTTGGCCTCGTGGAGGGTGAAGAAGGGATGTAGCTGGAGAGGACGGAGGGGAAGACAAACAGGGAGAGAATATTACAGTGGCAGCGCGCCCTCTGGTGTTCGCTTACGGCTATTGCAGAAGAGTAGACGGGATTTTTTTTTTTTCTTTCTTTTTTTTCTTAATGCACTCACCATGAGTTCTGTGTAAGTCGGACGCTCTTTGGAAACTTTCTTCAAGCTTTTACAGGACACAAACAAAATAGTGAAAGTCAACCAAAAACTTCATCATAACATAACTGAAGCCAACAACAATGAGGTAAAGCTGAGGGGTTTAAAAAAAACTAATCGTGATATTTGTTCGCACAAGAGCGCAGAGACGAAAGACTCATGATTGCTCAGATTAAAACAGTCGATGATTAAATGCTCACTCTTGTGTGTAATTCTAATTTGCAAACATTATATAATGCATCTCTGATGAAGATGAAGTGAGAAGCCGCACCACTGAGAGCTGAAGTCCACAAAGTCTGGGGAGAACTGGTCTGCGGGGAGCTGAGGCGACGGCTCCTCCACCACCTGCTTCAGCTGCTGGAAGGGCGTCCCCCACGAGTCGTAGGGGAAGCGCAGGATGGCGAGCTCAATCTGAGGGCAGGAGAGGAAGAGGAGGAGGAGAGGAAGAGGAGGAGGAAGAGGGAGGTGAGCCCGCTGCGAGATCACGCTGTAGCACGGCGGCGCCCCGGCCGTCCCGCTGTTACCATGGTGATCCCTAAACTCCAGATGTCCGACTTGACGTTGTAGCCCTTCTGGTTGGTCTCCGGGTTGATCCTCTCCGGCTGCGGGACGAGAGGGTGACGTGAGCTCCCATGTTGCACGGAGCCGACGGCCGTCGCTAGGCTGTCGTGCTTACCGCCATGTAGGGTTTGCAGCCAGCGTCCATGGTCTTGGCCACCGAGTCGACCAGGTAGCCGCTGATGCCAAAGTCGCACATCTTCACCTGACCCTGAGTGTTGATCAGCACGTTGGATGGCTTCACGTCTGCGACAGGAGAGAGGCTTTCAGGCACGATGGGGGGGGAGCAGAGGTGCGGGACAGTGAGAGGGGCAGTGGCAGCGGCTCACCTCTGTGGATGACCTGCAGGTTACTGTGCAGATGCTCCAGGGCCTTCACGATCTGCAAACACACACAGCCGTTAACGGACGGACGGACGGACGGACGTTTGTCGACCAATCGCGCGCGGCGGGGACTCACAGAGACGGCGATCTTCCCCAGGATGTCCTCGGGGAACGGCAGGCCTTTCTCGATCACCATCTTGTAGAACTTGTCCAGGGACGTGTCCATCAGCTCCATGCAGATCCACACGTCGCCCTGCGGAAGAGGAGGAGACACACGGCAGCCTTCAGGGCTCGCTGTGCCAAAAGAAAACAAAAAAAAAGAAACAACCACGACGGGAATCAAGCACCGGCAGTCACCTCTCTGAACAGCGCCCCGTAGAAGGTGACCGTGTAGAAACAGTCCACCGTCCTCATGGAGATGTCCAGGTCCATCAGCAGCCTCTTCTGCTCCTGAGTGTTGACGGTGGCCCGGATCCGCTGGCAGACAAGCACAAAAACACAGTCAGAGTGCTTCCTCACGGGGGCTCCACTGGGTGGAATCTCATCGTTCTGGGACCCCCCTTCAGTGTGTCAGTCTGGATGATGCCCCCCAGTGGCTGTTTCCACTAATGGCTCCTCAGTGCCCTGCCATTTTTTTTATTACTGACTGTTTCTGCGGTGTGGGTGGGTGGGTGGGTGAAAACCTGTGTGCCTTTGGGGGGGGGCACTTCAGTGGAATGTTGTTTTTAATATTTTATTTATTTTTTTTTTATTTTACGTTTTTTGTCAAGCGCCTTGGTTTGCACTGCATGTATGAAAGTTAAGTACAATTAAACTTTGACGGAGACAGAGACGCGTTTGCAACTCATCTCAACATCCTTCTGCTACAGTCAAAAGGCAGACAGCTGCCGTCTCACTCTGATGATGATGATGATGATGATGATGATGATGATGATGATGATGATCACATGCAGCCTGATGCTACATCCACCACCCAGCATTTGTTTAGTATTGGATGCATTGCATAACTCTTTGTTTAATTGATGTTATTTCCAGTAACTGAACATGGTGTTTAAGGAGTCTCTGCACCAATACCACAGCAAGCCACAAGGGGGAATCAAAGCTTTTTTCACTTGACTTTTGACAATATCTTTACTTTTTATTACTTGTTATGTCAGACCAAAATCAACCTGGATAAAGGTGACTAATGTGTGACTAATGTGACTAATGGATCAATTCATTGTGGTCTAGGCAGACCGGCTCTCCTTTCTTCCACCACGTTCACACTTTGAATGAGTGTTTACACCTTTCGGAATCAGGACCAGCTGAAACCACTAGACTTAAGTGGAGTAGATTACTTGAAGGAGCCTTTTCACATCAGAATCTTCTGACTGACGTGTCTCCATCGCACACGTGGAACGCTTTATTTCTTCATTTTTGCACAGAAGAATAAGATTCTTTCTGCTCCAATGCGCACAATTAGGACGACAGGGAAACTTGCAACAAGCTGAGTCTCATCCCCGCTTTGCCATATCAGGTTCGTCATTCATCCAAAGCACTGATGTTAAAACAGCCAGTCAGGTTTTTCATGCATTCCATCCTGAAGACGCCGTCACTCACCTTCACAGCCATGATCAGGCCACTGGGGACGTGCCTCATTTTGTCCACCACGCCATACGCGCCGCGGCCGAGCTCGGAGATCTGCTCCAGGTCATCGGCCTTCACCTCGAAATTCTGCAGCCGAGGCAGGGAGAGATCGCAATGAGACGGCAAATCAAAACCAATGACAATTTAGACAATCAGGAGGATATCAGCCAATCACCACCTCGGAGTTCAACTACTGATCGAAGGCTATAAAATGTTCTGAAAGACTGACTGGATGAGCCTTGCGTCTGACACAGAAATGGAGGGGAAACACTTGACGCGCGTCAGCAGCCGGTGGCGAGCTGTGATATTCGACTTTTTTCTGAGAGTTGACAGGAAACTGACTCCACTGCAGCCACTTTTCACAAGGCAGGCGTCACTTCCCGTCACTTCTGCGCTTTCTCCTGGAAGGACGCTGAGTGGTCCTGACACACTCTGACCAGGCGAAAGGGATTCTGACTGGAGCTTTTAAAAGAGCTGAGATTTCATCAATGCAGCCCCTCGGCCTCGATCACGTCTGCATCACAGGAACTTCTGTTTTCAGTTTGACTGCAGACTGGCAAGAAAAAAAAACTCTGCCAACGGAAAATTCCGCTTATTTGATGACTTTAAGATAAATATTTTAACGGCACGAAGGGCAATAAAAGGCATTCCATTCTCCCCACAATCAGAAATGTTTGATTGGGATGTAATGCTCAGCGAGGCGTTCTCAACAGCTGTGTGTTGGGAGATCGTGGGACGTGACCAAGGCGAAACGCACCGCCAGGAGAGTAAACACTCGGCTGTTATGTAACAGTCCGAGGAAAGAGAGGAAACAGAGATTCATGAGGCATGGCAGGGATTTGAATGGAGCGCACAGGTAAGAATAAACAAGCTCTGATCCAAATAGGGCGACGCAGGGCATGAAGTTACCTTTTCTCCGATGGTCACGCAGGCCTTGGAGTCCAAATCTCTGGGGGGCCTGAGAGACGCAGACGGTTGGTTAAGCAGAAACCAGCAACAACAGTAAATATATGAAGAGAAATAAATGAAAAATATATCAAAAGGAATTTCAGGTCCTACACGATGGTAAATTGTAGCAATAATAAACTGAATGTAAACAACAAAAAAAACTCTGTCTTGTTGTGCTAAACCTCCTGGGAGCTATCAGGATGTTAGCATTAGCGTAGCATTGAAAGGGCAGCATGGGGAACTTACACTGCAGCAGGAGGCGGCTGCTCGAACACCTCCTTGGGGATTTTGAGCACTGGCTTCCTTTTACCTGAAAAAAACAAAACACAAACAAGACACATCAGAAACTCAAGTGGCGCTCTGAGGGTCAGACGGTGTCTGCAGACAACTGTTCAAACAACCTGAACAACTCAGCTAGCAGTTTAAGATAGTTGCCAAAAATCAAGCTTTGATTTACGCCCATGGTTCTATTCAGCCAGCGTGGCCTCCAAAATTTCCAGTATTACTTTTTTTCAGGTTAGTGTGAGACAGACAGAAAAAGACCCTCACTGATGGCAGTGACACAAGACAAAAAAAAATCAGTTGTTGCCTGGTGTTGTGTTGTAATCTGTGTTTTTTTTTTTTAAACTGGAGATCCCTGGATGTAATAATATATTAATATCTCACTACTTCCTGTATTATCGTTATGGTTGAAGAAATTATATTTCGTGAAAATATGCTTGGTATTGTAAAATACACTGCATTCCTTTAATTGTTGTACACCACGTGGTGTCACACTTTAGCTAGGCTGACCCACCTCACCAGACAGCCAGCAGGTGGCACCATCTAGCGAACTCAACCTATTCACTATGTTCAATGATTCCCCCGAACACTGCAAACACCCCAGGATCAAAGTCAATCTGGAGAACGCGGCTGATTTTCAGGGCTCCTTCTAATCACGCCAGCAGCAGCCACGATGAATCTACCGCTGCAGCATAACGACTTTTCCATTTCCTGTGACTGCTCGTGTGCCAGCTGATGATGTAACAACGTGTTGCGCACAAAGCTGAAGGTGTGCCTGGTTAGACAGAGAGAGAGAGAGAAAAAAAAAGGAGGAGGGTGTGGAGCAACCACAGCAACTGGGCTCGCTGGAATCTCTCACATCAACGTCATGAGAGAAAAAAAAAAAAAAAAACTTGTAGCTGTGGACAGAACCGTCACTCAAGACGCTGGCAGCAGGGCCTGTTACTGAGACACACACGCACACACACCGACACACACACACACACACCGACACATGCACACACGCACGCACACGGTATGCCTGGAGTGTCCTGGTTTGTTCAAACAGTGCAGGGTGTGACGCGGCTGTGTGCTATGCGTCCCTCCACCGGCGGCCTCTCGCTGCCTCCCCGTCTTTCCAAAGGAGCTTTGTTGCACTAAAATGTCACTTTGGGCCCCGCCCACTCGCATTTACACGGCGCAACAATGGTAACTGGAAACCAGCGGCGCGCCGACCGATTCATAACGCGCTGGAAACTTAAACAAAAAAAAAAAAAGGGAAACAGCAGAGGAGGGAGAACACCTGTAAGGCGATAGCCTGGGAAAAAGATCTGCGTCGTGCATCAAAGTGGAGGAGAAGAGGAAGATGAGGAGGAAGAGGAGGAGAGGAAGTCCTGCTGCCGATTGGCTGATCCTGGGGATCAATGTGTGCAGTGACGTTCCAGGGTTCCAACAAGGTGCAATAATAGCTCCGTCCCCTGACGCAGGTTCAGCGCTCCAATAAAATAGTGCCAGCGCTTCGCATACATCCGTTTATTTCCTTTGCCACAACTGTTTTTTTTTCCTTTTCTATTTTTGCCCTTCGCCCTCTGCATTGACGTGGCTGACACAGGATATGTATCAGACACGTCGCTGCCATTTTCTATATCGGTGCCCCTCCGGTTGCTGGTTGTGCCCCTCTGTCGCCAAAGACCATTCAACATGTCACAACATGTTTTTCTCCCAGCTGTCTTCAAACACGCGATTAACAGGCACGCATGCACGACGTTGCCCTGATTTAAACTAACCTGACAACAAAACATTCCCCATACAAACATACATTCAAGTTCCCAGAGAAACTGAAAAAAAAAACTCTTAGACAGTTTAAGGGGATAATCCTCCTGATTTTCCAATCCGTTGGATTTCTTTTGAGCATCCGCGGGAAGAGCGCTTCAAAACGTTTGGATGGGGAGACTTTCCATACAATAGAGTGAAGCAAAAAAAAAAAAAGGGAAGGTGATTGGATGAACTTTCTCTTTGTCACATTCAAAATGGAGCAATCAAATTTCTTCAGCTGACACTGCAGACTTCTCATTAATGCAAGGAACAATACTTGATGTGCATCACTGCCGTGCAGAACTATTGGTACTCCACAGTTTTACCAGAAATGTTTGTTTTTGCACTTCCTAATGACTAAATATTATGCCGGGTCTGACAAAAAGGCCACAGCAGCAGCAGCAGCAGCAGCAGCAGCAGCAGCAGCGACCCGTGCAGCTTGCTACCTGTGAATTTTCTCCCTTTGTGGTTTCTAAAGGCAGATTGTAGCATTCGCTTCCTGCTTTTGTCACAATTAAAGGAAGCTTGACTCATTCTACAATGCCACTGATGACGCTCTGGCTCATGGGAGCTCGGCAAGATGGACGTGCGTGATGAAAGGAATGTAGAATGTCAGCGCACGGCGGCTGCGTTGCAAGGCTACTCATAAACATGCAAAGACCACATTCGGCGCTAAAGAGCCATGAATTTGACTGTCCGCAAGCTGGCCCCGAAAAAATGACACGATTCTGAAAATACCCCGTGTCAGATGTTCTCAAGATGATGTTGCACAACTTGGTGAAACACACACGCACGCCCGCACACACACACAGGCACATTATTCCCTTCCTTTGTTTCTGCTGAGCTCAGCATGTATCCTGTGCACACAGTGCTGGGCAGAGTGGGTTAATCAAAAGCAGCAGCCAGCATCAGTGCTGCTGATGACCTCAGCACATCGGCTCCAGAATGCACCCAGATGCCGACAAGGAGCTGCAGGAGACGGGTGTCCCTGACTCCCGATCGGGGCCACGCCCTCTGCCAGGCAGGCGCGCTAACAGTGCGCAGGCCTGAGATCATCGCAGCTCCTGAATGGGATTCCACACGGAGGACAGGGACAGATCAGTCAGGGACACGGAGAAGGGACGGCCAGTGCAGCCCTGGGGGTCGACGAGGAGGAGAGGGCGGGTTCGAGATGTGAAAATAACTCCAGCCTCCGCAGCTCCGACCGCTCTGGCAGGTTGTGAGACATTCTACACTTCCAACGACGGCGGCTCTTTGGGTGGCAGCTGTCAGAGGCTCCTTTAGGGAAGCGAGTTGTCACCGAGCGGCTCTGAACTTCCTGTGCAAGCGCGAGACCGGCCAGCACTACCCTGAACATTCAGCCTAATGGAAGACATGCGGCGGATCAACAGACAAGATTTCTTTTCCTCGCATGTTTAGATGTACACATTCATTCCTCCGTAGATGTTTTTTTTGGAAGCAATGCAGACAGCTGAGGCTGCATGCAAACCATGTGAAATCCAATGAGAGGACCATTATTTGATGTGAGCGCCTTCGTCAAAAAAACTTGCAGACCTATTTTTAAAATGATCTCGCCAGTAAAACATGAAGAATGTCCTCCCGACTGTTCCCATAATAAAGCTCAAATATTCTGGTTGCCGGTGCAGCCATCTGGATCCTGATGACATCATTTGGAGCCAGAGCAGCAGTGAACCAGAGGCGGAGCTGCAGGACGGACGCTGGGTAGGCCTCAGCTGTTAATCACAACAGTTCACGGCTCACTTCGCAGGGTCCAATATTGGGAGGAACAATGAAAACCAGATCGAGCGCAATAAGAAGAAAAAAAATACAGTAGCGAACCACCAGGGGGCAGGTGGGGACGGAGCAATCTTTAGCGCAACAAAAACCAAACAAACGCAAAGCAAACGCAAAAGCTTCATCAAGTGGATGGAAGTAGTGCAGATTAATTTCCCTGCTGAGTCATTGTGTAATGTCACAAATAAAATCATGCATTACGCTTTGAAGGAGGAGGAGGAGGCGGAAAATCGGGACACATCCGTCAAGGAAAATCGTAATTTCTAAAGAGATTAAAAAATCGGCACTACACGATTTAATTGCCCTTTGTCAGATGGCTGTTAAACACACCTGAAATTCAACCTCTCGGCCAATCAGGCCGAAAGAAAATCACTCAACAAGGAAATGCCAAAGCAATGTGGCTGCAAAAACCCACAAACTTGAAGCTATTCCGGAATGCTTCTTGATACTGTTGATGCTTGTGTCATAGGGTTGTGTAGCAGCGCTCCACTTACTGACTTCATCTTTGGCCTGAGCCCCGAACCAGCCAGCAGAACATCCAGCGTGTCAACAACCGCAGGACGCTGACTTGGACTATTTGCATTACAAATGGGCCACTTGTGCTGTGGGCAGTCGGTGGGGTTGGGGGCACGAGCAGAGCACACTTCAGGGCTGGGCCGACGCCGGTGCGGGTGGGGTGGAGGGTGAGGGATGGAATCAGACTGGACAGAACCAGACGCAGCAGGAAATTATCGAGTGTATTTTAAATCGCTTGCATGAAAAAAAGCCAAACCTTATTACGTTTTTTTTTTTTTTACCAGATTTTTTTCATTATTAATATATTGCTCCACTGCTGCTGCTGCTGCAACTAGCTACAACAGCCGGATCTGGATTTTGTTAAGATTTGGATTGTTGCAGTTTAGGCTGCACTGAACATTGACTTTTAATGTTATGGCTGCTTATGTATTGTCCACCAGGGTTTCTGCTTCGAAAATGTCCTTGTAATGACTGCTGGGGGACTGTGTTGAAAAGAGAACTGCACGTCTTGATACACTTGATCTAGATTAAAACACAATAGTGCATTGTCGATAGACTTTGCATGTTCCTGCACTGATTCCACAACAATTAAACCGCGTCATTCCATGACAAAAAGCTGAAGAGTTAATATTCAACCAATCTATCAATCAATACTTCCTCTCTGTCCAGTGTGTGAGACGTTTGCTGCAGCACTCAGTGGAACAGGAAGCTCCTCTTGTCAGGAAAGTCCCATTCATCTCCAAACGAGATGTTGTTTAAAAAAAAAAAAAAAAAAAAAAAGTGCGTACGTGTATTATTCATCACAGGATGAACCAGCTGCAAAGAGCAAGTTCCTCCATGTAGGTGGACGAGAGAGACTCTTATTATATCAGCGTGGCCCCCACTCACTGAGTGCGTGCGTGCACGTTCTGCACGTTGTGCAATGATCCAGCTTCACGTTGGACTTCTTGGAAAACATGAAACAGGCTGGAAAACACGGCTGGCTCCGCTGCAGCTGCACGTCCGCGCACCCACCACCGCTTCTCTGGCTGCAGGTTGACGACGAGCTCGGGGTCAAAGAGTGACGTGCACGCCGATTGCCCGCCCCAGCCATCAGCGCGGACGCGTGCACGGCCAGAGGGAGGTGTGTGTGCACCCACCGTGCAGCGGCAGCGGCGGCAGCAGCAGCTGACAAGAATCGGATATTTTTAATATCCTGCGCGACTCCGCCGCTCGCCCCGGCAGCTCCGGACAACACATGCTATTCTTGGCTTTTCTATCCCATAAGCTGAAATGTGCAACCAGCTCAAACACTGACAGCTGCGCGTCACGCACCGAGCTCCCCCGGCGGGTGCACGCCAGCCAGCCAGCCAGCCAGCGCGGCTCGCGGTTCGTTTTGCAATATGCGCTGCGCTCGTCTGCAGTTTTATGATAAAGCCTCGCAGTGTCCTTGTCCGTCTCGTGACTCCTCTCACGGCGCCCCGTGCTCCACATCCCTGACACTGCGAGCGAGCGAGCGAGCGTGCGTGCGCACGCGCGCGACCAGCATCGTCTTACCAGGAACTGTGCAGAGGGGAAGGTCTGAAGCAGGAAATGCAGCCGACCCTCGTTAAAACCCGTCCAACTTTAAAAATGCACGAACCGCCGCCGAGCTGCAGCGGTGCAGGCGCCGCGCCGCGCCGACCGCGCGGTCGGCCGTCGTGCACGGTGCACGGTTCGGTTCGGTTCCTCTCTTACCTCCCTTCGGCTGAGACGTTTCCCCTTTGCTCTGACGGGGGGGAGGGGAGGCACAAGAGACTTTGCCTCCCTTCTCGCTCCCTCCCTCCATCGCCGCTCGCCTCGTTCTGCAACAAAGATGCACAAAAACAGCGGCGCCGATCTTCATGCACTCGGCGCCCCTTCGCGTCCGAGGCGTGCGCGTCGGTGCACGGAGCCCTGGGCCGGATGCACGGTCCGAAGCGACGGCCGACGGCGCGGTGGTCTTGCAAAACGCTCTGCAAAAGGATCCTCCGCAGCTCTTACATGATGGGCCAAGGGCTGGCAGCTGAAAGCCCCTAACTTGGATCAGTGTGAGCCCCTGCGAGAGAACGTTCTTCCTGCTCCGAGCGCAAGGCACGCTGGGAAATGTAGTGCGGCCGAGCAAAGCCCGCAAGGCGTTCGGGAACGTTTGTAATTATTAACGTTCGTGTCATAAATGTCTGTTCCCGGCGGTGGTGGGACACGGAGAGCCTTCTTAGTTACCTTTCATCCACTTACTTTGATCCTGTAATTATTCTACCTCAAGCCTTTTACGATTAGACCCCGAAAATGTAGTTTTGAACTCATTTTGCAATTGACTGACTCATGGCAGGGAGAATGACTGCCCTGGTGCTGACATGCACCCGGCTGTTACAGGATTATATAACTTTAGTTTCCTGCCCAGCACCTTGTCAAGAGAAAACACCTGCCTCTTCTGGACTGACGCTAGTTCTATTCCTATGAGGACAGCTGCTCACACTGTGGCAACAAGCAATTAGACACAAACATGATTTAAAAAAAACAAATACCAATTCAAAGTAGAAAACTATATGTTGTTTCTTCAAAACTGAATAATATTGCACTTTTACGTTCAGTGCAGAACTTTTCTATCTTTTTATTTATTTATTTTTTCAATAACTCATTAGCAGGAGCAGCCTCTGGGGACTAATGCAGAAGGGACGATTTCCTGAGATATGCAGAATTTATTTCATGTCAGTCTGTTAGAGAGCAAAAGCACCTTCATGGAGAAAGTAACTGCACAGACTTTCTGATGTTCAAAGTACTTTTTTTGTTTTGTTTTGACTTATGTTTTGTGGGTTCAGTTCCCACCCAGGGGCCGTCCTAAGTGGGGTCTGCATGTCCTGATATACTCTGGCTTCCTTGGACTGAATGAAATCTGTCTGAAGCCAACCAAGAATAGAGGGAAGCCTTCCGTTCTGTTTTTCTTTTCTGTACTTTTTTATTATTTTTTATTTTTTTGCTCTTCTTCTAATAAGCTTGTCCTGATGCAACTCAGCCCATTGCAGCATCAGCACTAATCTCTCTCAGCTGCTCCAAGCGTTCTTTTTGTTGGTTTTCATCGCTACTTTTTAATGGGAGCCATCAACCGTTTCTGAGCTGTTGCTAGTTGCTAACAGAGGATTGGAAGGATCCTTTCCTCCTGCCTCACATGAGGTCTCCCATGCATTACTTGTTAAGTGTTACTAACTCTTTGTGGTGTCAGTGAGTCACACTACAAAATCAAACATTTTTCAGCAAAAGCAAATTTTTGGTATATTTTTTTATATTGTTTTTTTTTTTTAATTCTTTGAGTTCATACAAATGTGTGAAACAGAAAACACAGGTATCTACTACAGACAGGTATTGACCATAGGTATCAACTACAGTATGAAGGTAGGTAGAGGACTAAAGTCATCTAGAAGCATACATTTAATGTGAAAGGGTTTATAACAGATGTGTTTTTGAGCTGGATTTGGAAGGTTTAAAGACATTAGTCATAAATAATATAATGTAAGAATAAAAAAAATGAAAATTGTCAACTTAATAGTTAATAGAGGACAACAGTAACAGTAAACCCTTTCACGATAGCACCAATATTTCAAAACATAGTGAACTACAAGTGTCAAAGGAATACAAGCAATACAAAAAACTACAAACTAACTAAGATTTGCTGATGATAACACAAATTACCGAATAGAGTTTTGATGCCTGATGAACTTGAAAATTGAAACCCTGCATCTTGCAGGAGGTGGATTCTTGCGCCACATGATAGTTGGTGGAAGTGGCGGTGGGTCTCAGTTCTTGGCCACGATGAGGCTCTGGTACAGCGGCTTCACCACCACGTGCAGGAAGAGGGAGCCGTCGATGAGGTAGTCGGACGTCCGGCGGTACAGGTCGGCCTCGGCCAGGAAGTTGCCGTTCTCCTCGGTGCTCTGGTGGAAGTTGTAGACGTGCCTCACCACCACCTGGCCACGCTGCTGCGCCATCACCAGCACCGTCTTCTGGAAGTTCACGCCGGCGAAGTCGGCGCTGGACGTGGCCGGCGTGACGATGACGCGCGGCCGCCCGCCCTCGATGCGCGTGGGCTGCATGGCGCCCGTCTCCGTGTACATGGACCGGGCGCTGAGGGGCAGCCAGCGCGGCGAGAAGAGCGCGTTCCAGGTCACGCGCTTGCTGGCGTCGTGGCCGCTGGGTCCCAGCTGCGTCTGGAAGCTGGTGCTGCGGTCGTCCCGCGTCGGGTTGCTGATGACCCACGGCGAGCCCCACAGCGGCGACAGGTAGTTGCGCGGCACGAACAGGCTGCAGTTCACATCGAAGTACTTGGCCATGTGCAGCGGCGAGGCCGAGTGGAACTGGTAGGACATGTAGAGGAGGTCGCGCACCGACTCCTGGTAGCGGGCCAGCGTGGCCGACTGCGTCTGCAGGCGGAAGAGCTCCCGCGGAGGCATCATGGCGTAGCGCACGGCACGCAGGGCGTTCTCGGCCGTCAGCCCATCGGGCTGGCTGCTGGCGATCCAGGCCTCCAGCGCCGCAAAGAGCTCCATCTCGCTCTGCAGCACCAGGTCGGAGCGCTGCAGCAGCGACATGAGCAGCTGGCTACTGATCCCAGGCCACTCGCCACTCTGCAGCAGCGACGACACATTCCATGCCATGAACTGGAGGCAGCTGTCCCGCAGGGTCACGTCCCCGGTCTGCAGGGCGTACTCGTACCAGCCTGCTACGTGGCCCGACGGGGAGTCCCGGGCCAGGTTCTGGGTCATGTACTGGGTGACGCCCTGCTGCAGGCCCATCACTCGGTACTTGGTTGCCAGCTTGTGCAACGCCGTGGCCTGGTCCAGCTGCACAGAGAGGTCTCCACAGTACAGGTACCTGCCGGACAGGGATGGAGAGGTCAGCTCTGTGTGTTCCACTAGCAGTCTTTGCTTAGATGAGATGAAGTTTCCTGGCCACTTGGAAGCAGAGGAGAGACTGAATAAAATTGAAGGTACACTGTGTGAAATTCTGCCATCTAGTGGTCAGATTGATGTGCTAATTTGCTCACCCTTCCTCTCCTGAGTTTGCCAGTGAACTACAGTGGCCTTTGCACACAAACTTGGACACCTTGTCCACTTTCTTCTTTGTTGGTTTATTTGAGGACGTAAGCGTTCACCTTGAATAAGAAACGCGCTGTCAGGCGGGCTGGATTGTCCACACAAGGCTTCCTTAGAAATATGGCGGTGCAAGATGGCAGCTGACTGCAAGCAAGACACTTGCTATATATAAATTGTTATGTGTAAATAAGAACTGTTCAATGGGTGCAAAATCAAATAACTATTATTGTACTGTGAGTATACGCTTTTATTAATATATTTACGTATATTACGCTTTTACCAATATAAAAATACTAAAGCATACATACTGGACTTATAGCTAATACACAGTGAGAAATTAAGAGACCATGCAAGCATTTTAGCTTGGCAACTTCATTTTGGAATTTCTAACCAACAATAAATGTCAATTTCAGGATTTCACAAGATCCAAGATATCACAGGTTGCTGCAGAAGCCATTTGTTGCCATCATCCTGTATTTAAGTTTTAGAAAATTCAAATGAGTTCATATAATTGCACAACAAGCATGGAAGTAGTTCTTTTTTTTTAAGAGGGCAGGAAGTCTAATCTTTTTTTTGCAGACATGAAGGACAATTGAGTTTCATTTTGACTCCACAGCGTTGAACTGCAGGAGACGCTATCGAGAAGCCCAGCCAGGTTAGCAATGGGTCAGAATGTTTGATTTCATCATTGATTTTCAGAAGTGGGCCTTCAGTTTTACATCTAGACCTAATCAGATCTACTGTGTTCCCACTTGAGCTGAAAATACAGTGTTCCTCATTCCCTGCGGTGCGTCTGCATCAACGCATCCCATGACAACTCTCACATCTTCCCATTTGGTGTGAGCTCAGCCCAGAATGGTGCACCATCGGGAGGGTGGGGGCGTGGTGGCGGTCACCTGATGAACTTGTCGAACACGGCGGCGCAGTCTGAGCTCTCCTTCAGCACCAGCGTGCTGCCGTTGCGGCCGAGCAGCAGCTCCTCGAAGACGGCGCTCTGCAGGGTCAGGATCAGCGAGTGCGCCTGCATCACCTTCACCTCGTCAGCGTTGGGCGTCTCCACCCGCAGCAACACGTCGCTGCCGTTGCCCTGCAGCAGCAGCGCCTCCAGCCGCTGCACCACGGACAGGGAGTGGCTGATGGTGTCGACGCCAGCGCCGCCGCCTGCGTCCGTCGTCCCGTCCACTCTTGGTTTTCCCACTGTGGAGGGAAAGTGTCTCTTGAGTCTCTTGAATTTGTTTCATTTGTTTATCACACACCAGCAACACACAAAAAAAACACTTGAAAGAGGGAGGAACAAGCTGGCTCTCTGTCTTCCACAGTTGTCACACACAAAGTTGCACTTTTTTTTTTTTTTGCAACCAGCAGAGTGAGTCCCTAGAAAAGAAAAGTTTTCAGTGTGTTCCTCTTGAAAACAATTGCCAGTCAGTTTGGATAAACTGCATTAGGCTGGTCTGTCTGGCAGCAGCAGCAGGCCCTGTTTACGAGCTTTCAGTCCATTTTCATTTTCTTCTTCTGCGATGATGAAATGAGCCCGGTTCTGGCTTTCCTCACATCCAGTAGAAGCATACTGCATACTGCTCATTGGTCCTGTCGCACTCTGGCTGGCTCAAAGTGATTTCGTCCTAAATCAAGCAACAGAAATAGCGGTGAGCGTATTTCCATTTTGGATGACTTTGTGCTTTCGCAGCCTCAGATCTTGGAGCCTACAGCAGTTATTTAAAGTTCTAGAACCATAGTTACATTAGTAACCTGATTCCATCCAGCCATCCATTCATCCATTTTCTATAACGGCCTCTCCTGCACTAGGGTAAGGAGGCTGCTGCAGCCTATCCCAGCTGTCTTGGCACTGGGGCGGGGTTACACCCTGGACAAGTCACCAGCTTATTGCAGGGTGATTTCATGGAGAGACAAACAACCATTCTGGTTGGACTGACCCCCTACGGACAATTTAGAGTTATCTGTCTTTGGACTGTGGGAAGAAGTCAAGAAAAGAGTGCCTGTAGCGAAGCTGCACAGACTCTGGGAGAACATACAAAATTCCACACAGAAAGACTCCAGGTGGCAATCGAACCTGCAACCTTCTTGCTGTGTGGTGACGGTCCTGAGCTTGTTTACCATAACCACATCATGAGTCAGTGCGCAAAATCCACAGATTCAAAATTTGCAACGCGCTACATCGAGCAAAAGTTTGCAGGGCTGCTTTGTAAATCTGCTCAAATGCTCTGTCACATTTTTTCAGTTTTCTATTTTCACACAAGAGTCTCCATTTTGACTCAAAGAAAAAATGTGTGTGAGGTCTTTGTTGCGAGAGAAGCCCAGCGGTAGTATGTGGGTTAGTCTGGGGACAGATAGTGGGTCAGTATCACCCACATCGAGGCCATTGATCAGCACAGCTGCACTTGCCGTCAGGATAATGAGGGATTGTGGGTCACGTTTAATTAAAGCTTTGTCTCTCACACACTCCCACCTCCTCCCCTCGGACTGTAATAGCTCGTATGAACACTCTGCGGTTCCTCTTTCAGATTCATGCCGCTTCCTTCTCTTTGGCAAAAACAGAAGCTCAGCTGTATGCGAAGGACTGACTAGGTCAAAGAATGTCACATGGATGTTTCTTTTATGCACTTTTTTTATTTTATTGTAACAAAAAAGGGGAACTGTGGGATTTAAGAACTGTGTGTGTGTGTGTGTGTGTGTTGAAGGTGATTAGGCTGAGCATAGATGAAATGGCTTCGTAACATCTAACAATGAGGATCTAAATTTAAAAGTTTAAAATGCTTAAAAAGTACATAGGCCATTCTGTTGCTGTTAGAGTTCAATAGAGTTTTAACTAAGTGAGTAGCCATGGAGGATTTTTTTTTTTTTTTCTATTTTGTTTTGGATTGTTCTTTTTTTTTTTTTTTTAAGGTAATTAGTAAAATTCAAATCAGTTGCATAACTTTTATCTAAGTTGAACTTTGAGAAGCGTACTCATTTTATCTTGGTTTCTTCCTTTCTGAGAGGCTGGACGATGATTCTCAAACAATGATTAACAAAATCAATCTCGTGTTTAAAAACTACAGGTTTTTATCGGGACCCACACTTGTTTTACTCACTTATGTTTTCTTTCTTCTGACACATAGACTGACTACAACAAAGACATATCAATGAATCGTTTTATCTGACTTCCCTTTTCCTAGTCAAAAAAAAAAAATCCCATGTTAAAATACAGTTAAAACCTAGGTTCAGTGAAACAGAGAGAAAAACCAACAGAGTGCAGAAAAATCTCAAATATTCCTGCTTGCAGGTGACGTACCTAGAGCTGCGGCCCCCACCTCCAGCCAGAGGGCCAGAAACAGTCGCACTTCAGCCCGAAGCTTCACCATGGTGTCTCTCTGCTCGTCTGGACGTCTGCTGCTGATGGTCCAGGGAGGTCTGGGTCTGGGTCTGGATCTGGGACGTCCAGCCCACCGATCAGGGACCTCATCGATCGCTGGGTTGTTGTCATGGTTACTACTTTCCTATCCTGTGGTATTACGGCCTGCATAGGTCATGGTGGTTGGTATCTGACTGAGGCCTGTGGCTGGCAGTTTATTAATAACGTTTCGCTCATAACTCACAGAGAAAACTGTGTATTTTGTCTGCTAATAGATAGGAAGAAAATCATCAAATGCTTAAAATGTCTCATTGCAAAGCACTGGAACATTATCCCGGTGGAGCATTTGTACACAGACTGCAAAAATGCGTGTTCAGTTTAGCAGCTGAGCTAAGAGCCCACATACTCATCCTAGCAGAAGAGAGTGCTGCACTGTTCTGCAGATGAGTGAAATTAAAAAAAAAAAAAGATTGCAATGCACGCAATGCAAATTGATAATGAAATAGGTTTCGCTTTTGAGCTGACAGTCCCGTAACGAGTGAGTTTCAGACTGACGCTGAGTTATTTGTGTCACCCAGTTGAGCTGATCTGTGTGCGTGACGCTGTGGCGAAAACAATTTATTTATCCACAGCTTGAGGCGAGGGCAGGCTTAATCAGGGTGGGGTGGGGGTGGGTCGGTGTTGGGGTCGCACCAATGTACAATCACAATCAATTCTTCTTTTTCTTTTTTTTGCCCCCACTGTTTTAATCATTTCATGCAATAAACGTGTCATCACAAATCGATGGTGGGAAGAAACTGTGGGCACCCAGCTGGGATGGGACAAATTCAGAATCATTTCCACGACTTGGGTCCGGAGGCAAATTCACTTGTGGAGCCCAAAGAGACAAAAGCATGCTTCAACAGTAGAGTCTAGTCTAGTCTAGTCTAGTCTAGTCTTTCTAGATATCATGTCCAGCTAATTCGACATAAGACACAAAATCTATTGGCAGCAGTTTAATAGGGAAACACTCAACGGGCTTTTGCTCTTTTTAGCAGAGGTGGGAAGCACAAAGAACAAATGCCTTGTTACTGTACTTGACTACATTTTTCAGGTATTTGGACGTAAATAGAATATTTAATATAAAAACACGCATGTTATTTTTGCGTTTAAGTGTTCAAAAGATACAAACTATAAGAAATTGCCTTATTATTATAGTTGTTGTGGCTTGAAGTGGAGCTATTTGAGCTATGGTATTGTGTAGGTGTAGTTATTATTTTCATTTTAGAGAAATAATCAACCAATGTATTGTTTCATCAATTGAAGAAAACATTTTTACTTTTTCTTTGAGCGCATTTCAGAAACTGTATTTTCTGCTTCTACTTGATTAAATGAGTTGAATCAGTACTTAAACCGGAGTATCCAGACTGTACTTCTGCCACCTCTGCTGTTCAGTTATCTCGAGCTTTATTGGCTCCATCCAAAATTCCAGCAAGTCACATGTGTGATACTGTGTGAGTCAGTTATGATTGTGGAATTGTGGAAATAAACGCGGCTGTGAGTGAAGTTCAAACTGGTTGTGTTAGAATTTCGGATCAGGACACACACATCTACAGCTGAGATCCCCACAACAAACATCCTGCAGCTCAGTGAGAATTTTTTTTTTCTTACAATTAGAAAGGTCACTTATTTATGATTAGCTCTTGTAGGATTAAAAATAGTTGAGTGAAACTGGGATGACAATGACTTTTGCACTGAATAACAGCAACGTAATGAACTCGTAACACACCAGCTTGTAGTTCGTGTTCGTGTCCACTAGAGAGCAGACAAGCAACTCCTCACATGCTGTCACAAGTCCTGTTTGAATTTGTCAGAAAGAATGCAGCTGCAAAACACAACGCACAACCGACAGAGTGAACACTGCTGATTAACTATGTCTGTTCATTCATTTTCATCAAAAACAGCTGGACTGGATCTTAATTGGGCGAATCATGGAACATTTGTGTGGACGCAGTCACTGCTTTGGAATGGCTGAAGAGGTTTGAAAAGCAAATGTTTTTGATGTTTCATTTCTGCAGCTTCCAAACATGTTTTCGTATTGTTTTGTTAATTTGGGAAGGGTGAAGATGGGCAGTAGGAAGTCATCTGGACTCTCAATTACTAGATTAACAATGGCTTGTTTAACTATTTTTTGCCTTCACACTACATCTGAGGCCAACAACAGTAGACAAGGTCGTGTTGATTATCTCACACTGATAACACAGTAATACACGACAGGAAGATTACAGTCGGGGCCTCCTCCTTCATTTGCCTTGGTGTCAGATTCCCAATAAGCCTGTGTGATTGGTGCGGATCAAATATCTTAACTCACCTTTGAGGCTTCAGACAGGTCTGCGGTGAAAGTCGTCAGCGGATACTTTCACAGCATTCGGCGCCAAAAAGGAGCCGACAGAAAATGAATCAGTTATTTCGCCGCCTCAGATACAATAAGACATCAGCCTATAATTGCACTGATGCATTTCAAACGGAGTAGATTTTGTTTGAAATGATGTTTCAGTGCAGCACTGTCGCTTCACAGCAAAGAGGTTGTGTGTGAATAGTTGTATGTGTTTGTCTTTCTGTGTGGCCCTGCAATAAACTGGCGACTTGTCCAGTTTTAGAGTGTCACCCTGCCTTCGCCCGATGACCGCTGGGTGAGGCTCCAGCAGAACCCCACAACCCTTAGTGCAGGAGAAAGCAGGTATAGTGGATGGATAGATGAATGGATTACATTTATATTATTAAACAAACAATAAACAGAATATCAAAATATTGATAGAGATTTTTTGAACCTTCAATCAGGATTTTCCTTCAAAGCAAAATAAATAAATAACGAAGAGCTATTACCCACTTCATTATTTAAATAAAAATGAAAGTGTTTACTTCAGCATCTTTCCTCCAGGAATTTGTTTTAGCGCCTTCCTTCCGGGAATTTAAAATCTGCCGTCACTGATGAAGAACATCAATCCGCTGTGCCGTGTACATGCTGCTGAGAACATTGCTGATCAGCAGGATTCTTATTAATCCATAATGATCCTGATCAATAAGCAGTCACGTCTGGGTGGGACTGTCAGTTTGGTCTTCATTATTTGCTCCCTGCTAACAAACACAGATGCGCACGCGCACACACGCAGACGCCCCTGGTAGCCTGTCAAATGAAGACATGTGACCCCCTGCACCTGCAGGGATGAAAAGGTTAACATGGATGCAGGCTCACGTAGTCCTCTGGCTCGGCTGCACTAATGAGCTGTTTGCTTTGGAGCTCTGTTGTCACTAAGAGTCTGCAGCCCAGAGACACGTCGCCCCCGATGGTTCGACTGAATCAGGGACACATTTGTCAAGCGCAAAGACAACAAGAACCACGGGTCCGTGTCAGTAATCGTGTTAGTTTTAACTGCACTGATGAATATAAAAAGGACATTAGGATGCTAGTGCGGCGACGAGGGATTGGCTGCTCTCACGTCACAGGAGTGACAATGTAAGTCTGAGTTGAGCTGAAAATGACTTCAAGTCTTTTTCACATTTTCTTTCTGTCAAACTAACACATCAAATAGGATGTTCTCTGTTTCACATGTCCAACTTAGAAACAGGATAGGTCAGTGTCTTCAAAGGCTGAGAGAACCTTCATCCAGGCAAGACGTTTTAATTGTTGGTTAAGTCATAAAGTGAGATCAAAGCTTCAGACTGGAGCAACTGACACATGCCTAGTGTCACCATCCAGTGATGAGCTTTCTTTCTTCTTTGCTCTTCTTTGGATTAGTAAATGATGTCCGGTTCCAATAAAACTGATCCTAACTGCTCTGCCACAACTAAACCCAGGCCTCAGTTCTCGCCTCTTTTCCCTCTAAAGGAAGCTGATTGGTCAGGTCACACTCTGACTGGCTGAAAACAGTCAGATCACTAACTCAGTGCGGGAATAGACCTCAAACACTGTCTTTGTTGAAACATATGACAGCGACAAAACAATAGAAAAATTGCTCTTTGAAACGCTGTAACCCCTTTTAAAGTTTTGCAAACATTAGCAGAGCTGCACAGCTGCTCATTTACTTTGTATTTGACTACAATAATTCCTTTTTGTATGTTTTTTGTATTTTTTCCCAATTTGTCATTATCAAGAGTGTGTTGATACAGCCACACATCTTCCTCTCAAACACATTTGTTTGCTTTGTCTCTGTTCCAGCTTTGGATCTCGGCCCAACACAACATCTCATCTTTTTATTTACTAATATAATTATAATTATAATTTTTTTTTGTCCGTATTTAATAATCGTTCTCTTCCTGCGACTCTCTCTCTCTCTCTCTCTCTCTCTCTCTCTCTCTCTCCATTTTTCTGTCTCCTCCCCTTCACCTTTTTGCAGCCCTCTCACTGGCTGCAGTGTCAGACTGACTGCCTGGGCTCCACCGCTCCTCCTCTTCCTCCTCCTCCAGCTGCTCTTCCTCTCGCTCCTGTCATCCTCTTCAGCCAGCACACAGTGGACTGGACCCCTGACTGAGGTCCGGCTGTAAGCCAGCTGGAGTGAAGGTAAGACAAGAGCCTCTTGGTGGGAACTTCATTTTTCTGTGATGGGGGTTATTTTTGGGAAGTTCGGCCTGGATCGTCTCACTTTGATTGCTCCAGAATTTACTTTTAAAAAATTATGGAATCCTTGAGTTTTGCCAGGCACAGACAATTCGACACTGTATGGGGTCTGAAACATGTCATGCCATGTGTCACAGCTACGCTCTTATTCTCTGAAGTTTTAACTGCTGAGAAGCGCTGAGACGTTTTTGAGAAACTCACATTTTTTTCCTCCTGCCTCTGAACTCTCTGCATCTTCGCAGAATGCCTCCTGCACGGCGTTGGCTGCCTTCCAATGCTGTTGTTTCAGGTGCACCGTCTGCTGATGAATAATTAAGAGGGCTCAGTGAAGCAGAGAGGCACCCGTTCAGCTTTTCAGCCCCTGCAGATTCTACGGCCCGCTGGTGGCCCTTCATCTGCTCAGGAGGAGCATTCCAGCGACGTTGGAGACGATGTCTCGGCGTCAGCTCTGCAAGTCCCCGTTCTGCAGAGAGGCGCACTCAGACTCGTACAAGTCATCACTGGGCTCTTGTAAAAGAAGAAATTCATGAGGCTGTTCTGAAGAGGAGGCCGGTCACCTCATACCTCCGCCTCCCAGAGGACCGACTCTGGCGACAGGTCTGCACTGGAAGCAAGAGCTTCTCAACAAAGTGGCTGCAGAGTTCTTGGCCGGTCAGTACTGTCGGTTCGTGTCCGGTTCTTTCATAGAAGTCGTCATCAGCTTTGTGTGTTCAGGGACGGGTCTCACAAGGATGGAGTTCCATCAGTGTCGGAGCCACCGAACACCTTATTTTATAATTTAGCTCTTATCATTTCTAATACAGTTAGAGGAGCCACGATGAAATCAAATATTTCTGAATTGTGAATGTGAATATTCACTTTCATTTTTTTTTATCGGGAGATATTCGAAATATTTAAATAATATATTAGGATTACGTTTTCCAAACACAAACCTCTTATTCATTTAACTGTAAAAGTAATTAAAATTGTAATTTATTTATTTCATCTTGAAAATTTCAGAGGATTAACTCATTGAAATGCATTATTTCATTTCTAAAGGGGTCCTCATTAGACAAAAAGCATTGCAATGCATAATGCAAAGAAAATAACAATCAAAAATACTTCAATAACAAAGCAAATAAATCAAAGCAAGACAAAAAACAACCAAGAAACCAAAAAAATGAATAAAGAATACAAAGATAAGGTATATGAATGTAAACCCTGTTGCATTGTCAAACACTGTGTATTATGCATGTCCACACGACACACAGTGTGAAGTGAATTGCCATGATGCATAATAGCCTCTCCAAAGCCCCCTGTGGGAGCTCAGTGCCTATTAATACTGAATAGGAAATCCTATATGTTCACCTACCGCGTCCTCACATCACAGAGGACGTCCCAATAAAACAAGAGTCAATAAAATATGAGGGGGTTTTTATTGACAAACAAGAAGCAGCAAAAATACTTTCAGCTGAATTCTGTTTAAAATCCTGTGTTCAAAACTGTGGACTAACATTCAAAGATTATTTAAACTCAAAAGCTGATCTTAAATCTGTTCATATGTGGATAGAAATTTCATTTTTATCCACATAGAAGGTTTCAGAACTTTTCATGTTGACTCTTTTTCTGGGCTGACTTTTCAACTTAAATCAAGTTTCATCGTGTGTCTCTTCAGTTAGTTGTGGCACTGTTGAATAAATATATATAGTATCATAGTCAGCCACACATGATTCCATTTCTTACTGTGAATCTCAGAATCTGAACTCACTCTTTTTCCTAATAAATATCCCACTGCAAAAATGTCAATAAATTCCACTTAGGTCAGCTTGCTGCTGTAAAAATGAAACGAAAAAATTGATAAAGGTAATAACCGACGGATATTCCAGGTTGGCTTTCATAGATAAAGCGCATACAAATAAACTCCAAATCGGTTTCTAGCTGTGTTGTTTATCCACTTCCTGCCTCTGCTCTTCCCCTGTGACCTTAATTACACCATAAGTCTGCCCTCCAATCTGCTGCTTTACGGCACTGTTGGTGAATTGAGACATTCGATGCTGCTGTATTTTATGATCAAAGCCCTGATACGGACCATAAACTCTTCACGTCATGCAGATAGCAGCGAGGGAGTTTTTGGCACTGAAAAGCATTTAAAAATGGTCGAATTCCCCCTCAGCCTCAGGCATGCTCTTGTTTTTAAGGTTTACTGCTCGACGGATGTGACGGGTGAGAATGGGAGGGGTTGGTGGTGGGGGGGACTCTCAGGTGAATGTGAAGGGGAGTAATGGCCAGGGGGAGGAGGGAGCAAAGGGTGACAGAGGTCATTGGTCCATCTGTTGTTGTGAAGCTGCAGTTCAATGAAATGTGTCTAAAGTCAGCAAGCTTCTGTTTACACAGTTTTCCTGTCAAAAACACAAGTGATAATTAACTGTGATTTATTAAGAAAATAAGTTTTATACTCACTGATTTCTTTATATTGGATCTGTGCCTCAGCACTATCACCTATTTTCCCATTCTCGAAACCAGTTATCGTTGATACAAAATCATCATTGTTTGACCAAAAAACCATCAGTTGTTTGGTCAAACTTGTTTTACGTTGCCGTATCAACCAACAATTACATTAAACATTATTATTGTGCCGTGCGATGAACTGGCGACTTGTCCAGGGTGTCACCCTGCCTTCGCCCTAAGACAGCTGGGATAGGCTCCAGCAGAATTATTATTGTGGTCTTATTATGTATGTAAAGCAGGTCCTGACTAGCTCTCCAATGACAGATATAATGATAATCCTTGACAAAACAAAAAGGTTATGGGGCAATTGGCAAAGAAGTACCTGCAACTCATTTCCCATTGACTTTGATTATAGCCAAACTAGCTTCCACTTCGTCTTGCTGAGTCTCAGAGACACAGCCATTGGTGCTGCCACCTCATTTCTATGTTACCAAACAGCAAAAAAAAAAAAAAAAGAAGAAGAAGAAGAAAAAATATATAACCCTACTGCCACAATAGCAAAAAACTAAAACCATAATATAAAATACATTTTGTGAATATCAAATATTGTTTTTTGAAACAAGGATGTGGTCTCAGAAACAGGGGCTTTCTTATTTTTATTTCCTCATCTTTTTCACATGGTTTTTGCCTGCTGAGCTGGGAAATTGGATCAGGCTAGATTACACTTGCAATGTCCAAAGTAGAAAATGTTCTGCAGATGAAGCAATAAAAACTTTTACAAATTGTATCTGCTAAACATCAACCTCAGCCCGACCCCAACTCCACCCTGGGTTTTAAAAGTGAATCTTCAGCCTCATCTGTCTTGTTGCACTTCTTTACATGTTCGTGTGTGCGGCCTATAGACCTATTTTATCTTAAATCCACAGAAATAATTATTTAAGAATGAACTAAACTGAACTAAACTAATCTATCTATCTATCTGTCTATCTATCAGGTGACGCACAAAGGCACAAAGGTCATGATCGACTGGCCCAATGTGACGGTGTCCAGCCAGCAGGATGCGGGACTGACACCCGAGGAACTGCAGAAGTCTAAATGCATCTTGGGCTTCATCCCAGTCGTCTACTACAGCGCCTTGCTCTGTGTGGGAGTGCCAGGTATGCTGCAGCCAAAACACTTGTGAAAGGATACAATGCATCTGCCTCTTGGTGGGCCGTCAGTTCACAGTAATATGGAGTCCGGTTCATGGAGGCACATGGTTTTACAACACCACAGTACAAGCGATTAGAAGGTCGAGGCCATGACTGCACTCAAAGGTCCAGTGTGTACAATTTGGTCTGATTTATGATTTTTATATTGGTAAAAGCTTAATATACTGCACATAAATATATTAATTAAAAGTGTACACTCAAAGTACAATAAAAGTAATTTTGTTTTCCAACCCAAAGAAGAGTTTTCATATACACACAAGAATAAACATAAATAGACCAAGGGTCGAGTTAGCTGCCATCTTGCACCGCCATAATTCTAAGGAAGCTCGGCGTGGACGATCCAGCCCGTCTGACAGCGTGTAGTAATTAGAGTGAACACTTGCATCCTCAAATAAACCAATGACGAAGAAGGTGGGCAAGGTGTGCATGTTTGTGTGCATAGGCCACTGTAGTTCACTGGCAAGCTTGGAAGAGGGAGGGTGAGCGAATGAGCACTGCAAACTGAAATCTGACCACTAGATGGTAGAATTTTACACACTGTACCTTTAAAGTGTCAGAGAAACCAAGATAGCTGTTGAAAGAAAATTTGTTACAAAATGACTATTAAGTGGGGAAAATGTATCCTTTGGCCATGGATGGCATAATTCAACCGCATGGACAAATTTTTCTCATTTATTCTCTTGGGGGTAAATCAAGGAATGAAGAAATAAGGATGAATTTCCTTCAGGATAAATAAAGTATCAATCAATCTATCTATCTATCTATCTATCTAAGGTCCAATCAGTTAGTCCCTCTTTTGCTTTCTTGCAGCTGTCAGATATCAATTGTGTTCAAAAATCACCAAGGTAAAGGCCAGGAAATTCTGTTTTGGTAGAACCCCCTCACAAAATATTGAACAGATTTACCCAATTAAATCCAAGTGTATGTGTATTGATCTTTAGCTGGCCCATCGATCTGCTAGCTGTCGTTCTGACAGGCACCTTAGCACCATTCTCATTACACGGCTCGTTCCTATTGATCCAGAGGGGATAAACAAAGGAGTCCCATCACTTAATTATCCCCAAAGGTAAAAATGAAGACTGGAGTTTGTGAGGCAGTATAAGGTCTTCAGGGTGTTGTGATGAAGGCAGTAGTAGGAGTGAAAAGGAGAGACAGTTAGCTAGGGGGTGCTAGAAGAAAACGTGAGGTACTAGAGGGACTCATAAGAAAAAAATGCAATCCATGCCAAGAGGAGGCGGGCTAAAATATCAAAAGATTCATTGAAAATAGGTGTTTCTCTTCAAACAAACGGTGGCCTTGTTGCCAGCCAAAAAACCTAGCACACAAAAAAGTATCTACAAAGCGCACAATGACGACAGCTAAAGCTGGACCACAATATTAACAATGTCTCAACAAAATTTACTGGAGAAAGGTTTTTATAATGTTGTGTTGACATAGTCGTCTAACCAAAACCATCACGATAACATGTGAAGCTCAGTTCAGGAAGTCTTAAAATACAACAAGTTTCCAAAAAAAACCCAATGAAAATGAAACAGTGTTCGTTGTTCCTTGTGCGTGTTTCAGTCAACATCCTGACGGCGGTGGCCCTGACCCGCCTCGCCTGCCGCACCAAGAAGACCCTCTACTACTACCTGCTGGCAGTGACGGGCTCCGACATCCTCTCGCAGCTCTTCATCATCTTTGTGGGCTTCCTGCTGGAGACGGCCGTCTTCCACCGCGAGGTCCCCGCGCTCCTCCTGCGCTCGGTCAGCGCCGCCGAGTTCGCCGCCAACCACGCCTCCATCTGGTCCACCGTGCCGCTCACCGTCGACCGCTACGTGGCGCTGTGCCACCCGCTGCTCCACCGGCAGATCAGCTACCCGGCCCGGGCGCGCCGGATCATTGCTGCGGTGATGGTGCTGGCGCTGGCCTCCGGCGTGCCCTTCTTCTGGTGGTCGGACATGTGGAGGAACAGCCACCCGCCCACCAGGCTGGACACCGTCCTCATCTGGACCCACGTCACCATCATCTACTTCCTGCCCTGCAGCATCTTCCTGGTGCTCAACTCCCTCATCATCCGCACGCTGCGGGCGCGGCGCCGCCCCGACCACGATGACCGCCGGCCCAGGTCGGCACCGCCGGGCCGCATCGGCAAGACCACGGCCATGCTGCTGGCCGTCACCTCCGTCTTCTCGGTGCTGTGGGCCCCCCGCACCGTGGTGGTCATGTACCACCTGTACGTGGCGTCGGTGCACCGCGACTGGCGCATCCACCTGGCGTACGACCTGTCCAACATGCTGGCCATGCTCAACACCGCCGTCAACTTCTTCCTCTACTGCTTCGTCAGCAAACCCTTCCGGGGCACCGTGCGGGACATCCTGCTGCTCAGGGCCGGGCCGCTCTACTCGGGCCGCGGCCTGCCGGAGCAGCAGCACCACAACAACGCCTCCCTGTCGTCCCTGTACAACACCAAGCGCTCCCAGCGAGACTCCACCCCAGCTTCACCGCAGAGGGCCGTCGCCAGGCGCACAAGCCTGATACAAGTGCAGCTCTGCCCGCGGGACACGGATGCGGCGTCGGGGTCGGGGGTTGCTTCCGCATCGTGCGGCCCCACAGAGGCCGAGCAGTAGCGTCACACACCCATCATACGTCTGTGACTTATGTGATGCATCATGGACGCATCAGCCAATCAGAACGAGCCGAGAGACGGCAGCACGCTGGGAATGAACTCTTTTCTGGGGATTTTCCAGCCTTTATAATTTTTTTGAAAGATTAAAAGTCGATGACTTAAAATCTGCATTAGAAAGATTTATTATGAACATCATTCCAGGTTCCAGTCGTCCTGTCAGCTGTTTTACAGGCGTTTATTTTTGTATTGCAGTCTATTGGCCGCAAAGGGTTTTTTTTGGCTGCAGTACCTGAAGTGGCCACTGGAAAAGAAAAACCTCACTGCACCACCTTATTGCCAGTCCGTTATCTAGTTCTTATATAATACATCCATGCACATCTCTAATGGCAGGAGTGTGTTGTTTTGAAAATTAAAAACCGAGAGTGGATTTATTTCCTTGTGCGGACAATGTCCTGTTTTCCATAAAGGACACAAACTGTTATTTTTCATCGTTGCAAGAAAAAAAAATGTTTTCTCTGTGGTGATAATGCATATTTTTGGTGAATTGTAATAAAAAATCATTTTGCTTGTTTAAACTCTCTTTAATCACCTCCGGAGGGTGACGTCAGATCTCTGCCGAAGCAGCTTCAGTTTCATCACACTGTCGAGCTCGGCCAACAAAACCACTGTCGTAGCTGCCAAATGCAATGGGCTTTTTAAAGACCCACAAGCGGAAGGAGGTTCTAAATGAAGAGAAACAGCCAACACCTTCACCCCCCGCTCTGCAAACAGCCCGTGTCACCAGCAGGGTCTCCTCATAGGCTGAACAAATAGGGAGTCAGCAGGCACTTTGCCGCAGCAAGATTTGTTTGGTCAGTTTGTCACTTCAAACAGTCGATGCATAACAACGAAAACACCTTAAACAAGCGTCAACGGCTGCTTTTAAAAAAGGGGGGTGGAGGGTGGTCATATCAGTTTGTCTCAGCGCAGATGTTGAATATGCTGTATTTCGGACACAACTGGATACTTAAACAGGCAGAGTTAGTGAAGGCGTCCTCGCCCCAAGTGGCTGGCCAAAATCAGAGTTGTCAGCTCCTTGAACAATATACCTCTACGGTGGGGAAAGATACTAAACATATTTCTGTCTCTGTTTAGGGACAGCAGAACAGGGATCCCACCAAAACCAGGCAGCACATGCAGCAGTTAGATACGAAATAACATGTTATTATTAGCTTTCATTAGCTTAAATGCACTACTGTACTGCACAATAAGTGTATTTATTTTTTACTTACTTCCTTTTGTCTTCTCCTATTTTGCGAACATTATGAGTGGCTTCCGGTCACCTGCCCTCTGTGGCTGCTTCTATTCAGGGGCCACCAGGTGGAAAGAAAGAGAGCGCCACACAGAGTGAACAAGTGTTTGCCATCAGATAAAACTGTCTGCATACAGGAAACGGATTTCACTGACAGCTCCAGGAAGTCACCAAACTGCTAAGTGCTCTTCCTAGAAACTTCCAAATGTTTCCTCCCAAATAGAAAAACATGGGAACAGTAGTCGTCTATTTAACTGACCAGATTTGAGATATTAGTCAGTTGGGAAACAGGAAGAAGTGGGTCGGGGCCAGGATCGAGACTGAGGCTGTGTCTCAACTCAGGTTCTGCATCCTTCGAAGCATGCATTTGATTTGTCCCAATTCCCAAAAATCCAAAGGACGCTACAAATTTGTCCTCAAAATGCGCCCTACTTTTAGCCGATTCCAAGGATGCACCGCTACTATCCTTCACGTCCTTCTGTATCCCAGGATGCTTTGTGTGCTGCTGCAAAGCATCGTGGGGTCCTGGGAAGTCAGCTAAAATTAGCGGCATGTAGTGGATAATGTATAAATTTAAGTATTGAAATTTCACATAAAATTTTCAGTTTTTAACTTAGGGTTTTTACTTGTTTGAACATCCAATGCCATCGTTGGATGGCGAACCAATGGTTAGCTTGATGCTATGAAAATGTCACTTCCGGGGTTGGCCAGCAAGAGGGAACGGCGGTGACGCAACCAGGAAATACGCCGAGGGCTAGACCGTCCCGGGTTACCGGGGAGGCGGGTTTGGATTCGTTCTCGGCCGGGTCCTTTGGAGGACGCTTCCTTCCGACGGAAGTCTTGTTGACAGTGATTTTTATTTTTTTGCACATCTAAGTTCTGTGGAATTGGAATAAGCGGGTATAGAAGATGAATGAATGAATGAATAAGTTCTGTGTAAACTAACCCACTTAGCATGCCTGATTAATTAACAGACGGGTGCCTCCTTCATTCCTCCGTTCTGACTGTAAGCTGAACTGTCTTTTTTTTTTTAATGTGTCTTCTCATTTATCATATTGCATAAATGAGAAGACACAAAAAAAAAGTAGTTGAGCCAGAATATATATGTGAATGAGGGTCATTAGTTTGCCCTTGTAGAATGAAGGAATCCTGGTGTTCCTCAGGGGTTTTGGCTCACATGACAGATGATGATATCGTGGTAATGAAGGTCAAAAAGGGCCATTTGCAGCCATGATTCAGGAACTGGGTGGGTGAAGAAGGAGGAGGAAACTGTTGGATCAGCTCTCACAGCCAGTTGATAAAGCGCAGGAACATGGATGGGGTGGGGAAGCTGGGGTCTTAATCAATGACCAAGACCTCAAACAGACTGTTTTTTGTGACTACAACTCAAAGGCAACAGTAAATAAATACAGCAGACCAATAAATAGGCAGTTTATTAATAATGTTTGCATTTATTTTTCTTGAAGCAGGAACATTTTGGACAACCAGCAAAACATCAAATCATAATCAAAATTTCAACAAGTTAAGCTGATTTTGACAAGGAGAGAAAAGCAGAAAGCAGAAGAATATGCCCGTCTGGATTTATCAGGGAGGGGCGGAGCTAATGGGTGTGAGAGGAGTGCATGGAGGAGGAAGAGAAAAGGGAAGGGTCTCTGAAGCCTCCTCTCTGTTGTGGTTTCCATGCTGTGCTCAGCTGCGCCCTCTTGCTGTGGGGGGAGGAAAAATAATCGCTTATCGCCCCTTTAAAGAGTGTCATACCACCTTTCACCACAAAGTGTCGCACTCACACGGTGAACGGCACTTGTAAGTTTCCAGCTGCTCACCTGGATAAAGTGAACGCAATTCACCACGCGCTCACCCACCCAGCTCGACAATATTTAGGCACGTCGTGCCGAAAGACAGAGAGAGAGAGAGAGAGAGAGAGAGAGAGAGAGAGAGAGAGAGAGAGAGAGAGAGAGAGAGAGCGTAGCCTCCTTCCATCCAAACCTTTATTCTCACGCTTCCACCGAGCTGGACTGAGCTGCGTCGGAGGGCGTCCGAGTTTCTTTTGTTTGGAGTAAGAGAGGAAGAAGAATCCGTCCGGAACACAGGTAGACAGAACCCGCAACACTCATCTTTTACACCCGCTGTTCTCTCCTGCATGGAGTCTGGGAGTCCATCCCTGCTGTTTGCTTGTAAACTATTGATTTGGAAGAGCTGCTCAGTGTTTCTCTCTCTTTTCTAAATCCCCTAAACATTTTCACTCCCTTGTTGAACTGCACCAGGGACCAGAGTTCATTACCCTATATCCTAAAATGAATATCCTCCAGTGTCATTATGAATAATTGTACTTATCTTGTGTTTCTGGTTAAATGCGAGGTTAGTTGCAGCTGGCAGGTGCGTAGTTCTTCCCTGGCTGCTGAGATTACCGCGGGTGCGAGTGGGACTGCTATAGGCTACTATTTTTTACACATTTTACTCCCAGTGCAAGATTTTATTTATTTATTTATTTAAAAACAAGGTTTTCTGTTTCTGTTTCCATCAATGTCTGGCTGATTCACAATGTTAAAGCTGATTCATTTCAAACAGAGCCCTTGATTTTAGCTTTTAGATTTTCCTCATCCACACTGGTGAGATCAACTTTAACTTGCGTTTAAAACAGCGAGATGTCATACATGTGATGTCATACAAGTCTGATGAAAGATAACAGAATGTTTGGACTGCCAAACTCTCCGAGGTCGAGAATTCCAAATATTTATCTGCCCCTGCTGCTTTTCTGAAGGGGGGTTTAAAAAAGAAAAATCCATCGTTTTGTCTAAGCAGCATCTAAACTTGCCGACATTCCAACCGTGACAATTTAGCTGCGGGTCCTCATGTGAATTTGATGACGCCACGCCCTGAGAGAATCAAAACACTGTTTACCGAGGGACTGGTCAGTCGTGCTTGTGGTGTCGCACACTCCCACTCCAGTTCCAGGCGACCCCACACAATGAGGGCGTCAGTTCCCGCGGTGCACTCTCACCCCAGGATGTACAGATTGGATGTTTGTGGAAGGTTTTTCTCATTAATGATTAACATTAGTCTGAAATTCCCTCTGAGTAATGCAAAGTGACTTTCTTTTCTTACGTCCCGTGTCAACACCGTCACAATGGTTGTGTTTGTTTTTCCGAGCGTTGCCTGATCTGTGGTGTTTGTTCATGGGTGACGACTACAGTATCCACCATGTGACGCATCCCGGTCTTTATTTCCCAGCCTCTTTGTCTCGTCCCGCCAGGTCCCGCCAGGTCCCGCCAGGTGATCCCATGGCCACCGTGGCTGCCAACTTCACCCCGAGGGGCTGCGGCCCCAACGTGGACTCGCTCTACTACAACCTGTGTGACCTGGACGCCGCCTGGGGCGTGGCCGTGGAGGCGGCGGCGACGGCCGGTGTGGTCTTCTCCTTCGTGCTCCTGGTGGCGCTGCTGGCCAGCATCCCCTTCGTGCGGGATGAGAACCGCAGGCGGGCGGTGCCGCTGCAGGCGGGCTTCCTGGTCTGCACCGCCGGCCTCTTCTGCCTGACCTTCGCCTTTGTGGTGGGGAAGGACTTCTCCACCTGCGTGGCCCGGAGGTTCCTCTTCGGCGTGCTCTTCGGCGGCTGCTTCGCCTGCCTCCTCATGCAGTGCGTGCAGCTCAACGTCCTCGCCCGGCGCGGCGGTGGCGGCCCGCGGGTGTGCTCGCTGCTCCTGGGGGCGCTGGCGCTGTGGATGGTGGAGGTGGTGGTCAACACCGAGTGGCTGATCATCACGGTGGTGCGCCACCCGCTGGGCCCCCTCAACGCCACCGACAGCGGTGGCAGGGCGGCGGCCGTGCCGTGCAACATCGCCAATGAGGACTTTGTCATGGCGTTGATCTACGTGATGGCTCTGATGGCGGCGGTGTTGCTGGCCAGTCTGGCCGTCATGGCGGGGAAGCGTAAGGAGTGGAAGATGGAGGCGGCGTTCATCCTGACCGCCGTCCTCTTCTCCGTCGCCATCTGGGTGGCCTGGATCGTCATGTACGTCTACGGGAACGGGACGAGGGGTTGGCCCACCTGGGACGACCCCACCCTGGCCATCGCCCTGGCGGCCAACGGCTGGGCCTTCCTGGTCTTCTACACCATCCCGGGAGTCTGCTGCCTGACGGCCGACGACGACAGCCAGCAGGGCTTCGGGGAGGACCTGTACCCCAGCCGGGCGGTCGGCTACGAGAACATCCTGAAGGAGCAGAGCTCCCAGAACTTGTTCATGGAGAACAAGGCCTTCTCGATGGACGAGCCCAGCCAAGGTAGGGGGTCAGCTGAGGAGCCGACAGGATCAAGTGTTCTCTGAGAGGAAGCAGACATGGGTTTCCTATTGGGGGCTTCTTCAAATATTCACATCCTGAGTCTGTCATAACCAAACCCCAATACATCATCACAGTCATTCTACTAGGAAGGCCTCAGGTTTATTTGATGCCTCATGGGATTGATGCCTCACGGAAGGAAGGCTAATTTGATTTCAAATTTAAAGCAGTTCATCCAGTCCTTTTGTTTCACATAGACAAGAACCCAACAAATTTGTGAAACATTCCACCTAGCCAGAATGTCACCAAGAGATCTCTGCTCCACTCCTGGATCATGCTGAGGTGTTGTCTGTCAATCCTCCCAGTGGGCTGGGTCTACCAGGGGGTTCCCAGTTATTAAGGACCCCATCTGACCAGACATCCCATCCACTCCAGTTTATCTGGATTTTTTTAATGGTACAGTTAGATATAGTCTCTGTAGAATTGTAATTGTTTCAGTTTACACATAGTTAATTAGTTCAATAATAATGAGGCGATTTACAGTTTTCAGCTTTTCTCCATTTTATCTGAAGCCACCACCTTGACAACACAGTCTCTTTCCAGAATGAGTTATTTATAAGGCTTCTGATGTACTTGTTGTGTTAATTTGAAGGAGCACAAACTCTACATCTGTCTAACCAAAGGAAACTTTCAATGTATATACTATTTTATTACAGTGTATTTTAGGAATCAATGTGCTTTGTCTTTTATCATCCCTGTCTAACATTTGCCCTTCGTGTAGCAGTTTGTTTGAAATTACTGCAGCACTTTTGCACGAGTCACACAGTCACCTCTCAAAGTCAAACTGTAAGTTTATTAAAACATCCACCGTGGGCTTACGTCATTCCTCCTGGCCCGGCTTGAACAGTCTGTCCCTGCACTGACTGTTTATTTTGCGCCGCACTTATCACAGAATACAGAGCCTGACTTGGTAGCTCCAAGGGCATCGGACTCACAAGCACATCGGAGCGGACTGATTACACCCGCTGTTAAAACCTCCCTCTGAAACGAGGTTGTTTTTGCGTCTGCACGATGAGCTGGCAGAACGCGACAGGCGAGAGGGTCTCCGAGGTGAACAGGATGCCAGACTGGAGCAGCGAGTCCCAGAGCGCGTCGCACCATCGGCTCCCCGCTGACGCCGGAGTCGCTGGATAATCACACGTGATTAGGTGGTGCAAACACCTCGGCCTCTCGGTTTGCGGCAATGAGTCAAGTCTTCCGCGCCAAACTCCTCCTCTCTGTTTGACGTTGTGAAGCTCGAAGAGAGAGAAAGAGATGTTAATAACTGAGCAGCGACGGGTCTGTGCAGAAATGAAGTATCTGTCAACACAAAACAAAAGGCGATCAACCTGGTTTGGAGTTGACTAAGGGGGAGTGGACGCACGCACAGGCGTGGTTGCCACAAAATCAGTTGTTATTATCACTCAGCCTTGGATTCCATTGATGTGAAGCGCTGTTATTCCTTGGTTAATGTTTCCATTAGCTTGTGATACAGTTTAACCTCCCCAGCAGGCCCACAAGGAGTTTGTCCTTATAGCCTCCGTGACAGAGAGAACACACACACACACACACACACACACACACACACACACACACACACACACCTCTATATATGTCTGACTCCTACAACACTATGTATGCAGAGACAGTCACCGAAAGACATTCCACTCCGCAGTCGGCTCACTGGTCCTCTAAACTTTGACTCAAAAAGTCGATAATTACCTTCGCAAAGGTTCAAACATCTACACACAACTTTTTTTTTTTTTTTTCCCAGAGTGCCTTGGTGCAGCTTGACCTGTGAGTCCTGCCTGTTAATCAGTGCCCCATCTCGAATGGCATCCCTTGCTGCCGTATCGTGGCAACGGCAGAATCATCCCTGGCTTGTATCTCAGCAGCGGCAGGTGGCGGCAGTGGCGGCTCCTGATCTCACTTCCTGTCTCTGTCCTTCACAGCGTCCAAGCCGGTGTCTCCGTACAGCGGCTACTCTGGCCAGCTGCGCAGCTCCGTCTACCAGCCCACCGAGCTGGCGCTCATCAGCAAGGCCAGCACAAATGTGAGTAGGCTGTCAGGTGGCGCCGTTGTGTTTGCGCGAATACTGCCAAAGTCAATAGTTCAAGACGAAAATCAGATCAAAAGTAGATATTTAAAGGTTACGCAAGTATGTTGTGGTTACTTGTTTTGTATTTTGAATGTTTTAACACTCATTTATATCACGATAATAAATGAAATGAAATACTAAAAACACATTCAAAGGTAAGGTAAATAGTAGATAATCAAAATAAAATACAAAATCGCCTTCCTTACATTGATTTACAGTATATATTTGTGGACACCTTTGGTCCTCAGTAGCACCATGTCCATGCCATAGCGTTCCATTTCAGTCTCAAGAGTTCTCTCCCTCCTCCTTCGACTCCCTGGCTCCCCACAGCATCCTCCGCACGACTGCACCTTTGACATCATCATTCCCAGAGCCTCCACCAGCCCAGCGGCCAGCAGCGGGAGCAGTACGCCGTCCACGCACGCCGAGGCCGCCAACGGCACGTACGAGCAGACCAACGGACACGGCACAGGTCAGCACCTTGAACTGCTACCCCCGCACCACCGCCCTCACACACACACACACACACACACACACACACACTGGTGCTTTCTGTCTGCTCTCCTGCTCTCACCACTCATTTCCTTTCCTTGTTAAACAAAAAAAAAAAAAGTTCCTCAAAAATTTGAGTATGATGTATGTACTACTCACCCTAATGTTAATGGGGGCTCAAGTAACATTTTGTAATCCACCCATTCATGACGCCTTTCGTGGCCAAGGACCCCTTGCAAAAAAATTAAAAAACAAAACAAAAACAAATGTCTCCATAGTTCAAGAAATAGTTTCCCCCACCCCAAAAAAATCCCAAATCCAAGTATAATTTCTCCATTGCATTATTCCATATTTTACATCTTTAAAAAAAGATTTGGGTCTATTTTTTACAGTTGGTGTGACAGTTGCTGGTGACTGTGGGTGTGTTTTTCCAACACTGTGACAGTGACTTCATGCAGCTGCAGGGCCTCCACATATCCATCAATGCTCCTGCTGGATAAAATCCTCTGTCTCTCCTGTCCTGCTGCAGGGAAATGGGTCGCATGAAGAGCTGGAGGTGAAGCTGGATCCTCGCTTCATCTCCGCCGTCCGTGCGTCGGCTCCTTTGAGCTGGTTCTGAGAGGAGCCTTCAGTCCCCATAGGTGGGCTCCACGTCGACACTAATCCCTCCCAACGGCCCCCAAATCCAACCCCAACGACAAAAAACTGCCATGAACGACCCCTCTGCACCCCACCACCCACTCCCAACCTACCCCTGGCATGTCCTGCTGGAGATGGAGGGGAGAGCGGGATGATGGAGCCCCCGGAGCTGCTGCAGATAAGACATTTCATCCCATGCAAGAGGACGACAGGATGTGACAGCGCAGATAAAGGTTCTGTTGGTTCTGATGGTTCCGATCGTGCTGATAGTTCAACAGAAACATTTCCCTCTCAGTCCAGCATCAGATTGATCATGTTCTTTCTTTTCAAATGAAGCTTGCTTTCAGTGTGTAAATATGTTGTTCAGGTGTTCCTGCTGCAGAAGAGCATTGTTTAAAGATGTGTATTTAACGCTATTTTGCAGATGTTATTCATTAATGTGTTTCATTTCTGCCAATCACACGTTTGTTAGATGAAATAGGTGAATCTGTCCCTGGCTGATTAATGTTGAGACTATTTTAAATTGAAAATGGAGATTGATTCAACTGTAAATAAACACTTTAAAAAAAAATTGAAAATAAAGGACTTACTTAAGAGGAATTACCCCATGGTGGTAGTTTGTGCTAGAATTGAGCCCCGCCCCCTTTAGGTCAGCAGCTGGTCCAAACTGCAATGCAGCAGAATTTAAAAATGGAACAAAACTTGTGAGGTTTCTTTTTTGTTTGTTTGTTTTTGTTTTTGTTTTTTTTAAACCATCTGGCACATTATGTCCTGTAAATATTGAATGGGAGACTTCATTTCAGGGGTGTTTTTGTTTTTTTTTTTTTTTTTAAGTTGGCACTTATGTTTAAACAGACTGATGACATTTGTTGTATATTTCTTGATGTGATGAAATTATTGTACAGTCAATAAATATTCACCTGTTGCCCCATCATTTATCTGCTGCAGTAATTTCTTCTCCAACAGAAGATGAATCTTTTAATAAATACCTGTCCAGAAACGCTGATGACACACCTGATACACACCCATAATGGATCAAGTGATGACGAGTTCCATGAAAATAATGTTTAAATATATATATGAATGACCTAAATGGTTTTTTTTTACATTCAGAAAACACCATATTTATGTGTGAGTTGGGTCTTGTATTGTCGCAGCATGACAGTGCTTACACAGTAGGTCAGGAGAATCATTCAGTCGACATGAACTTCATTTTACAAATAGCTTAATAGTTTCTTTCCAACCAGGAGAAGCCATTAAAGAAAATAGCTTGAGGAATACAGTTTCTCCTCAATTCAGTGCTGATTGTGTACACCACAGCAGGTAAGTGGTGTCGCCAAGTTCATGGTGCGGCATACAGTATGTGAATAAGAAGTATGTCTTTGTCTGATTTGGAAAAGGAACATAATAATTAGAAAGAGATCTACGCCTCTGCATGCCAGTTATGACCAAATACTTATAATTAATATATCCAATACCCTTACATAATGGGCTCTGTCTGCTGGAGCAGTCTGAAAACTAGTTCATCAAAGACTTCAGGCTAAGAAAGACTTTATTCACATCATGAACAAAATGAGATAAACCAGGATGACACACTGACTTGAAATTTAACATTAGTAGACACAGGCTGGATGTTTCAAGTACATCCATTATTAGCTACTGGCCATAATGCGATCTTTTTGACTATAGAAGCAGAGAGAGAGGGCGCTAAAGAATCATGTGACTGTCTGGACCAACCGAGCAGGCACTGCTGTGGTAACACCGAGGTAGGGCCATTTTCAGACAAGGCTGTACTGTGATTTATAACCGACACGACTGCTGCATCCTGATAACCTCCGGCCTCCCGACAAGGAGACACAAGGTTGCATCCCGGATGTCCAGTGTGTGTGTATGTGTGTGTGTGGGAAGGTGAATGAGTGGGTGTTTTATCAGGGATTCTCATTTTACAGCTGTGAAACAGTACAAATCGGCTGCTGCTGCTGCTGCTGCTGCTGCTGCTGCTGCTGCAGGCCTGATAAGACAACAGAGAAGGGAGACGCGGTGCCCTTGGTCCAAAGCCTTCGTTCATCGTCTGCTGATAATATTACATCATTTCTGCAGAGGTTGCAGACACAAAAGAATGTTCAAGTCTTTATTTCAGACCAGTTTCAAATTGCTGTTGTTCAACAAGAACCAAGTGCAGCTTCTTTCTCTGCAAGCTGCGTTCAACAACATGGAAACTGTCTGTTTCTCTCGGTCATTTCTGATTTCCCCGCTGCATCTAGTGTGTCTCGATTTCAAACTGCCTCCACTGGTTTTGTGGAAGCACAGTCCAGCATTTGTCTTGCTTTTTCATTGTATTCCTTGAAGATAAGCAAGCTGATTTAGAGGGAACTTTTCTAAATGACTAGCTGAGCGAGAAACTGGTCCACTGGTCCTCAACACTTAGGACAGAGCTGTTCTCATCAGAGGTTTTCTCTTGATTTACTAATTTGTTAGCTGATTTCTGAAGATAAATGCTGTTGAAGTTTTCCATGTCAATACTTCTATCTCTTTGAGGTCAGCAAATCAAGTTGAGATGGACAAAATCGACTGCAGGCAGGGTTAAGCGCGGAGCTTTGAATTTTGGGTGAACTGTCCCTTTAACGTCCGGCCTCCATGTCGCACCTTGTGTTTTTCCATGACCTCAGTGCTTTTGCCTTTGTCAGTGAGCCTGACTGACCGAGAGAGCCGCAGTGAAGCGGACCTGAGCCCAGAGCACCAGCACGTAGCCCCCCGCCACCCTACTGTCACTGTCAGGGGTCAACAACCTGCAGCCATCCACGGTCTTTCATCAGTGGACAGAGAGGGTCAACATGCGTGGTCACAGCCCTCCACTTGTTTGAGCACTGAGGGTGTCAGTGTACCTTTACTTCCATTGCAGAAAAATGGCATTTATTTAACTCCACCCCCCCCCTCACACACACACACACACACACACACACACACACACACACCTCCCCCAAGTGTTGAGGCCCACTCAACACTCGTCAACCTTCTTGTGACCCCCTGACGCCAGAGAGCTAAAAATGATTTACTAGCAGCTTGGCCCAACGTGTGCAACAACCAAACACAACCAGGTCACTGAACGCTTTGGTGAAAGCACTGAAAACATTTCCACTTTGGGGTTGAAACAAGAAAGAAATATTTCTCGAATTTTTTTCTAATCTGGAATTTTAACCAGCACAGAGTTTTATCAACAGCCTCATTCTTGCTTTTCCAGTCACCATCATTTTACAATACAGATTAAAGTGGTTGGGACGAATCCTCAACTTTGAAAGAATATGTCAAGGTTGAATTTTCTCCAACTCATCATGAAAGAATCTATGTTGATTAATTTTCAGCCAGTGAGAATTCTGACCAGATGAATCAGCATTTGTTGAGTAGACACCAAAACATAAAGATACAGCTAGTTTTCTAGCAATGTGCTCAGTTTAATTGGAGGTGGACAATATTAATGCCATCATCAGAAGAGCTAAGAAAGTCACAGAAGGCTTCCTGACTGGTATTGGCTAGAATTACAAAAGAACCAAGATGACTCATGTCAAGTGCTGGGCCTTTGCACCAATAGGAAGCCTTCAGCCTGTTACCCACTGGATTCCAGCGGTAGTGAAGAAAACCGACCACTTTAACGTGACAATGCGGGGTTTATCCAATCACCTTCCAGGGCATTTTAGGCACCTCCCCTTTCTATACATTCTCCACAGTCTCTCTCCCAGATGTATATGTGAAATGAATCTATTTATGTCAGGTTACATTCAAATACATGCTTAGAGAATAGGCAGGGATCCAGTTTGAAGTTTGTTTCAATCCAGCAATCACACCGCCTGTTTCCTCAGTGCTGCCAAGTCATTCTTCTGCAGACAAACCAAGCAGCACAAAGGACAAACTGAGTTCCTTCCTCCCCCTGGCTCCCCTCTCCAGTCTGAGGCCTTCTCTTGGTGAACATCCTGCTTCCTGCAGACTCTGAGGTTGGAGCTACCTTTGAAGGTGTGTCAACAGTTCTCCATTCCAGAGGCCGGGCGCTCCGCTGACTCCAGCAGGATAAACACAGTGTTCTTTGTACACTCAGGACAAAGCTGGCGCTGTCAGGCACCCAGGAGGGACCTTGAGGAAGGACACATGAACGGCGACACACCTCAGTGCTACCTCTGTGCGCTGTCCAGAGTGGACTCCGGCACGCACAACTCATCGCTGCAGACAAATTTTCCATGGCCAAATTAAATTGCATTCCTCTAAACACTGAGATAAAATCTCACGCATCTCTGCATTGTTGTCTTTTGCAAATCTTTATATCTTGGGTTGCATTGCTAAGATTTTTCTACCCTATTTGGGAGGAGAGTTCTGACTCAGGGGGGCAAAGACCCCATTTGGCTAAGAGGGGGTTTTACCGGGATTAACAACCACATAGCTAATCCTTCTGGTGCAGAAAGCATGCAGCCAGAACAAGGTTAAGTCAAGTTTGCTTCTTTTCGTTTAAAAAAAGTAGCAGTCTAATTAAGTGCTCCAGTTTTGGCCGACATCAGAATCACCCGAATCTGGGAAAGACAGATGCCAGGCATGTATCCACTTCCTGCAGCTAAGCAAAACCTGACACCAACACTGACCTGATACTGGTCCTTTCCATCTTGCTCTGGTGCCATCATTTGGACCCAGAAGGCGGCGTTAAGGTGGTTTAACCTCTGTGTCTGAACACTTGGTCCGCAACCATTTAAAGTCCCATTCAAAGTGATCAATCATTGCCAGTTGACAGAGAAGTTGAGAAATAAACATGTTTTGTGCACAGTGATCTGAGTGGATTATTTTTTACTATTTAATGTGCATGTTGCATATTCATGAATGATGTTTTCTCTTTGATCTTCTCAAGGGTCTGGTTTTCAGTATTTCCACGAATGGAACAGAAGTTTGGCTGGAAACCCCTGCTGCAGGTCAAAGAGTCGGGTTGGTTTTTTTTTGACGTGTTATGAGAGAAGGCATTGGAAGAAATGGTGGAAAGTTGGGGACCAGAACCCTCAGCCTCCTCAGCCTCCTCACAGCTCACATACTGTGTCTTGAACTCAACATCCTGTTTCGATTCAGCTAGCTTGGAACATTTTAGCAACTTTGTTTTAGTACACCTTTAATC